>OX442420.1:1503535-2128615 GCA_949361645.1 Spongilla lacustris
TCAACTACTGTGACCGGATTGATAACAAACTATGCCGATTATTCATTTAAAAAAGACATTCGTGATTTGTGTGCTGAAAGAAAAAATGTGACACTTTCTAAATGGTTGCCTATTGTGATGCTTTTTCTCGATGATGCTACGTCTTGACTTCCTTGGGAATTTGCCTGGCGTCCGCCTCATAGGCTTGAACTTACCCCCTTCCCTACGGCAATGGTGTAAAAGTAGGATGCGCATTTAAAGGAAACGCAACAAAGCGCTTGCGCATATGAGATACACTTACCTACGATGAAAGTCAAGATCAAAGAACCATGTTTTGCACATATCGATCCTGGATCGCTCAAAAAGTACCATTGATAATAAGGTGTGGATTATAGTTCCAAAACCATTTACGGTATTGTTCTAATTGTAACCTAGTGTCCAGCCGCAAACTACTGTGAGAGATCTAGATATGAAATTTTATCTAATACCGGAAATTTTATTTAATAACCGCGAACGTGTTATTAATATACCGTAGAATCCCTATTACAACCCCCCTCCCTCCGCCCCCAACGCGAGAGATTGAAAAAAAAACACCGTATCTCAGTAACCATTTACGCTAGCGCTTACCTTTTTCAAATTTTTGTAGGACTACCATTTCTTTCCTAGAAAAAGTTCCTGTTTGGCATCGCATAGACAGGGATCACTTTTGACAAGGTCAGATAACTTACCTGGTTCGGGACAGCCATATCTTTTGAACCGCTCGTATCCAACGGCGGAAATTCGGTGTACAATAAGTAAAACCATCCTTCAACACAGGTAACGTGTTGATTTCAGCGGTTACCTTACACTTTGCGGTGGAAAACATCGTCAAAAACGTGAGACCCCTTCTGTCCGCCATTTTGAAGTAATGGACATATTCATAGACCCGAGTCCGATCCATGTCTAGTGCTCATACTAGACTTAAGTGGAATAGAGTTGGGATCGATTTCGCTAAGTTCATATGATTTTCAGCAATGTTATGATCCATGTCTGACCTTATACATGTGAATGGGTGCAGCCATTAAAATTATCTTTAGCATTATTCGTTACGTAACAAAGGTCAGACGCGCGACGTAGTCGGTACTGGCTGCACCGTACCGTTCACATGTATAAGGTCAGACATGGATCATAACATTGCTGCATGCATGAAAAATCATATGAACTTCGCGAAATCGATCCCAACTCTATTCCACTTTGTATGAGCACTAGACATGGATCGGACTCGGGCCTATGAGTATGTCCATTACTTCAAAATGGCGGACAGAAGAGGTCTCACTTTTTTGACGATGTTTTCCACCGCAAAGTGTAAGGTAACCGCTGGAAATAACACGTTACCTGTGTCGAAGGATGGTTTTACTTATTGTACACCGAATTTCCGCGGTTGGATACGAGCGGTTCAAAAGTTATCTGACCTTATCGAAAGTAATTCCTGTCAATGCAATGCCAAACAGGGACTTTTTCTAAGAGAGAAATGGTAGTCCTACAAATTTTGAAAAAGGTAAGCGCTAGCGTAAATGGTTACTGAGATACGGTGATTTTAAAAAGTACCCATTTTTTTCAATCTCTCGCGTTGGGGGCGGAGGGAGGGGGGTTGTAATAGGGATTCTACGGTATTCGTTCCTTCGATCGAAAGCTTGCATAGGCGTATACTAACTTAACTGAATCACGATCATAATTAACAATCAGTCTTTAAATGTACATAGTCTACCGATAAAGGTTTAATTAGGTGCACCGTTCCGTAAAAGGTGCAAATGGCGATTTAACATACATCCCAACGACAATATCATTATAGAGGAGAAGTACGGTTTGCTCACGCGAGCATATCCAATATTTCAGGCACCTGTTGACGGCCGTTACGAGGCGCGTTGTCGCAATAAACTTCGCTGTCTTTCGCGCGTATGTAAATTCTTTTTAAAAAATTCACTGCGCTGCGAATACGCTGATTTTTAGCGGGGTTTGAAGCGAAAAATGTGAAAGCTTCTGGAGCTCCGCCCCAGGCCCCGATGGAGGAGGTTACAGCGCTCCCCCATACCCCCTTGCTGGCTAGGGGGTGCACCCCCGCCCCCGGCCGCCCCTCCAACCAACCGCAACCCCTATAGCCCCATTCCTAGATCCATACCCGGAGCCTTTTAAAATGGATGGCTTTAAAAAGGCTCTGGGTATGTCAGACTCGGTCAAACTTACTGTTGGCAGCATAGTTTGATCAGGAACTGGATCGGCCGAAGGATCAATGTCTGAGTGTGAAGGAATGATCCGAGCATTGCCATTTTATTACGCAAAGGTCCGCGAACGTGACACGATGTCTCTTGGCAATCGCTGTGGTTTTTACTCCAGACGTGACGTTTATCGTGCTTCCGATCTTTCATGCAAAGGGTCCATTATACTATAGTTTGGGGGAACCGATTAGATTACGCGGTACGATATGATGTGCACGTGCATGTTGTGGCTGGGACGCTAATGCGGAAGACATACCGTACTTTAATCGAGTCAGCCACATGAAATTCATCTGTGTATCAGCTGCTGTGTGCTCACATTGTAAGGGCATCTACAAGTAGTGGTCTGATGTAATGATTCGAAGCATGCAGTGCATGATGGATGAATGAATTCGTAGTAAGTGATTTTTGTCAAGGGAAAATCCAGCTATAACAACATATATATAAACATTGGTTCATTTACGAGTTGCAGCCATGCAGGTAGCAGTCAGGCTGATCAGGTTTTAGTCATGCTGACAAAGAGGGAGTCAACAGAGTTGCCACATTATTGCTTCTTGCAAAAACCTAAAGTTTTCTGGCATTACAACTGCCATCAGATTCTGCTGTATGTATGCAGCCATTTGTTTGCATTCTGTGTCAGCTGGTTTTGCAAAAGCAGTGGCATTTTGTTGTTTGTTTGTTATGAGATAAGCTATTGAGCAGGAAAAACTTGCTGTCAAAACTGAAAGAAAAACTGTGACAAATAAACACGACCTCGAAGAAGAAATTTCAGGTACAAGGAGGTAAACAGTTTGCAGCATTACATAATAAAGTAGTAGAATAATCGTTTCAAGGACAAATATCAACAGAAGAAATCCTTTAGATTTTGATTTATGATACTGCTGATGCAGAGAAAGTGATCCAAATAGAAAAACCACAAAAAGCGTTATCAAAATTACTAGTTTGGACAGCATAGCTATCGGATCGTTGACCATTGCCAGCACAACAAAGATGGTATGGTACAGGGACGTTGAAAGCATTACGCAAACACACCCACAACCGATGCGATGAAATATGGTCATCTTGCTCTTGGGAGTTGTGCGCCGGCTCAAAGTTGACCCACCGAGGAACGACATGATGGCAGTTAGCCCGTAGAAGAGGATGTGCAGAGTGAAAGGTGAAAATATCTTATCGGGGTACAGAGAATCGATAAGCGAGTCTTCGGAGTAGTATCTCCAACATAGAAGTCCCCAATAGAATAAAAGCATCGTTACGTAAACGGCTGATACTACGATAAGAGGCGTAAAGAATAGATGGATGACCGCTGACGCGGCACGAGTACTCTGAGGTCTCAACCTCGTGCAAATTATTGCCACACATGGGACAGTGATGAACGTTAGAAGTAGAGACTGTAGACCGTTGCAGGTGAACAAAAGCACCGCTGCGGCTGTGGAGAGAGTTCCGGTAGATTCCAAAGACGACACTGACCACGTCTTGGAATCACGACCCGCTGCATCCAAAACCTACACAATGTATGTAAATGAGAGCAAAAGTCATTCCATTGATTGCAGTTAAGTTGGTAACTAAACGAACTTACCAACTTTAGGGCATCTTGCATTACGCTCTCTCCATGTAGCCGCTGGGTTGAGTTGCATACCTGCATGACAAGAGGGACATTGGAGCGTCTTCTGACTTCCAGCGCTTCGTAGGTTAGTCCGTCATACAGTCGCGGCCCAAGCAGCAAGAAAGCCTTCCTAAGCGTGGCTAGGGCGTACTCCACGCGGTAAGATTCGCCAGCGGCACACTCAGCGATGCACAATCGAAGTTCGGCGGTTAGTGTGACAGCATTTGAAAAGTCTGGTTTGTAGGTCTCGTTCCATCGCACGATTGCGGATCCGGAACTGCAAATAGTTACCAAATACCCTGTCGACGATGCGGTGGTGATACCGGCTAATGCAAAAAGTACGGCTACCCACATGCTGAAAAATTCTCGAATCGTTCGATTTGAACTCTTCTGCAAGTACTCGCACTATGTATATCATTGCGCAGGCGGATATAGCCATTTAGGTACAAGGCTGTTTGCGGCCATTCAAATCCTAGATCCTACGCCCAGAAAATTTGAAATGATGATGTCATAACATAGCAACATACCATAGCAACGGTAGGGTTACTTTGATAAGCATGTTCCTAATAACTGATCAGTTAAAGTTCAAACAAAGGCCATAGATGTTAACCCCATGGACTTGTGTATCGATGGTAACGTTCATTTGTACTACAGTTATTCACGTGCAGAGCAATTCGCTCACAATCGGACGGGCTCTGATGGAACATGTCGCAACCTCTAATAGAAGACAAGCGCTACTGTCAAAACGCAAGTTTTTACGCGATTAAAACATATCAAACTTTTTAGTGGATAGATAGAGCTATTATTTTATCGAACAGCCATGCCGCGGAGATCATTTTTTTCGTTGCTATAAATCGTTCTTAAGCGGGGTAAGCCGGGGTTTAATCACGCGGTATCATTCTGGGTCTCTTGACTGGGATGGGGAGAGCAGCAAGGTTCTGAGGGTCGATACTTATCAAATGTTCCCTCATCACAGAGGTCATGTGTTGCAGCCTGTCGTGCATTGAAGCAAAGGTTCTTTGTAGTGTATTGAATCTGGCGTGAATCGATTCAGCTCCCTGCTCTCCTGAGAGACCAAATCCTGCATGCCAGTTCCATGCCCATTCAAGAGTGTGGTCTTCAAGTAAGTGCATCTTTGGAGTGATTGAAGCATCTGGAAATGATACACGAAATTCTTGAAGAAACTTTGAACAGGCTGCAGTGAACCACAACATCACTTAATAGGTTCAACACTAAGGTCGGTGCTGGTTTAATATGAGAGAGTTCAAGTGGCTCATGTTTGAAGCAGATGGACATTCAACTTTTGCAGATTCTACTAGCCAAGCTTTGAGACACTTAACACAGACTATTGAATTGCAAATCAACTCCAGAGGCTGTTTAAGGATCTCAAAGCACAGTGGACACCTGAGATGATCCAGAACTGACAAGTTGTTAGTGTCAAATATGAGATGCCTTCAATGTGCCTGATAAGATGGTTTGCATATTGGGAATAATGCCCTCTAGTATGTTGCACTGTTTTTGGCCTTCAACCTTTTCTCAGCTTGTCAAAATACTCACATACCTGCATGTAATTTAATTTGTTAGCCTGTAAGCATGCTACATGTACATTTATAAATATTTTTTCATACCATGCAATTCTCATTACTGTGGTTGCTCCATTGGAATGGGACAGTGGAGCATCTTTGAGGCACACCTTGAGCTGCTGCAGTGATTCTATTAACCATTGTATGCTTGCAGCAACTGCAGAAGCAAGATGGAAAAGTAGTTGGATCTTCTTCAGCAGCAATAGTAATTCCAAACGCATCCTGCATACAGCTGCTGTGCAAACTCCTGGCATTTGTATATGGTTGAAGCTGCCTTCCCTTGAACAAACACACACCCTGCAGTGCTTCTGTACTTTTTGGGCGTGATATTCCATCCTGTTTGGTTGAATATTTTCACTTGATTCCATAATATTAATAAAATGAGCTGTGGTATTGCATGCGGGAAAATGGTCTCCGCGAGTTGTGGTACACATAAAACATAAGCCTAATGATTTTCCTACCTGTTTATGTCGCGGGTACTTTTAGAAAAACCGTCTGATCGAAGCTAGGGACAAGTCTTCCTACCCCAAAAACTTAACCCGTCGTAAACCTTTTAGCTAAAGTATCAGCGCACACTGCGCACTTCCTTATAATAGAATTGTTTCCTGAACTTGCATTAGCGTAGATCAGTAACTTTGCATAAGTTCATCATTATATGATTGCTGTACTTTTTACTCGATCTATGCTTACATCTAAACCAATTCGATTAACAATCATTTTTATCTTGTACATTTTCTTTCTTCAATATTTTCAACAACCAAGCGTGGCCGGTGTCGTAGTGCACAATGTCCCCCCTAAAATTTGTCCCCCCGGACAATTTGCACTAGTGTACAATGTCCCCCCGGACAATTTACACTAGTGTACAATGTCCCCCCGGACAATCTACATGCACTAGGGCAAACTGTCCCCCTCCAGGGTAAAATGCAGGGTTGTCGTAGGCCGGCTAGGGGTACGGCCTGAGGCCGGCCGGCCTGCCTGCCCAGCCTGGCAGGCCAGATTATAAACGTTAATCAATAGACATTAATCGATTATTACGTAACGTTACGATGTCGCTCAACTAACGATTCCTGACCTATAGCTCAGCAGCTCAAAGGAATACAATCCCGAGGAACTTGTGAGATTCACGCCGTTGCAAAGATTTAGCAGAAGCACAAACACACCCGCATGTACATCCGCGAAAGAGAGAGGGTTCGTTGATTGACACAAGCCATTCTCGAGGGAGCACTCCACTCTAGAAAGACACATTGATCAAATGAAAAATGCCGAAGTCTCAGTAGTTTGTGCCAAACAACAAAAGACCATTTTAACAGCCAAGAAATTGCCGGCAGCTTGAGCAGTATATTCCACCTCTCACAAAAGTAAAAAAGTTGCATCAGCATGACAAAGCCACGAAACTCTTACACTTAGCTCTTGCATGGTGTAAAAATTTGCCCCCCCCCCCCCCCCCCCCCCCCTCCAGATCTTTCTGACACCGAATATTTTGTGTGCATCTCAGCTTGTTCCTTCAAAATTAGTGATGTACTTGGGTTTTCAAATTAAATGGAATGAAAATGAGGGACGTGCTTTGGATACTTTGAAGTGCTTTCAATGCACCTCCCTTGTTCAGTTGTGTCTGGCTAGCAAGACTACTTCAAGATGGCCACATAAAGTGTGCACTTACTTCTCATGATGAATAACTAATAAGCATAATGCTAGTGTAGAATGCACCAGTGCTACACAGTGTTTACTGTTGCACCTTTCTTTAATAATTGAATACTGAACAAGAAGTGAATTTCATTGGTTTGCATACACATGTACAAATAAAGTAGTCATATAATGCATGCATGTAGTGGGGCGTGGTCTGGCTTGATAGGCCAGGGGTCCGGCCTGACAGGTCAGGCCAGCTCCCTGGCCTTCGGCAACACTGGTAAAATGTCCCCCCTCATAAAATTGTATTTCATCTATGACAAGGCTGGAAAACTTTTATATGGCAGTACACGGGATCGCGTTGACGCCATTAAATATAGTTAGTATGTCCTATCCCCGATCCGTCGCCAAAGCTGCATGTCGCTCCGCCGCTTGAAAAGCTCAACTATGATACTCACACACATACACGAACATTTCATTATAAAAATTCCTTAAGGAGTGGTGAACATTTTTCGTGGCAGAAATCTCATCAGTATGAGAGATTGAAATATATTGACAGGATCATAGCCTGAAAAGTATTCAGTGTCACATAAACACAGCTCCACACTGCGTGCACCGCCTGACATACCTCAGGAAGAATGTTACTTAATGCAAAGGCTATTCCCATCGTCGGTTCATCTGTTGCGTGATAGTACAATCGATCAGTCGGATACCCGGACTTAAACCCATAATAAAAACCATGCATCCTGCGTCCAGGGTGGGAATAGTGCAAAATACTTACTGGGATTGAGCGTCCAGGGTGGGAATAGATACGATTCTACCCTGGTTTTGTAGAACAAAACCCATGTTGACGTATGAGTTGCTTCAACATGGTTTTTGTTCGACAGAACCAGGGTATAGAACCACATGTACATGTATTCCCATCCTGGACGCACACATAGTACAATCCGGGCAGGATGCTATATAAAGACGGGTTTTTGTTAAAAACAAGCCTGTTGGATGTTAATAACTGTTTCCTTTGTTATCCTATAGGCAGGACATGCGCCCTAGTGTGGAGTCTCCGGGAGGGGGGGGGGGGGGGGGAGGGACATTTTACCCTAGGGGGGGGGGGGGGGGGGGGGGGGGGGCAGTTTGCCCTAGTGCAGAATGTCCGAGGGGACATTGTGCACTAGTGCAGAATATCCGGGGGGACATTCTGCACGGGGGGACAATCCACCCTCCCACATTTTTTCCATTTCAACTTTCACCGATATAAAAATGCCTTTCTGCATCAGTAAAAAAATACCTCAAACTCTCATGGACAAATAACAGTATAAGCATGACATCAGGGTTATTGCGCTAGCAAGAATTAACCCATATATGCAACGTACCTCAGTGTACCACCATGAGTCCATATTACTACTATGGAAGGACTACATATACGCATAATTTACACCAACTGGCAATATCTATTGGGTCAGAACCCAACAGGCGAAACTATTGGGTTTAAGAGAGTGAAAGTGATCATGATTCAAACAAGTGTTTCCGCCATACTCATTTGGGTCATGATTTAGTATGAGAGTCAGATGGTTTGAGGCCTTTGGTGATGGTGATCCTAATGTTCGTTGGTCATTTATCCACCCACTGCTGATAGCTATCAACAAGAGATTTGGATGACAACAGATTGTCATTCCATCACATATTGAACAGGCCAGTAGCCAGGGGGGTGCAAACGGGCGCAATTGCACCCCACCACTGGATGCAAGGTCCGCGTGGCAGGCTATGAATATTATTCACTTGATGTTTATTGCAGTGCAATCTACACCTATTTGAATGAGAACTGCCAACTGTCTGCATGTGTATTGTGCATGTAACAGCATTGGTACGATCCAAATGTAGGATCGGAAAGGTGGCTACATATCCTTTACCCCATCCCAAAAGCTAGGTACTTGGATAAATCGCGTAAGTGGGTCCGTAAATCGATGATCTAAAACTACGTCGAAAACTGGACATGTATTTCGTAAAGTTGGAAAAGGTCTTATAGAGGCGAAGAAAGTTGTTCGATTATCTGCGAGGTTGGTCCGACTGCATAGCTTGATTTAATAAGCCGATTTGTTGCAGAATGAAACACCATTGCCTAATTTCGAGCTGGTCATTGATCTATTTTTTTTTTACGCATTGAATTCGTAGTATAATTTTGGGAAAGAATCTTGACTCTGATTGTGAACCAACTATCCCAGGATATACATTGTTATTTAAGTTAGGCATCGAATCATCATATTACAAAGTATGAGGACGTTTAGATGATGCCCAAGGGGTGCTTTAACACCCAGGCGTTTTGTGTTGGTCTGCATGAAAAAAAGGACACACATGTTTATATAAATGTATCCTTATACTTGAAATAAGTAGGTTAATGGATTCTTTGTCTACAAAGCATAAGCACACAACCATTCCTTACAATAAAATGTTTTGTGACTACCCTATTTATTGCACACCCCATTCTTCAATCAACTAAGTTGTAAATAAAATTAATTTGAAGACTTAACGAATCATTTTATTTCTATTGTTGTAACATTGTAATTCGATGATGCCCAAGCACTGTTCTTTTCAAACCAAGTATTCATGTTTAATTAGATGCATGTATCCATACGGGCATTACATGTATGAATGATGCGCATGTGCGCAACCATTGCTTTCTTGCTATTTAGAATGAAGACAGTTATTGACCTAAGGAGGCTCTAATGATTATAAAAAGGATGTGAGTGAGCATGGATCCCTTCTAGCTCCTGAAATAAGAAATGGCTTAGTGTTGTACATCAACTCCAACCTAAAAAATGCCAAACCTATGGAAGAAGCCAAGATAGTGGCAAAACTAGCACCAGGACAAGTTGTGAACATTAATGCATTGTGCACTTCCATTAAGCGTGTACTTCAAACTATCAATGATATGAAGAAGCATCTTACTTGAACCTGGGAATATATTGTTTTTTTATCTTAATCTGAATTTTGAATTGCCTTTAATTGAATCCCAAACAAATACATTCAAGAATCCACTTTCATCAGTCAGTGCTCTGCACACTAGTCAAATGGGCACCTCCTGCTCCATACCAATAAACCTTAGATCTAGCGGCACTGAATTTGGGGAAAGAAAAAGTTCTTTAAGGAAGTTAATGACATCAAATGAGGTTCTCAAAGCAATGCTTCAAGTACTTGCTAGTGTTAAAATGCAAAACCGGTATTTTAAAAAAGCATTAAAATATTGAAAAAAACACTCCATTCTAAATTGCTAAGTGCAAAAAAAAAATTAATAAAAACAATTGAATGATTAAGAAGTTGACACAGGAAAAAGTAAGATCAATAAAACACACCCACCAGATGAACAGGATAAGATGGTAAAATTTTGCATAAAACAGGGTAAGAAAGTCAGATATGCATGCCGGGTACATGAGCAGAATATTGCACGACTACAGAATCAACGACAAAAAGTTAAGATTTAAAAGAAAGAGGATACATTTAGGAGAAGTATCGAAAAAAGTTACGCAGTGTTGTAGAAAAGGAAGATAATGTGTTAAATGAGTTTCCTGAACTTTCACCTAACTATAATATTAAACATTTTGTCAGATATATCCTCCATAGTTGGTCTCTACATCTTTGGTATGTGAATGATGTAGTTTGTGTGAAACCTTTTACAAAGTCAAAAATTCCTAAAGTCGTTGTAACCTACTGGAAAACTGATGAAGTTGAAGAAGATGGGGAGAACGTTACAATGACAATATATGGGCTGCTAGCAGATTACATTGCTGGGGATCTTAATTTAAGTGAACTGAACACATGAATACGCTTGCAATTGATTGTAATTAGTGTGTTTGATATGTATTTTTGCATTGAAAATTGTACTGGCAGTTTGATTTGTGTAGATTTCATCAGTTAGTATCATAATTCAGTACGTATAGTTGTGTGTACTATTTGACAGAATAACCTTCCTTCTTATCATGACCAATAGTAAGCGTTAGTTACTTATTGAAGCAAAATCCAATGCATCTCTATGTATGATATTAGTGATACTATGTATTTTAAAGTTTTGGTTAAGGCTGCACACTTATTTATATCTCTGTACTGATTATAAACTCAACCGGGACAGTTTTTGTTTCGCGTACCCTATTAATTCACGTACATTCGCGATCATTTCATTTTTGATCTTTCGAATAGCGTGGTATTCGCAACGAAACGCATAACCATGAGTATAAGGTATTTTTGGAATGTAGAATTTTTGCTCTTTCCAACGATATATACTATGGGGCTGAAATCACAATTTGAAAAAAATATCCAACTACCTACAAAAGCAAGAACTCCGGTCCTAAATATAATTTACTGACATAGCCCTTTGGGTGCCAATGGCATATATAAATATATCACAGTCCAATGCCCATGATAGCAGGACATACAAGTAAATGGATGTATAACAATAGCTCCATTCTGCATGTTCTTGAAGACTGATGAGTGCAATGAGTTACGTAGGAGGAGGAATATGCCCGGGTACATGAATAAACTAATTATACGAAGTAGTACAACTCTTCAAATTTCAGCAACACTACACAAACTGTTACCAGGGCATCCCACAGGTCATTAGCTAGGTGTGCACATTTTTGATGTGGGAGACACTAACGCAGGTAGTACACGGCTGTCTGCTCTCATTGAACGCGTGGAAATTAGGCCCTACGCCCAGAAATTTTGAAATGGTTTCGAAGCCCCATAGCAACGGACTTGACAACCGGTGTCCTTAGGAATGTGCTGTGTAGAACGTACAAGAAATGTAGTAAGCTGTTTAACGCTGCACCACAAGTTGCAAGCACCATTGACCCTTTTATGTAGCAAAAATCAAATTGCTTTATCTTATGAACCGTTGGCTTTTGCGCTCGAAAGCAAAGGTACTCCTTGCGGGGAACGGTGACCTCGTGGATTCAAGAAATGATACTGACGCTCGGACACAAGAACTGAGCAAAGAACAACTATTGTGATAAAGTAAGTAGAATGACCTATTTGTTTTTAGTAAAAGCTAGTGCTAACGAATTTTCTGAAATGGTTTTAAAGGCTCTTGAAATCGGCCATTTTCTTCGTAATGTAGGCCTACGTACGGATATGCATGCATCGGTATGTATTAATCTAACAGAATTGCTACTGATTAAAATTGGTTTCAGAACGTATTGTCACATGCCATAGATAGCCCAATGGAGCTTTACATATCTGTGGTACTGAGTAGCATGCATATACACACATTAGTGATGAGCAGGGCTAGGATTGTGTTAGCTTTTGTCTCCTCGTTGGAGGGGTAATGGCAGCAACCAATTGTGGCTTAAGCTTATCTCTAAAAAAAATGGCTTTAACAATGCATAGCAGTTGCTTCACTTTGAATAAATCGACTCAGCACCCTCTTCTCCAACATATGCTATTTCAGTAAATAAGTGTACACCCCTACTGATGACATAAATTTGTGTCCTGGGGGGTATGTTCGATATTATAATCCATGCAATGATATAAATCATGACCTGGGGGGAGTTATCATCCTAGTCTTGGGGGGGGGGGGGGTGGGGGTGGTATGAGTCATGTCCGGGTGTGTGTGTGTGTGTGTGTGTGTGTGTGTGTGTGTGTGTGTGTGTGTGTGTGTGTGTGGTGTGTGTGTGTGTTGTGTGTGTGTGTGTGTGTTTGTGTGTGTGTGTGTTGTTTTATGTGTGTGTGTGTGTGTGTGTGGTGATGGTGCTATAAATCTTGTCCTGGGGGATGAGTGGGGAGGAGGGGGAATGATAATCCATATCCTGGGGGAGTGGGGGTGGTATATGTCATGTCCATGGGGGCGCTATAAATCTTGACCTGGGGTGGGGGGTGGGGGGGGGGGGTGATATAAGTCATGTCCGAGAGGGGGGGGGGGGGGGGCTGCTATAGATCTTGTCCTGGGGGGGGGGGGGGGGGGGGTGGGGGGTGAATGGTATTAATCATGCCTTGGGGGGAGTTATAATCCATGTAGCTATAGAATATGTCCGGGGGGGGGGGGGGGGGGGCATAAATCATGTCTGGGGGGAAGTTTAAATCCATGTATTGGGGGTGGGGGTGGGGAATGATATAAGTAATGGGAGTGTTGTGAATGGTATAAAACATGTCCTGCGGGAACTACAAATCATATCCTGGGTGTAGTGTACTGAGACATACTGCAGTCCTGAGGGATGTGGTGTGATGTGTGACTGTCCAGTAATATATCTGTCTTGAGGGAGGGTATAATTAGTATCTGTGTCCAACGGGGTTACTTTATAAATAATGTCATCAGTAGGGGTGTACACTTATTAACTGGAATAGCCCATTGTGTGGCATGGTCTTCTAGTGTATGCATTTTGTAGGGCAGTTTTCACCATGCACCTGTTGCTGCTACCCACTTGCATTGGTGCATACCAGTGCGTTGCATTGGAGCTCAGGGGGCTGTGTCAGAAGGCAGGAACACAGCTGACTGACACTTCAGCTGGTTGAAAATAGTCTGGCTTGCAAGAGGTGGACAATGATCATGAGAGAAGAATGGAGGTGGGGCAATCTTCCAAAGTGCTATATATGAACCTATTGGGTGTGACTCGAACCTTAAATTTGGTTGGCAGCCTCTGCCAACAGTTGACCTCCTCACATGTCCTCGAAGTGCGCACACACCTGCATAGTGATTGTGTGTATTATGAAGTCATAGCAGTTATTTATTTTGAAAAAGTGCATTTACCTTGCATGCATTCTTTATTGGTATGTATATTTGCCACTGAAATGGCGTTATACAACACCTGTGATGTATCTCCTTTGTCAAAGGACGGTTCTTTACATAGGATGCTTACATTAGATACAGAAACATCTAGTATGCTGATATCAACAGTTGAGGCGGTGAGGCCAAAGGCAACAAGCAAATTATCTGCAATGTTTTGCAATCATAGCTGCATGGCTATTTGCTTCTATTTGCGCATTTTAGCCGTTGCCCACACACTCTGCAGTGCTTGGGCTCTTGGTGCATGTGGTAATCCATTCCTGTATATATAACACGTACATACATATGTAACGAGAATCGTATCGATTATTCATGAAATACGATCGCGTTGTTTGGGACGACAGAAAATTCGTTAGTACTTAAAGACTGAGAATTCTAACAGCCACATCTCTCTTACTCATCGGTGTTGTAAGCTTACCTTCTGGATTAGTGCACGAAGACCACTGTACTGAATTTAGTAGACCCGGGTTGCCGAAAGTCAGGCCGGGGTCCGGCCTGTGACCGGCCGGCCTGAAAGGCCCGGCCTGCCAGGTCGGATAAATTAATGTTATTAAACAATTTATTAAAAATTCATGGCTAACCACAAAACATTATGATATTATTAAACAATTTATTAAAAATTCATACTTCTTCAGCTCCATCCGAGCGGGTGTTTTCGCGAGCTATGCTGATTCAACAGCGCCAGAGATGGAACCTTCTCCCTCAACGTTTGGAGACGTGTGTCATGCTGAAGCACAATGCATGGTTAATTACAAGTATTTAGATAGCATGTATCTCAGACTCAGTTTCTGTATCTGTAATTTGTAAATTGTAACCATTACCAGCTGATTGTATAATAATTATATTACTATATGGGACAGTTTCCGAGAAAACGTCCTATGTTTTATATAACGTCGTGTTAGAACGTTTGAATCGCTTTATCGTCCGAACGGTAGAGGCTATCGACTTCCTATTTTCATAACTACGTACTACACCATTGCTCTATTGTAAAACACATTTTGGTGTCTTGCACTTGCTCCGTGCCAGCATTGCAACGTTTGATACACCATCAGGTTCAACCCAACATAACTTTTCTGTAGGAGTAATCAAATCGCTTCAAATTCGGTTGTATAGGTAGAGAGGTCCTATATCTATCGATTTGATCTGTTCTTTAATTTTTTATGCCATCCATTACGGAGATATAGTTGAACAAACTACGTACGTGCACATTTTCCCGCTCGATTTGCGCCAATGATTTAAGACACAAAAATGTATTTTACCCTAGGGCGTGTAGTATGAAGTGTTGAAAATAGGAAGTCGATAGCCTTTATTGTTCGGCAGATACAGCAATTCAAATGTTATAACACGATTATTTTATAATGTTATAAAACATAGGAAGTTATCTCGGAAACTGTCCCATATGAATTAATAATTTATAATAATTAAGTGGGTGGATCCCGTCCTGCCGGCCTGTCAGTTCACGGTCCGGCCTGCCAGGCCAAGCTAAATGTCCGGCCTGGCAGGCCGACCTGCATGGCAGGCCGGCCTGGCCTTCGGCAACCCTGGTTACGAGCTTCGAAACACGGGTACTCAGTAATGAGGTGTTTCTTTTCAATTATGGACATACATACCGTATGTTCTAATTGTAAAACCTAATTTCCAGCCGCATACAGCCGTGAGTATTCAGCTGTTGACAGTTTGCGGGCAAATCATATGCAGGTACAGTACATGTACTTGAGTGACATGGAAGCATTATTTGATGCATGTATGTACATGCACAAGATATACCATTGTACATAATGATATCATTATTATACAGTCACATCTGGCACCCAAAGAGTTAGAGTTCTCCATACAAAAAGATGCCTGTTACAGTTGTGAACATATTATTACACTAAGCCTCTGCGCCTCACAGGCAATCCTACAGTTTTTTCATATGCATGGAACTGAATAATATAAAAATAATTCAGTGTTTTTTAGGGTTATGCATCAAAAATGCGTTGGCTCCTGGGGCTCCTGCCCCAGATCCCGATTCGGGAGCGCTGCCCCCTAGCTGGGCGGGGACCTAGAGGGGTGCACCCTCACACACCTTCCCCGGGGCTTTCTCAATTTCATACAAACCCTGCACCTGGCAGTGTGGGTCCTACATACATGTATTATCCTGGCTACACCACTGATTGAGTCCACTTTAAACAAATGCTCTGCACCCCCCCAACACACAACCTGGCCAGTGGCGGATCCAGGAATTCGGCGGGGGGGGGGGGGGGGGGGGGTCCGACATGAATGATAGATGAAGGAGGGGCGCGCGCTTCGTGCGCGCAATTTTTTTTTGCATGCATGTTGTTCCATAGAGCATGGAAACGGAGGCAGTCCCTTGCACTCAGTTAAGTTCTTGTTCCCAGGCTTATGTGGATTTTAAATGGGTGTGTTTCATCTGTCAGTTTCGTCAGATTTGTACGTGACGTGCGCTTAGTTATTACTTCGATACTTGAGCCACTTAAAATTTGCATCATACTCAGATAACCTACTTCAAGCAATGAACAGTATCTATTTCGTCCCCTGTACAATTTGTACGGCACAATGATTGATAGCGGACCCTATATAGCCAGCAGTTTGAAAACCACCTAGCTCTTGGCACGTATAAATGCTGGTCAAGTGAGTCTGAGAAAAAATCGCGGGAATCACAAAGGCGACGCATGCAATTTTACGCATCACCAGAGATAGTAAATCGTCTCTATGTCACTGTCGCGTGTACGAACGATATCATTGCATGAAATTAAATCAGCCACCTACCCCCCCCCCCCCCCCCCCCCCCCCCCCCCCCCCCCCCCCCCCCCCCCCCCCCCCCCCCCCCCCCCCCCCCAGGGTTGCCGAAGGCCAGTCCGGCCTGCCAGGTCGGCCTGCCAGGCCGGATATTTAGCTTGGCCTGGCAGGTCGGACCCTGGCCTGACAGGCCGGCAGGCCGGGATCCACCCACTTATTATAATAATTTATTATTTCATTTTGCGAAGTCTTTAGCTAGCTATATACAGTAATAATAGTTATTACAATCAGCTGGTAATGGTTACAATTTACAAATTACAGATACAGAAACTGAGTCTGAGATACATAACATGCAGCGATGCAAACAGCGCGCTTGCTATCTAAATACTTGTAATTAACCATGCATTGTGCTTCAGCATGACACACGCCTCCAAATGTTGAGGGAGAAGGTTCCATCACCCGCTCGGATGGAGCTGAAGAATCAGTCATAGCTAAATACTTCCTGGCAAACTTTGCAATTGTGGAGAATTGCCCATCGTGCATTTTCCACCACGCTAGAGCGTCAATAGGGGAATTTGCATCTATGATATTCGGGCCTTAGGAACAAGCAGCCACTATACTATCTCTGATCATACTCCCCCTGAACTGCGGCTCTCTTTAATAAATTGTTTAATTATATCATAATGTTTTGTGGTTAGCCATGAATTTTTAATAAATTGTTTAATAACATCAATTTATCCGACCTGGCAGGCCGGCCTGGCAGGCCGGGCCTTTCAGGCCGGCCGGTCACAGGCCGGACCCCGGCCTGACTTTCGGCAACCCTGCCCCCCCCCCCCCCCCCCCCCCCCAGGTTAAATTTCGTTGCCTTCCAACGCCTATATGATATACGAAGAATGCAAAGCAACGCTTTTAAACGACGCGTCGTCGAGGAACAATACACCGAAGCACGAAGCACCTTTATGCGCACGTGACTGGGGTATTAATAGTGATTATATTCATCATGGGTCCTGAGGGGGGGGGGGGGGGGGGGGGGGGGGGGGTCCGGACCCCCAGGACCCCCTCGCTGGATCAGCCCTTGCTGGCTACGGGCCTGGAATGATATCCTTACAGAAGATGAACTAATACCATCCTGGATAAGTTGAAAGCATGTTAATACATTTGACACTACGAATAATGGCGTCAATAAGCTCATTATCTCAATACACAGTTCGGAGTCATTTTTTAACAACCAGGACACAAATTAGTTACAACATAGGGCCTGTTCATGTGTAATATGACTTCTGCACAGAACCGTACCTAAGACAATAACAGGTATAATTGTTTACGCTGATGGGAAAGTAATTTTTAATAAGCACACGCGCAATCAATGCGGATACTCCCCTTCTTTGTTATAGATGTTCTCGTGAACCGAATTGATTCTGCAAAACGATACATTCATTTGGAGCCTTGTACTGTACATTGAGGTAGGTTTCAGACTGGCTCTAAAAAAATCTTCATAGTTTATAATGATCCCGAAAAGTATGAGTATTCAATGACTTTATACATGTATAGAGAAACGGGTTTATAGATTATCACACCATTGTTTCAAATTCACAGCTGAACTGAATTTGATCTTTGGACTATTAAATAGACGTTTTAAAGGGCGATGTGCAGATCCACCCACAAATGTTTTGCAAGAATTGCTATGATGCGCTGCAACGTACACTGCGTGCATGAATCAACAGTATCATCGTACTTAATTCCTGGGAAGCCCACTTACCAAGCGGTGAGTGCAAGGTAAGGATGCCGATATCTGTGCTCATGCCAACAAAAATAAACATATGTGTTCATATCTAGGTGTCACCCATTAAGTGTAAACACAACAAAAATTGCTTTTCAGTGGAACATATAGAATGTGTTGCACCATGCATATGATGATAACATAATAAAGGGGGCACAACTAGCTACCTCTCTGCACTGGACAAGCTGAAATGTTTCATCTGCCATGGCGCATAACATATTTCTTAGGCCTGTTCAGCTATCTTGCCATGTTGTTGTATGTACAGACTGCCTGGCACAAAAGGTAGTATGTTACCACACTGTACTGACTGTGGGATGTGTGCCTAGCTCCTGCAGGACATTCTTTTGCACTGTGGTTTCTGCAATGGGGATAAAAGGGCAGCACAACATTGGACAGTGTAGTGCCAGCTAAGGAAGGTGTGCTTACTCCACTTCAGGGTATCACTGGTTTTGACCATGCACACTCCATCTTGTGGTCATGGCTGTAGTGATAAGCAACATGCATAGACATGTCACGTGAGGCTATGTACCAGCAGTACACAGGTGTGCTTACTCTAATTCAGGGTATCACTGGTTTTGACCACACCCCTTCCAGGTGTAACATAGTTAGCCATCTTGTGGTCATTTTATAAATTTAAGGTGAAGGCATGGCTGTAGATAAAGACACCATGCAGAGATATGTGAGGTTATACACCAGCAGTGCTTACACTACTTCATGTGTTAAACACTTCGCACACAGCCGGAGGACCTCCGAAAGTACAATGTACCTCATAATGCTTACATGTGCTGAGAAACATATGGGAATCGAAAGCTTTGCACCTAAACCTAGATGAACTAGACACATGCATGGATGGTATTTTTGCCTTTTCAAAAAGCGTGTGTCAAAGATGTTGGCTACATGCAGGGGACTGACACATGCACAAATTGTTTGCTTGACTTTACTGCATGATATTGCTGCGCATACCTCCAGCTCTAGTTGGCGAGAAGACGCTTCCATTGTCGGCCCTTGCCCTTGCTGTTATTAAATTACTAGCACTAAGTGTATTCAGTGTGCATTTAGTGTGGGTTTTAATATAATCACGTGATCTATAGCAACGTAGCCTCGCGTGCGATGACGTAATAATGGAGATATTTATTGCGAAATAAATAAGATATTACGTCATGGCACGAGAGTCCAATAGCAACGAGGGGCGATACATGTACTTAGTGAGAGCCATAGTGATCGAGGGAGATAGCGTGCATATCGAGTAGTGTATACCGTACAACCGTAGATTATTGAGGGCTAGGGACCCTCGAAAGAAAGGAGCTACATCGATATGGATGAAAATCACTATACTAAAGAACGTACCCCAAAATTGCAGCACGTGCTGGATTCTGTATTGTTTCAAAGGTTCCAGTAGCTGAGTTCCATTTTCTATCAGCATATCCCCATGCACCACTAACTGCCGATCGTGGCGGTAGCTGTTACAGCAAAAACGGAAAAATGCATGTCATGCACTCAAAATTGTCCAATAGGGCACGCGTTTCCTCGTAAAAGAGTGCCCTATTGAGTTTTGCAGTGCATGCGATCGATTTAACTAGCTAGTAAATGACTCCGACGTCGACGATGGTAGCATGCACATCCTCTGCATGAAAATGGCCAGAACGTCATTCAAGAGCGACAATTAGCTAGTACACATGTTGGTTATTATCCGTATCCAGGACAATGACGAACCACTGATGTCATGGCAACTGACTATTATTACATATTTAGGGGTGAGCGCGGTGGGTTGTTTCGATAACAATAAGGCTGCGCCCGCACTGTCCTACATATACGTGTATTTAATACTATACTACATGATGATAAAGCAGAGCTAGCCCTTTTAAAACAATTGAGCGGCTCGATTGTTGTTCAAATGCTCACTGCACATGTAGGCCTACACGTACACATGAGAGTGTGGGATGGTTGGAGCGGCTCGATTATTGTTCAAATACAATAGCCTGTACGTACGCGAGGTGCTAAACGCGAAATGAATTTAATAACGAAATTAGCCGGACTAGCTCGACTCGATGTTATTCCATCATAAAGCAGAGATCGGCGACCGCGGATAATACCTCGAGGATAGACTGTATCTCCCACACCTATGTCAATAGACCTAGCTATACTATCGCCACTGTCGCCAATAATATATGTTCGAATGTTTTTCACGATGCATCAATATAAGGTAGTCCCCGATTCAATTTCCATGAGTGCATGCATGCCGCCGTTACATTCATCCCCCGCCCCACCTCCTAGTGCAAATAAATATATACCGGTATATTAAAGCTGCAAGAAGTACAATTAAGCTCGATGGCGGTCATTAGTCAGACAACATGCAGGGATCGAAGAAAGTAAACAACACTCTATACTTGCTGATCGAGCACCATTATTGTACTGTTCGACGACGACGTCTGCAAATCTTATTCTCTGCTTCTGATGACGTCGCGTGTGTATAGCAACCTGTCGTGGGCCGGCCCTGCCTGCATGGGGTGCGCCTCATTTGAGTTGTGATTGGTACGTTACGCGGTTGATGATGTCGTATGGTGCACCTGCAGCTAAGCCGCAGCCTAAACAACAGATTACAGAACACCCCTATTTTGTGATCGGCGCCAGATTATGTGGCATATGATTGATATGAATACAGTGATGTGCACGTGATCGTACCATATGCGGCCCTGGCACAGTCTGGCATTTTAATTGTATATCCCTTACTGTAGAGGACGCTAAAGAATTGAGTCCTTTATAATTGAAACGTAATAGGATGCACCATCACAAATCAAATCGTGGTCCACACAAACACGACCAAGCTTTGCACGCCACCAACATAGTGATATAAATGCGCACCGGATGCGCGTGCTAAGCTGCATTTGATTGCATGGTGAGGCTGCGTTCCGAGCAATAGTATACACATATGTAACTACTATATGACGTCATAACTAGTTCTCGTTACGTACTGTACACTTGTATTCCGTGATGCCATGCATCAGTATATGCGCGAATCATATAGCTATATATATAGAGCTATGCACGTGCATGAGTCGTATTGGGTTCCTGATTATCCGCCACCTTACTAGCTGACTGCATATAGTGTGTTCAGGTGTTAACTAAATTAAGACATAATCAGTGAGCAAATTGGTTTGTGTTGACTACCAAGAGCTTTCATTAATTCATGTGCTGAGACAGCACGATAGTATTCAATGTGTACACATGCAGGCCAGCGCGCGCGTCACTTTGGGAGGTCTTTAATTACATACATGTACATGTTTTGCTTAACAACTCATACATTCCCGTGCAACATGCGTCATCAGCTATTGCCATAACATGCATCCGCACCGCTGCACAGGCCTGCATGACGCCGCCAGTGTGAACATCGAACAGACCAAGCATGTCACATTTCTATCATGCTGATGATGAGCCAGTCTGTTCTTTGAGTTGCCACATTTTCACTTCTTCCCAAACCTTCAGGGCTACAAGCATCACCGCTACTGCGAGGTGCTGTTGTGTGTATGGAGATATATGTTTGCATTCCTTGGCCAATGGTTTTGGGATGGTCTCTTGTTGCTTGTTATTTGTAATGAGATAGGCTATTGAGCAGGTGAAACTTGTTGCCAAAATCGAAAGAAAAACAACAATACCAAACCAAGAGTTTGAAGAAATAGCACCTACTTCCGACACAAGGGGATACACAGTTTGCAGCATTACATAATAGATTAGAAGAATGATACTTTCGAGGACGAATATCAACATAAGAAAACCTTTTGATCTCGATTTTTGATGCTGCTGACGCAGAGAAAGTGATCCAAATAGAAACACCACAAACAGCGTTATCAAAATTACTAGTTTGGAAAGCATAGCTATCGGATCGTTGACCATTGCCAGCACAACAAAGATGGAATGGTACAGAGACGTTGAAAGCATTACGCAAACACACCCACAACCGATGCGATGAAATATGGTCATCTTGCTTTTGGGCGATGTGCGCCGGGTCAAAGACGACCCACCGAGCAACGCCATGATAGCAGTTAGCCCGTAGAAGAGGATGTGCAGAGTGAAAGGTGAAAATATCTTATTGGGGTACAGAGAATCGATAAGCGAGTCTTCGGAGTAGTATCTCCAACATAGTAGTCCCCAATAGAATAAAAACATCGTTACGTAAACGGCTGATACCATGATAAAAGGCGTAAAGAATAGATGGATAACCGCTGACGCTGCAAGAGTACTCTGAGGTCTCAACCTCTTGCAAATTATTGCCACACAAGGGATAGTGATGAACGTTAGAAGTAGAGACTGCAGACCGTTGCAGGTGAACAAAAGCACCACTGCGGCTGTGGAGAGTGTTTCGGTAGACTCCAAAGACGACACTGACCACTTCTTGGAATCACGATCCGCTCCATCCAAGACCTACCAATGTATGTAAATGAGAGCAAAAGTCATTCCATTGATTGCAGTTAAGTTGGTAACTAAACGATATTGTACTTACCAGCTTTAGGGCATCTTGCAGTACGCTCTCTCCGTGTAGCCGCTGGGTTGAGTTGCATATCTGCATGACAAGAGAGACATTGGAGCGTCTTCTGACTTCCAGCGCTTCGTAGGTTAGTCCGTCATACAGTCGCGGTCCAAGCATCAAGACAGCCTTGCTAAGCGTCGCTAGGGCGTACTCCACACGGTAAGATTCGCCAGCGGCACACTCCGCGACGCACAAGCGAAGTTCGGCTGTCAGTGTGACAGCGTTAGAAAGGTCTGGTGTGCTAGTCTCGTTCCATCTTACAATGTCGGGTCCGGAACTGCAAATCGTTACAAAATGCCCCGTCGATGCGGTGATAGCGGCAAATGCTAGAAGCCCTGTTAACAACATGCCTATACAATAAATTGCATCCCACTTAGCCTCGTCCCCAGGCCCTGTTTTTTGTAAGTTGCGGGGGCGAAAAACAGGGCCTGGTATAACTGGCAGGGTCCTAGCGCGCATGCGCTAGCCATTACCATACGCTTGGTAATCGCATACGGTTGTAATTTTTGCTTGTAAACCTTTCCGTACACCATCTCGTTCTCAGCGTAAACTCTTCCTCGTCCCAGACTGTTGTATATCATACGTCGACTTACTACCCTTGCTCCTTGGACCAAGTTCTTACCTCTACGATTGGTACGTGTAGGCTGCCATTTTTAGCCGAAGCCACAATGCTGACAACCTACTTGTACTCTCGTGGTGCGCACTCATTTGAAATACCCAACAAAGGCCTTGTCCGTCGATACCTCGTCACTTTTTCAAACGTAGGGTAGTTCCAATGAGTGCGCACCAGGAGAGTACAAATAGGTTGTCCGTATTGTGGCTTCGGCAAAAAATGGCAAGTAGCGTGAGGTGGCCAGCCTACACGTACCAATCGTAGAGGCGGTCCAAGGAGCAGGGGTAGTAAGTCGACTCTACATATACGACAGTCTGGGACGAGGAAGAGTTTACGCTGAGAACGAGATGGTGTACACAGCCAAATTGCAGTTACTGGGCCAAACATGTACACATAATATACGCTATATGGCAACATATAAATTTTGTAATGTTGACACAGTCTGCTCCATACCATGTGGGGAAATCCTATGTTAGAGGTATGTTGTACCATACGCTAATAAATATGTGTGCGTATTTGGAACAGACTGATGACATACCGTGCCAGAAATGAGGTTTCCCTTGTAAGGTGTTGTTTATAAAGGTGCAGACAATAGTATTCATATTCATATTATACTGAACCGCGTACCGTCATCGCTATTATTGGAAATCTATTATTAAAGTGTGCAGTATATACATTAATACATATTTTTTAAAGCAATACAGAGTTGTTCCAATCATCAAGTGTGTTCTTCTGAATAATTTCACAGTCAATATTTCAGAATTATGCCAGTCTCAAGCAGCATTGCATTCATGAATTGCCTGCAGAAGAGTGGACAGTCACATTCATTCACATACGCACACATGCATATGTACACTCATACCAACACACACCCGACACACATACACTGTACACAACTCAAACACACACGCCCAATACAGACATGCACAATCAAACACACGTATGATCACAGAAAAGCATACGCAAACTCAAACACAATGTCTCAAACACTCCAAAACATACACTCAAACATATACATTCACATATACTCAAACACACGCACACTCAAAACACACCCTCAAACAAACACACGCACACTCAAACACAATGTACTTGAACACACAAACTCAGATACACATTCGTACCCTCAAACACAATGTACTCACACACACTTAAACCACTCACACATCATGTATGTGAACAACACTCACACTCACACACACACTCAAAACCACTCACAAAAATGTATACAAATACTCACACACATCCAACATACACATACATACTCAAACAGAATGAACACATACACAGAGATACAGCATACCATGTGTTGTACCAATGGAACGACATAGTTCTTTTAGAGCACCACCTCACCTAAATATGATCACCAGATGTTTGAAACATTATAAAAAGCAGGGCAGGCAACATACCTTTCACTTGTATATTGCCACCATGACAAATATTGCGAGAACCATTTGGCTAGAGGCAAGTCTGTTCCTGAATATGTACATCCTTACACTGGAGTTGAAGGACTCCAACCTTGAAGGATAAGATGATGCTCAAATCAAACCAGAAATGAAAAAATATTCACCTTTTAACTAAGAAACATGGACCAAATTTCACCATGTCATGAAGGATGAGGTTAGTCTGGGGACAGTACAGCCATCAGTCTGGTCCCCAGACTAGGATGAGGTGTGTTGTTTTCTTCTTTTCCAGCAAAGGGTGCATGTTCCGCAGTCCATGTTACTTAGTATTCCAGACACTTATCTGTTTGAGCATTATGTCGTGTACAGTGGTGGAGAGCCCTAATGCGTGCATTAATTCGAACAAAGAACGCTAAATCCTTACCACGTTAGTTTTCAGGAACACTCCCGGCAAGACTGTTGCAGCCACAACTACGATCTGTAGCCCTATCGCAAGGTTCGCCATTTATAATATCACTTACGCGTTAACTTCTTCGAGCTACCTACCATGGAAAGACGTACTTGGACAGAAAGGTATGCACTAATTAGAACTCCCTTCTGCCATACTGTCTCAGAAGAACTGGTGGAAGACCATGGGGCCTACCTGAGAGCCGCTCCTGGATTGAAGGTTCTCTTGGGCTATTTTCTCCAGTCACTTCTCATATTACAAAACCCGACGATCCTATGCAACAATCAAAGAATTAAATAAAACGGTAATCTAAAATTTCGCAGGACTGGTCCCATATATGTATTAAATCTTAAGTTCTTATGTCAAAAAGTCTGCTACATATTGTTGCCTTTATGCACCAGAATGTAGCGCCATATCTAATGGTGGCTGTCAAAATTATCTGGGCCAGATTGTGGCTTGCTATCATACCATGCTCCAAATATGCTCGACATACTTGTCTCAGAATGTTGCGCGTATCATATCTGGGACAGTTTGTAACAATTTGGCTGTGTACGGAAAGGTTTACAAACAAAAATTACAAAAGTATGCGATTACCAAGCGTATTGGTAATGGCTAGCGCATGCGCGCTAGGACCCTGCCAGTGTATACCAGGCCCTGTTTTTCGCCCCCGCAACTTATAAAAAACAGGGCCTGGGGACGAGGCTACATCCCACTAAGATAAAATCCAACTGCTGAAGCATAATATAGCATACCTAATGAAATTACGTCATATAAAATGGCGACTATACACAAAAAGTCAAATCTCACGCAAGAAGCGATCCCTATGATAGAAACATTAGACGAGTGTATGTTATACACTGTTCCAACTATTTTTAATCCCTGCGGTATGTAACCGCTTGGAATACGGCGATATAACCAATTACGGCCGTAGGCGGGGATGTTGCGATCCGTGTCTTAGAAAACTAATTGGGTATTTAAAAACCCCATATGTTTGCACGTATTATGCCGACTGGGGAATTTAAAATAATTGGCTTGCTGTATTCACAACAACCATGAACAAAGTTCAAAATGGCCGACCAGCTGCACAAAATCTTCGATGCACGGTCCAGTTATTGAAAACTCCAGTCATAAGCTATAAGTATCAACGTAGGAGTGGAAACAAGGCAGCGCTAATCGAGCGCGTTAATGACTACATTAGAAGTGGTTCTGCTAAGCGGCTCGTTGACCCAGATAGTGCCATTATGATAATGCAGAGGCGGATCCAGGGGGGTGGCTGAGGGGGCTATAGCCCCCCCCCCCCCCCCCCCCCCCTTTCCCTTAGAACACGCCCCTTTTTAATTTTGTACCACGCCCCTTCAGGCTCGATCTTCGTACTTGTGAAAACGAGTCAACGCGTGACGTACTAAAAGAAGTCCCAATTAATGACGATGAGATATTCATAGCTGAACCACAACCCGCGCCATAAAGCGGTGGATCCAATCACTAGCGAAAGTACCTTGAAGACACAGACCTGCTAAAATTTAGGTGTGATGCTGGGGACACTGTTTTAGCTGATCATGAGCGTTCATAGGCGGCCGGATGGGGCGCCCAGGAGGCCTTAGCCCCCCCCCCCCCCAGGCTATGGCGCCCCCTTCCCCCCACCTCCAATCCCTAGCTCCGGTTAACCGGTTAACCGGCGGTTAACCGATTGAGAGAATCAAATAACCGCCCCAACTGGTTATATTTCAGCTAAATAACCGCTTCAACCGGTTATTAGAAATTTTGAACAACCTCAACCCGCCTGAACCGACCGGTTGGTATTTTATAGAGTCTTGCAATAATGCTGGGCACGAGAAAACAATACGCGGATGAGAACGAAGAACGGAAGGCAGTGATCCATCTCACGTGGTACATATATATAACCGTAATGTTCAGGTGAGTCCGCGCGCACTGCGTGTCGTACGCGGTGAGATCAGGGACGTGCTTAGGAGTACGCCGTGGACCATATCCCCCATGTGGCAAAGCCCGAGGTAGTGCTTGTTTAGCTTTTGGCCATCGATAATAAATCTCGTAATAAATGATTGCATAAATAATTGATCATTAATATTTAAACCGGAAATTACCGGCTGTTTTAAAATGAACAACCTTAACCGACCGGTTATTTTTTAAACAATCACCTGAACCGACCGGTTATTTTTATTTTAATAACCTGTTACAACCGGTTTTTTCTAAACTAACAGGTTTCAAGCCTTATCCACAGCATGCGGAGCATAATTTAGCTTCTAGCGCTCGCTCGCATGCATTATTAGCAACAATCCAGAGTCAAACGGTTACGCACGCATCAGAAGTATCGTAAGCCACGCCCCTTTTGGCGCCCCTCTTGTGTTTGCCCCTCCCCTCGATAGATGCTGGGGCTGCCTCTGGCCGTTTAAGCAAATGGACTAAAATTGCAACTTACCGTTCAAAGGTGTGTAAAAAAGTATCGAAACCAGGAATTCAATGCTCAAAAAAATTTCCGGGGGCAGAGCCCCCGGACCCCCTTTATAGCCCCCCCCCCCCCCCCCCCCCCTTTCAATATTCCTGGATCCGCCCTTGCCATTGATCTTGAATTGAAGAAAAGGCGTTTGGATGTTGTTAGAGGTTACGAGCAGCTGTCGGCAACCACCAAAAGCTCCAGTAAGTGACTGGTCCCTTGGTTTGGTTGACATTCCCTTACAGATATCTGAATACCTCAGCTTGGGTCCCAAGCTGAGGTATTCAGATATCTATGACTATCTTGTTGCTAGTAACTTGAAGCAATCAGTGCTGATGGAGCTGAAATGGGAGCTCTAAAATCTCTTAAAGCTGTGAAATTTTTTGAAGAGGGCTACGATCCAGGGATTGAAATCCAACCATGGGGTGCCTCGTTATATGTATGTGTCATCACAAACACAAGCATCAATGAAACATATCCTCTACACTTAGCTATAGTGCCAGTGTCCAGCAGGTGAATGGCCCATGCAGTGCAGCTTGCAGCCATGTTGCAGCAACCCTTTTTGCTATAGAGGACCATGCAACACATGCCACAGAGGTGTTATGCACTTCTCAACTGCAACAATGGAATAAGCCTGCACTAAAACAAAATTCCCCCACCCTCATTAGGGATGCATGTTTACTGTCATAAGGACGATAAGGCAGACACAGCAGCAGTGGTATGCAAGCCTACTATTACATATTACGATCCACGTTGACCTGCAGGTGATACAGTGGTCAATGAGGCATGCTTTGATAATTAAAAAAAAAAGCATTTAGAGGGTGCTCCTTTTAAATGTGGCTGGTCATTACAACTCAAACAACACATTATTGATACCTCGCATAAGACTTTGCATTTTCAATTTCCACTTACCCAACAGGCATTAAATGATGCAAGCACTATAATACTGCAAACATTGTCAATATCCGAGAGTGCTGCTAAGAAATTGGAGTAAAAAAACAAGGGGGCAGTCCTTGAGTCCTCTGTGGACCAATAGACGATTTGTTTGGTGCGATTACGACTACAGGCTTGCAGACTTCAGATTTGGCATTTCGATTTTCAATATCTGATGCATCCGTAGCACATGTCCTTACTATTTATGGTACAGACATTTATGGCAATTAATCAGTCATGTTGCCTGCCAGTGGCTTTGAAGAATGTATGATTACCTTTGAGTCAGTCAAGAGAAGAGGGCTTTGAATCCTGTGAGGATATATAGTTGTGATGGAGGTTCTTGTGTATGACATGTGCGGCCGGAGGTGTGTGTGCAGTCACATGGCAGAGCTTTCAGAGACCTTAGCTGTTTAAGGCTGTTTCAGAAATAGTTTGATTATGATGTGATTTAATGATGCCAGTGATAACAAGTGAACAGATCAAACTATGAACGGGTAGTATTCCAAGCTTGCCCTTCCTTCTTTGTTTGCTCTCATGCATGCAATGTATAAGTAAGAACGTGCCGAGGAAAAAAATAGAGTGGGTGCGCAGCTTGAAGCTGGAAGCAGTCTGGGTCATGAAGCTCAACAAACGCGTCCTGCCGATGTCCTCATCCCTAACTGGGAGTTGGGCAAGCCTGCTGCAATTGATCTTTGTGTCACATCCCCGCTTAATTCAGATACCCTCCAAGTAGCGTGTGTGACACCAAGTTCAGCAGCAATGCAGGCAGAACAGAGGAAGCACCACAGTAATGATGCAAAATGTGGAGAGTTAGGTTGGGTTTGCATCCCTTTGGTGGTAGAGTCCTATGGAAGTTGGGGACCTGAAGCTCAACGTAGTCTCTCCAGACTTGCCGGAAGACTAGCCACCCGACTGGGGCAGCCTAAGTCCGTCACTACAAATATGATCTATGGCAGATTAAACTTGACCCTAATAAGAGCCAACTCCAGGGCCATTCTATCTAGAGTATGTGTTTGACATTGTGTTGTGTGTTTAAATTGTATATATTATATGTATACATTTTGAAACAAGATATAATTTTTTTTTTAAATAATGGTGATGTAGGATTTGTAGACAGCAATTGAGTAAAAAGTAAGGAAACAAGGAATTGTGGATATTATGCATTCATTAATGTATAAATAATACATATACCTTCATTATTTAGCAAAAAATCTACCTGCCTGAAATTGTGTGCTAAATGTAGGTATGTAATATTTGTAAATTAATGTGCATAATATCTGCAATTCTTTGTTTCCTTACTTTTTACTCAATACTGTCTACAAATCCTACATCACCAATTTTATTTTTATATCTTGTTTATTTAAAAATGTATACATGCGTTTGCCATACTTTAATTTAAACTTGATACTGAAAAAAGAAAAGAACAATCGACGCAAATATATAAGGACAACTTTCACATGCAACAATGAGAGCAGATCTATACGTTTCCGATGTAGGTACATATTGCATGTGCCACATCAAAAGTCAGTCTCATCATCATCATCATGCATGCATACTTCAGCACACCACAATCTTTAGTTGCAAGGATGCATGCAACTGCATGGGGACCTCCATTTTTGGAACAGTCACTGTATGAGTTCTGTTGAGTTTGGCTGCTCCACAAGAATTTTTATGTCTCTAAGCCTTACAATTCACCTTTAGATAAGTGGGACAGTGTCCAGCAAAATCGGGCTTGTGGGGTTATAATTTTATCACTATAAAAATTGCACGTTGTACTCGTTTTCATTTCAAATTTCGTACACTTGTTCCCACACCATTTCTCTATGTGAAAATCGATTTTTGTGATCTACACATTTTCCGTGCCGTGGATACAACAATCGTTAACCCCACGGGTTAGAATTCCTCATTTCTCCACGTACGAGTGTTGAAAACGCGTCAAATTTGGGTTGCACATATACACGTGAGAGTCCTGTAGCTATTGATTTGTTCTTTTCGTTAATTTCTATATCATCCGTTATGGAGATACAGTTGAACAAACTACGGGCACGTTTTCCCGCTTGATTCGCGCCAATGATTTTGGCAAATCGCGTCCCGCTCAGTGAATGGGAAGGCGGTGATTATATCATTGGCGCGAATCAAGCGGGAAAATGTGCCTGTAGTTTGCCCAACTGTCACAGCAATTCAGGCGTCCGCTCGCGGGTCATTGCAAATATCGGATTCAGTCACGCATCCGTGTAGATAACGATCCGTGCATACACGATCACCGGAAGGATGAATTTTTTGAAACAGCACCGTCCGAAACTGTACGAGAATTTCATTAACCGATACCGATTACCCGGGCTAATCTAAATATTCGTGCCAGGCCGTAGAATATTTCCGTAAGAGATACGAACTTGAGATGTTAACAAAAGCAGAAGCAAAATTTGTAGTGGCAAGTTTCTTTCTACCATTAGTACAGTATCTTCTACGTATTATAAGACCTGTGCTTTGTTGCAATCCCTACTTTGTATACAAATTCATCGGCTCCGATGCAAAGACAGGACTTTCGTATTTTCAGTCCTAATTCAAATATATATTATCTCTGTTCAAAGTAAGAGTTCTTTTCTTATGTATCTTTTTACAAATGTCCTTGTGTTACGCTAGAGCTAGAAATATGATAAACAGCAGCTGACCAAGGCAAAGTTTGGAGTGAGTTCTAATTATTGCACGCATACTCTATATTACGCCTTTATCTGTAGGAGCAGCTTATTTTGACCCATTCACGTATTTTCTAGGCCACTAATGAAGCTTTACTGCATTACAAGGTATGTTTTAACTTTGCTCACACAAGCTTCATATATATCCCATACACCTACAATTACTTTTGGACTGTTTCATGCGTTTAGCTTATGTAATGGATGATGCAGCTTGTTTGAATATAGTTTGTGTTGTTTGCTAGGTGAATCTAGATGACATCATGTTGAGAGTTATTGACAGTTGTATGGTGGGAGTGGTACTGTGGTGATGTGATGAAAAGTGGAGGTACTGGGGTGATGGTGGGTGGGGAGAGGGTGAAATAGTGATGTACATGTAGAACACAGTTGTGGTTGGGTGATGGAGGGGTATAGTGGTGATGGAGGTATCATGGTGGGTGGACTTTAGAATTTATTTTACATGGTGTGTGGACTTTAGAATGTTATGTGTGCCTGTGTGATAGTGCTTATGGGGTGATGAGTGCCTCTCTGTGATATGTGTGTGATACATGTATAGGCATAGAGTACATGTATGTGTGGGCTGAGGGGCTCAACCCCCTCTCTCCCTCCCCATCCGCGTACTTAATTTCATTGACCCATTCCTACGCTCCAGTGGCATGTAACTCTGCAGTAGTGTAACAAGGGTACTTCCCCATTTTAGAATGTTTGGCCAAACGCGAGGGGCCTTCCTTCCACCTGCCTCACCCCCTTTAGTTCTAATTATTGCACGCATACTCTATATTACACCTTTATCTGTAGGAGCAGCTTATTTTGACCCATTCACGTAGGCCACTAATGAAGCTTTACTGCATTTCAAGTTTTGTTTTAACTTTGCTCACACAAGCTTCATATACATGTATATCCCCACACACCTACAATTACTTTTGGTGGACGGGTGGACTGTTTCATGTGTTTAGCGTATGTAATGGGTGATGCAGCATGTTTGAGTATAGTTTGCGTTGTGTGCTAGTTGATTTTGAGAGTTGTTGGCAGTTGGATGCTCGGTGGATGGAGGGGTACTGTGGTGATGTGATGAAAAATGGAGGTCTGGGGTGATGGTGGGTGGGGAGAAGATGTAGAACACAGTGGTGATTGGGTACAGGGTGATGGAGGTATAGTGGTGATGGAGGTAGAGTGGTGGGTGGGTTGTTGTGATGGAGGGTGGGGGAGGGATTATGGTGAAAGAGGAAGTGTACAGTGGTGATGTAGGAACACGATGGAGATGTATTGGATGTGTGGTGTAATAAGAATGTAAACTATGTAGACTAAGTGGTAGGTGGTATGTATTGACGTTGGTATGTGTGGACTTAATGTTTATTTGTGTACCTGTGGGATATGTGCTTGTTGGGTGATGAGTGCCTCTATACATGTATGTGATATGCGCCTCTGTGTGATACATAGTAGAGTGTGTGTGGGCTCAGCTCAATCCCCTCCCTCCCTCCCCCGCGTACTTATAAAAAATGTAACTGACCCGTCCCTACACTCCAGTGCATGTAACACTGCAGTAGTGTAACGAGGGGCCTTCCTTCCGCACGCCTCACCCCCTTTAGTCGTACTTATTCAAGGGTTTACTACAGCACGCACACACACACACACACACACACACACACCAAGCTACATTGTAAATGAAACTATGCCTACCCCTATTCCTACTACTACCCTACTCCTCCCCTTACCTACCACTACCCCTACTCCTCTCCTTGCCTACCACTACCCCTACTCCTCCCCTTGCCTACCACTACCCCTGCTCCTCCCCTTACCTACCACTATCCCTACTCCTCCCCTTGCCTACCACTACCCCTACTCCTCCCCTTGCCTACCACTACCCCTGCTCCTCCCCTTGCCTACCACTACCCCTGCTCCTCCCCTTACCTACCACTACCCCTACTCCTCCCCTTGCCTACCACTACCCCTACTCCTCCCCTTACCTACCACTACCCCTGCTCCTCCCCTTACCTACCACTACCCCTACTCCTCCCCTTACGTAATACTATGGTGCTTGTGGCTCCGTGTAATGTGCACTTATTGTATCATGTATTCATATGTGTGATGTGTGCTTGTGTATGTGATTGTGTGCAACATTACTAGAAGTGCTTTGGTCATCCGTCACGACAGGTTGGAGCTGAACATGTCTACAGGGATGAAGGATCACACAAACTAAAACTGATTTGAATATTTTCTGCATTCTTGTAAAGGTGCTTTTAAAATGAATCAATTTCAAGGTTTATACAATGTTTTATTGCACACATGTGTACTGGGCTATTGACATGCATGGCACCAGCAACATGCTGTACATTAAGCCAGCCAGGGTGTATGAAGAACGCTGTTAGCTTGCCTATGTTGGGACAAAGCCCCTTTTCAGGCCAGAACTTTAGGTATTTATTGTGATCCTCTTGGAGAGAGGTATCCACAGATTGAATGCAGAAACTGACTCACACATCTACATGTACATTCCACACACACACACACACACCTAATCATATTCATGCTTTCAAGGTCAGCCCTTACAATGCAAGCAGCTGCTATCCTATGTCCAGACATGTCAACAAGCCATAAATGGAAGATATCTGGTTTATTAAGCACATTCATCAGAAATGTTTCCTATTCTGATCTGGAATGAGACTTTAAAACTCAAAACCTTTTACATTTTTCTGACAAAATGGACGCTCGGACAGTAAAACGCACAGAAGCTAATGCATATTATCCTACCACTTTTATACAATAAGCAAAAAATGTGTGTGCTCCACCCCCACCACCTTTCCGCCTCTCCATCCTTATACCTGACCAAGCTCAATTCCATGGATGTGTGTATACACACTACTAGTACTGCTGTTAGTCAGAACAGTGATCTCTCATCTGGCATCACAGCTTGCCACTCTTACATGCAGACCATTTTGGCTGTACTTGCAGACATCTATGGCAGGCTCAACCTCCATCTAGTGAGGGCCAATGCCACAGCCATTCTTTATTTTGATTTAACTATAGGCTACATGTGTATGTTTAAGATTGTACCCATATCATGTGTACATTGAGTATTGTATTATGCATTCAAATATTAATAATGAAAAACACAACAATAATGCTTGATGCATTGCACATTTAATACATTTAACTCATATTAATCTTTTTTATGTTTGCAAATGGATTTGTAAACTAATATGCCGGAAAAACATGTGAGAAATAATGTAATGAATGCTTTGACATTGTAGCAACTGAGAGGATTGTACCTTGTGGTGTTGCAATGGAACGGATCCTTACAACATATACAATTTTTAATATTTATTCTATCCTGGTGTGATTAATGACACACCAGCAAATTAAAACTGATATCAGTCATACATTACTTATAGAAGTAAAAAAAAAAACTGTTTAATAGTAACTGATCCTATGAAATAATAATTTTATTTTAATACAGTTACAATAGGTACATATCGTCAGTATATAACTCATACACATGCAGGGGTTCTCTATTATATAAAAGTACATAAATGCATATGCTAAATATACCTAATTAATAATGCGTTACCAGTAAATGAAACGAATAAGTCTACTTAGCAACCTACATCATGCTCTTTGCCGACATATAAAGGATGGCATTTAATGAAGTGATTATAATTTTAATGTTCAATTACACATGCAGTGGTTTTACAGAGGATTTTAAAACCCTTTATAGAATCAAAACTTGATTTGACGCGTCCGCTGCTAAGAATACAGCCTTATTAATTGGAACACATCCATATACATACATGTATGTGTGTACATGCATATGTAAGGATGCAGTATCTGGCATTATAACAAATGAAACAACTGTAAGATATATACATAAACATTTCCCGGAGTCACTTTCCCTTGCATTGCACTAAATTTTAGTAGAGTATAAATATGCAATCGATTATAATAATATACAATGATGGGCGTGGCACAATAACAAGTTTAGAGAGTGGATATCCACGAATATGATCATGATATGATGATCATGCATATGTTGCCATGGGCATGGCGTTGCATTGTTTGGACGAGAGATCAATATATGCAATACGGTTATCACGCCTTTTACGGGTGAAGGGAGGGTGTGAAGCAATGCATGCTACCTTTTCGACGTCGTGTGACCTTTCCAGTTACAGTGAGACCGCTAATACAATTGATTGGTTTACAGTTGTTACATGTACGCATATACTATATGTACATGTACAGAGCTAGCTGAAAGTTAATTGAATTATGTATTAAACTACCCAATGACCAATTCACGTGACTGAGATATTTGGCGGGTCGTAAGTGAAGGGGGTGGTAATATGGCGCATTTGAGCCGGCAGAAATTCAGCGACGTATAGAATATCTTCAGAATCTGTTGACCACAGCTGAACATTATATTATAGCTTCGTGACTACTATAATGATGCCAGGTGAGTTACACCTTTAGTTACACTCGTTATGCCTTATATTATGGATTGAATTGATCGAAGGCTTTTTTTTTTTTTTTTTTCAGGGAAAGTCGTTCTTGGATGCTTATTCTGGCGGGGTTTTAAAATTGGTTACTACGCTACATCACAAGGTAAGCCCTGGTAACGATGTTCAGTAGCTAGGTTCCTGGGAGTTTACCTTTTCGCTGGTTCGACGTAACGTCGGGAACAGTATTAATGGATTTCTGGTGCGTGGCTGAACAAAAGCGGTTCCTGGGAGTTTACCATTTCGCTGGTTCGACGTAACGTCGGGAACAGTATTTAATGGATTCCTGGTGCGTGGCTGAACAAAAGCGCTAAAAGTAAGAGTGCATCGCTATAGTTGTTATTTATACTTTCCCTTCGTTTCAACACAGATCGTGGCATGTATTGCTTCTCTGCCTCCTGTCGCATTTATGCATGACCATTCCACTTGTGTGCAGTTCAGAACGAAAGTAGCACAAGGTAAGCCCTACCAGTTATGCATTTGCAATGGCACGGTGAGGTACCAAAGAAAGGTAAGTGAAACAATTAGATTTAATAGTGTGATATTCATTTTTATTATTCTTAGATGGAGATCAGATGTTACCCCTGCGTGTACTGTCCGAGAGGTAAGGTCATCTGGCAAAATTGTTGCCCAATTCATGCTTTCTTTTTATATATACAGATCTGTCCCAGTTCTCAATCAACTTTGTGCTTATGTTATTTTGTACTGTGTGAAGCCAATTATATATTTTTAATAACCTGCAACAAATTCAGTACAAGGAATTAATTGACATAACCCGTAAATTAACCACGTATCTTCCAATTGCCAATACGTCATACAATAATTCTTACGTACTAGTACGCGGTCCTCGTACGGTGTTTGCCCGGTTTCGTTCAAAATTGCACGTACGCGTGCGATAATTAATCCGAACTCATCCGTGCGCGTACAAATTAGCTTCCGGGACCGTGAAATCATTCGTATGAAATCGGTCCACTCGCGGTTTCGGATGCAAATGGCTCGCGTAACTCGGAAGCATGCTCTTCCGGTCGATATTACGTGCTCTCTCGGGCCCGGAATCAATGCCCTGAATTGCTGTGTGTATCTCCGTAACGGATGATTCAGAAACTAACGAACAGAACAAATCAATAGCTACAGGACTCCTCTATGCACACTCCGAATTTGACACATTTGCAACACTCGTACGTGGAGAAATGTGGATTTCTAACCCGCTGGGTTAACGATTTATTTATTGTATCCACGGCACGGAAAATGTGTAGATCACAAAAATCGATTTTCACACAGAGAAATGGTGTGGGAACAAGTGTACGAAATTTGAAAGGAAAAAGTAGTACCGTCGCGAAGATGTGTTGCTTAGTACAACGTGCAATTTTTATAGTGATAAAATTATAACCCCACAAGCCCGATTTTGCTGAACACTGTCCCAAGTATTCGTGATCGTCTTACACAATTCCAAAAGGTAGTTCTTCAAATAACAGAGCTAGGGAGGCGTAATTACGTGCAGCTTGTATCCACAACGTTGAGAGGTATAGCTGTGCCCTTTGCAAACTCCTTCACAAGTTGGACTGATGACAAGAAGTGCTTCCCCACGGTCTTTCAGGGTCTGATGCAGGTGTGACTGTGAAGGTCCCCCTGAACTTGGAGGCAGACCTTTACCCATATGGTGGTTGTAGACATCCCATGCACACAACCTGCAAATGGGTTTTTAAACGTGCACATCTAACCTTTTTATCATGCAAAAGCATGCATGTATATGTACATCCGTGCAGCCTAGATTACAGGTGTTTACTGAGGACATTTTGTTGTTTATTAATCTCATTCAGTGCATGTACATTGTGGTCTCACTTGTTTACGTAGATGATCTATTGTAGTATTTTAGTATGTGTAAACTGAAGACCTATCACAAGATGCAGAATTTGTATGAAATTATTAGGGCTGGTAGAGCCCACAAGTTTACTGTACAGCTAGCTGAGTGTACTACAATGTACATGTACATGCTACATGCACGCCATGCATGACATGATATACCGGGTATAATATGAACTCACCGGCCGCGGCTGTGGTCTTGTCGAATCAGGAATGGGCTCCATACACAGCATCATGGCTTGCAGAACTATATATATTTTTAACTCGCTCTTACTTGCAACTGGAATAACTTTGTCCTGAGATCAGCAAAGACCTTGCGATCATCCCACTGTTCTTCGATTTGTATCAGAATATGGGAAAGTTTACGAGAAAAGGGACCTAGCGTGTATTATAAAAAAGTATAATAAAAATGCATTTCGTTTGATTTGCTATAACTTCCGAACAGTTAACGCTATCAACTTCCTATTTTCAATACTTCATACTGCACCATTTCTCTATGGTAAACTACATTTTGGAGTCTTGCACTTGCTCCGTGTCAGTATTGCAACGTTCGATACCCCACTGGGTTCAAACCCGCCATAACTTTCGGTAGGAGTAATCAATTCGCTTCAAATTCGATTTGTAGGTAGAGAGGTCCTATACCTATCGATTCGTTCTGTTCGTTAATTTTTATGCCATCTGTTACGGAGATACGGTTGAACAAACTACGTGCACGTTTTCCCGCTTGATTCGCGCCAATGTTATAATCCCCGCCTCCCCATACATTGAGCGGAACGCAATTTGCCCAAATCATTGGCGCGAATCGAGCGCGAAAATGGGCACGTAGTTTGTTCAACTGTATCTCCGTAATGGATGGCATAAAAATCAACGAACAGAACGAATCGATAGGCATAGGACCTCTCTACCTACAAACCGAATTTGAAGCGAATTGACTACTCCTACCGAAAGTTATGGCGGGTTTGAACCCAGTGGGGTATCGAACGTTGCAATACTGACACGGATTAAGTGCAAGACTCCAAAATGTAGTTTACCATAGAGAAATGGTGCAGTATGAAGTGTTGGAAATAGGAAGTTGATAGCGTTAACTGTTCGGAAGTTATAGCAAATCAAACGTAATGCATTTTTATTATACTTTTTTATAATACACGCTAGGTCCCTTTTCTCGTAAACTTTCCCATATATATATATATATATATGGGACAGTTTCCACGAAAATGGCCCTTCGTTTATAATTATAAAGTCTTATAAAATTGCTTTGCATTTGATTCGTAATAACTTCCGAACGATTAAGGGTATCAACTTCCTATTTTCAACCCTTCATACCACACCATTTCTCTACGGTAGAATACATTTTGGGGTCTTGCACTTGCTCCGTGCCAGAATTGCAACGTCCGATACCCCACCGGGTTCAAACTCAACATAACTTTTTGTAGGAGTTATGAAATCGCTTCAAATTTGGTTTGTAGGTGGAGAGGTCCTATACCTATCGATTTGTTCTGTTCGTTAATTTTTATGCCATCCGTTACCGAGATACAGTTGAACAAACTACGTGCACGTTTTCCCGCTTGATTCGCGCCAATGTTATAATCCCCGCCTCCCCATACATTGAGCGGAACGCAATTTGCCCAAATCATTGGCGCGAATCGAGCGCGAAAATGGGCCCGTAGTTTGTTCAACTGTATCTCCGTAATGGATAGCATAAAAATCAACGAACAGAACAAATCGATAGGTATAGGACCTCTACACCTACAAACCAAATTTGAAGAGATTTCACAACTCCTACAGAAAGTTATGTTGGGTTTGAACCCGGTGGGGTATCGGACGTTGCAATTCTGGCACGGAGCAAGTGCAAGACCCCAAAATGTTTTTTACCGTAGAGAAATGGTGTGGTATGAAGTGTTGAAAATAGGAAGTTGATAGCCTTAATCGTTCGGAAGTTATTACGATTCAAATGCAAAGCAATTTTATAAGACTTTATAATTATAAACGAAGGGCCATTTTCGTGGAAACTGTCCCATATATACTAAACTTCAATTCGCCGCCGAGAACGTATACGTCGCATATACGTTATATCAATGAGCAGTCCCTCGATCCTTTGCACTTGAACATCCCGGTGTCAAACACACTATAGCTTGAGAACACTCTTGTCTTGCGCCATATTCAGTTGCATGTACTATAGTACATTATATATGTACATATACGATACAATGTATTACATATACAGTATACATGCATGTAGGCGTGGCTAAATGTCAAATCCCCTATCATGTCAAACTGCCCCTACCTAAGCATAGCACTTCAGCCAAATATTGCCAAATCCCCTCCTAATCTCACCATTGATAAGTGCATAAGCGCAATAATATACATGTAGCACTCAAGCCGGGAAGTTTCCCCATCTGCGTCTGCATGGACCGTAAGACGCATTTCGGATCTTTAGAAGGCCATTTAAAAGTACGTGTAAAAACGTTTTTATGCGTCTAGCTAACACGCTGTATATGAACTAACAGGTATGGCTGCCGCCATGCATAGTAAAGGTAATATGCATGGTGCACGTGATTTGTAGTGCGGGCTTTTATCGCATGATACATGCATGTAGTCTTACCGCAATGGTACATGTCCTGGTACCCACCTCCCCCGAAGTAATGACGTGACTTTTTTATCCGTTCCGACTATCAATATTATTTTAAGGACAACAGTCATGTGGTACTCGACGTATAGTCTGGCAAAAAAATGTCAGCTGCAAATGGAGGTTGCAAGAAGCTAGAGACGAGAGCTCATTTATTCCCTGCAGGCTCTTGGGGCCTGTGGCATTTATCATTTTCCAAGTATTCACTGTGTTTTTATAATAGGATCACGCTAACTATACCAATCACAAAATTTGCCGTACTTTTGTGCAAGAGCATCCACGAATACAATCAAGTTTCAAGCATCATTGTTCAATGCAAGATATATATTTTATAGCAATTTCAAAGCGATATTATTCTGCATGGCTCTGCCGCAGACCCCGTTTGGGGAAGCCTCATTTGCAGCATCCTGTGTCAAATACATTGTCAAGGGGAAGATAGGCAGGAGGGGGAATAAAGGCAGAAGTGGAGGGGAGGCTGAATAGGGAAGAGAGGCATGATTATTCATACAGGTAGATAGCTGCAAAAAAAAAATGCTTGGGCGTATTTAAGGCACCCAGGGGCAGAGAAAAAGGGATACACATAGAAAGATAGATGGAGAGAGAGACACAGAGAGAGAGAGAGAGAGAGAGAGAGAGAGAGAGAGAGAGAGAGAGAGAGAGAGAGAGAGAGAGAGAGAGAGAGAGAGAGAGAGAGAGAGAGAGAGAGAGAGAGAGAGAGAGAGAGAGAGAGAGAGAGAGAGAGAGAGAGAGAGAGAGAGAGAGAGAGAGGGAGAGAGAGAGAGAGAGAGAGAGAAAGAGAGAGAGAGCATGGTCATGCGCTCAAGCTCTAAACACGTACCAATATACCCGAACAGAGCAAGAATTGCTACATAGCTACACATAAGAAAGATACTAAGAAACCCAAATTGCAAAATCAATCTCCTAACATCCAAAAATGAACTCCATGCACATAAGTAAAATATAGCACATTATCTCATCCGCCAATGGCATTTGCGTACACTAGCCACAACTATGCTTCAAAAAGTGGAGTGAATGTCAATTCATTTGTCCCCATGCAAGTGTATGTTTGTATGCAAGACTGAGCTTTCATGCAGGTCCATGATAGCTGACAATATAAATGGATGGTGTGTAGATGAGTGCAATGAGTTGAGGAGGAGGAGTATGTTACATGAACTACTTATATTAATAGGTACTAGCACCTGTTCAAATTCCTTCAACACTACATAAACCATCCCCCAGGTCATATGCCGCTAAATGTGTGCATTTTTGATGGGGGACAAAACCGCCTAACGTTAGTATTATAAGCAATCAGCAATTGACATGTTGTGGACTAACTGAATAATGCAATAATGGAGTGGCATTCTCGTATACATCAGTGTACATATACATGCATGCATGAGGTACCGTGTACAAAATTACTGAACGTAAGCAACATCAGACTACTCACGACAGTATATATATAACTTTTAGACGGTTTTCGTTCTTGAAACGAATTAGGCATTAGGTAACGGCTTTGCTCAAGTTAGATCAGTTTTAATAGCAACTCCATCAACTATATATGCATGTAAAGAAGAAACAACATTGCCCCCAGAATAGAACCCTGAGGAACATCATTCAAAACTGGAACAGCTCGGTAATGACGTTTATCGTGATTGAGGAAAATACGATGTTCAGTGTTACTGAAGTTGTATGACAATGGGAGAGAATTCGAAGGTACATATATAGGCTTCATAATCAGAGCTTCGGCTTTACTATAAGTCAAGTTCCAAGATTGATAACCAGTTAGTAAAAGGCACCAAACTCGCGGCCTCTTTTCACTCAAGTCTATCTGCATGGTGCTACGAAATAAAAATTGGCCACTACACTATTTGCGACATTATTGCAGTGGCGTAGAAACGTATTAAAGATTGGGGGGGCCGACTTTATAAAAATAATAATATAACCGGCGGAAGGTCGCAGACGTGCCAACAAGGGGAAAGGTGCGGGAGGGAGATGTGCTCCCTCCTGCTCGGAGCGCCGAAGCTTTTGAAGATGACTTGTGAAACGCCATGGTCACACATAGTCATAGTTGTTTAAATATTACATTTAACTCTTTGGGTGCCAAATGTGTTTAAAAATGATATAATTATGTAATGTATTGAATATGTTTGCATGCATGTCACTCAAGTACATGTACATACATGTATATGATTTACTCCGCATACTGTCAATTGCAGAGTACTACTTGCGTGAGCGTTTCTCCCACGTCAATAATGTGCACACATAGCTTATGACCTCGGTTACAGTTGATGTAGTGTTGGAAGGAATTTGAAGAGTTGTACTACTGCCTATAATTAGTTAATGTACCATACTCCTCCTTATATTTAACAATCATTGCACCTCAACTTCCATTTACATTGTGTATATGCGTGCTATCATGGAAAAAAAGGTATACATTTTCTCAGATTACGCTTCGGCAAAGTCAGGTTGTTCTGAAAGATCAAATAGAAGCGTGCGTTTATATTTTTACACTATTACAGTGGAGATCGTGATACTTGAGTCCTATAATTTTTCTGCGTGTGAATTTGATTCATTATACATCAAAATTAGAATCTATCAACACAGGTGTGTTAGACATGTGTTTCTCAATACACACTCACAATTGATCCGCATCACGTGACTTTGTGTTACCACTGCCATTGGTCAAAGTGAACCAAATACAATAAGAAGTGTTAGGCGTATTTCTACCTCATTTGTTGATGTATTCTCAGTTACGAAACGCGGTACATAAGAAGAGTCGAGGTTGCCCCATCGTTTGCTCGAGTTGGATTTTAAGTCCGGTAAAAGGGAACTGGTTTAGCGACGCAGACGCCATATAGAGGACATGCGATTGACGTCATGCGCGTCTTACATCATGTGTATTGCTTACATTTTTGGTGTTTTTACGTCATGCAAAATGGCGGTACTAAAAGGTGAATTCGTAGAGAAACTTGGTTTCTGCGGTACATAGTTCAGCTTTAACTGTATTATCATTAAGAATGAGTGATTATAAGTTGGGAAAGAGGCGGGGATAAAACAGTTTTATCGTTTATATCATATCTCTCGGTGCAAACCTCTAACTTTGTACGCTCTCCTGCCAGTCCATCTTTATGTACACCTATAAACTACAAGGCCAGACTTGTTGGCCGATCGTTGTTGTAATGGTAAATTGGTAAAAACCTCATCCTTCCTTGAGATATGTAATACTGTAGACGAAAATCTTGGTATGTAAGGTACCTTTTTGTGTGCCAATCCCTGAGGAAATCGACTCTAGGTTGTAACGTTTCTTTACAGTTTCAAACCTGAGGATGACGTTATTGATGGAATATGGTATGTTCACTCGTGTAGCGTATTCGAATCCTTGTACATACGTACCCAAGTATGTCGATTTTTTCCCCCCTCATAATGCTGGGGACGAGTAATCAATAAGCGGACGAATGCGGGACTTTACCCACGTGATGTATGTTAATAGCACCTATCTATTGCGTATATATAGCAACATACACGGTGACGTAAGTTACGTGGGCAAACAATTGCATATCCTCTATTTTGAACTGTTTTGTGTTAGGTAAGGAACCGTATCGAATTGCGCTAATTATACGATTCAAAGCTTAGCAGGAGGATAGTAAAATGATGGCTGTATCGTAAGAGCACCTTTTTTTATGCGTTAAGATGCAACCTGTCGCTAAAAAAATCGTAAAAAGAAACCTGGTGTCACGGAATACTTTATCCCAGTATATTTTATCCGCCCGGATTGCACTATAGGATATTATAACCGGCCGGATATTATATCCTAGTACAATGTATCCTACCCCAGTAAATTTTATCCCACCTTAAAATAAACGACGCCAGGAATCACTGGCACTCTGGTAGAGTCTATGATTGCGTTTGAATGATTTCGGCTTTATAAATTTAGCGCATCTTAAAAACTATATATATTTTTTGCGGGATATACACTGTATATTTGCGATGGTCGTTAGTTAGAATAACAGAATTAAAAGAGCCAAAGTCATCTATCATGCAGATGGAATTGAATGAGCAAAAACATGTAAACACCAATACATGTATGAATGAACACTGAATTACAGGGGGAATGAATTACATTCGCCTTACAGGTTCAAAATGATTTCCGATATTTGTTAAATATATTGACTCTCGTATTTCACCAGCGTTTTCAAAGGGTGCGTGTCTCAACCACCTGGTAGGTGCCCCCGTTAGGTGAAAATGTGTAAATGGTTGTACTGAGCATGGAATTCGAAGCAGCTGCACTGAGTTCAACATCTGTTGCCCATTCACTTATCGACTGCATCTTTGTTCACATCAAATAAATTTCCATAGTTTCATTAGGGTCCAGTAAGCGTGCATGGTCAGTAATTGTAAGATTGTGGGACATATGAGAAGTTACTAGCAAACGAACCTCTTGATGGTCACAAGATGACCCCGTTAGAATCTGTGCAATACTTCTAAAAAAACAGTTCCGAGCCTGTGATATTCCTACTCTCATTGGATCCTTGCATTGTAAATTGTTTCCATGGAGAAATACTAAGCCAAGTGATTCGCATTTCTGTTGTTGCCAACCAGTACCTACAGGTAAGTAGAGTATTGAATCTATGTGATGATCCATCACTATCTCTACTTCATCAGTATTCTAATCATTCCACTGAAACACCTGCATCATAACAATGATCCCTGGCATCGTAAATCCACTGACATAGATGATCCATTTGAGCTGGAGGTATTAAAATTTCTCCTAGTAAATGCACTGACTGCAATGATGTTTTATGCAATTGCATCTAAACGTTGATGAGGTCAGTGGCTTTAATGACTCTTGGTGCACTGGTCGGACTTACTGCAAGGATGGTGAATACTTTGTAAAGGAATTTGTCAAATTCTTCTTAATGGTCTTCGTTAACAATGACAAAATCCGCATTGCACACACATCCCTTGGTGGTTCTTCTCCATAGAACTTTTTAAAATCAACCCAAGAGCATATTCACCTTCCTGTAATCCTAAAGATTCACACTGTTCATGTGCATTGAGATGTAGGGTTAAATTTATTTATACACACAAGTAATTCAGTTGATACCTACATCAAAGTCTTCATCTTCATCTGCTCTGTAGCACAACATATCAGCTCCTGTTCGCCACAAACGTAACAGTTGTGATGAATACAATTCCTCATGTAGATGATGTACATCACAAGACAATGATTTCCTCTGCAACACACCACTACAGTGTATCTAAGGCTTGATTATCATCACTACCATCATGATGATCGCCATTACCATTACCATCACAATCACCATCATTACCATTACCATCACCATCACCATCATTACCATTGCCATCATCATCACCATCATGATCACTAAGATCACCGCTATCATGATCACCACCATGATAAATAAGATCACCACTATCATGATCACCATCATGATAATAATCTCCAGCTGTATCTGGCAGAAAGAGCACTGCTGAATTTTACACTAAATAAATACATTTAATTTACTCAACTATTTCCTCTCAATGGTTGTACTCCCTTCTAAATACGAGGAATTGTTTACATGCAACTATTTCATGGCATACCATATTGTGCAATAATCATTTACCACTTTTATTGCTTCAAGAAATTCTTTCAGTACAAAACTATTGTAAGCCTTTTTCAAAATACAACCTTTAGATGACTTCTATTTGTAACGTCCTTTGCTTAAACTTTGGACAACTTTATAAGGACCTTGCCACTTTGTATCCATTTTTCCTCCCATCCTATGTGAGTTCCTCATATTCTTCAAAAAAACCTTAGTACCAGTACTAAACTCCTACATGTACAGGAATTTTGAGAAATACAAATAGAATGTGCAAAAATTAAATTTTATCACACCCCCCCCTCCCTCCCTTTACGTGAAGTGTGTCATGTTTGGCATCATATTGTCGTTCTTGAGCACATAGAATGTTTTTATGCGCTTTAAGATGATATTTCTTTCTGATTGATTGAAGGTTACCAAGAGTTTCCTCCATGTCACTTGAGGCATGCCTGACACCTGTGTTAGTCTTGGGGCTGATTTCATGGTCAATTGCCATATGAGGGTGACGATTATACATCATGAAGAAGGGGCTAAATTGCAAGGAGGAGTCATGCTTAGAAATGCGATATGCATATAAGGCTGCATCTATGTTTTCATCCCAGTTTTCCTTGGCTTCAGAAAATTTTATAAAAGCTCTTGTCAGCGTTTGATTCAATCGCTCATCCAAACCATTGGTTTGAGGGTGATATGGACTGCTAATCCTGTGCTCAGTCCCAGTGAGTTTAAATAAACAGCTGAAAAGGAATTGCCCAGTGAGCATGTATGGATACTTTAAAAAAAAAAAGGATATTACCTTGATAGTTGATTAACAAATTCCCTTCCTTGATCTGATATGATTATATCAGGCCAGCCATGACGACAAAACACTGAAAATAGAAAGTCAGAAACACTGATTGCTGTCTTGTCCTTGAGTGGATACCATTCTGGCCATTTTGAAAAGAGTCACTTTTATTGTGCCTACATGTTCAGGTAATGTACCTGCAGGTACAGTCAAATCCCTATTTGACTCCAGACTTTGCTGGGAACAGGAATGGGATGAAGTTCAGTTTCTTTCTTTCCAGTTTAGAATTACTCGCTGACACTCATCACAGTGTCTGCAATACTCCTGTATTATTTATGCCTTTCCACCAGTATTTTTCACAGATCTGCAGCAAAGATAGAAACCCAGTCGATTACACAAATGTTAAAAGTTTAATTGTGACCTGGAAACGACCTACATCTATGTTTCATACTTATTGTATATTACAAAGTGTTTATTGATCATTAATCAATAATATTGAATAATAATTACTCCATGGCATCACTTCCCCCCCTGAGAGCCATAATTGTATACTATGTAAGTAACAGTTGACGACTGCCTGGGGCGAAGTCGGGATTAGGTGGGGATTTGACGCGTGAATATCATTAAAACCTCTTAGCGAAAACTTTTAACCCCCCAACCAGGTCGGGGCGGTTTGCTTTAATAAAGGTCAAATCCCTCCCAATTCCCCGGGGGGGGGGGGGGGGGGGGGGGGGGGGGGTCACACGTAATAATGATACGCTCATAACACAGGGAAAACTGTATATAAATATCTATACAGAATGCATGTTTGTTTATGTACGTGTTGGTTTATTGTGGTGAGTTATAATGCACACTGATGTACACATCAGCTGATTTCACTATTTTACTGTAGATAGTATCCACAGAAAGGTGTGAAGGAATGTAATCACGTAACGTCGCGTTAGACTGGTGGGAAAGATTCAACGGAGGGCATCGGGAAAAAGCACATGTTTTGTAGTTATGTGTGAAATGGATTACTTTAGTTCTTTGAATGCTATCGGCCAGCAAAGATACATGGATAAGCTTCGTCTTCTAGACTTATCCTTGGCGGACAATCCCTACACTGTAACAGTTGCTAAATCCAGAGATAATACATAGATTATCTCTGCTAACTCGATCAACTTTGTGAAGGATATATCTCATTGGCCGCCTATTGAACTGAATATGCATGGCCATATCTTTTGCTACTTTGTTGATTGCCCTGGAGTCTACACACGTCAGCAAATGCTGCAGTGGAATTGAGGATGCGTACAACTATTTCACGAGTGGATTTGTTTGCACTGTGGATCTAAGAAACACAAGTGAGTTTGTGATACTGAAGGCTCTCGTGAACCCAAGCATGAGAAATCCAGAAAATGCTTGGGTAGCGATAAAGAAATCTGGAGATATAGTGGCAGCCCACTGGGAGAGGGAGGAGGGAGAGTGACGAGGTAGAGGGATGAGGGAGGAAGACTAGTGTGTGTGGATAAGAGGGATGGGAGGTAGTGAGATGAGAAGGATGCAGAAGGTGGTAGGTGGCTGCCCACTGTACCTGCATGGCTGGGTGAGCCTATATATGGGACAGTGTCCAGCAAAATCGGGCTTGTGGGGGTTATAATTTTATCACTATAAAAATTGCACGTTGTATACAAAACAACACATCTTCGCGACGGTACTACCTTTTCCCTTCAAATTTCGTACACTTGTTCCCACACCATTTCTCTGTGTGAAAATCGATTTTTGTGATCTATACCTTTTCCGTGCCGTGGATACAACAATCGTTAACCCCGCGGGTTACAAATCCACATTTCTCCACGTACGAGTGTTGAAAACGCGTCAAATTCGGAGTGTGCATAGAGGAGTCCTGTAGCTATTGATTTGTTTTGTTCGTTAGTTTCTGAATCATCCGTTACGGAGATACAGTTGAGCAAACTACAGGCACATTTTCCCGCTTGATTCGCGCCAATGTTATAATCACCGTCTTCCCATTCACTGAGCGGGACGTGATTTGCCAAAATCATTGGCAAATCGATTTTCACACAGAGAAATGGTGTGGGAACAATTGTACGAAATTTGAAAGGAAAAAGTAGTACCGTCGCGAAGATGTGTTGCTTAGTACAACGTGCAATTTTTAAGTGATAAAATTATAACCCCACAAGCCCGATTTTGCTGGACACTGTCCATATATACTACATGTAATCATTATGACTGAAATTAAATGTATTATGTGTATGATATTTCTTTATTCCAATATTATTTTGAGTAATATACCTTAATGTATTGTACCTGCATGCACTGCGATTTTTTTTCTGCATTTGGCTTCTATGAATTAATTGATTTGATTGACACAATCTGCACAGTACCATTCACCTTGCGGAATGCAATCTAGACCAACACAACCAACATGAAAACACTCATATATAAGGACAATCGCTGTTGTCACATCCAATCATAAGTCCCTCCTCCACATTGCGGCAAATGCAGTATAGCTGTTCAACTTGCTCAGACAATTGCTGTGTAGAGCTGCAGCTGGTCTCATCAACTATATATGCTTGTAGCATTTGGACACAAGATCTGAGGGAGTATCACCTTCACATAGAAAAGGTCTAGCTTGGGCTGTATATTGTCCCACACCATCAGATCTCTTGTGATTCTTTCAAGATGCATGCCACAAGTAGTCCAGCATACAAAATCGCAATATGGTCTGTAACAAATAGCCAGCTGACCCTATAATATGCATATGTTGTTGAAAGCTTTATACCTCCTTCACTGTGTTCTAAATAGAAGTTGGCTGTGTCAACTGCAGCTGCAGGATCACTGTCTCATATGCTGTATGGACATTTAATCTCTATCACACCCTTACCACAGCAGGTGCTTGATACAAGTCCATCTGGTGAAGCTCCCAAATGTGGATAGAGAGGATTCACAAATAGGCCAGCTTGTTCTACCTTGAAATTCACATGAGTCTTGCGAGAATGGCTGCCGCCGTTTAGAATTGGTGGCCAGTATTGGGCTGGTATAATTGGCAGGTTGAGGCACAATATGAAGCTTTTGGCCTTTTGAATTGGATGTCATGCAGCAATACGAGTAGGTTGGTGCTAAATGATAAATATATAAGCATTGACATAGGCTTGAAATAAAATAGATATGCATGCAGTTATAAACACTTCATTTCATTGACAAGAGCTGGATGTAATAGCCGTGTATCCATTACGTGTAGCAGCTTCTACTTTGAATAGGATGGCAGCAACATGGGAACACCCTTCACCTAAGCTGATATAAAAGAATGATCATACACATAATACATTTGATTTTAGTCATAATGATTACATGTAGTATATATGTAGGCTCACCCAGCCATGCAGGTATACATGCAGTGGGCAGCCACCTACCACCTCCTGCATCCTTCTCATCTCACTACCTCCCATACCTCTTATCCACACTCACTAGCCTTCGATCCTCCCTCATCCCTCTACCTCCTCACTCTCCCTCCTCCCTCTCCCAGTGGGCTGCCACTGGTCCACTATATCTCCAGATTTCAAATCCACTCGTGAAATAGTTGTACGCATCCAATTGCTTCCACTGCAGCATTTGCTGACGTGTGTAGACTCCAGGGCGATCAACAAAGTAGCAAAAGATATGGCCATGCATATTCAATAGGTGGCCAATGAGACATATCCTTCACAAAGTTGATCGAGTTAACAACAGTGTAGGGGTTGTCCGCCAAGGATAAGTCTAGATTCTAGAAGACGAAGCTTATCCATGTATCTTTGCTGGCCGATAGCATTCAAAGAACTAAAGTAATCCACTTCACACATAACTACAAAACATGTGCTTTTTCCCGATGCCCTGCATTGAATCTTTCCCACCAGTGGGTGGGGTCTAATGCGACGTTACGTGATTACATTCCTTCACACCTTTCTGTGGATAGGAAGCCATGCATGGCTACTATTTACACAACCTTATACACTAGGCAAAGGAAGGAGGAGGAAGCTCATTAGCATATCCGTTACTTTGCAACAGTTGATACCACGTTAATTCTAAGCATTGACGGTATAATATGCATGTCGCGGCACGTATGAATAGTTATAAAGCATGCAGTGTTTCATTCCCAATGCAAAGTGGCATGCAAGCTTATAGTAGCTCCTTGTTATAAGACGTAATAAATACATAGGCCTATATAAATGTGGACACTCGGCGAAATACAATTACTTACCTTTGCACGCGTTTTATCTCTGCCGTAGTGGCACCCATCAACACCGTCATGGCAGGCAAAGATGATCTTCGTTTTGTCCGTTTCATTGGCAATGACCAGTTTGAGACTTATCTCACCCACCGCATCTGTTGCTCTGTAATAGAGTAATCGCTCTTTCAGCACAAACATATCAGCTAGCTTCAGTGTTGTCGTATTGCCCACCGGCTTCTCATATGCGGTACTTCGATTCCAGCAGGATATATGAACGAACAGTTTCCATCTCTGCTAGCAGTTCAACAAGTTATACCGTTGCTCATCGATCCTCGAAGTACTCATTTTCAATGCCAATAGCTTCACACGTGTCACGCGTTTCTAGGCGGATGAAGCATCCCGGGTAGGTTTAAGTTTCCTAGGATGATACATCCCATCGAGCACAAATTATCCGCCGGATAAAATGTTCGGGGGGATAAAATATCCTGTGACACCGGCTTGACAACGAAGCCTTCTGCAATGAATTACATTAAAATAGTTACGTTATCTAAGTTATTCGCTACTTATTCGTTCATGTCGAAAAGATCACACCCAAAACACTCAGCGCTTACCACGAATAGCTATCCAAACAACTTATACCCCGTTTACACGACACAATTTTTCCGTGCCAGCACGGTACGGTACGGCTCGGCACGGTACGGTTCGGTTAAAATTTGACGTGTAAACCCTGTCAAAACCGTGCCGTACCGTGCCGAGCCAGCACGGTTCCAATAACCGGGCTACCCGGCATGGCACGGCTCGATTGTGGTAGATTGGGATATGATAGCAGTTGAGCATGCGTAGAAATGGTTTCCATAGTATTAAAATGGTGGATTGGACGAATCAAACGGCTGATAAAGATTTGGGGAGATGAATCGGTACAAGTGCAACTGAAAATCTGTAAAAAAAATCAATTGGTGTACAGCCATTTGAGGTGTATTGGATGACCATTTCCATTATATTGTGCCTATGTTACGAGAAAAACGAGAAAATATAATCGCTCTTGTGCCTCTGATGCCACTTTTTCTCGATTGCACGGAACGTTGTAAACAAGGCATCCATTTTGATTTCTGGCAATGATTGTAGTTAATTACGGAATTGCTTTTTAAAAACCATTCTATACCACATAGCCACAAATGCGTATAAACGTTACTCGATAACCGTGCCGTGCCATGCCATGCTGAGCCGTTCCGTACCGTGCCATTGTCGTGTAAACGCGGTATTAAATGTCCTCGAGCTGCAGCTTTAACTATTGATTGCTGTCATCAGAGGCGACAAGGAGCCTCTGACTTGCGGTGATTACGTTGCCACGGCTGAAGCCTGTCACGCCTAATTTTGTCCGCTGCCTGAAATGGTCCGGCGGACCAAATCAAGATGCCTGAAATGGTCCACCGGACCATTTCAGGCTGCCCAAAATGGTCCTACTCTGCCTGTTTTGGTCCGTTAGACAGACAACTTTAGGCAGCCTGTTTTTGTCCGAGATAAAGAATAAATTAACGGCATATATAAGTCCTGGCATACATGCATATTATAATATAATTATAATTACAATACATATATTTAGGGAGACAATTTGGTTCTATGTATATGTATGCTACAAAACATATTGAGACAATTTAATTTGCTTTTTGACTATAACCTTTCAGATGGCATACAAGTATATACACAGCATGTATAGTATTTCAAATAGCAGCATGAAAGATGAAAAACACAATGTCTGACTCAGAACAGCTTGAACTGTTTACATCATTTTAACAACTTCAAAATGATTTTGCACATTGGTTATAAAGATGGATTCTTCTTGGTGTAGGTCATTCACTACTTCATGAGGAGAATAAAGTGCCCACTCATAGATCCTTCCAGTAAAGTTGAATACATGAATTTTTGTATTTAACAAGCAGGAAGCAGCAGTGATTTCCAAATCTGTGGCCCATTCTCCAGGAAACTACATCTTAGATTGCACAATGTACGATTGCATTGATGTATGGTGAGGCAAAAGGCAGGATATCTTTTCATTTGAGGAATTAGATATCATGTAAGTTGTAACAAGTAACCTCATTTCTTCATGATAATCCTGTGATCCAGTAACAATCATAGCAATGCAGCGGAAAAAACAGTTTCCATCTGGACTAATTCTTGCTGTTCTCAAGGGTTTTTGTGAGACTTCAATCATTTGTGGCTGCATTTTGCCATGATGCAAGTTATTAGCCTGACAAAAATTCAATCCAAGTGAATTGCACTTGGATGTTTGCCATTCTATGCATACTGGGTTGTAGCATATCAAATCCACATGATCCGTTTCCTTTTCAAAGGATTTATAAGAGGCATCCACATGATTTGCTTCCCTTCTCAAGGCTTGGGAGAAGAAATAAGTATGCTGACCATTGCCACCTCCCAGCAATGCCACTACATTCTCCTGACTAGTACACATGCTCCTATTTCTATACACCCACTCACAGAATGTATCCAAGTGTGCTGAAGATATAAGAAAGTAATTCTTCCCTAGTAGTTGCACCTCTTTTAAACACAACTTGCTTGCTCTGCACCAAATTTGAAGTGGTTCCACTGCTTCAACAACGGTGAAGCCTCTATTCACATAAGAATAGAGTTTGTGTTTAAATTTCTCAAATTCCTCGTGCAAGTCTTCATTTACAACCACAAAATCACCTCCCAAAATTTCTTGCAGTTGAAAATCACCATAAAAGGACATGTAATCCTTCCATAAAGCAACTATAGTATCCTTGCTCAATGCATATTCACCCTCCTTTAGATCCATGGGTGTTTCCTGTGTACAGAATTATAATCTTTAACTTTAGTTTAAATACTCACATCAAATGCTTCGTCATCTTTTTCAGCCTCATACTGCAAAGTGGAAGCTCCAGTTCTCCACAAACGCATAAGATGTGGAGAATGTAGCTGACTCCATACTATTGTACTGTCAATTTCAAGCATACTTGAGCATTCTGATTGACAAAGTGAAGACTGACTGGAATGCTGAGGTGAGGACTGACCAGAGTGATGAGGTGAGGACTGACCAGAGTGATGAGGTGAGGACTGATTGGAATGATTAGGTGAATTGCTACATGATGACTGGTATTCAGAGGAATAGAACATCTTAAGGTGTGCACCATTCACACGCTTGATACAGTCAGATGAATTAGCAACAGATTGCAAGGAATAAAATCCTTTGCTGAGCTTCGCCAATGATGCTCTAGCATGTTTAGCATCATATTGCTGCTTTTGCTTAGCCTAGGAACATAGTGTACATGATGCCACAGTTTAATATGTATACTTTATACCTGTGCAACAAGGATATTGTACTTCACATTCTTCAAAACCCTTTGTCTTTGTTTGTACACTTGTTCCATGTGGTTGGCTGTGTTTGGTTCCTTTGCTGAACTAAAAATTACAAAAATTTAAAATAAAATACAACAAAATCAAGCTTTGGCAAAAAACTTAACAGGTCACAAACAGATTCCAGATCTGCATCAATTGGTATCCTCGCCTTTCTTCCGAACATCACTTCAAATGGAGTGTAATTAGTTGATTCATGGGACGAAGTGCTGTATGCAAATACTGCTGAATCAATGAATTGATCCCAAATCTCCTTATGTCCCATCACTGCTTTTGAGAGCATTCTCTTCAAAGTTTGATTATATCGTTCTTCTAGACCATTTGACTACTCAAAAAGATATATGTGAAACATTAAACTAAAATTATACACTTTGTGTACCTGTGGATGGTAAGGAGTAATTAGACTGTGTCTTATCCCCAACTGTTTCATCATTGCACTGTTCAGTTTGTTCCTGAATTCAGAACCATTGTCTGTTGTCATAATGCTTGGCAAACCCATGCGCATGAATATCTAGATATACATGTAAAAATATGATAAAGTAAGTGCACACAAAGAATGATCAGCATACCTTGTATACTGCACTTGCCACTTGATATGCCTCTTTGGTTGGAACTGCAACCGCTTCAACCCATTTTGAAAAGTGATCACTCAGTGTAAGAATGTACCTACATACAATTTAAAAATAGTGTAATCTATCCTGTTGAAAAAAGTATTCCTTGCATTACACGAAAAAAGTAATAATAATAAATGAACTGACCTATTTCCTGATAATGAAATTGGTGAAATCGGCCCAATAAAATCAATTGCTACATGATACCAAATGGTGATTACAGGAACAAGATGAAGTTCAGTAGAAGTAACAACAAGTTTTCTGGCAAGCCTCACAGGATGCAACCTGTAAAAACATGTCAATAAATTTATGTGACTAATTGCAACCATTACTAGTTGAAAAACTTCTTTGTTGAGTCCTTTCCACGTGAAACGTTCTCTAATCCTTTTGATGGTACGTTTTGTTCCCAGATGGCCAGACGTAGGGTCAGAATGGCAGGAATTTAGAATCCTCTGCTTCTCACATGCATCCAAAATGAGCCTCACAACCCTATATTTCAGTAAAGTTTAACATGCGAAAGAGCGACGACGGTTGAAATCGGACTAGTTATCCTAAGACCCTAAAACCATACGCGCACACTTCGTATCTTTCTAATGAGGTATTCTATAGCCATTATGTGTCTCCTATGCTACCACGCTTATCAATGATGCCGGACCAAAGAGTGGAAAAGAATGTGTTCACCACCAAGAGCACACAGGCCTAGTCCTTAGTCGTTCCATTCATTTTTCTTTTAGTCCACACTTCGCCATTCTTTAAGAAAATCTTTTCCGCCTTTCGTCTGATCGATCGTTTCTTGTTCGCATCGCATCCTTCAGGGTACTTTCCCTTGACCTTGTAACTGTAGGCCAGTTCAAGAGTGTCACCTTCTTCGTCTGTCCCTGATTCTGACGACATTTTCAACACCTTCCAAAAGAAAGAACTAACGTGGGACCAAAAAATGTCACGTGGGACAAAATCGAGCACCTAAAATTGTCCGGCCGGACAATTTCAGGCAGCCTTTTTTGGTCCGGCCGGACCGAAATTAGACGCGGACCAAATCGTGCGTGACAAGCCCTAATCCTGCCGATACTAATGGGAGAGAACATTTGCATTTCGGGTGTTCTTAATAGATTTTGCAGATGATGCAAGGATGTCTTCAATATATCAATCTGACTCGAACTAAAGATAACCAAATGTCTGCAGTATTGGAATCCACCGGCCGGGAAACATTCTCTGTTTGATCAAGGATACTTGGGAAACTTGTTTACATGCACATTCATACTAACATGATAGATATATCTTGCCTTTGAATTTTTTTTTATTGGTGGATTATCATAATGCAGACCATCATCTCTCACTCTAAATGCTGATTATTTGAGACACGCCATCTTCTATTTAGTACAGCCGTAAGGCAAGTGTTCCGGTATCGGCAAGATTAGGCATGAATAGATAGAAGCTGCTGCTCTTCTCTTTGATCGACTTGCTAGCTGGGCTCAGCTTGGCTATATAGTAGTCTTGCAGCTGTGGGAATCAGGGTCTGGGACCGAGACTAGCTACATAGCTCGTATCGACGGACAGTTTTGCTGCAGTGCTCCAGCTCGTGGGTCTCCCCGAGGATATTTAAGAGATTTCCCTATATATGATGTTGTTTGGATAGCTATTCGTGGTAAGCGCTGAGTGTTTTGGGTGTGATCCTTTCTACCTACGCCCTCGGCCATGAACGAATAACTAGCGAATAAACTTAACGTAACTATTTTATTGTAATTCATAGCAAATGGCTTCGTTGTCAAGCCGGTGTCGGAGGCATGGCTGTCCCCCTGGAAAAAGTGTCCCCCCGGACATTCATGCCTAGGCACGACTGTCCCCCCGGACACTGGTGCCTAGGAATGAATGTCCCCTCTAGGCATTATTGTCCCCCCATGCCGGACATTTTTTCCTAGGCACAGCTGTCCCCCCCCCCCCCCCCTCTAGTTGGCCCATAGCCCGACCTTCGCGTATTGGGTATCTAGCCTATACCTGGATTTGTACACATCTGATAGCGTATGTAGGCTATACTATTATCACATACAGCCCACATACGCTATTAGATGCATGGGTACAAATCCAGGTATACCCGACATTCCAATACGCGAAGGTACGGTCGGGCTACGCCCAACTAGCCCCCCTCCACGTTTTCTCGTTTATCATAAACGTTCAACCAAACACTTAGCCTTCCAATCCTCGTAACTGCTCTGCCTCATGCGTGTATAAACTAATGTTCGCACGCGTCCGTGGAGGTTTCCTTTTAGAACAGCGAGTGTTTCTGGCCATGGACGACGAAATCGTTTTGAACTCAGTTCTTGTTAAAAGGAAGGTATCCAGGCCAGTTGGATGTTCAAAATATCAGAAACGTTCTTTTAGACGAAAGCGCGTGGAAATTACAAAGTTGACAATGGCGCTCTTTATTTACAAATTGTTCCAAGATATGAGTGGCGATCAACAGTGATCAAATCGAAAGAAGAGCAGGAAAGAATAATGATAGCTTGCCACGCTTCACCACAAGGAAAATCGTCAGGCCTGGCGCGTATTCAGAATTTCAAACCTATTAACATTGTACGTCAATCGAATACGAGCGGGGGAGGGGGGAGGGGGGGGGGGGGGGGGGGATCATGCACTCTTGCGATAGGCCAAATAAGAGCGGAGAGGGGAGGGTAGGCCAAATTAATACAAGTGGGGGGAGGAGGGAAGGTTAGTATCAATTAAGTTTTGTAAATATTATTCTATTGGGGGGGGGGGGGGGGGTTTCAGGTAACACGGAAACCTCTATGGATATGCTCCTGATCGTTGTATAGATATATGCATGCGACCACCATGTATAGAAGCATGACTGTAACTTTGATATTGGGTGTTCACTTACTTCCAGCAAAGAAAAATCGTACAAAGTTCAAGAGTCAGTTGGCAAAGGTGTTTACAAGGCAAATGGCTCTGCACTGCATGCAGCAAATATCTGTCTGACACATGAAGCATGTTTTTTTTTTTTGTGATATCATGCATATGGTACCAATCATTATTTTATGACCTCACGCGGATACTTGCATGCACACGAATTTTCATATATACGATTTACATTTGTAAACATTTACACAAGAATGCCTTTCCTTGAAATGAGAGCCTTTAGTAATAAATAATTAGCAGCTCTGCACACAACCGAGCGGGCACGCAGACGCATGTAAATGTATTAAGATATATCATGGCATGCATGACGTTTGCTAATACATGCACGTATAAAACGACTAACGCATGTATATCGATCCGATTTGGTTGTATTATACATACGCTTGTACATTCCAGGCCTGTATTTAAAGTGTAGGACATTTTATCCTAGGCACCAGTGTCCCCCCATGGGGGGACACTGGTGCCTAGGGTATATAGGACAATTATGCCTAGGCATAAATGTCCCCTGCGGACATATATGCCTAGGCATAATTGTCCGGGGGACAATGGTGCCTAGGAACGAGTGTCCGGGGGACAGCGGTGCCTAGGCATGAATGTCCGGGGGGACATTTTGCGGGGGGGACAACCATGCCTACGACACCGGGTTTCTGTGTACGATTTTTTTTTTAGCGACAGATTGCATCTTTAAAGCAGAGATAATATATTATCTCTGTTTAAAGGTGCTCTTACGATACAGCCATCGTTTAAGTATTTATTTTACTATCCTCCTGCAAAGTGTTGAATCGTAGTGCAATTCGACATGGTTCCCCTAACACAAAACAGTTCAAAATAAGTTCCCGGGCCTTTTACCGGACTTTAAATCTAACTCGAGCAAACGATGGGGCAGCCTCGACTCTTCGTATGTCGTAAGAATTCATCAACAAATGAGGAAGAAATACGCCTATCACTTCTTATTGTAGTTGGCTCACTTTGACCATTGGCAGTGCTAACACAACGTCAAGTGATGCGGATCAATTGTGAGTGTATATTGAGAAACACATATCTAACTCATCTGTGTTGTTCTGATGTATTGTCATGAAAATAAATTCAAATGAATCAAATTCCCTGATAGAAAAATTATAGGATAAAGTATAACGATCTCCACTGTATAACTGTCCCCAAGCAACAGTACTCATTAATACACCTCCACCACCTCCTTAACTATATCACTGCATCCAATCATTGGGTGGACAGTGCACACATAAGCTTTTATCGTGTATACACCCTTCTTCTCATATGTGTGAGTTAGATGTACAGGAACATTCACTCCGGTGATTTCTACGTCGTACTCGTATTCTTCCCAAAATACGAAGTAGCTTCATTAATATATTTGGAGAAACAGAAGGAAATATTAAAAAGTACAGTTCTCATCTCTCAGTTTACCGGAAAGTGTCGCCACTCCGATCGCAGTCTCCGTAGTCGCCAATCAGAGCAGCGCTCGTCCAGTCGGAACGATGCTGTAATCGACTATTTCAGGTGAGCAGAACTCCTGCTCTGTTAATAAAGAGAACGAAAGCCTTGATTCTTATATATCAATTGTTGTAATTGCATGAACAAAACCGCATACTATATCAAAATGGATTCCTATAATTAACGCGTGTATATAGATCAGACTGACCGCCACAAGTTATATATGTAACTTATAAGCACTTCCATACAGTCTCTCCTCTTTTGTCTGTCCCTTTCCAAACAGAACAAAATGATTATATAATTATACATGGTACCGGTCAAACGTTAATTACAATAATATTAAATAAAAGCGGGTTGACTCTTAATCACTCCCATGCAGACAGCTATTCAATGACAATCCACACACACAAAAAAATCTCGCCTCTGTGCAGACTCTCCTTACATTTAACAATGCATGTTATGAACAGGATCCATGCAGTGAATGAAGTATCACCTACCGGCATCGCCGTTATTGGCACCGCCCGCTCGGGCACAGACCACAATAGCCAACAGTATTGCCACAGTCAGGACTGTCATTGCTCTGATATCAGAACTGTCGAAGTTGTAATGTGCTGCCGGGAAGATTGCAATTTATATATGAACTGTAAAAGGGATACATTGCATGCGCACAACAAGGAAATCGTAATGTGTGTGCTGCTTCACGACAAGTTTCGGCCACATGCACTTTTTCCCAAGTTGCAATCTGGAAGATGTGAGTACCGACTTTTTAAAAATTGTTCCATGCAATTTCTTTTTTTAAAAAAGCAAAATCGTCACGTTCATCAAATCGCCGCAGCGGAACTTGAGTACACGCGAGTGTACGTCTATCCCTTTCCCTTTTGCGATCATCCATACAGTGTATCAGAGGAGCACGATCAAATCATGGGCATGCAATCCTCAATTGAACTGACAGTCAGCGAATCTATGATACCTCTGTCCATATGAACACTTTGAAGTCATTCCTCTTTCTTACAGTAAAAGTGTTATTAAATATTTATAACGATTTTAAAAAAATTCCGAGAAAAAATGTACTAAAAAAATGTACTTAAAATACGTACCCGAAGTTTCGTGTACCTCCGCTGTGACGAGTTGCTGTAAGAGCTGCGAATTCGAACGGTATTATTACTATTAGGCCTTTAATGCTTCGGCCCAATCATATACAACAGTCATGCTTCACTAGAATGATGAAATGGGTGAAGGCAAAAAAACTTTGTTTCCCCGCGGTATGCAAACATGCACCGCGGAGCACGCCCAAAACATTAAGTTAATTTAATATGTCTAATCAATTCTTCCTCGAGACGCTATTGCATACGTACAGTATAGTACTTTTCCATTACACAGCTCGCCAGCTATAAATATACACAATCATATCATGATGCATGGCTTACCAATAGACCTAACCAAATTGATGCTACACTGATGCCTTTGCTTTTGGCTGTCTGCATGATGGCAAGCTAGGTGGGATGCAATTAATAGCGCAAGTGTACCGGACAGTGTACCGCATTCCATACCATATACATGTACTACGGGGTACGCGTTTAGGAACGGGAAAAGAAAACAATACAAAAAAAAAAATACAAGGAGGGTGGGGGGTGGGTTAGTGTATTTTGGTGCCCTTATCAGGATATATTCCCTCCCCCCAGCCCCCTCGTTACGCCACTGGATACAGGTACATGTAGGTACAAGAAGGGGGAAGGGGAGGGTACGACTAAAATAATAATTCGCAATCCTAAAAACATACGGCATTGGCCAGATTTACAACTTTGTATTAACCAAATAATGAAAATGTGGTACCAGCCTTCCTTTACCATGTAGTAAATAGGACTATGCAGTATAGGAAAGCTTAACCACATTCGTTTCATCTCGATCGTGAACTGCCGGCTGTATGCTACGCACGTGCATGCAGTTTCTTGCAACCGTTGTGTATTGCCCAGCAGCTTTGCAACTTTGTGCAAATTTAAAGTTACAAAACATAACATAATTTCTCCACAGTTAGAAGGTACAGGAAGCCATGGAACTACCCTACACTTGGAAGACTTTTGGTGTATCGACGGACAAGGTCTTAGTGCTCAAGTGTATCGGTAGTGTAGTTCCAATGAGTACGCACCACGAGAGTACAAGTAGGTTGTCAGTATTGTGGATTTGGCTAAAGATGGCAATGCAAGAAGCGTGACTGAGGTGGCCAGCCTACACGTACCAATCGTAGAGGTAAGACCTTGGTCCAAGTAGCAAGGACGTACGAAACTCTATAATATACGCCGGTCTGGGACAATGCCGGAAGACTTTACGCTGGGAACAAGATGATATATGGAGGTATACGGAAAAGTTTCTAACAAAAATTACAACAGTATGCGATTACCATAGCGTCTTGGCAGGGGCGGATACAAGGGGGGGGGGGGGGGGGGGGGGGGGGGGGGGGGGGGGGGGGGGTTTGGGGGTTGCAACCCCCCCTTTTGTCCAAAATACTTTTTTTTTGCACGCAGTTTTACGCGGACAGCAGCCCCGCCCCCTCCCTCCCCCCCTTCCCCCGCTCGTTGAATCGGCTGAAGGCGGACAGCGCCCTTACCCCCTCCCCTCCCCTCCCCCCCCCCCCCCCCCCCCCCCCCCCCCCCCCCCCCCCCCCCCACACACACTATAAAACACCTTCCGCCGCCCCTGAGCTGGGCGGCCCTCCCGCACCCTCCCCCTCTTTAATTAATTATTATTCATTAACAACTCCCCCTTTTCTGAAATCCTGGAACCGCCCCTGCTAGGTAATTAATGGTTAACGCTTAAGGCTTTGCAAGTGTATCCCACATCGTGGACAATAGCCTCGTTCCCCGAAATATTGAAATGACACGTCGTCGTAATCACTTAGCAACGAACCTTGACAACTATACCGACCTTTGAAACATGAGACTGCCTGTTAACGCGAAGCGTTTAGTTGCCATTTACAAGCCATTCCATGAATGATTCACTATTGTTGTATTTATTGCCCAAATCATATGGCGTAGTGATGTCTCCCCTTTATGGCGAAAAGCGACCAACCTTTGACAGACATCTCCTCCTTGAAGAACTTAATCTCCACGAATAACAAATTCTAAAGTGGAAAACCAAAGGAGACAGAAGGTACTTACAGGGTATCGTATAGAACTATTGTCGCATTTCTTTTCTTGGCGGTGGTAGATATACGTCTAAAGTTGAGCGTGCGCATTGCGGATACATGCACGTACACTTGTGGTTATGTGTAATTAACTCGTGAGGTGGCTTCGCTTTCACATACTGTGTTGCATTGATACAAAGCATGGTAGGTCCTCTGCATGGTATTAAAACCTGGCGTGGATGGACTCAGCCTCTTGCTCTTCGCGAGAAGGCCAAACCCTGCTCGGGTACGCCTTGCCCATGGGGTGGTATGATGAAATGCATCATAATGCCCTAAATTTGACCATGAGTATAGTGTTTGGCATGCTCTATTGATAGGCTTCAAATGGTGATATGTGTACCTTTTGATGTGTGTTACATACCCCAGAAGTGTAGAATTGTCTGAAGAATGGTGCATCCTGATGGTTCTTATGGTTTTGACTGTATATCATTCTACAGTATATGTGTAATTCTGTAGCTTCCCTTTCTCCTCAACCTGCAGTTTGATCATTTCAATGGTGATGGACTCATATATACTCCCCAATCAACTACATGTATAAGCAGCTCCTCCAGTGTTTGCCAGTTCACCCTTGATCTCTGGATGGATAACACTATGCCTTCATAATCAGCAAGCATGTCTGCATAGAAGGCTAAAAAGGAGGATGCATGTGCTGGTTGCGGTCATGGACAAAGACCAGCTGTGGATCACAGCTATGACAGAAATACAGCTGATGGACAATCGCGATTGACCAACAATTCCATACCGGCTTAAAAAAAAGAAATTGGGACAATTTTGAATTCGATACTGACTCACATCTTCCAGATTGCAGCTTAGGAGCAAGTGCGTGTGGCCGAAACTTGTCGTGATGCTGCATGCACACATTACGATTTCCTTGTTGTGCACATGCAATGTATCCCTTTTACAGTTCATATATAAATTGCAATCTTCCCGGCAGCACATTACAACTTCGACAGTTCTGATATCAGAGCAATGGCAGTCCTGAGTGTGGCAATACTCTTGGCTATTGTGGTCTGTGCCCGAGCGGGCGGTGCCAATAACGGCGATGCCGGTAGGTGATACTTCACTGCACGGATTATGTTATATTGACATTGTTAGATTCAAGCAAAGAGCAGCGTTTTTTTAATTTGTTGTTATTGGGTATATTGAAAAGCTGTCTGCACGGGAGTTATTGGAAATCAGCCCCGGTTTTATTTTAAAATGTTATCATTTTACGAATTAACGTTATACCGGTTATAGTTATTTTGTTCTGTTTGGAAAGGAAGAGACAAAAAGAGTGTATAGAAGTGCTTGTAAGTTGCAGATAACTTGTTGCGGTTAGTCTATACATGCGTAGGAAATCAATTGACTGTGCCAATAATATGACAACAATTGAAATACAATATAATATAACAAGGCTTTCGTTCTGTTTATTAACAGTACAGAAGCCCTGCGTACCTGAAATTGCAGATTACTTAATCACTCCAATTGGAGCCTTAAGGGCGAGCGCTGCTCTGGTTGGTGACTACGGAGACTGCCCTCAGGGTAGCTCTTTCAGGTAAGGAGATGTGAACTGTACTTTTGATCAGATGTTACCTTCTATTTCTCCATATAAAGCTACAGCATATTTTGGGGAGACGGCAAGTTCACCGCTGAACTTCCCGTCGCTATTGCTTCACAAGTACTTCACACATATGAGAAGAAGGGCGAATATAGAATAAGAGTTCTTCTGTGCCGCCGCGATACCATATTCGAATGCAGTAAAGCAGTTGTGGAGGAGGTGGATGTGTTTTAATGCATGAGAACATATTGCATATGCATGCTGCTGTTTTTGGGACAGTATACGTGTACATACACTGTAGGTGCTGCAGCTGCCACTTCCTTAGTGACTCAAAGCAACGTTCATGATTAATTTCAGTTTAAATCTATTTGTGCATGTATGCGTCTCCATTCGCGTCCCGTGGCGGATGCAGGATTTCAACAAGGGGGTGGCGCGCAGCGGGACTGATATAGGTATACTTGGATAAATCACGTAACTACCGTAAAAAATTGTCTCCTCAAAAAGGAAACGTAGTATTTGACTGCCGGAGAGGATTGATTTGAGGCGATCGATTTTTTGCTCTAGTTTCGAGTTCTATTGGTGCTTGTTATATTCTGTAAAGGTAGCCCATGACTTCTTTTAGCATTTGCTATTCGTTGGTGAAATGATTCGCAGTAGTAAGTTGTGGGCGTGTCAAAAAGGGTATGGTTTGATGGTTTGTAGCGAATTGAATGGGTTGGATGAAATACATATGAAGGCATTAAGGACATCTAGATGCATTACTTAAATAAATACTGATGAGGGCAATCAGACAATGCGTAGGGTGTTGCGACTGTTGCCTCGAAGCCTCTGCGAACGGCTTCATATGGCTTCAGGTACGCGAATATCGTGAAAGCTAATAGCTTTTACGACAGTGGGATGCCATACTTATTTGCCCTAATGTTACTAAGATATGTTTCTGACCTTTTTATACGCAGGTTAAGAGTGTTAACGAGGTGTTCTATATAATACGCACCGTATCGTTGCCGTGGGTTCTAAATTTTCAGAATCTGCTGCTTATGTAGTAACAGCGCCTTGAATATCACGGAATTCTGATTTAGCGCAGTGCTTTTATCAATCAAACCAATTTAATCAAAAATTGTCACGGCAACATGCTCGTGTTTTAATACTATGTTTATTAAACTCTATTCAACAGTACTGGGTGTAGTTGCATGGATAATGAAGTCTGTTGCTGATTTGAATAGTTTTTTTAAGAATGACATTAATGAACGTAATGAACTGCAAGCACCCATGATACGAATGGGGCTAGTGTTTTATATCCACACTGACATAGCATCTCAACATTTAGAAAATACAAGAAGTATCATTGCATCAACCTACAAGCTCAGATAAATGTGCTATAGTAGCGTCCTAGATCTAGGACATCTGGAGATTAAAGATTAAGAGTCCGATAAGAGTCTAGTAAGATTGACCGTAATATAAGCTGGAACGAAACAGGATTCTTACACTGTTTAGGAGTCTTATACGAACCACGGAATCTAATAAAAAATAGTGTTAAAGAATGATTATTTAGGTGGATGTCATAGCAATTAACTATTTTATTAGCACACGCGTGTCACTTCTGTTTCCCAAAATTGGAGCGATACGATTAGAGTCCCATTAAAATACTACGACAATGCTGAAAATCTCCGTCTTGCTGATCCTATAAGTGAGGATTCTGTTTTTTAACTATATGTATAACATTGAGTGCAATTGCCAATGAGATGATAATGTGTTGCATTGTAATGTGCGAGAAAGGTCCATGTAAAATGAACTCGGGGCTCATACTATACTTAGTTATGTACACAATTAACGGTTTACTTGTGCACTTTCTCAGACTAGCTATAGCTAATATTCGCATGCTGCGTATCGCATACATCATAAATTGTACATATACTAAGGGGCGTGCCACGTGATCGGCATAGCAAATGCACCTCCTAGTTAAACCAATTGTGATTAGATTTAATTTACTATAGTATGCTTTGCTGTTTATAATAGAATGTTGTACAGTCAAGATTGCATGCATGTGAATGAAGCAAACAAGCCTGTTGTTTCCTGATGGAAATCCTATCAGTTCAACTGATTTGCTTTCTGGTTTAAACGTGTTCGTCCAAACAAAATAGGGATTATGCAGTTGTGGAAATACATGGTACATTTTTACATGCTCAACATTAATCTTGCATCTTGTACTGACTTAGATGAGAAACCAACACAGCAAAAACTGATCAATGCATGTCACTAGAAATGGTGAATAGGGCACTTGTTTTCTCAAAAACGAGTGCCTATATTCACTATTTCCATCAATCAGTTATTGCTGTGATCATGTGATCAGCTACTGCAGTCAGAGGAGATGATCACATGACCTGCAGTCAGAGGCACCCTGTAGGAGCTGATCACATGACCTGCAGTCAGAGGCACCCTGTAGGAGCTGATCATATGTCTCTTGCACGTGAGGGAGGTCCCATGCCTTTTGTCTGGAAGATGATGGAGAGACAAAGGGTGGATAGTTGTGACCCTCTCTCCATTATATAACAGCGGCATTAACAGCTAAGTATGGAACGCCAGAAAACTGAGCAGGCAAAATTTGGTTGATAAATTTGTATACACACATGTATAGGAATCAGCAGCTGAGGCCAAGAAGGCAGAAGGTGCAAGCTGAGAAGCTCTATGAACCCCAATACCACCAATGAGATGAGAGCCAGGCTGAGCCTACCATGCAAACTGGTGGTAGCTTTGGAATGGACCAGCCCATTCTCACTGCAAGGCGATTTGTGACAAACATTGCCTAGCTCCTATAAATGTGTGTGTGTGTGTGCGTGTGTGTGTGTGTGTGTGTGTGTGTGTGTGTGTGTGTGTGTGTGTGTGTGTGTGTGTGTGTGTGTGTGTGTGTGTGTGTGTGTGTGTGTGTGTGTGTGTGTGTGTGTGTGTGTGTGTGTGTGTGTGTGTGTGTGTGTGTGTGTGTGTGTGTGTGTGTGTGTGTGTGTGTGTGTTACTGTATGTGTGTATTGAAAGTGTGTATGCAAGAAGATTAGTTGTTCAAGGTAGCAGGCCTTATGTGCTATGTAAGGTGGTTTTGGCATCAGGGAAGGGCGTAACAATTTTATACCATGATAACAACTTCTCAAGAAACATGGGTGCATTATAGACATTGAAAGCAGCCCCGAAGAAAAGAACACTACAGGAAAGGGTATAACCATTTTCTAGGCTGCTTGAATGTGCCAAGGCCCGCCCCCCCCCCCCCCCCCCCCTTTCCAAAACACAAATCCTCATAACATACACTTCTCTTTCCGTGTCCTCTTACCTTCCCTCATTTCGTCTCTCCACCCCTCCCTCCCCAAGCCCCTGTTTTGTTTATTTATTTTTGGTCCTGTGAGTACTTGCTTAAGTGAATACATGTTATTAGTTGCAATAATTTAAAGGTAAGCAAATACATGGATCAGCTTTATGACAGTATGCGCAATTATTAAACAATTATTAATCTTTAATCTGCGTGAAACGATCCTGAATTCAGGATCGGTGAAATCCTGAATTCAGGATGGTGAGTTCTGCCGTTTATAACAACCATTGCAGTGAAAAGTAAAATCATTAAAAGATAAAAGCTGTTTGTTTCACCAATGGTGCACACATTCTATAGCATGGAATAATTTGAAAGCTGCCCAAACTTCAAGGATGCATAAGCACGTTCGTTGCTCCCGCGTACATAAATTAAATGATTAGCAATTTATAGTTTGTAATGCTTACAAAGAGCATTAAACATATCAATTTTACTCCTTTTCACTACTTATTGGTAGTAGCACCTCCAGACTCTTGGTAGAAGTTGTATTTTTATCAAACTTGTACACAAATAATAGAAAAGTGTAATTTATTATCACTGTCCGAGCATCCGCCCCTTCTTTTTATGTCCCAACAGTACTGGTGACAGCATTTCTACCAATGCCAAGCATTTATGAATCGCTCTCAACGACAGAAATGCTTTTTTATTATAATTTTGCAGAGGCTAACCATCGTACCACCCACTCTGACTCGCTTCGCTTAGTCCGCCTTGAGTTAATTCGATGCTCGTACCTCCTGTGTCCCATATTGTTGAATTTGCTTATATGGCTCTCCTTACAGATCTTAGTAACAGTTTCTATCTTGAAAGTAAGCTTCCTGCTCTTTCCTCAACCTTATACCTGACGTTGATGGTAACCGCGGCATTATTTGCGACCGAAAAAGTAAACTAAGCCTAAACATTATTTTTTCTAAAAGAAATAAAGATTTGAATGACTAAAATGGATAGCGCTGTTTAGATGAAAGCCTACAGAAGCTAAAAAAATAAAAAATAAAAAATCATCAATACCGTTCGAATTAATGTCGATACGAGCGGCGTAAAGTCATCCTTAATCCAGGATTTCCATCCTGAATTAAGGATGAAAATAGATTAAAGGTTAAAGTGTATTGTCCTAAAATGGTGCTATATTCATTTCCCTTTATTCAGTTTCCTTCTCTGTTTTTAAAATTAGGGACGTTATATTACTTGGGTCACACTGACTTTCATGCACAACAGCATCGAATCGATTGAAGACTGGAAGATACTTAGTAAGCATTTCGTAACTAATTACGAGTATTGTTATAACATGTTTATGGGCCGTTGCATGGTGATTGCCACGATAAAATGAATGCAAACAATAAGTCTCAAGCAGTTCGATATTTATTCTGCGCGAGTAGCGGATCCAGCATGGACAGTTAGGGGCTGAAAGAGTACCGTAGGCGGAGCCGTCCCGGGGAGGGCGCGGGAGGGGGGCACCCCTCCGCCCAGCTAGGGGGTACGGGGGAGCGCTGTAAGCTCCCCCTTCGGGGTCTGGGGCGGAGCCTCATAAGACAACGCTTTTGGCGTTGGAAAACCTTCCAAAAAGTATTATACGGATACTCAGAGCCTCTTCATACTTTAGAATAGCCTTTTTAGACGGTCCTGCCCGGGGCGGTGCAGCAATATAAAAAGTGACAAGGCGGCCGGGGGGGGGGGGGGGGGGGGGGGGGGGGGAGAGTTGCAAATCCCACCTTACCAGGACTGGCCAGACATTTATGGCCGGGTGAATCAGTAAAAATACAAAGCAAAACAACCCTAGCTAACAGTTAACGATTGAAAGGTGCAAGAATTAAGATGGGAGTATTATTATATATTATAATTATATACATATGGAGAAATTGCCCATACATAGGCGGACATTTAGCTCTTTTATTTTAAATTGATTTTTAAACACATGTAATAAGTACGATAAATCGGTCTGATTGTGAATCTGTATTTAATAGATTTATACCATGAGCCATTCTTGTACTAAAATCAAGACAAATATTTAACTTCTACCGCACTAATTTATTCAAAAAGTACTAACATTTATTAAGAATTATGTCATTTATCATTCATACTAATGGCGCTAGCTCACGAGACGCATACAAAGCCGGGCTCTGACGTATGACTAAAATCAGGGCCGTAGCCACACTGACTATAGTAAGTGGTCCGGTTACTTCTCTTTGCGATTGGCCCGAATACGGAATACTGGGGAGGCAAAACGTTTGCGTGAGCGCGTGAATGAACTGAAGGGGGTCCTAAGCGTGCCGCTACAGGACAGCCCGGAGACAAGTACATTTGTGAACTTTATTCGGGAAAAAGTGGTCCGGTTAAAACCGTAGAACCAGACTGGAGGCTACGGCCCTGCTAATACTACGCATTGGCCTGACCCTTCAATAAATATAGCACCAGTATATATAGCTCCCGTAGACACAGATTGAACACGCACCGCAGATGACCTAAAGCCATAGGAAAGATGTCGGCTTCGTCCACTAATAGCTCACGACGGGAGTCCCAATGCTCCGCCATTTATATTTACCCAATACCCATTCTTTCAATATTGCCTTATTGGTGTGCACGCCACCAGCACTTTTTATGCCACCTTTCTATGCGGCAATTGCCATGAAGCCTCGCGATCATCGCACGGGCAGCATATCGTAAAAGCAGAGATAATAAAAGCGATACTTCGGTCTTCCTACGATATATTTAGTTTCTCTTAGCCCCTTTCGCAGTCAATGGGCGATGAAACACTGGGCGGACCCGCGGCAGCGTGGGCGTTTCTCTAGAGCCGAACACGTTGGCAAGCTCGAACCCGTATTTTAAACGTGTCAAGATATCGAACCTTTTTAAATACATTTACCGTAGTGATCAGGTCGACAGGTCATGCTGCCCTTCCCTTCACTAAGTTACGTTTAGTAACTTTACAAATGGACTATTAAAAAAACTGTTCATACACCACAAAGACCCTGCTGCTCTTCTTCCTCATCATCGGATGGCTATCACAGCTACAAGCAAGTCTAGTGTCATATAATGAGCACCAAACAAAAAAAAAGATAAGTGTCCTTAAGTAGCATCATAGATACTTTATGGTAGCACATCTCCATGGAAACAGTTGCAAACAGACATTTAAACAAATGAGCAGCTCCTCATATTGAAACCTAGAGGAAAAAAGTGACAGTTATGCATCAGAACAAATGCCCCTACCATAAAATCAAAGCCCTCAGCATCATGCAGCAAAGCTCAACCAAGGCATCAGGACTAGTGCTTGCCCAACAGGCCACTGTCATTACCCCCCCCCCCCCCCCCCCCCACACACACACACACTCTGCACACAGTGTGTGGCTTGTATGACTTATACATGCAATTTTTCAGTATGGTTTCTACAGTGCTTGGGTTAATTAAAACTATACCTATAAGGCCATTTAGAGATAGAAAGGACATTTGTAGGTGGTACGAAGGTGAAGAGGAAAGACACATGAATACTTAACCTTCAGTACTCACAGTAGGTACCATGCAGCCCCAGATCAAGCATAGCCTTGGGGTTGGGGCCATGAGAGGCAGCTGGCTGTCCCCCACCCCCATGGCATATGAAATGCCACCCCTCTGGCAGCAACTGCTGCCCCTCCCCAGCCACACACGCTTCCAATTGATAATTACATATACCCGGAGTAGATTACATCATACGTAAAAAGTCGGAATACTTGCTGACAAATGTCAACAAAGCAGTGGAGCACAACAGGGCATATACAAATGTACCCTTTCGGCTGCACCCCCTCCTCCTCCCCCCTCAGTTTTCACATATAGCCATAAGCGGATTGCAACCCCCCCCCCCCCCCCCCCTCCCCCCCAGTTTTTGTGCGCCCTCTGGTAAAACCAAATTCATGTACATTTAGGTCCAGGGTAGTCCTACATGTACATTAAGTACATGATAGATGTACATGTAGGTCTTAGGCCTAATGTAGATATGGCAGTCTTAGGTACTGTAGGTACATATAAGTCCAGGATACCCAGGGTATGTTTTTAAATTTAAAAAAGACCAGCCTAACATCAGATAAGGTTGCGGGTTCCTTTCAGGTTTATCTATATTCACAGCACAGAAGGGCAGATCTTAGATTTTTAAGAGTTTGAAGGGAATAGACAAAAGACATAAGTACTCAGGTAGGTCAAGGGTAGGTCTATGCAAGGTAGGTCTATGGATGCAGGGTAGGTCTGTGTAGGTACACGTAGGGGTTCATGCAGGGTAGGTCTGTGTAGGTACACGTAGGGGTTCATGCAGGGTAGGTCTGTGTAGGTCCATGTAGGGGTTCATGCAGGGTAGGTCTATGTAGGTCCATGTAGGGATTCATGCAGGGTAGGCCTATGTAAGTAGGTTCATGGAGGGTAGGCCTATGTAGGTCCATCTAGGAGGTAGGTCTACATGTAAGCTCCAGGGCAGGCAGCACTACATGGGTCTCTAACATCAGATAAGGTTGTGGGTTCTATTCAAGTTTATTATATTCACAGCACAGATCAATGGGCAGATCTTACATGTAAGATTAAGAGTAGGTACATGTACATGTATGACAAAAGACCTTCAGTATTCTGGTACATGTAGACCTATAGTTGATGCATGATGTATAGGCTGATGTATGGGATATCAGCTGGTGTATAGTGTATAGGCTGGTGTATGGGGTACTGTGTATAGGCTGGGGTACGGTGTATAGGCTGGGGTACGGTGTATAGGCTGGTGATGGTGTATAGTGTATAGGCTGGTGATGGTGTATGGTGTATAGGCTGGTGTATGGTGTATAGGCTGGTGTATGGTGTATAGGCTGGTGTATGGTATATAGGCTGGTGTATGGTGTATAGGCTGGTGTATGGTGTATAGGCTGGGGTACGGTGTATAGTCTGGTGTATGGTGTATAGGCTGGTGTATGGTGTATAGGCTGGTGTATGGGATATCGGCTGGTGTATGGTGTATAGGCTGGTGTATGGTGTATAGGCTGGTGTATGGTGTATAGGCTGGTGTATGGTGTATAGGCTGGTGTATGGTGTATAGGCTGGTGTATGGTGTACAGGCTGGTGTATGGTGTATAGGCTGGTGTATGGTGTATAGGCTGGTGTATGGTGTATAGGCTGGTGTATGGTGTACAGGCTGGTGTATGGTGTACAGGCTGGTGTATGGTGTACATGTATAGGCTGGTGTATGGTGTATAGGCTGGTGCATGGTGTACAGGCTGGTGTATGGTGTATAGGCTGGTGTATGGTGTATAGGCTGGTGTATGGTGTATACGCTGGTGTATGGTCTATAGGCTGGGGTACAGTGTATAAGCTGGTGTATGGTCTATAGGCTGGTGTATGGTGTATAAGCTGGTGTATGGTGTATAGGCTGGTGTATGGTGTATAGGCTGGTGTATGGTGTATAGGCTGGTGTATGGTGTATACGCTGGTGTATGGTATATAGGCTGGGGTACGGTGTATAAGCTGGTGTATGGTGTATAGGCTGGTGTATGGTGTATAAGCTGGTATGGTGTATAGGCTGATGTATGGTGTATAGGCTGATGTATGGTATATAGGCTGGTGTATGGTGTATAGGCTGGTGTATGGGATATCGGTTGGTGTACATGTATGGTGTATAGACTGATGTATGGGATGGCTAGTGTATGGTGTATAGGCTGGTGTATGGTGTATAGGCTGGTGTATGGTGTATAGGCTGGTGTATGGTGTATAGGCTGGTGTATGGTGTATAGGCTGGTGTATGGTGTATAGGCTGGTGTATGGTGTATAGGCTGGTGTATGGTGTATAGGCTGGTGTATGGTGTATAGGCTGGTGTATGGTGTACAGGCTGGTGTATGGTGTATAGGCTGGTGTATGGTGTATAGGCTGGTGTATGGTGTGTAGGCTGGTGTATGGTGTATAGGCTGGTGTATGGTGTATAGGTTGGTGTATGGTGTACAGGCTGGTGTATGGTGTATAGGCTGGTGTATGGTGTATAGGCTGGTGTACATTGTATGGTGTATAAGCTGGTGTATGGTATATAGGCTGGTGTATGGTGTATATGCTGGGGTACGGTGTATAAGCTGGTGTATGGTGTATAGGCTGGTGTATGGTGTATAGGCTGGTGTATGGTGTATAGGCTGGTGTATGGTGTATACGCTGGTGTATGGTGTATAGGCTGATGTATGGTGTATAGGCTGATGTATGGTATATAGGCTGGTGTATGGTGTATAGGCTGGGGTACGGTGTATATGCTGGTATATAATGTATAGGCTGGTGTATGGTGTATAGGCTGGTGTATGGTGTATAGGCTGATGTATGGTGTATAGGCTGGTGTATGGTATATAGGCTGGTGTATGGTGTATAGGCTGGTGTATGGTGCATAGGCTGGGGTACGGTGTATAGGCTGGTGTATGGTGTATAGGCTGGTGTATGGTGTATAGGCTGGTGTATGGGATATCGGCTGGTGTACATGTATGGTGTATAGACTGATGTATGGGATGGCTAGTGTATGGTGTATAGGCTGGTGTATGGTGTATAGGCTGGTGTATGGTGTATAGGCTGGTGTATGGTGTATACGCTGGTGTATGGTGTATAGGCTGGTGTATGGTGTATAGGCTGGTGTATGGTGTATAGGCTGGTGTATGGTGTATAGGCTGGTGTATGGTGTATAGGCTGGTATGGTGTATGGTGTATAGGCTGGTGTATGGTATATAGGCTGGTGTATGGTGTATAGGCTGGTGTATGGTGTATAGGCTGGGGTACGGTGTATAGGCTGGTGTATGGTGTATAGGCTGGTGTATGGTGTATAGGCTGGTGTATGGGATATCGGCTGGTGTATGGTGTATAGGCTGGTGTATGGTGTATAGGCTGGTGTATGGTGTATAGGCTGGTGTATGGTGTATAGGCTGGTGTATGGTGTATAGGCTGGTGTATGGTGTACAGGCTGGTGTATGGTGTATAAGCTGGTGTATGGTGTATAGGCTGGTGTATGGTGTACAGGCTGGTGTACATGTATAGGCTGGTGTATGGTGTATAGGCTGGTGCATGGTGTACAGGCTGGTGTATGGTGTATAGGCTGGTGTATGGTGCATAGGCTGGTGTATGGTGTATACGCTGGTGTATGGTCTATAGGCTGGGGTACGGTGTATAAGCTGGTGTATGGTGTATAGGCTGGTGTATGGTGTATGGTGTATAGGCTGGTGTATGGTGTATAGGCTGGTGTATGGTGTATACACCTGTAGGCTGGTGTATGGTGTATACGCTGGTGTATGGTATATAGGCTGGGGTACGGTGTATAAGCTGGTGTATGGTGTATAGGCTGGTGTATGGTGTATAAGCTGGTATGGTGTATAGGCTGATGTATGGTGTATAGGCTGATGTATGGTATATAGGCTGGTGTATGGTGTATAGGCTGGTGTATGGGATATCGGCTGGTGTACATGTATGGTGTATAGACTGATGTATGGGATGGCTAGTGTATGGTGTATAGGCTGGTGTATGGTGTATAGGCTGGTGTATGGTGTATAGGCTGGTGTATGGTGTATAGGCTGGTGTATGGTGTATAGGCTGGTGTATGGTGTATAGGCTGGTGTATGGTGTATAGGCTGGTGTATGGTGTATAGGCTGGTGTATGGTGTACAGGCTGGTGTATGGTGTATAGGCTGGTGTATGGTGTATAGGCTGGTGTATGGTGTGTAGGCTGGTGTATGGTGTATAGGCTGGTGTATGGTGTATAGGTTGGTGTATGGTGTACAGGCTGGTGTATGGTGTATAGGCTGGTGTATGGTGTATAGGCTGGTGTACATTGTATGGTGTATAAGCTGGTGTATGGTATATAGGCTGGTGTATGGTGTATATGCTGGGGTACGGTGTATAAGCTGGTGTATGGTGTATAGGCTGGTGTATGGTGTATAAGCTGGTGTATGGTGTATAGGCTGGTGTATGGTGTATAGGCTGGTGTATGGTGTATAGGCTGGTGTATGGTGTATAGGCTGGTGTATGGTGTATAGGCTGATGTATGGTGTATAGGCTGGTGTATGGTATATAGGCTGGTGTATGGTGTATAGGCTGGTGTATGGTGCATAGGCTGGGGTACGGTGTATAGGCTGGTGTATGGTGTATAGGCTGGTGTATGGTGTATAGGCTGGTGTATGGGATATCGGCTGGTGTACATGTATGGTGTATAGACTGATGTATGGGATGGCTAGTGTATGGTGTATAGGCTGGTGTATGGTGTATAGGCTGGTGTATGGTGTATAGGCTGGTGTATGGTGTATACGCTGGTGTATGGTGTATAGGCTGGTGTATGGTGTATAGGCTGGTGTATGGTGTATAGGCTGGTGTATGGTGTATAGGCTGGTGTATGGTGTATAGGCTGGTATGGTGTATGGTGTATAGGCTGGTGTATGGTATATAGGCTGGTGTATGGTGTATAGGCTGGTGTATGGTGTATAGGCTGGGGTACGGTGTATAGGCTGGTGTATGGTGTATAGGCTGGTGTATGGTGTATAGGCTGGTGTATGGGATATCGGCTGGTGTATGGTGTATAGGCTGGTGTATGGTGTATAGGCTGGTGTATGGTGTATAGGCTGGTGTATGGTGTATAGGCTGGTGTATGGTGTATAGGCTGGTGTATGGTGTACAGGCTGGTGTATGGTGTATAAGCTGGTGTATGGTGTATAGGCTGGTGTATGGTGTATAGGCTGGTGTATGGTGTACAGGCTGGTGTACATGTATAGGCTGGTGTATGGTGTATAGGCTGGTGCATGGTGTACAGGCTGGTGTATGGTGTATAGGCTGGTGTATGGTGCATAGGCTGGTGTATGGTGTATACGCTGGTGTATGGTCTATAGGCTGGGGTACGGTGTATAAGCTGGTGTATGGTGTATAGGCTGGTGTATGGTGTATGGTGTATAGGCTGGTGTATGGTGTATAGGCTGGTGTATGGTGTATACACCTGTAGGCTGGTGTATGGTGTATACGCTGGTGTATGGTATATAGGCTGGGGTACGGTGTATAAGCTGGTGTATGGTGTATAGGCTGGTGTATGGTGTATAAGCTGGTATGGTGTATAGGCTGATGTATGGTGTATAGGCTGATGTATGGTATATAGGCTGGTGTATGGTGTATAGGCTGGTGTATGGGATATCGGCTGGTGTACATGTATGGTGTATAGACTGATGTATGGGATGGCTAGTGTATGGTGTATAGGCTGGTGTATGGTGTATAGGCTGGTGTATGGTGTATAGGCTGGTGTATGGTGTATAGGCTGGTGTATGGTGTATAGGCTGGTGTATGGTGTATAGGCTGGTGTATGGTGTATAGGCTGGTGTATGGTGTACAGGCTGGTGTATGGTGTATAGGCTGGTGTATGGTGTATAGGCTGGTGTATGGTGTGTAGGCTGGTGTATGGTGTATAGGCTGGTGTATGGTGTATAGGCTGGTGTATGGTGTACAGGCTGGTGTATGGTGTATAGGCTGGTGTATGGTGTATAGGCTGGTGTATGGTGTATAGGCTGGTGTATGGTGTATAGGCTGGTATAGGCTGATGTATGGGATATCGGCTGGTGTATGGTGTATAGGCTGGTGTATGGGATATCAGCTGGTGCATAGTTTATAGGCTGGTGTATGGTGTATGGTGTATAGGCTGGTGTATGGTGTATAGGCTGGTGTATGGTGTATAGGCTGATGTATGGTGTATAGGCTGGTGTATGGTGTATAGGCTGGTGTATAGTGTACAGGCTGGTGTATGGTGTATAGGCTGATGTATGGTGTATAGGCTGGTGTATGGTGTATAGGCTGGTGTATGGTGTACAGGCTGGTGTATGGTGTATAGGCTGGTGTATGGTGTATAGGCTGGTGTATGGTGTATAGGCTGATGTATGGTATATAGGCTGGTGTATGGTGTATAGGCTGGTGTATGGGATATCGGCTGGTGTACATGTATGGTGTATAGACTGATGTATGGGATGGCTGGTGTATGGTGTATAGGCTGGTGTATGGTGTATAGGGTGTATAGGCTGATGTATGGTGTATATGCTGGTGTATGGTGTAAAGGGTGTATAGGCTGATGTATGGTGTATAGGCTGGTGTATGGTGTATAGGCTGATGTATGGGATATCGGCTGGTGTACGGTGTATAGGCTGGTGTTTGGGATATCAGCTGGTGTATAGTGTATAGGCTGGTGTATGGTGTATAGGCTGGTGTATGGTGTATAGGCTGGTGTATGGTGTATAGGCTGGTGTATGGTGTATAGGCTGGTGTATGGTGTATAGGCTGATGTATGGTGTATAGGCTGGTGTATGGTATACCAGCCCATACATCATGCACACACCAGCACAAACCTCATGACACACCAGCACACACTAGCACACACACCAGCACACACCTACCTCCAAAGCCACAGTAGCCTGCCTCCTTTTAGTCTTTGCAGATGTCAGGTTGGTACTGCCAATGAACAGTACAGTCACTGTGACTACAGGGGACCTTTCCTAGGGGAGGGGAAAATGGCACCTAGAATGCTGTCTGCACATTATGCCGCAATGGAAAGTGTGCCCATTACGGCATGCTCCTTTTAAAGTGTGCCCATTACGGCATGCTCCTTCTAAAGTGTGCCCATTACGGCATGCTCCCTTTAAAGTGTGCCCATTACGGCATGCTGCCTTTAAAGTGTGCCCATTACGGCATGCTCCTTTTAAAGTGTGCCCTTTAAAGTGTGTGACACTTTCTGTACAGTTCATGTTCATGCATCATGTGCTTGTTATCATACATACACGCACACACACATACACGAACACACACACACAACACTCATGTAATCTCGTACAATTGTATGCCACAATATTTGGCTTCATCACATCTGCTACCACACCTTCCTTGACCACACCCACCTGCTGGCTGCACTCCCCGTGAGGTCTCCCTCCCCTCTGTAGCTGTTAAGTGTCTGCCATAGATTTGAGTTACTATTGATTCTCCATGCATCGCTTCTTGCCATAGGTGCACTCCATACAGTAGCTGTTGCTATGAAATTCTCCGTAGCTGCTAGGTACACCATAGCTGTTTGCTATGGGGCGGGGTACACCATAGCTGTACTTCATACTGTATAGCTGTTAACTCTGGGTACTCCATCACTTATTGCCATAGGGTAGTAGCTGTTTGCTGTGAGATATTCAGTACCTGTCTGCCATAGGGTCCACTCAAAACAGTAGCTGTTTACAGTGCAGCCTTGGTAGCTGTATGCCATACATGTAGGGTCCACTCCACAGCTTATTGCCATAGAGTCCACTCCATACAGTAGCTGTTTGCTGTGCATGGGGTATTCCGTAGCTGCCTGCCGTATAGGCTCCAGAGTAGAGTACCAGCTCTATAGCCGTCTGCAATAGGGTCCGTGCACTCCCGTACCTCCGTAGCAGTCGTAGAATCCAGTCCATAGGTTGAACAAGCAACATTTAATAGTTCCATAGCTTATTGGTCCACACCAAGCAGTATTTGTTTGCTAGCTGTCGGGTATTCCGTAGCGCTATCTGCCATAAGTCGCCATAGCGTCCACTCCATACTGTACTGTAGCTGTTTAATAGCTGTGAGGTACTCCATATAGGCCTACCGTAATACCCGGTCGGCCTACTTTATTCAATGGAATTGCCATAGGCTAGGGTCCACCGGCAGACTTCCAGGTCTTAAACCTGCATGTCCTATCCTCGTGGGAATGATATTAGATATCGTCGTCTTCGCACCGTTCGAAATCGTCCGCAAAAATACCGAACCAAAAGCGAAGAGCCTTACAATAACAACTGTTAATACTGTAGCGGTTAAGTTATTTATTTTTAAATCGCATGCATGACGTGTTAAGTTGTTGTGGTGGGTGTGGTCGTCAATATTAACTACTTCATAACAACTAGGTCTGGGCACGGCTGACTGACGACAGGGTGGCACGTGATGTTATGCGTTTTGTATGTGGGGTGTATCTCCCTAACCGTTGAAAGGAAGCGCGATTTGAAGGCCCTAAGCTCTGGAAAAATAATGATAAATAAGTACATTGATTACTCTCATATAATCCGCGAGCAGGTAAAGAAAATATCATTTGGTTTGGAAACTATTGATGACTGAATAAGGAAATGAGATAAAAATGAATGGATATTGGAAATCTTGCATAATTAATGTGGAAGTGCGGATATAGGTATTTAAGTTCCGAAAAACTACACAGAATATGTCAACTAGTCTCCACATTACAAATCCGAGAGCAGCCAGTCGATATTAATTTTTTTCCCGCAGTTAGCTGCAGTTTTCTGAATGCGTCCATACATTTTCCATAGACATTGAATTACGCAATGACCGAATACCGCGTAATCCTTTTGACCGCCAATTTCTCGATATGATCAACCAACCTATCGACATCCGTTTGATTCATAATCAATGTATGTGTCACAATGCCAGGTTACCCATGCATTCACTTTGATCTTATATATTCCACGCCCGAAATGGTTTGCTAAGAAACTGCCCCTTTTTATGCCTGCATTACATGCATGGCTAATAAATAATCAGTGGTAGATCCAGGGAATTTGCATGGTGTGTGTGTGTGTGTGGGGGGGGGGGATGGTGGTGCATGGTGTGTGTGTGTGTGGGGGGGGGGGGGTCACCAATGCAGGGAAGTAGCTCCTCGTGGTCACCAGGCAATGTATGCATGGAGGAGCGCTATAAGCTAGAAGTTTGCGACTAAGTTATCATTATTAATCAGACACCGGCATGAAATTTCAGTACTCCTAACTATTAACTAGCAGTGTCTGCATTAGATATTTGGCAGCCGTAGGCGAAAAAGGTCCTGGTGGCCCTTCCATGCATCATAAGGCCCGAGTGGAACTTTTACATCGCGTATGCGCGTAATGTTGTGTTGTGCGAACCAAGTTTAATATGCAACAACATGGAACTGAAACAACATGCATGCGCAGGCAACAGGTTATTGACAGTTACGTGGAATTGCATGCCTAAAACAACATTATACGTAGAATTGAAACAACAGGCAACATATTAGTATTGTTACGTATAGAACTGAAACAACAGGCAACATGATATGCGGAACTGAAACAACGGGCAACAAAGGGCAACAATTGGAACTGGAAAGAACGTTACAAGCTAGATAAGATCGCATGCAAGTTAATAAAACGTGCTAAGTTAGTTGCTAACTTTGGAAAGCTAATATTAAAATGGTTGAACTATGCATGCATGGTAGATCCGCCCCTGCATGATCAACTACGAATTTTGAGTCAACCTATAGGAAGCATCTTCCTTGAAATGCAGCAATGGAATCTGGACACTTCATAAATTATCCCTAAACTTTTGGCAAATTTTTCTACTGCTGTAGAACTATCACAACCCTGAGAATTCGAACAGATCAATAGGTATAGCATCCATCTGCTCCTTTCTTCCACCTTAATTCACAGAGGAGCTCTATGTTGGATTGATGTTTACTGATCGGCATCCAACGTTGTTGCCAGTTTTATATACATGCACACTGCATGATGTGGATGCTTCATTGAAATAACTGCACGCGCATGTAATTAGCAACTTTTACTATGAATATTAATTAAGGCAAGATAATAATAAAAGGAGGGGGGGGGGGGGGGGGGGGGGGGGGGGGCTATAGCCACTCCTAGCCCCCCCCCCCCCCCCCGGATCCGCTACTGCCCATGCTTTTGCACTTTTTAGTCCGAAAATTGCGATCCTGGTTTGCTTGAACAAAAGATTTAGCAATCTCAACTGGAATCTGGATGACGTGAAACTTTCGGTATGATCATCCGCCGGCCTAATAATTACACCTCCTGAAACGGCATCAAAGGATGAAAATGATGGTCCTGGATCGACACCTGGACCCCCTGAAGGACTATACTATCTTTTGAAACAAGTGGTTCAACTGCTTCACCTTCTTTTGTTTGGAATTATATAGGAAATGCGCACGTGTAGTTGGATAATAATTGCATGATGTAATCGACACGCGCTGTTTTACGTTGTATGCAGGGCTGCCGCGATATATCGCGATATAAGATACATCGCGATTTGTCATATCACAATATATACAAACGAGCATAGGGATGTACGGAGATAGACGGAGGAATAGACGGAGATAGACGGGAATCTACGAAATGTAATTCAGCAGGTGCAACTAGCATGTACATATATATCATTGCCGTACTGATTACACATATACCATAAATTATCCGCCCCCATGCATCGAAATAAAAATGGCCCGTATTTGTCTTTAAACTATCTATGATATTATGAAATATTGTCGCGGAGTTCAGAGTTTATGGAGATACTATCGTTAGCTATAGACACAAGCCTTTTTTTCTTCTCCGGGTGGCAAAATTACAACACGAACCACTTTGCATTCACCGTGAAATTATTCTGGAATGATCAGTTAATACGCGATCGAAAAGTAAAATTACAATTTTAATGTTCTATCACACAGTGATTTTACAGAGGGTATTGAAATATTCTAAAAAATAAATAAAAATTCATTCGACCGGGAGGTCGCTTTTTCCTGTGATTTTATGCCAGCCATTCTGCATGGTAAGTGGCTCCATCTGTTGTATAGCTCATATATCTTGGAGCCAGCCCTTTCTGAAGAGTTGATTTGATTTGATTTGATTTGATTTGATTTGATCTGACTGCATAAATGCATCAGTACAAGATGCAGTCGAGGCTAGGACGGTTCCATATACGAGTTTGGCAACATACGGAAAATAGAACCACGACTCTCCCCCTCTCTCTCTCTCTCTCCCCCCCCCCCCCCCCCCCCCCCCCCCCCCCCCCCACACACACACAGTATAATAGGACGGTTTTGTGTTGCTTCTTTTGTCACGGCCACAACAACGCAGGCTCAACTGTGATTATTAACGAATAATAGCTCGATGGAGATATATCGCAATATAACGCGATATAGACGATATCGGCAAAAGGCCATATCGCGGCAGCACACTATGGTCTATTTTTAATAATGCGTAAACGTCCTGTATCAGGTACTTAATGTATCTGTATATGAATGAATTTTTTTGGAACTGAGATGCATGGAGTATCTGCACGCTGCAGGAACTGCATGTTGCCAATTAAGGCTGGTGAAACCTGAATCACACATATAGTGCCATGCACGCATATTGACAGTAGCAGAGTTATATATCAACGCTGCATGACAACCGTGCCTAGTAAGTTAATTATTAGGGTCGCGGCCAGGGACCCAGTGAGCCTGCTTAAGTGTTGTGGTGGGGGTACTGAACTAAACTCCGTGTAGAAGCCAAAATAGTTTCGTTTGCGCATGTAACAAACATGTTTTTTTACTCGTGAACAAAATCTAAAAATGAATGCTGCATCTTTAAATTTCTAAAGCATAAGATATTGTGGTCGTCCCTTGTGCTATGGCCATGACTTTATACGGTGAGCCATCACTGTGCTAAAGGTATGGAGACAATTTCTTTTGAAGTGAAGTATTGTAGAGCATCGCATATATACCCCCCTCCGCTACCAACGTGAGAGATTGGAAAAATGTGTACTTTTTTTTTATGACCGTATTTCAGTAACCTCTCTAGGACAAATATTTGGCATTGCACTGACATGAATACGTTTGACAAGGTCAGATAACTTACCTCTTTAGGGACAGTGATATCTTTCGAACCACTCGACTCCAATTCAGTGTACATTAAATAACACATCCGTAATTGAACACAGGTAAAGTATTTTTGCTTGTTTGTTTTTTGCATTTACCTTACACGTGGTGGTGATAATAATAAACATCAACAATATCGTCAGACCACATCGTAATGCCATTTTAAAGTTACGATTATACTGACATAGGCCCGATTCCGAACGATGTCTACTTCTCATAGAGAATGGAATATGCCGTTGAGACTGATGTGTACACAGGATTGAAATTGAACTGGTTACATATACTCAGTTTTCATATGATTTCCGTGCAGCAATGTGATGGATGCCTGACCTTTTTATGTGGCGCGAGCGAACATGTACTGCATATGTACACTGTAGTACAATTGCTAGAGATTTAAATTACAATTATTAAAATAATTTATTTAGTAAATCCATCGAGCGATAAACCAGAAACTGAACGTGTTATCGTAGTGGCGGTACTCACCGGTATAATATGTATATTTGCATGCTCGTCCGTTCATGATCAGTAGTATCAATGACTATCAAAGCGTACGGGTATACATGCATGTACGTTTAGGGTGTGTTTTCACTGTTTTGTGCATGTGTCATAATCGTTTCACATGCAGGTCAGCACACAAAGACAACCGGTGCAACTGTCTTAACGCTTCTTCAAATCGATACCCAATTCAACCCTACATTGCGTTAGGGATTATTCACCTCTTGGTCGTGGTGATCCCTTCAATTGTGGTCGCTAGTGGTGTGGGTCTCTACTATATATTTGCAGAATTATGAGGAAATCAGGTGTTAGACCCGTGACCCTCCTATATGCACTGGTGGCCGTCTGCTGCATCATAGGCCCCGTCAGCTATGGTTTCTTGTGGGACGTAAGCATGATTACAAAGTTAACATACCGATATTTGGAAACTGCTCCAACCCGCATCCCGTCTATGTCATCCAATATGTGCTGTTTTTCGGAGTACATACACTGTATGGTGATATTGCTTACCACAGCAATGATATCCCTAGTGCAGCTATTGGTACTTAATGCTTATAAGATAACTTCGAACATGGTCTTGGTGGCTTTTCTGTCCGAGGTTGTCTTCGCAATTGCTGTCAGCTCTATTATTATTTTAACGGCAAATACAGAGATATCCGGGGCTCATTCTGCACGCAGGATGGAATAGTCGGCGCTATTCCTGTCGTTGTGTGGATAATTGTTGCATTCGTCATACCTGTCATAGTAACAGCGACATGTTCAGTTCTTACGTGCATAAAGGTTAAAAAAAGCTCTGTGCATGGAGAAGTGTCATTGGGCGATTAGGCCGTCAAGTCTGTGGTAGCGGTGAATTCCTTCAACATGATATTGTTCATAGTGGTGAAGATTGCTGCCCTTTTTGTTTTCTTTTTATGCGAGGGTTTGACTTTGTCACAAGACAGCTCAGACATGTTGCAATTGGTGGCGCCGGCCCTGTACGTTGCGGACCTGAACTATGCACTCGCCGGTCTTTCCATCCTCACTCTCTACTCCGGTATTCGACGGATGGCGTTCGACTGCTGCAAAGGCCATGCAGCAACTGATAGAAGATATTATCTGGATCCTCCAACACTACAGACACTGGATAATACTGTTGGATAACAGTGGGCATATTTACATTTACAGGACATACTGAAACCTCATCAAGATTATGGGCATGCATGAAACACGAATGACTGATTGGCAGTATGCGTAACTGACTTGATTTTAAATTGGTCAGTTAGGATTTGTTCGTGCATCAGTGCATGTGATCATATTAATGTGTGTATATAGCATGCATTGGTCTTAGCTAATAAGATGTCTTTATAAAAATCCAGTATTGTATTACACTTGCATGTACATGTTTGCGGGACTCTGTGGCTACTGCAGCTACCCTAGCTGTCGAACAGGACTCATCAAGGGAGTAAGTTGGGATGTCACTGTTATGTCCAAAGCTGCAGGCAAACCCTTTTCCCATCTTGCTACTAGGACATCTGCTGGACGTGAGTGGCTATTAACAGATGTAAAACCATTGCCCAGCTCCACGTCAGGTCACTATGTCACCTCCATGAGTGCATGTAATAGTGTGGTGCCCTAGTGGTCCAGGGCTTTCTCGGAGCAGACAGGACACAGAACCACAACCACCATCTTATAGAGGCATGAAGCTCGTTAGGTTCAAGGTGCAGACCCAAGATGGAAGATAGAGCTACGGACAACCATGCATGTTGCTTATGAACCAAAGTGCTTTGAGTTGGGGTGGACCTGTGTTCCGTTGGCTGTAGAAACCTATGGGAATTGAGGGGATGGAGCTAGGCCCAAGAGACCTAGCCTCTCTATACTTGCTGCAAGCAACAGTATGTCTAAATCAAAAGCAGCAGCTGACCACTTAAACCTGACCCTAACCAGGTCTGTGGCCAGGGTTATATCCTCGCCAGGGATATAAGGCCACTATAAAAGCTACGGCGTGGATATCGAACTCTTCAGTGTGCTTTACTTTTGTGTTTTATTCTTTTTTTCTCCAGTTTAACACATGCATGTGTAGTTATCCTGTTGTGTAATAATATAATATTATATTATGTACATGTACATGTATGTTTGGTTTTATTATAAGAACAGTTGGAGTACTTGCTCAGTGTGCTGTAAGTAACAAACTCAGAAGGTATTGCCACTCATTTACAATGCAGATCTTCTGTCGCAGAAAGTTGGCATGGACTTCTTTGAGTGGCAGTAGTAGTATCTTGAACTGTAGTTGAGCATATCAGTATTAAGGGTACATGTTGCAGGATTATTAATTAATCTTAATACAATACACTGCAATACATACATGTATGCACACATATTTTAAGGCAGATGTTTCTTTTATGCTAATATTTTCCAGGACAAGCCAATAGATAAGCATTTTATAATTTTGTAATGGGTGTGCAAATTGTCAATGCAAAATAATCACAGCAAAAAAAAACAAACGAATCAAATACATCTTTATTTTCAATTGATTTGTTGCCTACATTCTGATGCAGGATGATATCACTGTCACATCTCGGACTCCACTTGCCCCCTGCTATTTTGGCTGAGGCAGGGTGGGTGCTGGCTTAGGGTGTGTAACTGATGAGGGAGGGTGGATTGTCCCCCCCCCCCCCGTGCGGAATGTCCCCCCGGACGTTCTGCACTGGTACACAATGTCCCCCCGGACATTCTGCACTAGTACACAATGTCCTGCCGGACATTCTGCACTAGTGCACAATGTCCCCCCGGACATTCTGCACTAGTACACAATGTCCCCCCGGACATTCTGCACTAGGGCAAACTGCCCCCCGGACACTCCACACTAGGGCGCAATGTCCTACCTATAGGATAACAAAAGAAACAGTTATAAACGTCCAACCTGGATTTTTTAGGCTGGTTTTTAACAAAAACCCGTCCTTACATGGCTTAAAAACCATCCTGCCTGGATTGTGCGTCCAAGATGGGAATACACGTGGTTCTACCCTGGTTCTGTAGAACAAAAACCATGTTGAAGCAATAATTCAATTCATACGTCAACATGGGTTTGTTTGACAAAACCAGGGTAGAATCATATCTATTCCCACCCTGGATGCTCAATCACAGTAAGTTTTTTACACTATTCCGACCCTGGATGCAGGATGGTTTTTATGATGGGTTTTAGTCTGGGTACCCGACTGATCGGTTGTACTATCACGCAACCGCAAAAAATACCAACATATCATGACTTAGTACAGGTTGCGCATACATGGCCATTAGATACATTTCCACCCCTGGTAATAACATTGAGTAGAATATGGTGGTTAATTCAGTAATACATTGTACATGTAACGTCACACTGTGCAAAAACTTTGTTATACGATAGCGTATTCTATAGCGTATGTTTGAATATACACCTTAATATACGCATCAGCGTATATGTGAATATACGCAAATATAACCGATCACGCGACATTTGTGGTTGCTTAGCAAACCGTTGAATTCACATTGTGGCTACGTTGTCGGTCACCGTATACTAAGTGCTTCATATTCCGCATATTATCCTCCTACCACTCCCACCCCTCGTTCCCGATCCAGTTTAGTCGATTTATCATTTGCACATGTACAACAAAACAACAAACTAACAGTCCGAGGCGGCAATCTGCATATATTCGATCCAAGGCACCTGTACAGAATACGAACAATAAACTCATATCGTAAAAAAAAATGTAACTCACCACATATCATATCCTCGTTCTGTTTATACATGATTCTATGTATAAAGCAACAGATACATTATTGGGCAAGTGATATGCTTACCTTTCTTGTCTCCAATCTCCGATGTTTGACTTATAACAATGGAACCATGCGGGTTAAACACTTACCGTACCGTCCGGTCGGAGTCTGGAAGTTAGAAAAAACCTTAGCAAAACACAACAAATGAATAGGCCTATACCTTTTTCTATCGCGCTCCATTTTGCCTGTTGTTCTATCATTTCGGTTCAGCGGGAACACTTTCCAACCTAGTGCAAATAGTGAAATTAAGGTGAATTCATCCTTTAGCAACTGCAACACATAATACTCTGGAAAGACGAACTAATACCATTTGATCAGACGAACGATCAAAACCCTGATCTCAGCGCGATTCTTACAATCCTTCTGTCTGTTCATACCAAAAGCAACACGACCATGAAATAGCCCGCCTAAAATCTACAAATCACATGCACGGTTAGTTAACCACATTTCTAATTGGAGCTCTTTTATATCGTACTACTATTTGTTCAGGGGTCCAATAGGTCTACTGTGTAGGCATTTTACTGCTTCCATTGTAGCATTTACTGGGATCCGATGTGATCATGACCAAATTCCTTGGCATATAGGCCATTACCATGCACCATGGGCCCGGCCTACCGCTCACAAAATTTACCGCCGTATATACGGGTACACCAAGCAGACATACATGTTTATAGCTAACCTTTGACGTCCAGCAGCATTTATAGAAGCAAAGTAGCACTCCTTCCCAGGCTTCGATGCCTACACACCCTACTTCAAGTGGGTCCGGGTACGGGTCTTGCCACTCATGAATTAATTCTGTGGTATACTTATGTAAACAGTGGGATTTTATGGAAAGAAATATAACTCACTGCAGTATATTCAAATATACTCTTAAGAGTACACTATCGTATATTTTGAAGGTGTGCTTATATAAACGGTGACGTATATGACACTTGCGGATTCTCATATATACGCGGTCTTACACTTTAAATATACTACACAGGTTATATTTTGCGCATTGCTCAAATATACGCATAAATATACACTATCGTATAACTAACTTTTTGCACAGTGATTGATATTACTCCACTTTATGTAGAATAGGGAAATCGGCAACTACATATATACAATGTAGTTCTTATTACTAAACAGTTTTGTATTGAAAAAGGACTTGCAAGTTTGGGAATAGCCTTTGCATTGAATAAGATTCTTCCTGAGGTATGTCAGGCGGTGCACGCAGTGTGTGTGGAGCTGTGTTTATGTGACATTACTTTTCAAGCTATGATCCTATTGATCTCAATATATTTCATTCTCTCATATGAGATTTCCGCCATGAATTATATCTACAAATGTTCACCACTCCTTAAGGAATTTTAATAATGAATGTTCGTGTATTTGTGTGAGTATTGGTTTCAATGAGAGCTTTGACGACGGAAAGGATATTCGTTAAGGAATTTTAATAATAAAATTCTAAATGTTCGTGTATGTGCATGTGTCAGTATTGGTTTCAATGAGCATCTCAAGCGGTGGAGCCACATGCAGCTTTGACGACGGATAGGAGCTACTGAGTAATGGCGTCAACGCGATCCCGTGTACTGCCGTTATATACGTATTTGAAAATACCACCCTTTTGTACACTGCAAGTCCATATTAGGATTGCATTAAAAGTTTCCCAGCCTTGTCATAGATGAAATAAAATGTTAAGAGGGGGACATTTTGCCCTGAAGGGGGACAGTTTGCCCTAGTGTAGATTGTCCGGGAAGACATTGTACACTAGTGCAGAATGTCCGGGGGGACATTGTACACTAGTGCTAAACGTCCGGGGGGACAAATTTTAGGTGGGACATTATACACTACAACTCCGATTTTTATGTTATTCGGGATATTCGCAAAAACCTATCCGTTCGAATAGTAATTTATTGTTACTCGGAAAAATCGATTAGCATTATTATAATTGATTATTATAGTAGACCGTAAACGTACAGGTTTGTAATTTTCAGTTTTCAATTAATGCACGTATCAAGCAATATAATTTACATTGAAACATTCATGTTACATATAATTTTCATTTTAATAATCTATGTATTCATATCCCGCGTTATACGGCATGAAGGAGAAGAATAAGATGGAGAATAAAAGGTTACATATATATTAGACAAACGCAAAGCATTTTCTTATTGTCTTTTGTTCTGTAAGGACATCCGATGTCAATCGCGACGCATTAATCACAACCGATCGAATATGCGAGCGTTGGCAGACCCTCCTCAATAATGATCCGCGATGAGATTACAATACAAACGTAACTTCATAAAAATGGTGGCATTCTTGATCAGATACAAAGATTTTCACAGGAACAAGCTATAATCATATTCTGGAAGACAAGACGTTTCAAACACACGTATATACTGTTCCTGTAAATAATGAGAATATGCACTACATAATATCCAAAGCTTATTCCGTAGCCTCAAGTTAATAATATGGGGGTAAGATATATTGCTCTTGATTATAAGCTTGACTTCTGCCATGCATCCCAGGTTGCCACCAGGTGAGCTACCGGTAAAGCTGTCTCAACCTACAGCCATTCCAGTTGGAATATTTGAACCCAAACTCGATCTGGCTGAGAGGCATGGTATACTGCTAGCCTATTCAATATCCCCGGTATCATCAGGTCAAATAGCAGTGGAGGTGCTAAACCATCAGCTGCTCCAGTAACTTTGTACAGTAAGCAGCATGTTGGCAGTTTGCACTGTGTAGCATGCAGAGGTAGATGGGATAAGCACAGACACAGAGTCAGGTGATGTGGTACATGCCCCAATATCGCATACTGAAAAGCTGGTTTCAAGCACCATTAAGCACATGGTTGATCAAATTACTGATATTGCTCCCTCTGATGGGAGGAAGTTGCAGGTTTTCCCAAGTGATTTTAGTTGGTGAAGGGGATCTAGGATAGACAAAGCTACTCAAATATGCAATTAAGATAGAGGATTCAGAACCTATTCATCAACAACTCGTCAGCTACCCTATCACCAGAGAAGTGTAATTCAAAGGATGGTGGAAAGATATATTACAGCAGGGTGTAATTGAGCACAGTAGTGGTTCTTGGTCATCTCAAATAGTTTTGGCAATGAAACAGGATGGGTCTTTAAGATTCTGTTGATTTCCGCCATGGGAATGATGTTACATCCATCCTATTCCCCATATAGATGAAACCTTAGACACTCTTGGAGGAGCAGACTGGTTGGCAAGTTGAGTTAGAACCAGTGGACAGGGGAAAAAAACAGCATTTAGCACACCCTTTGGATTCTATCAATTCAAGGTTATGCCATTTGGCTTTTCAAATGCATCTAGCACATTTCAAAAGTTAATGGAATTGGTTTTAAGGGGGTTGCACTGGTCCACATGTATGCTGTATCTGGATGATATTGTATTTAGCCAAACTGTGGAGGAGCATCTTCAGAGACTGGAGGAGTTACTGGAAAGATTGCAACAGGCTGGGTTGAAGATCAAACCGAGCAAGTACCACATCCTGTGCAAAAGTGTGAAGTGTTTGGGATGCATTGTATTAGAGAAGGGTGTTTTGATGTGGATGCAGGAAAAATAGTTGTGTTTCTAGCTGGGTTACCCCTCTGAATCATGAGAGTTTGCGACATTTCCTTGGGTTTGCCTCGTATTGTAGAAAATTTGTCCCAAACTTTGCCCAGATAGCTGCACCCCTTACACCCTAACAGAAAAATCCAAAGAGTGATTGAGGACTATGCAGTGTGAAGATGCCTTTATTGCTCTCAAGACCCATCTGATGTCACCTTCAATACTCTCATTTCTGATGCACACCAGGATGGCATTGTTTTGGTACAATCCCATCAAAATGATAACAGTATTGTACCTCTCAGAGTGAGATGTTGGCTCTGATATGGGCAGTTCAACATTTCAAACCTTACCTGTGGGAAAGATTGTTTGTCATTCGCAACATTCACAGTGCACTTCAGTGGCTATAGAATTTTAAGGATCCTCAGGGCCAGGTTGCTAGGTGATTGGAAATTCTACTGATCTGAATATGATTTCAAGGTTCAGCACTGCCCAGGTGTCAAACATGGCAATGCTGACCCTTTGCCAAGACTTCCATGCAAGCAATGTGGGCTGTCAGATTTGTCAGAAATGGGTGATGTTATAGCCTTGTTAACTTATATAGTAACATGGTTTCTAGCTTTATCTTCTTCTGAGCAGAGGCAGTTGCAGCAATCTGACAATGATCTAAAACAGGTCCTGGCATAGATGGAAAAGGACCAATGTTCAGCAGGATTTCCAAAGAACAGTGGATACTGGGTGCAGACTTTGTGGTCACAACGTGATCATCTTGTGGTGAAGGTTGGGGTGCTTTTCAGAGAATGGGAGGATGTGCCTGGGAAAGTTACTACAAATGCCTGCAGTTTGTTATTCCCCAGTATATGGTTCGTTTCATGTTGCAACGACTTCATGATGCACCAAGTGGTAGCCATTTAGGTATTGCTAAGACACTTAATAAGATCAGTTCTCATTTCTATTGACCTGGGCAGAGACGGGAGCACTTTTGATAGACGCCGTAAATAATGTTGCAGTACGTAGGGTTAAAAATACGTGATGGAACATTTATCAAATACGAACAGATCGTGAGTCTGATTAATGTCTATTGTCCTGAATGTCCACCCGGCGGGGGTACAATTGGACACCCGGGCGGACAGCAAAAAAAGTTTTGCCGTTCGGTCACAGAAGGGACCTGGTTGCATTTAACGGTACTTGGCTTACAGAACAAGTCTTTTCAGGATCGAGATAAGAAAGGCTTAAATCCTTTCGGTATTCGTAAAATGACCCGTGCTAGCGGACCTATTCATTACGCTCCGACCGATCCGCACGGAGCGTAATGGATAGGTCCGCTAGAACAGCTGTACCAAAAGGATTTAAGCCTTGCTTATCTCGGTCCAACCCTGAAAAGATTTGTACTATAAGCCATTACCGCTAAATGCCACTAGGTCCCTTCCGTGACCGAACGTCAAAAACCTTTTTGCTGTCTATACCCGGGTATACAATTGTACCCCCGGTTGGACATCCAGGACAATAGACATTAATGATGATAACACTTTGTTAGTCAGTTGATCTCTAACAATTTATAATGAATATAACATTGTGGAAGTTCAAACACTTGTATATGTGTTACAGATTTGCGTCAATGCGATATAATTGCTGCAGCTGGGACTACTTGCATGGTGTAGGGGACGAGATGCAGCGGGGACACGCCCCCTGATCTGTTCATCTGAATCACTTAATCGAGAGTTACGTTAGTAACTCTCATATAGGATTTGACCCCGATTATGAATGTCATTAAAAAAACGCGACCCGCTTCTAACAGGACTCCTGACGAGCGGATGGCTTGCCTTGTTGTCGTCATCGTACAAGAAGGCAACAACAAGCAGTTCCGCGTTTGTTTGATGTCACAAAACCGCGTGGTTATAGAGAACAAAACTATTTTCCAAACTCGTACCCAGTCCCACGTATTTCTCGTTCTTCTTGTTGTTGTTGTTCTTGACCACGCATAACTCGGGATAGGAACACTTTTAAGAAATGAAAATCACACCAATGGCTTCAGAATTCGTTTGCATTCTCGCTTCTGTGGTCAAAGCGTCTCGAAGCTACATTGTATATATCGGTGGTTGCGTTAGCAAATGACGTACCTGTATCTGACAGGACTCTAAACGATCAAATAGTTAAGAACTTGGTCATATTTGGCTCCAGTACACTGTAGCTGTATACATGTAATCCAATGTGTACGGTCTGGGCACTACACCAATTACCCTAGTGAAATTGTGGCACGTATCCGGTTTGGGCACTAACACTATTTAAAATCATCGGAACCCTCGATCCTAAACTAAACTTTAAAGAGGCAACGATACAACGAAAATTCAGCAGCCATAAAGAGTGCAGAACATCGGGACAATTCCATCGCTTCTCCTTCTGCGAAAAGAATGCGATTCCAAGATTAAGAACGCACGACCGACAGACAAACATGCTGCTGGTAAAAATGCTACCGCAGGGGTAATAGGCTTGGAAAGATACCAAACCCAATAGGTACGTTCGAATTCGACTGAGTGCAACTATACAATAAGTATTTGGGTTAGATGTACATCAGTTGACCCTTGTGTATCCACGTGACTGAGAGGTCACACGCATACCTTGTACACGTGTACAAATGTCATGTAGATCTATACATACACGTTAGTGTGGTATCACTATTCTTTACATTGATGTGTAGACTCTACAACTTATTAAAAAAAAAAAGTGTTACAAGCAGAAGCGCTAGGGCTTCCTATGTAAACTAGAGGTCAGAATTCATTGTGTACTTGTTAGTGTCATCAATAAAAAAAGTCTGCCCAGGTCAATTACAGTAACAGTTTTAACATGGCTTCTGTTTATCAAGTAGAGATTAGGTGTTTTGTAGATACATGTACACGATTTTGTGAGTACATGTAATTGTAATTTTGTGTTCATTTTCTGTACCTTTTAGCTTCTCCCTGAATGATCCAAAAAAAGCATACTGAGGGAACAGGTAGGCTATTGTAAGGAATAGCATACTGTTAAATGGGCTAAATGATGCCTTTTGCAAAATCCACCCATTGTTAGCACAAAAGGTCAGCTGTTTGTGAAGTTAGTGCAAGTGCATTGCTTAACAAGGCACTGAGCGTGCATAGAAAAAAAAAAGGTGAATTTCTGCATGATATTTGTGCTATTGATGCAATCAAAATCACAGAACCACATAGGGAAGCTTGGTACTCTAATGGTAGGTGTGTGTAATGGCAGACGAAATACCTGCATACCCTTATGTACCCTCTTACCTACTACTACCCCTACCCCTCCCGATACCTACCACTACCCCTACTATTACCCCTACTCCTTCTCTTACCTACTACCATGGGCGCCCCCAGCAATTTTGGAAGGGTGGGGGCCAGGGGGTGCCATTTGACAGCCAAATATTACTATGGAGGGTGTTGTCCGCTTTCGGCCGATTCAGCCAGGGGGGGGGGGGGGGGGGGGGGGGGGGGTGTGCGCATGTTCTAACTAATACTGAATACTTAAACGTTTTATTAGAAGTGGGGGGGGGGCATGGTCCCCCTGGGGACGCCCATGACCTATTATCCCTACTCCTCCCCTTACCTACTACTACCACTACTACTCCCCTTACCTACTACTACCCCTACTACCTACTATCACCCCTACTCAGCCCTTAGCTACTACTACCTCTACTCCTCCCCTTACCTACTACTGCCCCTACTCCTCCCCTTACCTACTACTACCCCTACTCCTCCCCTTACCTACTACTACCCCTACTCCTCCCCTTACCTACTACTACCCCTACTCCTTCCCTTACCTACTATTCCCCTGGTGCATGGAGTGAGGTGACCTCAATGGTCACGTATGTGATGGTGATGAATTCACTGATTCACTACTGCCAGAATATACATGGATACTGTTTACAAGTTCAATTGACACAGATCACTTTAATTTACAGAACACTGTAATAAAGGAAGAGATGGTGGACAAACTTGTTGCTGTCATATCAAAAGAGTCGGAGAGAGTAAACGTTTCACTGTATAACATTGTTTATGTACTGAACAATATGTATCATCCATGGCTGAGTGATTTCTGGTTATGACATGTAGATATGCATGATTACTACATATATACCAAGTTCAGATCGTAGGTAAGTGATCAGTGTTTCTCAATGGTATCATAATTGCAACGTCAGAGGCTCTTATTTAATGGTCCTTTTTGCATTTTAAAATGCAAAGTACTCTCTTTCCACTATTAGGGTATATAAGATTAATAGTGATGAAATGTATGTTGCTAAGTGAATATATTTAGATGCAGCATGATGGTTGAATGCATCCAATTATGAATAAAAACCAATGAAACAAGTAAATAAAAACATTCTCTATGAGAAAGTTGGTGGTATATAGGATTCGAAGGCAATGGTGGTGTAAAAAGGAAGGAAACAAGGGTCTAATAATAAGGGAAAATGGAATAGTCCTATATTTAGCACATTTCTACATGTAGGATAGTATGTTGTTCATGTGCTAAATATAGGACTATTCCATTTTCCCTTATTATTAGACCCTTAATTGTTTCCTTCCTTTTTACACCACCATTGCCTTCAAATCCTATACACCACCAACTTTCTCATAGAGAATGTTTTTATTTACTTGTTTAATTTATTACAAGGGACATTACCGATGGTTACATTTAAGTCTATATGTATATCATCAAAACTATACACATCCACTTCACTTATCCCCTCACACTTAACCATGCGGAAAAAACATTTTGTATTGCAGACAGAATTTTCCCCAATGCTGTCGAGTTGCACGCGCTTCCAATCGGGCAATGTTGTATCGTATCGTTTAGGTACCATAGTATCTTGCACACCGATGTGATGGTTCCACAAGCAGGGTCACTCGCTGTACTAGTTCCTCGTCTTTGAATAGGATGACATATGATGATGAGTGAGACTTAGAAGGTTAGACAAGGTGCAGTGTTGCTTGCCTCTGAAATGCAGCTAGAAGATTGACCACATTAATATTGACCAAAGTCGTAAAGAACAAGATATTTATACATACAATTAATTTAATTTATTACAAGGGACATTACCGATGGTTGCATTTAAGTGTATAACTGTATTAGGTTTCATAAAGCGGTGATTCCCTTGACATGATATTGTACAGGTGAAGGGAAATCGTTCTTGCGTTTATACATGTACATGTAGGCCTATAGTAGGCGAGTTTGTATGGCGCCGAAGGCGCCTCGTCCGCGAAGTGGACTCGGGACGAGGCTGTTCAATTTTTTTCGGGTGCTCGTTTTTTTTAAATGAAGAGTGTCTGGTCGGCACCCGGGGTGTAATTTGACCCCGGATTCGGCTTTCGGGTGGAAATTTGACCCCTAACGTGCAGGACAGCCATGGGGGTACAGCCTTGTCAACATTTTTACCCTAAACACTTTAACATCCTAGTGCTGCTAATGTTATTTCTAACGTTGCCGTTTAGGAATCTTTCCCATGCGTGCCCAAATTACCACGCAAGCCAGTCGGTATAATTACTAAATAAAGGAAAGCCGTATGAAATCATATCAAAACTAATAATAATAGCCGTAGAATGTAAATTTAACGTACAATATGATTATAAACATTATCTAAGGTCTAAGGCACACGTACAGCTCCTATGAGTACGAGCACCAAGCTGTACGTAATTCCCTGAGGCATACATGCAAATTTGTTATTACAGAGTTACAAATGAAATTACCAAGTAATAGTAGCTTTTAAAAAGGGGTGCCTTATTTTACCGCAAAGACACACAAAGACAAGCCAGAAGGCACAAAGACACGTGAGGATACTAGAAAGATATGCAAAGACACTGGATACTACATACGAGATATAGAAATATTCGACAAAACTTACAAAAAGACACCCAGCCCCACGATAGAACTTCATTGACATCAATAAAGACACCGGATCAGCCCCATAACCATAAAGCTACTTCGTTTCTTGTCGTACGACACCGCTGAAGCAGCCAGTTATGCATTACTTCCGTGGGTACGGTGTGGCTTTAATTAAATACAGCGACGAGCTGCTATCTTGCTACTTCGTGATGTATGCTACACAAAGACAAGAACAGACACTGTGAGGACTGTGGGACACCAAACTGTAGCTCTTTATGCCTCATCTGGATGTGCCTGCTACACACAGACAAGCAGATTGAGACGCTCTGAGAGACTGTGGGGCACTAAAACGACACCAAACTGTAGTTCTTTATGCTTCATCTTGGCAATTTGATGTGGTTGCTACACAAAGTCAAATGCAAACACTCATAATGAATTTTTAAATGTGATAGTAATACCATGCACAGCAAAGAAATAGAGCGTGATGTCTTTGTAATATCTCTCAGTCTCTCATAGCACCTGCTTGCCTTTGTGTAGCAGCTAGAATGCCCAAAAGCATAAACATGCACTTTCACTGTCACATAAAAATGGAACAAAATATGCCCTATACATGTTCTTAAATTTTATAATCTATTTAGCACGCTACTTACTAGTTAATGAAAAAAAATGCAAATCACCAGCATAGCCCGTATCGTAAATTGATTTTAGCTTTTGGTTTAGAAGTAATTGTATTTATTAATACAATTGAAAGTATCACCGCTATTTATATACCCGGTAGAGATAGAGTGCGTTGTTATTGGTTTGGAATTTACAATGTCCCCCCCCACCCCGGAAGTATATGCCTTTGTGCGGCACATAATAACGTACATTGCGATCTGAGTTTTTTTTTTTTTTTTTTTTTTGGTCTCTTACTATTTCATTATTAAATTAAAGGTTTAACTTCAAGATCTATCCGCAAGATGTCTTCACATTTATGAAAATTCTCTCAAGGGATGACACTGCCCTAGCTGCATGCCTCCGTGTTGTTGGCTCTCATGCGTCTGTTGGTATTATACATGTAGTTGCGTTTATTTTGTGCACTTCGGAGGGTGTATTTTTCGTTAAAATGGAGAGCATGATGTCTGGGACGAGGCTTGTACATGTAGATTACTAAAGTATGCAATGACTCAATCAGGGTATTGCATGCATGGCATGAGTACTAACACCCACCTGTTAATTAATGCATGCGCTACAGTCTGTATACATTTATATATATTTATATCCCGCTGCGGTTGTCCTGGTGTGAAACCTAAGATGGTATAGTGAAGTACATGGCATTGTGCTGAATGATTTCAATCGATATTGGCTATAAACAACATTATACTAAAAAGGAGATCGAAGCCTGCGCGAAAACACATGCACGTAAACATTGAAATTCTTCCTAGAAAGGTGCGGTATAGGTTTCCTAGCCAATGTGTATTGTTCTCACTTGTGTATACACCGTGATGTTTTCTTTAGATTTCCTATACATGGAGGAAGCCGCATGCATGCATTTACGGTTGTGGTCATGATTGATATTGAAATAACTTATCAGCCACTCATGTCATCATTCCTACTTTAGTATAATGAGTAAGTCAGTCACAACTTTTTTTTTTTTAAAGGATAACATGAAAACTACATACATCAACAGGATTCATGCATCTACATGAAATAGGGTTTCTAGCCACTAACTGCACTGACCGGGCATCGTCTAGTTCGTGCAAGGAAAATTTAGCAACTTGATTCCTATGCAACCTAGCACCATGCATGCAGTTTCCCTTCGCCTGAATAAAAATATGTCCCAGGCCTTATGAGTCCTACTGATACATTTAAATGCAAATGGCAGTGATGTCCCTTATAAATATAAAGTGTATATAAAGTTTAATGTTCACTACTTTTGCATTTCAAAGGCAACATTGTACCATGTCTAACCTTCTAAGTCTCCTTGTGCTGACCATCATAGGAGTTATCATATGTCATCTTATTCAAAGACGACAGGCTGATTCAAAATGCAATGTCACCATCACATCAGTATGCAGAGTACTATGGTACATGAACGACACGATAAAGCACTGTCCTAATGGAAGCGCGTGCAACTCGACAGCCATGGTAAATATCCTGTCCGCAATGAGTAATGATTTTTCTACATGGGTAAGCGTGAGGTGATCAAAAATTGATTCAATGCTTATTGATAAATGTATTTTTGATGCAGGCGTGTGCTCATTGCATCGAATCAAATAGTTCAAACTTCCGCAATATCTCAGTGGAGCAAATCTGTAACGTCACGTACGACCAACTGACAAATTTATATAATTAGAAACTTATTCTATTCTTCTGTTTGTATGCTTTATTTCAAACTTTTAAGATTCCACGTAGTGCATCCTATACCGTTATCTAAGATAGTCGAATGCCACCACTTTAAGGTTCAATCGCGCATATATAGCAACACCGTCTTGATCGCGGAGATCCGTTTTGATTAACTAGCTATAGACGCCCGTTGCAGCTCTCGCATGTATTTTTCTACACCAATACTTCTTTAAAAAACAACATTCCGAGTCACGTAGCAACGGAAAACCGGAAATTAAATATTCGGTACTTGAATGAGAGCCATTTAACGATATCAACAGCAGGAATAGATACACTGAGAGAAAAAGGTGTGAAATTCAAAAAAGTAAGCCCGTCACTGTCTGCATGCGCATCGTTGAAAGCAGTATAAAGAGTCCACTTTTGTCGAAAACGGCCCTGGCCAAACGCTCAAAAAAGGAACACAAGCAGACAGACTATCCGCGCATACATTTATAAATAGATTAATGATTACACGACGTGACCCGCGGACTCCGTCAACAGAAGACAATAAAAAGATGCTTTGTGTTTGTCTAATATACATGTAGCTGTTCTCCTATCCAGTCCCATTATTCTCCGGTTCCGGAGGAATATACAATTATATCGACCTTTTTAAAAATTAAATGGCAAAGCAAGTCAAAAAACATAGGGCTGTTGCATACTTATCTTAATGATCTTGTTACCACGTACTGCATATACTGCCACACACCATACTAACAGTGTACAAATACATGATTATGCATGTGTATTGTACGTATACATTGCAGTTACGCCGCGCACCTGTCAGCACATAACATGCAGTAACTGCACGTATAATGTGTAGTTGGACCAGATACGAATGAGACACATTCAATGTTTACCAGGCAGCTATTGAATAACGATAATATACGCTGTATAACTTAGCACTCAAAGGAAGTGATGCGGTGCGACTAACATTGAATGGACATGTGGCAGGGTCCGCAGGGATGATGTCATGATGATATGCTCAAATTCCTGCACGACGTACATGATGACACCCACTTACAAGTGTTTAAAGCAATACATGTATACAGAAAACTAATGTTCTAACCGTAAAATTATAAAGTAATATAGAAAATTAATAATTATAGTAGACCGTAAATGTAAAGGTTTGAATTTTTCAGTTTTCAATTATATTAATGCACATGCACTATATGACTCTGATATGGAATATGTTTTGAGTTATACGGGGTGAAGGAGAAGAATAGCATGGAGAATAATGGGTCTGGTCACGAGAAGAGCTATATCAGACAAACACAAAGCATCTTATTGCCTTCTGACATCCGATGTCAATCGCGTCGCATTAATCACAAGCGATCGAATAAGCGAGCGTTGCGAGACCCTCTGCAATAACTGATCCGCGATGGTGTGGCTAGATTACACTACAAACCTAAACGTCAAAAAAGTGGTAGCATTCTTGATTAGTTACAAAGACTTTCACAGGAACAAGCAGTAATCATATCCTGGATGCTAAAGACAAGAAGTTTCCGGCTAACACACGTATACTGTATCTGTAAATAATGGGAAACTTATAATTTTATATAGAATATGCTATACAGAACGCATGACTATTCTATAGCCTCTAGTTAATAATATGGGGTCATTTAAATTTATAGGTACATGTACATGTACCGAGCCATTGATCCCTTAGCGTTTGTTGAGCGGGAGTCAATTAACTATCCCTACGAATCAATGATCGGGAGTCATTAAAACGAAAGTCATTGGCGCCTGCAGTATGCGACACCGGCCGATATTAATCTCACGCGGTGTGCATGTATTTACACATACATGGTGATGCAAGACGCGCGCGACGCCAGTTGCAACTCCTCTATACACCTTGTATAGTATGTCGCTTTACGTATACAGTACAAGTACAATCCCTAAGATGTGTGTAATTTTGTTGGCATACAGATACCATAACAGTTCCACCCCAACTTCCACGCATGTCTGACAATTTTGCTCCCGCCAATACAATTGTTTGACTTAAGGACACGATTGTTGCCTGGCAATCTGCAATCGTCTCGGCAATCATGACAAACATTAAATTGTTACCCATAACAGGCAAATTGTCCGGCATTCTAAGAAATACAACAGTCTGAACCTATATCCGTGTAATTCGAGTTATGCGAGGCCTGCTACATTAAGAATACTTTCTAATTGTCTTTTTCTTCGGTAAGGACAATAAAAGACATCCGATTGTCGGGAGTCCATCGTAGCCTTTGTATGGTAGAATTTGCTTACTTGCTGTTGATGAATAACAGTACCTCTATGTCAATAACAAGTTAGCCGCACCCTCGCGCATGCGTATAGAACAATGACTGATTTGCAAGTGATTTGTAATCGAGTTACGTTCATATAGGATTTGACCCCGATTATGAATGTCATTAAAAACGAGACCCGCGTATAACTTGTTTTTCGAGAATCGGATAGTTTAGCTCTTTGTTGCTGTCGAATCAGAAGGCCAAGACAATCATTTTCATGTTTAATTCAAGTCGCCAGGTTATTTCCTTTAAGAGAACAATAGAAGCTCCTGTTTTCCTCGTTCCCAGACGGATTTTCTCCTCCGATTTTGTGGGTGAGTATAACTCGGGATAGGAACGGTTTTAAAGTGCGCCAATTACACCAATAGCTGTAGAATTTCCCTGCCGACTGCCCCTTGATGTTAGATATATAGATTTGGCACAAAACTGCTATACGTAAAAATTACGTCATATATAGTCAAGCATACGTATAATTAGAAACTTGTTATTATATGATCTATATACCCCGGTATATATAATAATTATGCAAACATTAATACATGCATTAATTGCTATAATAGTCGTTCGTTGAGTAGTAAAGTTTTTTTTCACGTGAACGAAAGAGGAGAGCCAATCGGCGCGAGGAATACCTCCAAAATCGCTTGAGACGGAACAGAATTACGAGCTTCTAAGAAGCAAAAGTGTCAAGAGACCAATCAGGCTTCCAAAAGGAGACAATGGTACCGAGACAAAATTGGAGATATTATTGGAGAAACCCTTCAGCAGAAGCGTGCGGAAGGGAAGCGCGAGGCGGAGAGGGAACACCCCACCCCAGGAAAAGAACTACGAGTTGTGCATGGAATATTTTGGCTCGGCGGAGTTGGTGCGCGTCTTTTAGTCTAGAGCAGCTGTCAATCCAATAAGGGCACAGCCACCCATCACTCCAACAGGGGCACAGTCACCCATCACTCCAACAGGGGCACAGTCACCCATTATACTCCACAGGGCCACAGTCTGACAGGGGCACAGGCACAGCCAACCATTACTCCACAGCTGTCTGGCAGGGGCACAGACAACTCATTGATAATGAACTAGTGGGTACAATGTAGGACATACATTAGTTGGCTTCTTAGTCTTGTGAGTATGGTAGGAAACACTAATTATGTGTTCTCCATGTAGTACATGCATGTACCAACAACATATTAATTGGAATCACACAAGTTTAGTATAGCCACAACTTAGTATCAATTTAGAGTTTTAGTTTCATATTACTTGAAGGCAGTATAATGCAGATACACATTCTTGTGGCTCCTTTAACTCCCCGTCGCCCTACGGGTAGGACGCAAGTTAAAATTAATTTATAGCAAACTCACATGAACAGAGAACAAACCAAAATTTCATTGTACTGTAGAAATAGTTATCAATTCAGAAGATTGCCAAATACAGTCAACACTGCATTGCTATTTTCGGTAAATCGTAAAGCAACTTCAAGTCCAAGAAGTAATGTTGGAAAGATCAGAACATCATGTTAAAAGAAGGGGGTAGAAGGACAGGTCTTTTGCACTAAGCAAATAAAAAGTACATGTACATTGTAGATTTGGAATTTGCTAGCTCCACAAGGGTATGAACGATAGGTATTTGTCAGTCGCATGTTGCTGGAATAGCAAAGTGAAATTGGAGAAAATCTTGAAAACGTGCAGTGTGTTTTTGGTAAAAATGGCAAAACCGATTAGAGTTAGAACACTACCATAGAATTTATAAAGTAGCACACACATCATGCTTCAAAAAACATTCAAAAAAAGTTATACTTGTCGTTATGTTTTCTGTGACAATTAAATTCTACACATAATGCAATTTTAAGAACAGCATCCGCATCGTGTAACCAAGGGTGTGATTTAAAAAACAGATTGACAATTGGTAAATTTAGCACGATCGACACATCAAACAACAGTACAGAAATGGATGCCAAAAACCTGCATTTCTATTTATAATGAATTTTCAAATATTGGTCCTTTGCGTAGGACTTGGACCTGGGGAATTAAGGTTAAGTAAATGCAGATAATTCAATTGTATGCATCCACCTCCTTTCCCACTGTAGCTACTTACTGTATGAACCCAAGGATAGTGTTCTAAGGGAGTATAAGGGTGGCCTCGAAATAGCTATTGTATAAGGAATAGCACTTGTTAGATGAGTTAAATGATGCCTTTTGTAAAACTCACATGTTAGTCTAGTTAGCACAGGTAAGTTGCTTAACAAGGCACTGAACATACTCGTATTAAGACACTTACTTGTTCCCGTGACTGCGCGCTATCCAGTTGGAAGCATCGCGCTGCAGGAGCTTGAATGAAAGAGTGAACAAGGAGATGAATCAACATGGTGCACATACGTGCATACCAAATAAGGGAGTGGTGCGTTACGTGTGCCGCAATTTTTTTTTTTTTTCCACGATTTAGATATTACATGTAGTCTAATAAATTATTGCTCTAATACTGGTATCTATGATTCCATGGAACATGGAAATATTACGTCATGACGATAGCTTGCTTTCATGCCCAAGCTCCAGAATATAGGTACATCAGACTGGCGGACACGTCACGAAGAACAGAGAGTTTGATCGGGAGGGGGATGTGGAGATGGGCTTCTAAACACGAGTCCAGATTCTTGTCCATCCGTTCCATGATCAGAAAAAGTAGAAGTTGCATGAATTTCTACATGATGTTAGTGCTTGATACAATAAAATTAGCGGATAGTGACATTCTAGCAGGGGTAAGGTACCATACAGCTAATTCAAAGCTTTACTTCTATGACACCTCTTACAACCACACAAAGCAGCTTGGATCTATACCAGTAGACCTCAATGGTAGGAGTGTGGTGGCAGAGGAGGTAGGCAACATGCATTGTGGCAGTATGCATGTGTCCACTGAAATGGAAATGCATAAAAGAATGTCAGCTGCTCACAACTGAGTTAGAAATAGACACAGCAGCACCTCACTATCCTGTGTTAAGGGGCTTCCTTTGGAAACTTTTATTCTGTCCACAAAAAAAACACATGACAAACTATTGATGCAGTGGCGATGTTGATGAACTGGTGGAGTGCCTTGGTTTGAAGGATAACGTACCTGAGTTATTCAGCAAGGAAGGTTCAGAGCATGCCGTAATCAGCGAAGACCTTTCCTGTCACTATGCCTACTACTACCCCTATTCCTCCCCTTACTTACCACTACACCTACTCCTCCCCTTACAGGTGTACGTACCACTAGATAGTAGCATATGTGATCAGTGTAAAAATGTCTGTTGCAACATGAGTTATGAAATTCAGTTAATACATTTTTGAAAGCATATGCATCCGGTTATGAATAAAAAGCAATGAAACAAGTATATAAAAACGTTCTCTATGAGAAAGTTGGTGGTATATAGGATTTGAAGGCAATAGTGGTGTAAAAAGTAGGGAAACAAAGGTTGAATGATAAGGAAAAACGAAATAGTCCTATATTTAGCCAGCACTCAGTGGAACATTACATTGTGCATGCATGTACTAAATATAGGACTATATCGTTTTTTATTATTCAACCCTTGTTTCCCTGCTTTTTACATACCTATTGCCTTCAAATCCTATATACCACCAACTTTCTCAAAAGAGAATGTTTTTATATACTTGTGTACCAGAATGTTATCGCCTATATTCTGGTACGGTATGAATCACTTGTGAAATCAATAACTAATTCCTCGCGTTTTTTCCTTGAGATACTGCAATTATACTTGACCCATTGTAGACATGCGCGCCTCAGCTATATGTTCAACTGCGTGACGCTGCATTGTTAGAAGCGGTACATCATTCTGAGGAACGAATGAACTTCGAAACAAACATTCTGTCGCAATAGATTTACTCGATTCATTTTATGGAGACCTCCACTTATTAGATGTGCCAGAAGTGAGCGACAAAGTCTTTGGCACGAATAGTGCACTCACTGTCCCCCGTAATTAAGGGGTTACATGAATCTCAAGAAACTGATAGATACAGGACTGACATGTGCATACTGAATTTGAACTATTTCTGTAACCTGTGTCATTTGTCTAAGAACACAAAGGAGTGAAGGAGAATAATAATCAGTTGGATTCCATGCAAAAAAAAAAAAAGAACATTCAACCACGGAAGATATGGTGGAGCAAGGCTAAAGAAAAAAGTTTGGGTTGAAAGATACGGATATTACAGGTGATGTAAAAATTATAATCCATTGGAGCTCTTTTGATAGACACTGTAAATAATGTTGCAGTACGTAGGGTTAAAAATAGGTGATGGAACATTTATCAAATACGAACAGATCATGAGTCTGATCAATGATGATAACAAATTGTTAGTTGATCTCTAACAATTATATATGTATATAATGAATATAACATTGTGGAAGTTCAAGCACTTGTATATGTGTTACAGATTTGCGTCAATGTGATACTGTTGCAGTTGGGACTACTTGGTGTAGGGGACGAGATGCAGCGGAGACACGCCCCTGATCCATTCATCTGAATCAAATATATGTACATGTATATCATCAAAACAACACATGTACACATCCATCTCACTTATCACCTTACACTTACCCATGCAGAAAAATCATTTTGTATTGCAGACAGAATGTTCCCCAATGCTGTCGTGTTGCACGCGGTTCCAATCGGGCAATGTTGTATCGTGTCGTTTAGGTACCATAGTATCTTGCACACCGATGTGATGGTTCCACACGCAGGGTCTGTAACTATACTAGTCCCTCGTCTTTGAATAGGATGACATATAATACCTCCTATGATGGTGAGTATCAGGAGACTTAGAAGGTTAGACATGGTGCAGTATTGCCTTTGAAATGCAGCTAGAAGGTTGAGATGGACCAAAGTCGTAAAGATCAAATTATATATACACTTAAATTATTACAAGGGACACTACCGATGGTTGCATTAAGTGTATCTCTGTATTAGGTTTCATAAAGTGGTGATTCCCTTGACATGATACATGTATATACTGTTCAGGGAAGGCAAGGGAAATCGTTCTTGCGTTTAGGCCTAAAGAGGAATCTTACAATAAGATTTCCCATGCCCGAATTACCATGCAAGTTAGTCGGTGTAATTGCAAAGCAATTCCAACGAAGCCCTTCTTCAGGTATGAAATCATATCAAAAGTATCCGTTATAATGTATATCTATATTAATTTAACGCACCATGTGATTGTAAATATGATATATAAATACACAACCATAGCCTTACACGTACAGCTCCTATGAGTACGAGCATCAAGAGCTTATAAATGGCGTTGTATTCTTGCCACCAAAGATCCTGACATAAAAATATTCATTAGTGTAAGGGACATCACCAATGGTTGCATACATACCTGCATTACTGCATTAGGATTCATAAAGCGGTAATACCCACATGCAATTTGTTATTACAGCGTTAAAAATGAAGCATCCTGGTTTCGACGCGAGTAAAATGAAATTACCTAGTAATAATAGCATTTAAAACATCTCATTATTAATTCAAATCAAAGGTTTAACTTCAAGGCCTACTGGGTATGAAAAGCCTATCTAAGGATGACACCGCTTTAGCTGCCTCCGTGTCGTTGGCTCCCATGCGTCTGTTGGATTATTGTAGTTGCGGTGTATTTTTCGTTAAAATGGAGAGCATGATTTCTGGGATGTGGCTTGTACATGCAGTTTGGAAAAAAAATAAAAAAATAAAAGCCAATTTAATGTGTAGTGACCCCTGAATCAGCAAGTAGTGACCAGGTACAAAGACAATGACAGTACAGAACGTACAGCATTTATACACACATATGCACATGCGCACAACATGTATACATCGGAAGGTAAGACAGTCACATGTTTCAGTGGCCAGCTTGGGACACTACATATGCAATGGCTCAGAATCTGGGTATTGCATGCATGGCAGATAGCGCATGTGCGCTAACTCCCACCAGTTAATTAATGCATGAGCTACATTAAATTTATATATTTATATCCCGCTGCGGTTGTCCTGGTGTGAAACCTAAGATGGTATAGTGAAGTACATGGCATTGTGCTGAATGATTTCAATCGATTAGGGGCGTGCCCATGCACTGTGCATCGTGTCAATATGTTCCTATTGCAGCAGTATCATCGCCATGCATTGGAGCAAATCTTAAACATACAACCAACGTTGTTTTAAACCGCCACACCGGCCTAATCCAATGTAGGTGCTATATAAAAAGCAATACTAGCCTGTAAATTATAGGTATACTGATGAGCGGTTCAGCAATAGCTAGGTGTTGAATATTCTTTACAATACATGTATATCTTCAACCATACAATTTTCACGTCGAATCTAGCATGCTGCAAAGAAATCGCATCAAACGTTTGTTCAGAAGATTCAAGCTCAGTTTCCATCAATTTTATGCCTAGTACATGTGTATGTATATAAATGCATGTACATGTAAGTGACTCATATGAAATTCATTTCTCATTAACTACACATTTCACTTTTGCCTTTCCTTTGGCAGATTGGCCCCATAGACATATTAAGGCATTTTCCTGGCAAGAAATTAAAATTTATTACCAATCCCCTTGCAAAGAGTAGGAGTCACAATTGTAAAGAATCTTTAGAACAATGTCAGCCTTGAATATTGTAAAAATGTGGGAAGTTGTTAATAAATATTCACACAACTATGTGCGTTCCTTGAATAGGCTGAGCAAGCACAGACTTATAATGATTGGCAAGTGTTAATTGTAAGTAGAGTTAATGCGCAGTGAATGCACATTTATTGCCTTAAGTGTAATGCACTGTCATGAAAGCAGTTGGTACCGAGTGATGAAATTTAAAATGGTAATACTGTCTCATGCCCACATTGGTATGCTGGAATATGATTTAGTATGGGGAATGGGCCGGATCGTGTCCCCATCATTCAGAGCACTGCATTGCACAAGTTACTTTTCTTTTGAATATTGGATGTAATGTCACGGTTATATGTCAATTGTTGCTCTGATGCTACTCCAGAGTACTGGTTAATCGTATGCTTGCTAAAGGATTGACTGATTGGAATTTACCATCGAGGATTATTTTATTTTTCTTCGTTGATTTCTTTGGCTCTTAACTTTAACTCTTTATGTAGTGCTGTTGCGATACATATGACCCGCCAGAGCATGCTCAATTTCAGCAGTATATCTCAGACTCCTGGTTCGCATTATGTTACTGTATCATGTAACTTGATATGATCAAAATGGCCGACCAGCTGCACAGAAATAAATAAATACTCGAGCCATGGTCCATTTTTCGAGCCCCTCCCCCCCCCCCCCCCCCCCCCCCCCCCCCGCCCCGATAAATCATAATCATCAACCTAGAGGAACATACCTAGCATTAAAAAGTTACATGCATGCGAGCTGTGTTTTCATCACCGCGCTTTTTATATTTTTAGATTCGTTTAAATGCGGTCAAGGGCAGTAGTTATTCTCAATAACCAGGCGGCAAATTAATGTTGCTTGGCAGCTGATGTAAATTTTGACAATCGTCAGTGTTGAGAGCATATAATGCAAATGTTATGCTGTGGATCCCTCTAGCGTAGGTATGAAAGTTGCACAAGAATCGATGTCATATACGCATAACGTCATACAAAACATGAATGCTGACAATAAAACATGAATGCTGACAATAAAACATGAACGCTGACAATATGTCATGTCAACAACCCCCCGCCCCCCCCCCCCCCCCCCCCCCGCTTGTTGAATCGGCCAAAAGCGGACAACGTATTCACGGCTATCAAATGGCGCCCCCCTTGCCCTATCCTGGTGGGGGCGCCCATGAGATCGTCTCTGTTGGATGCACCATACATGTAATTATTTTATCTGCGTGCATGTACATGGACATATTGACAGTAGTTATGATCATTAATTGTGTCGGAAGAAGCCGCATGAATCAAAGCCTGCGCCCAACACAAGTACGTAAACATTGAAATTCTTCCTAGTAAGGCGCGGTAGGTTACCTAGCAATGCTTATCTCACATGTACACAGTGATACTTTACTTAGGCTGCCTAGCAATACCATGCTTACATGGAGGAATGCATTTACGGTAATGGTCATGATTTATACGCCAACAAAGTACGTAAATGTACATGCACATGTATTTGTACATTTGTGGGAGATTTAGCACACACAATGCTACTTTTTGCATTACTCCATGTTGCAGGTATACGTGCATGTACATGCGGAGATTATAAATGTGCAATTGAAATGGAAGCAATCAGCTTGTGATTATATATGTCAGTATAATATAAGACACTTTAGAAATAAGGCAATAGTCTTTTACTTTCTGGCTAATTTATTTCCTAACCTTATGGCAAGAGTTTGTTCTATGCCTGCTAAGGAAATAAAATTCCAGTGCATGAAAGATCGTGCTTATCAATCAGATATATTTACTTTGTGAAGAAATGGCTGAAATTCATGTGTACAAAATCGTAATAACATGAATTTGAGTACAAGTGCACTTTGTTTTGTTCTCAAACCAATGTACGACTCGGCTAAACCCAAAGATTTTTATTCATTACTATTATTCTCAATTTACCATTTTGGATTATGTATTTTCGTGTCATCATTCGTATTTTGCTTTAGACTTTTAGCATTATTTGTATATTTTATAATTTTATCTCTCTGAAACGGATAGCACAAAATCTAAACAAATCAACAGGATTTACCTAATAGGGTTTCAAGCCGCTAACTGCAGTGACAGGCATCGTCTAATTCATACAAGGGAAATTTAGCAACTAGTTTCCTATGCAACCCTACACCAATTTCCCTTTGCCTGAATAATAATATGTCCCAATGCGTTATGAATTCTATATCTGATACACTTAAATGCAAACGGCGGTGATGGCCCTTATAATAAATAAAGTGTATATCTAGTAAAGTTTGATGTTCACTACTTTGGTCCATATCAGTCGTGTAGCTGCATTTCAAAGGCAACATTGTACCATGTCTAACCTTCTAAGTCTCCTTGTGCTGACCATCATAGGAGGTATTATATGTCATCTTATTCAAAGACGACAGGCTGATTCAACATGCCACGACACCATCACATCAGTGTGCAGAGTACTATGGTATATGAACGACACACTGTAAAAAATGTGGTGTGTGAAACACACCAAATTGTCATCACACCTATGGTGTGACGGCACACTCTAGTGTTTTAGGTGTGCTGGGCACACAACCACATAGGTGTGACAGTGAAATAGTGTGCTATGCACACTCCTCAGTGTGCTATGCACACTGAGGAGAAATTTTGATGATTTACACAATTTTACACCAATTTAAATTTCCCATTTAATCTTCAATATTATATTTTGGTACAATGTACATTGCATCAGTAAGTTTGTACAAAGCAAGTGGATGGTAGTCAGACAAGTCTCTTTGCTTACAAAATGCTATAGGAGTAGGTTTTTCTCTGGCAACTTCATATGCATGGAGGTGTTCTGCATAACTTTCCAATTTCAATGCCTCACATACAAACAAATGTTCATCTACATCTGTCAGCAAAATGTCAATAAGAAGACCAAATGTAGGAGATGAATTCAGAACAACGATGCAGCCCACAGAATATCGTGTTCCTTTCAACTCTATCCATTTTGTTCTGCACAAAAAGATAGTACAATTCTTCAATGCATGGTTTTATATACCTTGGCAGTATTTACCTATGGAGATCTGTACATAAAATAGATGCCTCAGATAGCAAATCCCCATAGGAAAGTTCTTCTACTGAGGTTTTTGTTGCTATGAATAAAGGACAATAATAGAAGGAAATATAAAAAACTGATAGTAAAACCTTTTTATGAATACACCAGTATACATGCATGTACACAAAGTAATGGCTAAATGTGTGCCAGCATATCATCTCAAAGTGCATACAAGCTAAACTTCTTTTGATGAAATTGATTTCATTGAAATCTAATGCAATAATGTAAAGCAAGGACACTGCAATTGGTTATTTCCTATATTCAGCTAGCCAAGCAAGAAAATAGCAGATCATTTGATGAAAATAAAACAATTTTGGTTTGTTTTAATCTTGCCAGGAAAGTTCATGCACAAAATCCAAGGATGGTCTACCATAAGGCTACAAGCATCTAATGTATTGAAGTACCCAACTTACACTTTCCTGTCAACATTTCTTTTACAAGTGATTGTTGTCCAAGAAGTTGATAGCAAACCAGCCGTTGGTATCTCTCTGCCAGTGACTTTGAAATGTTTTTGAAGCATCTAATCTTACGAGCAAGATCTTTAAAATAGCTGTGTTTTGCTTCATACCTCATGCACCAATATCTTGTCATTGGACCACACCTACAGAGGAGCAAAGTAAGGTATACCAAGTGCCCAACAAAAGAATGCAACACTTTTAAACTCAGCAATTTATAAACCACTTCATGTTTGTAATATAGAATAACATTTATAGCCCAATTAAATTAATATTGTACGTGGTTAGGAAATTCTATAACCCTCATAAGCATATTCAAAGCCCTCTGTTATCAAGCTATTCAAAGTATTTCAGTTAATATAAAATTTTATCAAGGTTCAAGCTGTAATTAGATAACTAATTTTAACAGGCTAACTAATTATTCCCTATTATCTAAATTATGAATCATCATTTCATTAAAATTGTGTAACAGTAAGTTATTACAATTTGAAGTTCATTAAAATTGTAGGCTATTTAGATTGTTTTGATTTTTGTGTTGAATACTTTAATAATCTGCAGTTTATAATTCTAACCATGCAAAAAAAGTGATTGTGTAAATTGCAAGTTATTTGATTTACACCATTCATATTTGTGACTGCATAATTCATAAATTCATTTAGATTGATAATCTTATTAAGAAACATGTACATGCAATATAAGTTTACAACCACTATTACATACATGTGCATGTACCTTTCCATCCACACAGGAATGTGCACCATGTAATGCATTTTGGGGATTATAGGGCTGTCAGGATACAGAAGCTTGAACTTTGTATGGTGGTCTCTAATTAATAGTCTGACATAGGCGACATCATCCAGTGATGCCCTTGGAGCAAACACGTAGTCTATGATAGTTAGCAGCAAGAGGAAGAGATCCCAGTTTTAATTATTCTCAGGAATAATATCACCTATCATAACAGGTAGCAGTCTTCCTAAGCACCACATCTTTGATGCTGCAGAAAGAGGTACAGTATAAAATCATTTCTCACACACATATTTTACCTTCTAGTTTCAGGTGATGATCATTTTTCTTCAATGTGTCAGATGAAATTGGGTTGGGCTTGTTGTCCTTGTCTGGGTATAAGTATGGGAACGTTTCTATCCTTGTGTTGAGTGTTGATAGAACAAGAATTTTTTCGTCAATGAGGTATTTCAAAAGTTCCTTAATCTCATACTCAAGGGTGCCTTCCAAAACATCATGCACTAATATCTTGAGGCAAACCCTCGGTCACATGAAAGAAACGAGATGTATTCAATATTGAGTCATGATGTATCCCATACGTTGTAGCCATGTGGTCATGAAGAGGGCCATTTAGATTCTGACAATGTTGTTTGTGAATTTCTTTAGTTCTTTGTTGAAAGTCTTCCACAAAAAACTAATAAAAATGAGGCAGAAAAAAAATGCACCTCGGTTGAACTAAATAATGATCTCAAGCCGTAGTATGCAATGAGCACTTAGCATATGAACATGTATAATTGTGCATATATCTTTGTAGCACACAGTCCAGCTCAATAATTTTTGTATTGGTGGGCAAAACAATTTTTGGCAATGGTATTTAGCTATAGAAAGCATATTGTAGCTTGGCATTAATTTTAAATGCATGGATGCAAAGGTAAATACACAGCTTACTTCATTTAAAATATGATCATCAGAGAGCAATTGGTGCAAGGAACTCAGCAGAGGAACATCATAGACAACATCCCATGTCAGACCAACAAGTGAATTGTTTTGCTTTGTGATGCGTCTTGTGGTTACACCAAGCTTCCGTTCAACAGGTTCCTGTAATACAATTTCAGTTATGATGTTCTCTACAAGACATTGCTGAAATTAAAACTAGAGTGCATTTATTTTTTATAAGCCATACATTAAAATTGAGGTGTTGATCCTCGCTTTCTTTTTCCAAAAAAAAAAAATCAAATGTATACCAGGATAAAGCATTACAAGGGCAACACTTATACTGTTGTAAATGTATATAGATAAATAAATAAAATACGTACCCTATATAATTATTCCAATTTCAGTGTAAGAATCATGTAGCAGAGGATCCAGAAAATTAAGAAAGGTCAAAAACGTACATAAAAAATCATTATTGCAATTAAAACTTACTATCAAGTTAAAATGATTAGAATATAATTTCTTTTGCAAATAAGCTGTTTGGAGGCCATCAAATGGATCTTTGTATTCATCAAACACTGCATTGATTTGGGACACCACCTTTGGATCACAATTTGCATTTGTGAGACATTCTTTCACTGCATCACCAAGCTGAGTAACTGTTGTCTGAACCATATCTGAAATATCACAAGCTAAGCCATCTAAAGCAATCTGTGTGATTTTATACTGTTCTTTTGCTTTTAGAAGGAAAAGAGCTCCTGTATGTTTCAAAATCACCTGGTCACCATGGTCGGGTTCGGGAGATTGAGTGCAGTCGAATGGTTCACTGTCCTCTAGAGCAGAAGAAGAAAATGGATTTTCTTGGTGCACAAATTCTGAATGTTGCTTTTGCAAATGCTTCCGAAGGCATTGATAAGAACTGTATGTCCTTGGACAGCCATCGATTCCGCATGTTAAATGTAGATTAGGCTCCCAAGAATGTACTGAGCTAATATGTCGAAGGACAGGCTCAAATCGTGGATTTGCAAATTTGTGACACATAGAGCAAACATATTTATCTCCGATAGCACCAGTCGTCATATTGCACAACAAAACAAACAGCGTATTCTAATTAAAAAGCGCCATATAACGGAGCACGTGATGGATGATCGAGTGATGGCGAGAACTGTTTTGGTTTCCTACTTAGATAATAATAAAAGAATAGTCCTTCCTTCAGAAAAGTCGGAAGGTGACCTGAGTTATTTGAAAGATCAGTTTTTGACCCAATTTAAGTTCGAAAGGAACGTGACATTGAAAGTTACGTTTCAACGATTTGATTCCGAATGGAACGAGTACGTCGACTTGGACGATACAGAGGAAATAAGGCACAAAGATAAGCTGAAAGCTGTCGTCACTCCACTTATTTCTTGTAACACGGATCAATTTCCTCATCTCACAGTGGCAAGGTACGTGTACCACTTGAAAGAGTTATAAGCATCCAGCCTGGTTTTTTTTTTAAACAAAAAAACGGAGCGTGTAGCTAGGGAATAGTGTTAAAAATATGGTTGTCCTGGTTTTGTTGAGGCTTGAACATGGGTTTTACCTATACATCCACCGTGGGCACTCAATCCTATATAGGATGGTTTTTACGCGCTATTCCCTCGCTCCAAAATGGGTTTTCGTTAGAAAGCTGGGCATAAGTACAGTTTAGGTTCCGGAATTAATATTCATTACAATAGTAAGGTTTCGTGGCCAAGCCGTTTGTTTAGACATTATGAATATCATTAAGGCAACTCGGCATTGTTTTTTAGCGGAACTGCTGCTTCCTTCCGTGTAGCACGAGCTAGGGCCATTTCACCACCAAAACTTGGCATAGCGGTTTAGGTTCCGGAATTAATATTCATTACAATAGTAAGGTTTCTTGGCCAAGCCGTTTGTTTAGACATTATGAAATCATTAAGGCAACTCGGCATTGTTTTTTAGCGGAACTGCTGCTTCCTTCCGTGTAGCACGAGCTAGGGCCATTTCACCACCAAAACTTGGCATAGCGTTTAGAAGTCCTAACATGTCACAAAACCACGCCTGCACGTATGCCACACAGGCCCATGCCCACACTGGAGTGGTATCTCCAAAACCACGTGCATGGCGCCCGATAGTACGCGTGCAATACAATGGCGAAATTATGATTGCCACACGCAATCCACGATCTTGTATGCACACCTTGGCGCCCAGGCCGGCCAAAGTACTACTTCATACACAGTGTGGTCTAGGCCCCAGACTATTCGTAGCACATCACACCTCAACGTTTCATTGCGCATGCGCAATTAATATAGTTTACATGTTCTGCCACTTATCGAGGCGCCAATCGCAGTACATTGTATTGCATCCCGATAGTAATCGTGGCGCCAATCGCGGTACAAAATTTGTCCAATAGCTATTGCAGTACAAAATTTGTCCAATAGAATTCTGGCAGGAGCGATCCGGATCAAGAGAGGGAAATGCGCGCCAAGAGGTCGACCAATCGTCTTAGTGGGCGCGTTAGATTTACTATTTTAATGGCGGGAAAGCATGTATAAAAACACTTTCAAATGTACAGTTGTATATCATTGAAATGGCTGCTGGCCATGGACCTTTCGGGTTGCCATTAGAGTATTGGTCTTATAAAAGACTGCTCAAGAAGGTTCTGTGTGACAGGGACACGGCTATATCCTGGTGCAAGGCAAAAGGTCTGCTAGTACGATCGCAAAAATGCGGCCAGTGTAATGTACCAATGTCGTGGGTAAAGCACAACGGAATTGATGGATACAGGTGAGCCGGCTGCACGAATGTACGTATTACTGCATATTATAATTATACTGATGAATGCACTATAGATGGCGCTGTCCACGTTGCAGAAGGGCCAAATCCATTCGTGTGAATTCGTGGTTTTCGCGCAGCCATCTGAGCATTGAACAGATCCTTGAGTTGACATATCTGTGGACGGAGGATCTGTCACAAAAAACTATTATGAAGTGGGTGGACATATCCTCCAAAAGTACAATAGTAGATTGGTGCAACTTTTGCCGCGAGCTTTGTGCTGTTTTCATGGCTGAACACAGTCAAAAAATAGGTGGCCCCGGTACAGTGGTGGAAGTGGACGAGGCTAAGTTCGGAAAAAGGAGGAACAGACAACGTCTTCATGGTAGTCGTTCCGACAAGAGATGCTGCGACTTTACTCCCCATAATTTTAAAGCATGTACTACCTGGAACCGAGATTCATACAGACGAATGGCGTTCCTACGCTCGATTGCAGCGTCGGGGATTCCAGCACCATACCGTGAATCATTCCGTTAACTTTGTTGATCCCACCACAGGAGCTCATACCCAGACAATTGAGAATACTTGGGCACATGCGAAAAAAAAATACAAGAGGATGTTCGGGACGTCTTCTGAACTTTTCCCCACTTATCTGGTGGAATTTTCTTGGAGACGCCAATATGGGAAAGACACACCTTTTGCTATGTTTATAAACTGCATTTCTTCAGTGTATCGTTTGTAACTGAGCCCTTGTATCTGCCTAAATACGTGCATGTTGCTCATGTATACTTTTAAATGATCGCAATAGCAGAAACGGTGCAGCCGTCTGAGACTACCGTACGAGAGGCCGAGGGTGCATGCACGGGTTGGTTTAAGCGGTGGACGAAGCTGTAGGTCACGTGACATTAAAATTATATTGATAGCTGCGCTCATAGCAGCACAAATAGTAGGTCTACTTCATTATTTGCTTCGCGGCCCGGGCGCCAATCACATTCGAGTGCATACAAGATCGTGGATTTCGTGTAGCATTGCACTCATAATTTCAGAGGTACGCCATTGTATTGCACGTGGTTTTGGGGATACCACTCCACCTGTGTGGCATACGTACACGCGTGGTTTTGTGACATGTTAGGACTTCTAAACGCTATGCCAAGTTTTGGCGGTGAAATGGCCCTAGCTCGTGCTACACGGAAGGAAGCGGCAGTTCCGCTAAAAAACAATGCCGAGTTGCCTTAATGATATTCATAATGTCTAAACAAACGGCTTGGCCACGAAACCTTACTATTGTAATGAATATTAATTCCGGAACCTAAACTGTACTTATGCCCGCCATTGTATTGCACGCGTACTATCGGGCGCCATGCACGTGGTTTTGGAGATACCACTCCAGTGTGGGCATGGGCCTGTGTGGCATACGTGCAGGCGTGGTTTTGTGACATGTTAGGACTTCTAAACGCTATGCCAAGTTTTGGTGGTGAAATGGCCCTAGCTCGTGCTACACGGAAGGAAGCAGCAGTTTCGCTAAAAAACAATGCCGAGTTGCCTTAATGATTTCATAATGTCTAAACAAACGGCTTGGCCACGAAACCTTACTATTGTAATGAATATTAATTCCGGAACCTAAACTGTACTTATGCCGGCGGATGAGTTCGAACTGTACGAATACGACGATCGATATTCAAGCTCGATACATTGGACGAGGATGGAGAGATTGAGAAAAGTAGCGATGGCGGTCGTACCACTGACGTTGGTGGTTGTATTAGTGATAGGGAGTGAGCAGCCCCTGAATTACCAAAAGAGCCACCAGCCCCACCCCCACATAGCCAGGGGCTAATGGGGCTAGGCCCTTCACTACAAGTTCGCTCAGCAGCCCTGGGGCCAAAGAGGCCATCCCCACACAGCAGAACCACAAGCCCCCTCACTGCAAGTGCACACTATATACCTTTGGAACCATTAAGCCTCATGCTGCAATTTAAATTAATGGCCTCACATTCCAAATAGTGGAGCCATCAAGTGGAATTAACAGGCCCCATAATTCCAGCAAGGGAGCCACCAGCTAACCTGGCCTATGGAGCTAACATCCACAATGCCAGTGGAGACACCAGCCCTCTCGCAGATAGATCATCAGACACCCACACTGCCAGCAGGGATGTGGCCCCCACAATAATGCCAGTGGAGATGCCAGCCCTCAGGCTGCAAATGGAATCAGCATCCCCAACAATTTCAGGGGAGCTATGAACTACAGGTACCAACAACACGTGATGACCTCACTACCAGATCAATCATTAACCCTCACTCTGCAAGTGGTCTTAACAGGCTCCACACACTGGGACCAACCCCCCCCCTCCCCCCCCCCCCCCCCCCACTACCTTTCTTTCAATGCAAGTTGAGTCAGCTGGGATCCCCACACAGTAGAACCACCAGCCCCCTCACCCCAAGCTCATGAACAATACCAGTGGAACCTGTAAAGTCTACACTGCAACTGAACTTAATAAATAAAGCCTCACACTGCAGCCAGCAGCCCATGGAACCATTCTTACAGAACACCCTCAGCTACCCAGGGCCAATGGGGTAGCCTCCACAAAGTCAGTGAAGATGCCACCCCAAGTTGAGTCAGCAGCCCCCACACAAACAAGGGCCAATAGGGCCAGCCCCACACAGTACAACCACCAGCCCCTCTCTGCTCACTTCAAATAGAGCCACTAGACCCTCTACCAGTACACACTGCAAGTCCAGACGGCAGGCCACATCAGTGGAGCCCTCTCACCGATGGAGCCCAGCAAGGAAGTACCAGCTGCCACACAACCAGTGGTTAATCGAGCCCCCAGAATAATGCCAGTGGAGAAACCAGCCCTCGCACTGCAAGTGGATTCAGCAACCCCAAAAATTTCAGGGGTACATGTAAATGTACTTGAGGGGGAAAAGAAAACCACACATGCCCTCTTCAAACACTACAACAGAACAAGTGGAACTTTAAGCCCTCATAGTTAATACATAGCAGTCCTCACAGCCCCCCCCGCCCCCCCCCCCCCCCCCCCCCCCCCCGCTACTACCTGTCCTACATGTACAATGAAAGAGGGGCCAATCAGCCAATGGGACAGTACAACCACCAACCCTCTTCATTAGTCAGGGAACATGTACCAAGAACACATGCCGTCACTACAAGTTGAACCTCAATGCAAGTGGACTTAACAGGCCCACCACACACTGGTGCCCCCCCCTCAGCCCCCCTCTGCTCACTACGTGTCCTTCACTGCAAGTTGCGTCAGCTGTCCATGAGCCAATGGGGGCCATAGAACTGCAATCACACACTACCTTTGGAACCAACCATTAAACCCCATACTGCAAGTGAACTCAATACTGCAAAACCTGACCCCCACACTGCCAGCAAGGGAGCCCCAGCTGTCACACAACCAGAGTGTCAATGTGGCCCCCACTTAATGCCAGTGGAGAAGGCAGCCCTCAAACTGGAAATGGAGTCAGTAGCCCCAACAATTTCAGGGGACATGTGCATGTACGCACATGTACCAATGGAATAACACATGTCCCACCAATGGAACCATGCAGTGGAACTTTTAGCCCTCACAATAAGTGGACTTATTACTTAGCAGCCCCCACAACCTGTCTTTCACTGAAAGAGGGGGCTAATGGGACCATCACCACACAGTACAACTACCAGCCTTCCTCATTGCAAGCCAATGGAACCTCTGCTCAAACATTGGAGCTACCAGTCTTCTCACAAATAGAGCTATCATACCCCCACACTGCTAGCAGAAATGTGGCCCGCACAATAATGCCAATGGAGATGCCAGCCCTCAGGCTGCAAATGGAATCAGCATCCCCAACAATTTCAGGGGAGCAATGAACTACATGTACCAACAACACGGGATGACCTCACTACCAGATCAATCATTAACCCTCACTCCGCAAGTGGTCTTAACAGGCTCCACACATTGGGACCAACCCCCCCCCCCCCCCCCCTCCCACTATCTTCACTATATTTTTTTCAATACAAGTTGAGTCAACTGGGATCCCCCACACAGTAGAACCACCAGCCCCCTCACCGCAAGCTCATGAACAATACCAGTGGAACCTGTAAAGTCTACACTGCAACTGAACTTCATAAATAAAGCCTCACACTGCAGCCAGCAGCCCATGGAACCATTCTTACAGAACACCCTCAGCTACCCAGGGCCAATGGGGTAGCCTCCACAAAGTCAGTGAAGATGCCACCCCAAGTTGAGTCAGCAGCCCCCACACAAACATGGGCCAATAGGGCCAGCCCCACACAGTACAATCACCAGCCCCTCTCTGCTCACTTCAAATAGAGCCACTAGACCCTCTACCAGTACACACTGCAAGTCCAGACGGCAGGCCACATCAGTGGAGCCCTCTCACCGATGGAGCCCAGCAAGGAAGTACCAGCTGCCACACAACCAGTGGTTAATCGAGCCCCCAGAATAATGCCAGTGGAGAAACCAGCCCTCGCACTGCAAGTGGATTCAGCAACCCCAAAATTTTCAGGGGTACATGTAAATGTACTTGAGGGGGAAAAGAAAACCACCCATGCCCTCTTCAAACACTACAACAGAACAAGTGGAACTTTAAGCCCTCATAGTTAATACTTAGCAGTCCCACAGCCCCCCCCCCCCCCCCCCGCTACTACCTGTCCTACATGTACAATGAAAGAGGGGCCAATCAGCCAATGGGACAGTACAACCACCAACCCTCTTCATTAGTCAGGGAACATGTACCAAGAACACATGCCGTCACTACAAGTTGAACCTCAATGCAAGTGGACTTAACAGGCCCACCACACACTGGTGCCAGCCCTCGCCCCTCCTCCCCCCCCCCCCCCCCCCTCAGCCCCCCTCTGCTCACTACGTGTCCTTCACTGCAAGTTGCGTCAGCTGTCCATGAGCCAATGGGGGCCATAGAACTACCACTCCGCCTCACTGCAATCACACACTACCTTTGGAACCAACCATTAACCCCCATACTGCAAGTGAACTCAATACTGCAAAACCTGACCCCCACACTGCCAGCAAGGGAGCACCAGCTGTCACACAACCAGAGTGTCAATGTGGCCCCCACTTAATGCCAGTGGAGAAGGCAGCCCTCACACTGTAAATTGAGTCAGTAGCCCCATGCAGCAATTTCAGGCGACATGTGCACGTATACACATGTACCAATGGAATCACACATGCCCCCTTCAAACACTACCAATGGAACCAGTGGAACGTTTAGCCCTCACAGCAAGTGGACTTATTCCTTAGCAGCCTCCACAGCGCCTACCCCCACCCCCCCCACTACCTGTCCTTCACTGAAAGAGGGGGCTAATGGGACCATCACCACACAGTACAACTACCAGCCTTCCTCATTGCAAGTCAATGGAACCATTAACTCCCAAGCTGCAATTGAACTTAGTAACCTCACACTGCAAGTCCAGTCAAAAGCGCTGCACAACCAGTGGAGCCACCAGCCCTTCCACATGTGGTGTTATCAAACCGTTCACTGCCAGCCGTCAATGGGGCCCCCATAATAATGTCCATACTCTACAAATGGTTCCCCTTCATGTGTGGGTTACACTGGTAGTGAGGAGGCTGGTGACTTTGCTGACAGTGTGGGGTCTGCTAACTTCACTTGGGAAGGTGTGATGCATAATATTGTTGCCTTTATGGACTGTGCCTACGTGTGCAATTTACATGCAGTTGTATATTCCACATGTTACTTTTATGACATTTAAAATGGTACTTATTGCTCCATGTACATAAAGCACTAGTTTCCAGCAAGAGGGTACATGTACATTTTAGATGTACAACTCAAACCTTCTTGTACGCCTTGCTTGCCTATATAAACTAACTACCACCCTAAATCAGTACTGATAGGGCAGGTAATGATATTCACCCACCAAAAACAAGGCTTCACTTCACCTCAGATAAAATTGTGTGCACAGAAAACAGGTATACAGTGGCTCCAATAGGGACTGGTAATTTACACATAGTATGGGGGCTAGTAGCTCCACTGGTAGATGATGAAAGTGTCGGGGTGCCAAGTCCATATGCAGTTTGGGGGGGGGGGGGGGGGGGGGGGGGCTCTGGATCGTTGATTGTAAAGGACAGGAGCTGGCCCCAGTGCTAATATAAGTCCAATTGCAGTGAGGGCTAATGGGTCCACTGGTTCCATGTGTTGTGTTAGGAGCAGGGAATGTGTGGGTCCATTGGTACATGTAGTTCAGAGGGCTGGCATTATTGTGGGGTGACGCCTGGTTATGTGGCAGCTGATGGCTGACTGGACTTGCAGTGTGCCTAGTGGCTCCATTTGAAGTGAGCAGAGAGGGGCTGGTGGTTGTACTGTGCGGAGCTGGCCCTACAGGCTCCTGTTTGTGTGGAGGCTGCTGACTCAACTTGGGCACTGGCTTTGTGGAGGCTACCCCATCGGCTCTGGAATGGTTCCATAAGTTGTGCATGGGCATGGACATGTGAGGCTATTAAGTTCAGTTGTAGGGAACACTTTACAGGTTACAAAATATATTTTGGCATAGAGAAATGGTGTAGTATGAAGTGCTGAAAATAGGAAGTCAATAGTGCAAACCCTTTTGAAGATATATGGAACGCCGTTGCCGTCAATATTCAATTTTTTATGGAAAAATTTTCCCCACCGCGGGCCCCGTATTTATTTTTGTTTTTATATATTTTACCCCCAATCTTGGTGTGCATCTATTAGAATAGCGTACAAATCGTTGAGATTTGTCCCCTTCCTACCAAGCTGCCATGCCCTACAGCCTACAAAGCTGCCGTGTCCTAGGTCTACAACCCGTGCTCTACAGCCTACAAAGCTGCCGTGCCCTAGGTCTACAACCCGTGCCCCGTCACAATTACGAACTATCGATCGAGTCAACTACTTATATCTTGAGGTGCGTTTAACGCTGCTACTTTAGTACTTGCTACTCGTTCATACATGAGAGTTTCTAATTTCAATAGGTTACAGCACTAGGCCCTATAAAGTATGACATGATCAGGGTCCGGCGCGTGCAGTTCTCGACTCGTGGAAACACTTCTGCAAGTCAGACCCGACAGAGGAAGCTAAGCATATGGCAGGCACTAGGAGAACTTCGCGAAAGGTTGGAGGCGGGGGATCGATAAATATCAGCAAACTGGCATGCATTATTTCACCAATAGATCCCTCCCTACAAATACCCCCCCCACACTCACACACACACACACACACACACACACACACACACACACACACACACACCTGAAACATACTTTTAAATACCCCTGGACGAGCTTCTATTTGGTTACACCTCCCTGGCCAAGCTTTTGTTATACGCCTTAGCCCAGGCATTAATACCACCAACCACCCGCTGGACATATTTCCAAACACACACATGCACACACACACACACACACACACACACACACACACACACACACACACACACACACACACACGCACGCACACACACACAAAACACACACACAAACAAACACACTGTCACAAGACACACACACAAACACGAACACATACGCACACACAAACAAACACACTGTCACACACACACACATGTATATATTCCCTCTACCATTTATTGTCATCTGTAGGGGTGTATGGTTGAATAATGGAATAGCCCAATGACCTTCACTGATACTACTGGTATAATGCCATAATTTGTCATGGATTATCTATTACCTTTGTGTGGTGTCCAGACTCAAGTATGTCACAGCTGTGACATAATTACAAAAGTGTATACAATACAAAAGTATCTGCTCATCAGTGCTACTCACTTATATTTGACTATATGGAATGCTGTTGCGGTGAAGTTAAAAAAAAACAACAACATTGGGAGCATGGAAGGGAACAAGGGGTGGAGTAATAACTAGGTGACCTGCACCTGGTACGTCTGCCATAATCTCGGGAATATCTTGGACCTGGTCTGCGTGTACATGTAGGCCTACATACATGTGTGTGCAGTGTGCATGTGTGTGTGTATGTATGTGTGTGAGTGTTTGTGTATGTACATGTATGTATGTGTGTGTGCTTATGGTCCTCCATGTTCTTTCCAGACCTGCTGAGGGATGAGCACCGGACTATTGAGCTTCTGCTTCAACTCTCGTGTATGTTTTGATTCGTTAACTCTCTAAAATTACATCCATGATTGAAAAGGTTATACAGGGTATCTTACAGTCCTCTGTTATAATTAAATGGTATGTTAATAGTGGTCCAATTCAAATTCTGCTAAGTATAATGTTGAACCTGAAAGCCTTCTAATCAGTATTGTGTGTGTGTGTGTGTGTGTGTGTGTGTGTGTGTGTGTGCATGTGTGTGTGTGAGTGTGTGTGTGTGTGTGTGAGGGGGAGGGGCTGCACAGCCTAAGTTATCTGTGGCCTTAATAACTTGATAGTGATCCATTGCTTGTATCTTCGTATTAAACATAGTGGGACAACCAGGATAGATAGGACACTGAATTAATTTATGAACTTGGTTTTCTTTGCCTTACACTGGTTTTTGCATTTTGCACCTTGCATAGCATACATATGTGCATGTACAGTGGAGATTTCTGAAAGCTGGTTATAGGAGCTGTACTTTCATTCTGACACGTTAGAAATTCACTGCTGCTTTTTAATTTTAGCATGCCTTAATGTTTATAAAATTAGTTTGTATGAAATTGATGTCCACATATTAGATATGGTGGCAGTTGTAAGTCATGGAGCTCTCTGCCTTATTTTTAAAAAATTCCTTATTTTTAACCTGTTAGTCTCCCATCTCCATGTCCTAGATCAAGGATGATATGGCAGGCTTGACCACTAGAGCTGCAATATCAGGCTCATCATGCATTGAGCAGTGTTGTTGTTGGTGAATAATGTTTTGCCTATGGTAGAGCACGCATAGATACATGTACCTTGGTGAATAATGTTATAATTAGCATGTGCCTTTGTAAAAAAAGAAAGTTTGGATTTTGAGGACTTTCCAATTATATATTTAGCTTGCATGTTTCGCCACATCATTCAATTGTAGAGCTTGCCAACATGACCTGAATATCTTCCCTGGATTGTTCTGTTTAGTTACTAATTTGGTTCTTTAATTTTATCTTGCATCCATGCATTTATAAAAAAATTTTAGATACAAATAACCCAGTCATATCTCAACAATTTGGCTGACAATAAAGTAACCCACAGACTGTATTATGACGGTGCTAAAACTTTTCTGAAGATTAAAGATATTCCTCTCCCAGTCAGAGCAGTGTAAGATGTCTCTTTGGTGTCCCAGAGGTGTGCAGAGAATGCTCTTTTTGTGGACTGGCTGTGTGGTTTGCATGAGTGTATGTGGTGTGTGGAACAATCCCAAGGTACACCAGCACTCAATTTGTTCTCTCTTTCCCTCGCAACAGTATTGACTGGTCACACCCAGTATATTTGCCAACACAACTGTTACACCAACCTCAATGGGACACTTCTTGCTGAGCCTTCGATATTCTGTGCAAGAGCGTGATCGTTGGAACTAACTTTACTGAGGTTGAACACTTCCCTCAGTAGATTCATTGCAAACTGACTATTTTTATTCCAATATCTGTCATTCTTAATAGTCGAATGTTCTTGTCGTAAAACATTGCCAAGTGCATGAACCCGCAGAATTACAATTTAGTGGAGAGATGCAGTGTCATTGATATTTTTGTTGTGTGCTCGGTATACAAGACCAAACAGAGCATGCCGGGTGGACGGATATTTAATATACGATAGTGAAGTAAAACTATTTAACAGCTTACTATAATATGCCCAAAACATCAATCCTAATCTTCATGTGTTGCTAATTGGATATTGTATATAATTATGTCATTTTAATTCATTAATTTTGATGCTAAAATGATTTTTCAAGGTGGATTTTAGCGCTAATATGCAATGTTCAGACTGACTTAATTTGTGTCTTTGTATGTATCAGTCAATTCTGGTTCTGTATCAGGCTAATTATATAATGTGACTGTGTTGTGTACATGTAATCCAGGTATTAATAGCATTGTACCAGTTCAATTTATTTTGGGTTGCCGAGTTACTAGCCTAACTGCAGGTGAGTTAATGAGATAAGCTATTAAACAACACAACAAATAAACCACTGTTAGTAAATGCCAGTAAATGTAGTGTCCTATCTCAGACATTATTTGAAGGTATTATTATACCAAATTATGCCATTCATACTTTTAAAAATTAAATGTTAGTGAATTGATACAAAAGAATGCTGCAACTTTCCAGAATTTGTAGATCATATTGCTATGCAAATTTAATACACAAGATTTATTTCATGAGCACAAATGGAAAAAATTGGTACTAAATTTTCAACAATCCACGTAACCAATAAGCGATAAATAAATACTAGGATGTTTTGGGCATATTATGGTTACATCTTTGACCACAAATGACATTTTAAGGAGTAATCCTACTTCGTCATGTGCTCACAGTACATGTATTGTAGTAGTATATATCATAAAATTACCTAGAGTGAGTTCATTTGGCAGGATCAAAATACACACTCAGTCATGTGAGTAAAACAGACTTATCCTAGATTTTTTTCACAATGTTTTATTAAATAGTATTATAATCATCATTAAGTAGCCATGCTCTTTATACCTGCATGAGGGTCATAGCTTGAAACTTATGAGCTATACTCTTGCTTCTAGAATCATTTAGGATTTAAACAGAGGTTATACTGATACATCAAGAGGTGCTGGTTTTACAACCTGTATTTCTGCAGGGAACAAAGCAAGGTCTAAAACTAGGGATGATACGTGAGAAGAGGAAACTGACATCAGACAAGCTGTCTGCTCTTGAGAACACATGTGTAACAAAACTGTTCATAATTGAGTGATGGTTCAGGTGCATGCAGTAGCAAGCATAACCATTTAATTAAATTATGCATAAATATATTATACAGTGAAATAATAAATAATAATATACATATTTTATTCTATATGTATTTTAATGATGGAGACAATTTTTTGCAACTGTGTCATTACTATTGCAATTATTATGAACATACATAACATTAATATATGAATACACAAGAATTCTAACTATACACATGCACTAATTATTGTCACCATTGTGGAAGCTAACTGACGTGATCGCTTTGGCAATTCCTTTAGCTAGAGCAAGGTTCAGTTGACTGTAAAGATCTAAAGTCAAGACAGGAAAAACACTCCTGGGCTTCTTTGCCACAGGATTCAACAGCAAGTGATACACAAGCCCACCCCAGATCTGAACACTTCTGGTTGTTGGCTGCATGATTCCATGCCTCAGCGGCCTGAGCTGCTGCACCACCAATCACACGGTCACCCGCCTCCAGTAAAATGTTTGCGTTAAGCGGTGAAGCAACAGCCACAGCAGGCTTCTCATAAACTAAAATGTCAGCTGGTCGATGATCATGGCTGAGTCCAAAAACAGCCACAACTTGGATGGGTGAGCCCATCCACCAAGTAGTCTGGGGACTTGACTGATGGTTAGTACAACCATCATTCGGGTCCCCAGACTATCCACCAATATGTTCCTCTATTTATTATACCTCAGAACAACATCACCTCCACATTTGCATGTAGCGGCATGAATGGCCAAGTGGGTCTAGGCCACTGTTTGGGCAGAGGGAACATGTGGAACCACAAGAGGTCTCCATACCCAGCCACCACTTCACTGCAGTCTGAAATTCATCAGAGTCCATGTGCAGACCCAAGCCAATTGAAAGGATAGCAGAAAGCCATTTAGCAGCGTAGAGTACTGACACAGAAAGAAGTTGGGCTTTATCCGATGGCAAGGGCAGGTCCAAGAGATTATTTAAAAATATCATTCGGCATGGCCTGCTCACAAAATGTGTTGCTATGGCAACACATTTTGTTGACATGTTTTTAATGAGCACCATTTGATACTTAATAGTTTTCCACCCATCTGATGCAGTTGAATACTCTTTCACTGAAATAGGACATTTGAACTTACAAAGAAAGTTTCCTGTTGTGTCTTCTATCATTGACCAAAGAATTTGCTGAACTTAGTGATGTTATTTTTTAATTAACAGTGGACTATTTGTTGTTTTGTTTAGAAGTTTATCTCATTTCACTGTAACTCACTTGCAGATAGGCTAGTAACTCGACAACCCCAAGTAAATTGAACTGGTACAATGCTATTAAATTTTATACCTGGATTACATGATGTACACAACACATGTTACAGTCACATTATATAATTAGCCTGATACAGAACCAGAATTGACTGATACATACAAAGACACAAATTAAGTCAGTCTGAACATTGCATATTAATCATGCTAGGGCTAAAAATCCACCTAGAAAAATCATTTTAGCATCAAAATTGTTTAATTTTATATAATATTTTTTGACTGACACCTGCATATACAACACAAACACACTTTCAGCAATCCATGCATATAGCCAATTAGCAATTAGGATTGATGTTTTGGGCATATTATAGCAAGCTGTCAAATAGTTTTACTTCACCATCTTATACCTGTCCACCCGGTTTGGTCTTGTATACCAAGTACACAACGAAAAAATCAATGACACTGCATCTCTCCACTAAATTGTAATTTGCTGAATTCATGCACTTGGCAATGTTTTATGACAAGAACATTCGACAATTAAGAATGACAGATATTGGAATAAAAATAGTCGGTTTGCAATGAATCTACTGAGGGAATCAGTAAAGTTAGTTCCAATGAGCTCTTCCACAGAATATCGAAGGATCAGCAAGACGTGTTCCATTGAGGTTGGTGTAACAGTTGTGTTGGCTTTCCAGTCATCAAATATACTGGGTGTGACCAGTCAATACTGTTGCGAGGGAAAGAGAGAACAAATTGAGTGCTGGTGTACCAAGGATTGTTCCACACACCACATACACTCATGCAAACCACACAGCCAGTTCACAAAAAGAGCATTCTCTGCACACCTCTGGGACACCAAAGAGACATCTTACAGTGCTCTGACTGGGAGAGGAGTATCTTTAATCTTCAGAAAAGTTTTAGCACCGTCATAATACAGTCATACTTTATTGTCAGCCAAATTGCTAAGATGTGACTGGGTTATTTGTATCCAAAAAAATTATAAATGCATGGATGCAAGATAACATTAATTTTTAAAAGAGCCAAATTGGCAACAAACAGAACAATCCTGCAGTATAGGGAAGATATTCAGGTCATGTTGGCAAGCAATTGAATGATGTGGTGAAACATGCAGGCTGAACATATAATTGGAAAGAGCTCAAAATCCAAACTTTTTTTTTACAAAGGCATATGTTAATGCTAATTATAACATTATTCACCAAGGTACATGTATCTATGCGTGCTCTACCATAGGCAAAACATTATTCACCAACAACAACACTGCTCAATGCATGATGAGCCTGATATTGCAGCTGAAGTGGTCAAACCTGCCATATCATCCTTGAACTAGGACATGGAGATGGGAGACTAACAGGTTAAAAATAAGGAACAATTTTTTTAAATAAGGCAGAGAGCTCCATGACTTACAACTGCCACCATATCTAATATGTGGACATCAATTTCATACAAACTAATTTATAAGCATCAAGGAATTTTAGCATGTTAAAATTAAAAAGCAGCAGTGAATTTCTAACGTGTCAGAATGAAAGCTTTCAGAAATCTCCACTGTACATGCACATGTGTATGCTATGCAAGGTGCAATAAATAAGTAAGAAGAATGCAAAAACCAGTGCAAGGCAAAGAAAACCAAGTTCATATATTAATTCAGTGTCCTATCTATCCTGGTTGTCCCACTATGTTTAATACGAAGATACAAGCAATGGATCACTATCAAGTTATTAAGGCCACAGATAACTGTGGCTGTGCAGCCCCTCCCCTTCACACACACACACATACACACACAATACTGATTAGAAGGCTTTCAGATTCAACATTATACTTAGCAGAATTTTTGATTATTGAATTGGACCACTATTAACATACTATAACATTTAATTATAACTGTAGTATGATTTATGCTGATGTGCAGGCTAGAAACGTTGCTCTGTTTAATGGCAGCTGATGTTGATACCCTGTATAACCTTTGGAATCATGGATGCAATTTTAGAGTGTATGTAGCCTTTGGATACCTTCATCTAACTAAAGCAGGCTAGTAGAGTTAATGAATCAAAACATACACAAGAGTTGAAGCAGAAGCTCAACAGTCCGGTGCTCATCACTCAGCAGGTCTGGAAAGAACATGGAGGACCATAAGCACACACACATACATACATGTACATACACAAACATGTACATAGGCCTACATGTACACGCAGACCAGGTACTGAGATAGGGGACACTACAACTTGCAAAGGATGTGACATTTACTGTTTTTTATTAACTGTGGACTATTTGTGTTGTTTAAAAGTTTATCTCATTTCACTGTAACTCACCTGCAGATAGGCTAGTAACTTGGCAACCTCAAGTAAATTGAACTGGTACAATTTTATACCTGAATTACATGTTCACAACACAGTCACATTATATAATTAGCCTGATACAGAACCAGGATTGACAAAGACACAAATTAAGAACATTGTGTATTAATCATGCTAGGGCTAAAATCCACCTAGAAAAATCATTTTAGCATCAAAATTAATGAATTAAAATGGCATAATTATATATAATATTTTACATACTGACACCTGCATATACAACACAAACACACCTTCAACAATCCATGCATATAGCCAATTATATATAATTAGCAACACATGAAGATTAGGATCAATGTTTTGGGCATAGTATAGTAAGCTGTTAAATAGTTTTACTTCACTATCTTAAACATCCGTCCACCCGGCATGCTCTGTTTGGTCTTGTATACCGAGTACACAACGAAAATATCAATGACACTGCATCTCTCCACTTAAGATTCATGCATTTGGCAATATTTTATGACAAGAACATTACACAATTTGCATAATAAAAAAGAATAACAGATATTGGAATAAAAATAGTCAAGTTTGCAATGAATCTACTGAGGGAAGTGTTCAACCTCAGTAAAGTTAGTTCCAACGAGCTCTTGCACAGAATATCGAAGGCTCAGCAGGAAGTGTTCCATTGAGGTTGGTGTGTTTTCTTTCTAGTCATCAAAAATACTGGGTGTGACCAGTCAATACTGTTGTGAGGGAAAGAGAGAGCAAATTGAGTGCAGGTGTACCAAGGATTGTTCCACATACCACATACACTCATGCAAACCACACAGCCAGTCCACAAAATGAATTAATAAAGAGTGGGAGTATCTCAGAAAAGTTTTAACACCATTATGTTACTTTATTGTCAGCCAAATTGCTGAGATGTGACTGGGAACATTATTTGTATCTAAAATAAATAAATAAATAAATGCATGGATGCACGATAGCATATTAATTAAAGAACCAAATTAGCAACTAAACAGAACAATCTAGCAGTATAGGGAAGATATTTACAAAATCCAGGTCATGTTGGCAAGTTAATTAAATGATGTGGCAAAACATGCAGGCTGAATACATACATGTAATTGCAAAGAGCTCAAAATCCAAACGTTTTTTATTCACAAAGGCACATGCTAATTATAACATTATTCACCAAGGTACATGTATCTATGCGTGCTCTACCATAGGCAAAACATTATTCACCAACAACAACACTGCTCAATGCATGATGAGCCTGATATTGCAGCTCTAGTGGTCAAGCCTGCCATATCATCCTTGATCTAGGACATGGAGATGGGAGACTAACAGGTTAAAAATAAGGAATTTTTTAAAAATAAGGCAGAGAGCTCCATGACTTACAACTGCCACCATATCTAATATGTGGACATCAATTTCATACAAATGAATTTTAAAAACTTCAAGCAATTTATGCATGTTAAAATTAAAAAGCAGCAGCGAATTTCTAACGTGTCAGAATGAAAGTACAGCTCCAATAACCAGCTTTCAGAAATATACATACACATGTGTATGCTATTCAAGGTGCAATAAATAAGTAAGAAGAATGCAAAAACCAGTGCAAGGCAAAGAAAATCAAGTTCATAAATTAATTCAGTGTCCTATCTATCCTGGTTGTCCCACTATGTTTAATACAAAGATACAAGCAATCGATCACTATCAAGTTATTAAGGCCATAGATAACTGTGGCTGTGCAGCCCCTCCCCCTCACACACACACACACACACACACACACACACACACACACAAACACACACACACACACACACAATACTGATTAGACGGCTTTCAGGATCAAAATTATACTTAGGAGAATTTTTGATTCTTAAATTGGACCACTATTAACATACATGTACCATTTAATTATAACACAGAGGACTGTAACATTATATATGCTAATGTGCAGGCTAGAACCGTTGCTCTGTTTAATGGCAGATGTTGATACCCTGTATAACCTTTTGAATCATGGATGCAATTTTAGAGTGTATGTAGTCTTTGGATACCTTCATCTAACTAAAGCAGGCTAGTAGAGTTAACAAATTGAAACATACGCAAGAGTTGAAGCCGAAGCTCAACAGTCCAGTGCTCATCACTCAGGTCTAGAAAGAACATGGAGGACCATAAGCACACATACATACATACATACATACACAAATACTCACACACACACACACATACTCACACACTTGCACACACATGTACGTAGGCCTACATGTACATGCACATCTCACCAGACCAGGTACAAGATATTCCCGAGAATGTCAGCTGACTATGGCAGATGTATCTGGCGCAGATCACCTAATCATTACTCCACCCCTTGTTCCCTTCCATGCTCCCAATGTTGTTTCTTCACCGCAACGTCTATATATTTCAAAAAAAATTGGTGGCGGCAACAGTATTCCATATAGTCAAATATGAGTGAATGGCACTGATGAGCAGACACTTTTATATTGTATACACTTTGTAATTATGTCACAGCTGTGACATACTTGAGTCTGGACACCACACAAAGGTAATAGATAGATAATCCATGACAAATTATGGCATTATACCAGTAGTATCAGCGAGGGTCATTGGGCTAATCCATTATTCAACCATACACCCCTACAGACAATAAATGGTGTCCAGGGGGTTATAGGGTGTGTGTGTTTGTGTGCGTGTGTGTATGTGTGTGCGTGTGTGTGTGTGCATGCGTGTGTGCTTGTGTGTGTTTGTTGTGTGTGTGTGTGTGTGTGTGTGTGTGTGTGTGTGTGTGTGTGTGTGTGTGTATGTGTGTGTGTGTGTGTGTGTGTGTGTGTGTGTGTGTGTGTGTGTGTGTGTGTGGAAATAACAAAAGCTTGACCTGCAGGGAGGTATAACCAAATAACTCGTCCAGGAGTATTTAAAAGTATGCTCCAGGTGTGTGTGTGTGTGTGTGTGGGAGGGGGGGGGTTACGTTTGCCATTTGTAGGGATCTATTGGTAAAATAGCCCATACCAGTTTGCTGATATTCATCGACCCCCCCCCCCCCCCCCCCCTCCCCCCGCTTCCTACCTTTCGCGAAGTTCTCCTAGTGCCTGCCATATGCTTCCTCTGTCGGGTCTGACTTGCAGAAGTGTTTCAACGAGTCGAGAACTGCACGCGCCGGACACTGATTATGTAGTGATATAGGCCTATCATATACTTTATAGGGCCTAGTACTGTAACCTATTGAAATTAGAAACACTCATGTATGAACGAGTAGCAAGTGTAGCAGCGTTAAACGCACCTCAAGATATAAGTAGATGACTCGATCGATAGTTCGACATTGTGATGGGGCACGGGTTGTAGATCTAGGGCACGTCAGCTCTGTAGGCTGTAGGGCACGGGCAACTTCGTACGTTGTAGGGCACGGCAGCTTTGTAGGCTGTAGGGCACGGGCAACTTCGTACGTTGTAGGGCACGGCAGCTTGGTAGGGAGGGGACGAATCGTACACTATTCTAATAGATGCACACCAAGATTGGGGTAAAATATATAAAAATAATAATAAATACAGGACCCGCGGTGGGGAAAATTTTTCCATAAAAAATTGAATATTGACGGCAACGGCGTTCCATACTACGCCCCTTTTTAAAAACCATTATATCTTTTTTCTTTGAAGTCCGATTTTTATTTTGAAAGCAGATTCGTACTCCCCTCTTTAAACTATGGAACGCCCGAGCCGCCAAAATTCAACAAAAAACGCACAATTAGAAATTTTAATAATCCATTATAAAAAAGTTTTTGTACTAGAAAAAAAAATTCTCTGTAAAATATAAAATACGATGCTGTGGTTTGCGGAGGGAAGCGAGGAGTGTATCTTAGTTTACGGACTAATGGGCGAGAAACATGTACGAGACGCTTTGTCGTGCGACTATTAGGACCTTTGACCTTTTTGGAGCATTGGCCGTATCTGGTCTTTGGTGGACTGCGTGCAATAACCGTGCAGCGTGAGGCTATCATGTTCACTTGCAGTGTGGTTCACTGATATTGCAGAGCTGGTAGGCCCCTGGGCTGCTTAAGCGGCATGTTTGGTGCCAGTTCATGAGCTCATGGCTACCCTGAAATTGTGTGTGCATGTAAAGGGGGGGGGGGGGGGCAATTCCACCTGTAGTGTGATGGCTGGCATCTCCACCAGCAAGTATTATTGTGGGGGTCCACAATGACTCCCTGGGGAGATTGGCAGCTGGTGACTCCCCTGCCTGCTGGTAGTATGATAACTCCATCTGTATAGCTGTAATACATGTAGCTCCACAATGCTAACTGGACCTGCAGTGTGGGGCTATTTTAAGTTCACTTGCATTAATGGTTCCAATGATACTGTCCGCTTGCTGTAAGGGAGATGGCCATCACTGTGGTCCTGGGGCTGTTGGACAGGTAGTGGGCAGGAGAGACGTGGGGGCTGGTTGCAGTGTGTGGGGCTTATGCAGTGAGGGCTAATGGTTCCACTATTTGGACAGGGGCAGGTGTATGTACAGTACATGAAGAACATGGCTTCGCCTGAAATTGTTCACGAGGACTACTTGTAGTATAAGGGCTGGCATCTGACCTAATGACCCCTGCTGGCAGTGCAGGGTCTGGTAAATCAATCTGTAAGGGGTCTGGTGGCTAGTGTTTCCTTGGATAGTGGGGGTATGTGTGGCTCCAGTGCATGGTTTTCAAAACATTGTGGGGGATGCCAATTCCACCTGCAGTGTTAAAGCTGCCATCACATTGTTGTGGGGGCCCCCAATGACCCCTGGGAAGTTTGACAATTGGTGGCTCCCAAGCTTGCATGCTGGCAGTCTGATAACTGTGTCTGAATCGGCTCCACTGGTGCTAACTGGATCTGCTTTAAGTCCACTTGCAAAAATGGTTCTACTGATACTGTCCGCTTGCAGTGAGAGAGCTGGTAGGGGTATGGCCCATTGGTACCTGGGCCGTTGAATCAACGTACAGTGAAGAAATAGGTAGTGGGAGATAGGGCCATGGGCTGGCCCCTATGTGATGGTTCCATGGGTTGAGGGCATGTGTAGCTCCAGTTTATGGCACCCTTGAAATTGTGGGGGTACTGATTTCTGATAACTCCATCTGTAATGGCTCCACTGGACCGGCAGTGTGGGGCTTGCATTAATAGTTCCAATGATACTGTCCACTTGCAGGGAGGGTGCTCAGATAGCTGGATGGCCCTATTGGTCTTTGGCATGGGCTGTCGACTCAATGTGCAGTGAAGGACAGGTGGTGGGTAGGAAGGCTGTAAGGGGCTGGTCCCAATGTGTGGGGCAGGGCTAATGGTTCAATTGGTAGCATTTGGAGAGGGGCAGGTTAGTTGATGGCTTCTCCTGAAATTGTGGGGACTACATGTAGTGTGAGAGCTTACATCTCTACTGGCATCATAACTATTCATCCAGGTGCTAGTCTGGGCAGCCCTGCTTGCAGTGGCTTTGGGTTCACTACTTGCAATGTGGAGGTATTAAAAGTAAGTTCCCTTGCATCATGAGGCTGTTACGTTCCCTTGCAGTGATGGGGCCTGGTGGTTCTGCTGTGTGGGGACGGCTCAATTGGCCCCACTGGCTCCTTCAAATTGCAGTGAACGATCACTTGTATCATGCACCTGTAGTGAGAGGGCTGGTAAATGCATGGCCCCTGGGCTGCTGACTCAACTTGCAGTGAAGGATAGGTAGTGGGAGTTAGAAGAGGGCTAATGGTTCCATGGGTCGTGGGGGGCATGTGTGGTACTAGTTCATGGCTCCCCTGAAATTGTTGGGGGTGCCGATTCCACTTGTAGTGTGAGAGCTGGCATCTCCACAAGCATGCATTGTTGTGGGGGCCCCCCATGAACCCTGGGGAGTTAGGCAGTTGGTGGCTTCCCTGTCTGCTGGCAGTCTGATAGCCTCCTTCTGTAATGGCAGCCCATTGGTATTAACTGGCCTGCTGTGTGGAGCTAATAAGTCCATTTGCTTTAATGGTCGCAATGATACTGCCCCATATTGCAGTGATGTGAGAATTGGTAGGGGGATGCCCCATTGTACCCTGGGCTGTTGACGCAATGTGCAGTGAAGAACAGGTAGTGGGCAGGAGAGCCATAGGGGCTGAGTGAGGGCTAATGGTTCCACTGGTATTTCTTGGAGAGGGGCAGGTGTACGTACAGTACATGTACTTCATGGCTTCCTCAGTCTGAAATTGTGGGGACTGCTTATACTGTGAGGGCTGGCATCTCCTCTGATATAATACGTATTGACCCCTGTTTGTGTGGGCACCCCTGCAGGCAGTACAGGGTCTGGTAACCCCATTTGTAAGATGGCTGGTGGTTCTACTACTTGAAGTGTGGAGGAATTAAATGTAAGTTCAAACTATCGTGAGGCTATTAAGTTCACTTGCAGTCATGGTGGTTCTGCTGTGTGGGATGGCTCCATTTGCCTCATTGGCCCCTTGAACTTCCAGCGAATGATCAATAGTAGGGGTGAAGTGACCCCGGGGGCTGGATCTGGGGGGGGGGCCCTGGACACAGCTGGTTCTGCTAGATGTACACGTAACATCCACTGGTAGTGTTACACGGGAGGGGACATGTGTGGCAATCCCTTAGTACAAGTACATGTAGTTCACAAGTACATGTAGTTCACGACTCTCCTGAGTGGAAAAACTGGTGAATCATCTACAATGACTTCTTATGAGAGGAACTGGGACATTCTCTCTGCCCCGTAGCAGTAATATTGTACGCAGCCCCATCATGACATAGTGGTTGTCGCTTACTGTACTACTACTACTGGTCAGTAAGGGCGTTTACTTTAAACGGAGGGTTCTGGGTGTCCATTTAAATAACTGGTAACACTTAACTAATGGGTCATATCAAGTGCAAATGAAGTGATTAGTCAAATAACTTCATTTCTAAAAAGAGGCATTATAGTACTACTGTGGATGCAATGAATGAACAAACAGTTTAGCCACCATGAAATGGTTAATCAATGACTGTTCAATGCTGCACTCTGATCCCGGTATCATACTAGTGTGCAGTTGTTGATCCAATGCTGCCTTCTGAGTTGCAGAAAGCAGTACTGGTGGATCGTCCACAATGACTTGTTCGTGCTCAATGTTGACAGGAACTGGACCATTCCAATCGATCCCATAACTTTCAGAATCAGGCTAAGATACAAGGTGCAAATTAAAGGATTATGCATCCAGGTTAGCAAATCTTAATTTGTCATCATTAGAATATCGTTGTATCTATTTTGACCTTACAATGTGTTACAAAATTGTGAATAAGCTTTTGGATATTGATGCAGCTGAGATGTTTACATTCATTTCAAACGTTCATTCCACTCGTGGGAATTCATACAGGCTCCAGTCGGTCACCATACCTCGTCATGATTTTCGGCTATACTTTTTTTCATCTCGGGTTGTTCCTATTTGGAATTCTTTACCACAACATGTTGTATCTGCAAAGAATATCATCACCTTCATGTGTCGCCTCAAAACTGTAGATCTATCTCCCTTTTGTAAACTGTATCCATTTAAATAGGAAGTATATAAGTGCATTTACACATGCCATTACTTGCCTCTTCAGTGCATTATCTGTACAATGCATTGAGAAATATTATTATTATTGTTATTATTAAATGCACGAATTCATAATGCGTATTTTTCCACTCCTGCACCCCCAGGCATAACAAAAATAATCCTTCAAAAAATAAACAGTCCATACTCAAAGACACATTTTTCAGGACTTAAACAACATAATTAATGCTCCTAACATGGCTTGCTCTTAATAACACACACTACAGGACTAGTCTGCACAATACAAAGCACTAACCTCAACTAAACCCCTTGCAACCATGCAACTTGAAGAGGATTCATCCATTGTGCACAGACCCATTGTCCACAGTTGCAGTGGTGCCCTATTCTTATTGAATGCCGACACCAGCCATTCCTAAAGCCATCCAATAGCTAAGGATTTTATCTCTCCTCACACACGTGTACCTGAACATGCATTTACTTTCCAGACGAACCTTATACATAGTGAATGCTGATACAAATGAATAGTAAAATCACAGTGACATGCTGATACAATGTTTGAATGATGCTGATACAATGTTTGAATGATGCTGCTGGTGAAAACGACATACACCAAAGAGTCACTTCAACTTTGACCGAATCCTTCACACCCTCTTATTGCCAATATCATGCACTCCCTAAACTGTGAGTAGTCCTCGCCATGGCACGTTGGAAGTCGCAGCTCAAGATTGCAGGTTGCAGCTGTTGGTAGTCGTGCTGTGGTGTCGTGCAGAAAGGAAATCGTACACTTCCTGCTAAAACCCTGGGGTGGGTACCCTGATCCTGTAAAAAACTCTAATAGTTCCTGAATACTGCAACATCCTCCAGCTGGTCCTAATAGAGATACAAATGCAATACAATGAAAAACATCATGCAAAGGGCTTACCATTGTCACACTCATCAAGGAATATGTTGAAATTGAAGTAGGCAAGGTCTTCAATGAGTTTCACATCACCATTCCCCTCCCTTAATGTTAGGATGGACCGAAGCATATCTAGCAAAATATACATTTGTGACTTGCCATTAGGAAAACAGATATATTTACATCATGGCATACAGTAACTCTTACCAGCATCAATTGGCACCTCGTTAAAAACAAAAAACTGCCAAAGCACTGATGGGTTCTTCCGAACAATTGACCCAACCCCCAGGGTTTCCAATCCTTCACAGAACTGGTCCATACATGCCTTCACTTTTAGAATAAGATGGTAGTCAAGTAGAGTGGATACAATGTCATCCTTCATTTTCCACTGTAAGGTACTGATGGGTTGAGTATAACCACATTCTGCTAAGTAGCTTATGGCTATATCCTCAGATAAAACTGCTTGTATTTCCTCGGTACAGTTAGCAGCAACCAACTGACATCAGTTAATTGGATATGCAGCAGTTACAGAATTTGTTAATGGCTTACTTTCTGTACAGTATCCCTCATAGCCAGTTCTGGAATATCATCACTGGAGACCACAATAGAACTACACTTCCCACTAGTGATGTACTCATACACAGGATCAGCCAAACAAGGAATACCACACCCCCCCTGGACAACAGACATTGCCGTGAAAAGCCCAAAGTAAAAGTAGTGCCGCTGCTGAAAAAATTGAATAGCTATGAATAAAGTAGCAAGCCATCAAAGAAACACACTGCATTTATATATTATAGTATGGTAAACAACAAGGTCAACATTATTTTGCTTGGTGCAGACACTGATAACATCTTATCACCTCTTCATCCTTCCTTTGACATACACAATTCTTAACAACTCAAACACAAACTTACTAAAATACAGTGATTTCCTTACTTGAAATGCTTTCACATTCATAGAAAAAAACTTTCTCCTTTCACCCCTCAGGAGGGTTGTTGCAGCATGATGAGGCAAAAGTCTGAAAAATTCACGTCTTGGACCACCTGCATCAATGGAAGGCTCACCCAAAAATGTGACCTATACAACGCAAAAAATAAATAAAACTTAAATAGTGCAGGATATGGATATTAATACCTTTAATGGGGAAAGTCCATTGATACCCTTTGTTTTGGCCTCCTGCACTGCATCTAACCAGACATCACTGCGCCTCACAGTGATCCGGATGGGTTCCCTCCCATCCATGTTACTTTCCAATTCCTTAATAACTTCAGTTATACTACCACTTAATAATAGAGTTGCAAATAAAATGAAGCTAAACACCAATTATTACCTTTTCACAGCACTCTCTAACATCTTGCTTCTGTCAGGTGCTTGAAATTTACTAAGAAAGGAAATTATGTACAATTGTTTCTAGTTTAAAACCAATACATTAGTACACATGAGAATTAAATGAGAACAAAATGTGGGGAGATGCTTATGAGAGAACAAGCTCTAGTTTATGTTTATGCTCTATCATTGTTCTCATGCACTATCCATTGCTGAGTTATTAATGAAACATACATTTTCAATGGAAATGGTCAACTTTGATTTTAATTTTAATTTATATACTATATGACCTGTTTTCTCACAATACGTACCATATGTAAATGAATCACACACAGCTAATAATATTCATGTATACCTATTGGATGCACTCTCCGGAGGTAGCATTGAATGCACCACACTAAATTAAAAGAAAAAATTCAAAAGGATTTAACGATGTACAACTGCCATGTACCCAACGTAAATAAATGCACTTTAAGTAACTACCTTTGAGTAGAAGGTGTTGGGGTGTCCATTACAGCTGCATCCTTACATATTTATATATTATAATAATGAATCGAACACGTAATACAAATACAAAAAGTATTACATACTGAGTGAAAAGAAACAGCAGGAAATGCATCCTCATCATCAGATGAAGACCCCATTTCTTCACAACTGAAAAAAGAACATTTGCAGTATATATTTTAAATACAAATGAATATGAAAAAAGTATGACCAATGCTTCAAACAGATACTAAAAAATGCAATAATATACAAGGTCTAACAAGCACCCCTACATATTAGAAAATTGCGGTACAGTTAAAATTTCTTGTCTACATCAAATTTATTTGGTGACATTCAAGACTTTTCTGTGCAAGCATTCATTGAAAAAACTGCTATGTTGATGGATACTATGAAACAGACATACTAACTTAGTCTAAATACAAAAAGTAGTGTCATTATTTCGTACTCGTATCTTTCAAAATGCAGAGTGGGTAATACAAAATTTGTTCACCTTTTGCACAGTTCCACATGGGTCAATAAATCATCCATAGGAAGACAAAGCCCACATTTCAAACACTTCTCCATCATCTGAAACATATCAACAGACTGTATGTACATTAATTGGTTATGAAAAACAAGCTGCTTACACTAGTTGAACCTGATTTCATGCATGACATGTCTAAGTCCTGCTGCAGTGGGACCAAATATGTTTTGCAGCATCCATATCTTTCCTTTAAGACTGCTGGTGAACTATATGTCAGGTTTGACAATGGTTCCAACTGTGCTGAATTAGGTTTTGCCTTGCACATGACGTAGCCACTTGAAAGGCGCAACTTTGGGAATGAATGGTTTCCCTAAAGCTTTCTGCATCAACATTCAAAGCAGAAAATCCTATAACTTTCTCCCCTAACCCAGCCATATGAAGTTTATCTTTTTCATCTTCACTGCTAGGGCTTGATACTGTTGATGATATGCAAGGCAAACAAAGCGATGTTTCCATTCCGGTTTTTGCTGAGTAGATTTAACCCTGGTCTTCTGTTGAGCAAATGCAATACTTCATCTCCAGCAAGATTGGAATGCACATTTATAAGCTCACCAATCCGCAAATGTATGCTGTGGGTTTCAGAAACATATCAGTTGGAATAGTAGTTTTTCAAAACAGAAAGGTCAGAACATACTAAACTATTCTTACTAAGATAATTGCGTACATAGTAAGCAAAGAAATCCTGATCGTATCCACACTTCATGTTGTGTATGCAAGAAGGCAGGTACCTGTTACACGCCTTGACGTCACGGTATATAATACATAACAAGGTTGAGGAATGGATAAGGATAAGGAAAGACGAAGCTACACAAGGATAATAAAGTAGAAGCTGTTGATGAACCAGTAATGTAAGGGAGTGACAAAGAGTTTAGCTATGAACATGTGGCATGATGGGAAGCAGAAGAATGTGTCCCAGAACCTGAGGAAATGGGTACGTAATACAATGATTATTAATTTGTACCTCTCACATGATGTGGCTTTATCTTCAGCCATCTCCAATCACAGCAAGTACATGTGGCTATCCCACCTGAAGACCTATGTAACATAAACAAGATTTCAATGTGAGTTGAAAAATTCTATTTTTTTTTTATATTTAGGTTATACTGAGCCCAGTGTACTTGTAAGGCAAACATCTTCATCACACAGCCTATGGTCAGTACATGTTGAGTACTCCACTACACTGGTGTGTGTGTGTGTGTGTGTGTGTGTGTGTGTGTGTGTGTGTGTGTGTGTGTGTGTGTGTGTGTGTGTGTGTGTGTGTGTGTGTGTGTGTGTGTGTGTGTGTGTGTGTGTGTGTGTGTGTGTGTGTGTGTGTGTGTGTGTGTGTGTGTGCAGAGGGCTTACACTAGTGTGTGTGTGCAGAGGGCTTACACTAGTGTGTGTGTACAGGGTGTCTACACTTTGTGTGAGTATGAGTGTGAAGTGTGTGTATGTGTGTGTGTACAATGATGTGTTGTGTGCTTACACAGTAGTGGTGTGTGTGAAGACAAAAGAAGGTGTGGTGTGAGGGGAGGGAGGGTTGATGAGTAGGTGGGTATGGTATCAACTAGTGTAAGGAGTGCAGCTCTGGGCACACCGGCTCAACTAAATTAAGGCTGGGTACATTCATTTTACGCGCACGCCGCGTAGCGCCTTGGAAACATAATATTAGCGAAGCGCGCGCTAGAATCCTGTGACAAAATTATACCGTACCGTACCGCCATTTCTAGATCGAGTCTATATCCAGATCTAGTTAAAGTCTGCGCTCGAGGCCAGGTGAACCTTTATACCGATTGAGTAAGCTTCATAAAGGAAAATAACAACTAACTCTGCTCTGCATGCGCAGCTGGTTCCACGGACTCCGAACGTATGTTCATCTCTACGAAGCGATCTGCATACTACCGGGGGTAGCCATACCAGACAGCCTTATTCAGGATCTACTGTACAGACTACAGAAACTTTGGAACGACTACTACCCGAACATGGGAATGAAATCACTTACTTCGACAAAATAAGGTGATTACTTGCGTGTGTTTAAGCGGGTGATCGAAGTGGCACTTTAACAACACAACTGCAATACACATACCTGTTTCTTTGATGGTTTACCCAGCAACTAGGCATATTCCGTTAGAAACTAAGAAAGCCATTTTCGCCCGTGGTTGCAAGCTCCGCTTACTTTTTACAATAAATCTTTCCTTCCATTGTTACGAGGGCGCCGGGTGTGTAACGTGTGTGTCTTCTATATAAAATAGCAAAGTGGTAGATTTATGCGTGCTCTATATGTAGCCCACCATTTCACATAAAGTCTATACTGGGAGACCCTTACTGTCATGTAATATCCTATTGTATTTACACTTTGTTGTGCCTTTCATTTTGCCTACATGCAATGGGCATGTTCTTCCTTGTTACCTGTGATACATGGTGTGTGTTTTGGAAGTACCAGTGCAAGAATTATGAAACTAGGAGCAATTAGGTGGGAGTACTGTGGCTGTGCTTGTGTGTGGAAGTGATAACCAGATTGTATAACACAATGACCTTGCACAGCTTTGTTTCAACAGTACATGTGATAGAATCCATTTTATTAATAACTATCATGACATTTTTATGCTCCATACATGATGCCTCATCACCAGGCTCTGCAAGTGCAAGTGTGGAAGGAGTGGAAGGAATGGCTGCCACACACTGAACCAAGTTCTGAAGTGAGTGTTTTGCACCCCCACTCGCACACAACACTCCACTCGCACAACACCCACACTTGCACACAACACCCACACTTGCACACAACACCCACACTTGCACACAACACCCACACTCGCTCACAACACCCACACTCGCACACAACACCCACACTCGCACACAACACCCACACTCGCACACAACACCCACACTCGCACACAACACCCACACTCGCACACAACACCCACACTCGCACACAACACCCACACTCGCACACAACACCCACACTCGCACACAACACCCACACTTGCACACAACACCACACGCACACAACACCCACACTTGCACACAACACCCACACTTGCACACAACACCCACACTTGCACACAACACCCACACTTGCACACAACACCCACACTTGCACACAACACCCACACTTGCACACAACACCCACACTTGCACACAACACCCACACTCGCACACAATACCCATACTCACACACAACACACACACAAAACTCACACCCCTATTCTCATATTACATCCCCATTTACACACAACACTCAAGCCCCTATTCTCATAATACATCCCCACTCACACACAACACTCACACCCTTATTCTCATAATACATCCCCACTCACACATAAGGGCGACCCTCATCGCTATTACACCTTGCAATCTGATTTGTCACATTGGATACTGAAACCATTATGATTTAGAATCCCCATTGGTCCTTAGTAGCCCCTCCCCACTGGTCCTTAGTAGCCCCTCCCCACTGGTCCTTAGTAGCCCCACCCCACTGGTCCTTAGTAGCCCCACCCCACTGGTCCTTAGTAGCCCCTCCCCACTGGTCCTTAGTAGCCCCTCCCTACTGGTCCTTAGTAGCCCCTCCCCAATAGTTTTTAGTAGCCCCTCCCCAGTGGTCCTTAGTAGCCCTCCCCAATGGTTCTTAGTAGCCCCTCCCCACTGGTCCTTAGTAGCCCCTCCCCACTGGTCCTTAGTAGCCCCTCTCCACTGGTCCTTAGTAGCCCCTCCCCAATGGTTCTTAGTAGCCCCTCCCCAGTGGTCCTTAGTAGCCCCTCCCTACTTCTCTGGATTCTAGTCTCTTAGATCATGACGGTTTTAATTCTAATTGTTATCTGAAGCATAACTAGATATATTTGCATTGACACATTGCTTGCTTTTGTTCTTTGTATTAAGTGGTTGAATTGTGTGTGTGTGTGTGTGATTGATGAGCATTTTGTACCAGGTATGTAAAAAAGTAAGGGTCAAATTAATTGGAATTCAAGAATTGATTCTGACCCTTTTTTTTTTTACTGTGAATTCTCAGGTTGTGCTAAATGACAAAACCTATTTGGAGTGCCTATTTTGACATGCATATGCACCAATGAACATTATTTTTCTCTTTCCACCAGTTTACCTTAAATGTTGAAGCGATGATATTCAGTGACGGTGAAGAGAGAATACTCCCGTCTGCTGCTTGTTGTTATTGTACTATTGTACTATCGTGTAACACATTCATAGGATGCCTTATCATGTGCACTTAATTGCCAAGGTCCTTGTTATGACGTATAGTAACAGGGCTTTTATGCTAGCGACTCCTGAAGGCGGAACTATAATGACGGTTGCTTGGAACGAGCGGCATGCTTGATATGGACCAGTACAGAATATTTGTTGCAGATGTTCCCCGCTCAACTCGCGTGATTAAGCAGCCGCATACAAAGACTATTCGGCCGCTTTAAAATGATATAGGAACTAGCTATGTAAAAGGCGAAACACAAAAACCTAGTTTATCGGGCTGAAAGGTGTGTATATGTGTCGTACATAGATTTTACTAATTGGATCCACTCACCGCTTGTCTTGAAAGTTAGTTAACGGAAGTTTAATACCTTATAAACTTTGCTTATGTGCATAATTTCGTTTATATAAGCACTTTAACTTCATGTATAAGTAATAAATTAATAAGCGGGGAGCATTCTAGGGTAGTTTACAAGTTCAGCTACACAATGACATAGCACAATGCCAAGTTGCACATCCACCAAGTTCCGCCTCGAGCGATTTTCCCTTGCCAAACATGGCTGAGCTCAAACTTCGGAATAGCTTTATCGCAACGTCCAGTAAAATCTTGGAGTGGATATTGAGAATCCTCAGTTCGTGTTCTTTCTTTACATATAAGGTTTAGGTGCTTTCATTATAGTAATCTGAAAGAAAAATAACGAAGCGTAACATGCATTTTCAAGCTAATTTTAATTACGTTACGGGGGGGGTCACGACCTTAATTGCGTTGAGGGCCTAAACTAATCAGCCATTAAAAATAAAATTGTTTTCTCTTTGCAGCCTTGCAGGCCTCCACAGTAGCGCCATTACTTTGATGGTGTTGATGTGGATTAATGATTGTACTCCTCAGGCTCTAGTTAGGTCAGTGCACGGGAGTGTACATAGCTAAGCGACCAAAGTTTCTGAAAGTTAGTATCCTGGTAATGAGATTGCCTCAAGGGACCAAGACCCTGAACAGGGGCGGATACAGGGTTTTCCAAAAGGGGGGGTTGAGACCCGCGATACGAAATGCGGGGGGGGGGGGGGGGGGGGGTGCTGTCCGCTTCAGGCCCGATACGAAAAGCGGGGGGGGGGGTGCTGTCCATTTAAGGCCCGATACGAAAAGCGGAGGGGGGGGGGGGGGGGATGCTGTCCGGCGCTTCAGGCCCGATACAAAATGCGGGGAAGGGGGGGGGGGGGGGGGGGGGGGCTGTTTAGTAGAAGAGGGGGCGTTACCATATATGAAAGGGGGGGTTGCAACCCCCAAACCCCCCCCGCCCCCCCCCCCCCCCGCCTGGATCCGCCTCTGCTGAAGAAGGGTAGTGCTTTTGAAAATCGTTACGCAATGTGCTGCTACGAACCCGAAATGACGCTGAAAACAAGACCGGCGTATAAAAGATAAACGATGTAAAGTCGCGCATCGGTTATTGCACGCAGTCCACCAAAGACCAGATACGGCCAATGCTCCAAAAAGGTCAAAGGTCCTAATAGTCGCACGACAAAGCGTCTCGTACATGTTTCTCGCCCATTAGTCCGTAAACTAAGATACACTCCTCGCTTCCCTCCGCAAACCACAGCATCGTATTTTATATTTTACAGAGAATTTTTTTTTTTCTAGTACAAAAACTTTTTTATAATGGATTATTAAAATTTCTAATTGTGCGTTTTTTGTTGAATTTTGGCGGCTCGGGCGTTCCATATTAAACTGTACAATATTGGATGATGGGGTCCGTACAGTTTTTCTTGCCCCCCCCCCCCCTCGGCTGGAACGGTCCTTTTCCTCTAGAGATGAAAATGAAACTGTTCTGAGTAGGTTTGAAGCAGGGAGGCTACTACTGGCACTCAGTTGCAAGCGAAACGCTACTATCAGTGTGTTGAATGGTTTGCTAGACCGCGTATTGACACAACCCGAGCCCTCAAGGAGCAGAACATCCTGTTCTGGGAAGGAAATCATGTGGACCCTGCAGGTTAGTGCGACAGATATACATGCACGTAGGCCCCTAAAAAAAAATGGGTATCTTGATTCTATACTAGTACTACCGTTAGTACGAGCTGAGATGAAGCCCAAGTGACCAAGACCTCTTTGTGGTTGAACGTAAGGCCTTCAAGCTTGCCCAGCTGTGCGGCTGTCTTTGCAACTCATCTTGCACTTTAGCATCATTCATACAGGTAAGAGTACCATAATTAGTAATCCTGTTGCTCTGTATAATACTCGCTTGGGAAAAACAGTACCTATCTTGTAAACTAGGGTCAAGTACTGTTTGGATTTAGTAATATCAATGCAAATGAAAGATTCACCTTTGCTGGTATATTACCTTGCCAGTACATGACTTTCTCTGTATTTGCTGGTATGGGTGAAGTGAAGCAGTGATACATCTGCTCAGGCGGGGTCTGAGATGATTGATTTCATTTTTTATGTTCATTCAGTTTATGTGAACAGACTGTACCAGCAAGTGTAAGTGGTACCAGATGCAGCAAGAGTCCATGAAGAAGGCAAGCCCTCATTACGAGAGGCGAGCCTAGGGTGTGTAACCGGTTATCAGGTTATTCGGGTTATTCGGATATTCGCAAAAACCTATCCGTTCGAATAGTAATTTAGCATTACTCGGAAAAATCGATTATTGGATTTTTTCTATTCGAAATAACCGGTTTGTGAATCTCCATTCGGAGGTACTTAGGTATTCGTCGTCCGCATCGACACTTCGCCCATTATTCGAATACCTTTTTATGACGATATCCGGATACGCGTTTACGATATTACATGTACAATAATTACTTCTAAATAACGTCACTGTTGTTACTATAAATATATACGTGGGGGACGAGATCAAATACACGGGCAGTAATTCGAACTACATGTAGCCAAAAGAGATCTCCCTCTTCACGTGTCATGACGACGGACAGCTCCAGCTGCAAATCAAAGTCAGTTCGCTTAGTGTATTTCGAACCAACTGGCTTCTTGCATCAATCTCTCTGATATTGCCGCGATCATACTAAGGCTTGCTTAGTTACTAGGATTTTCAAAACTCGCGATGGTGAAATGGAGGCTGCATGGCTGGTGGTGCGTAAACATCATCTGTGGTTCTATTCTTTTGGCATCAAGTGCGATGTGTACATCTGTAGACTGTAAGTACTGGTAAAGCTCAGCGTGGCCACGCTAACTTAGGTCGGGACACGCCCAACTAGGTATGTGGTTAGGCCAAGTGATTTAGGCCTATGTAGGTAGCTGTGGTTGTGTGCTGAGTGCATCTGGTGTGATGTGGGTAGCTGTGGATCCCTGCTGAGGCTACTGATCTGGTGTAATGTGGTTAGTTTTAGTAAGGTGTCTGGTGTGATGGAGGTAGCTATGGTTGTGTAACTCATGAGGGCATCTGGTGTGATGGGGGTAGGTGTGTTTGTGTGCTGAAGGCTTCTGGTGTGATGGGGTAGGTGTGTTTGTGTGCTGAGGGCATCTGGTGTGATGGGGGTAGGTGTGTTTGTGTGCTGAGGGTATCTGGTGTGATGTGGGTAGAGCTGTAGGAGGGTCTCTGGTGTGATGTGTACATTTAGGTGGCTCAATGAGCAGAAAACCTGAATAACCTAGGTATTCGGCTGGCAAATTGTCAAAACCTATTCGGAAAAATCAATTTTCTTTTTTCAAGTATTCGGAAAAATCGATTTTCAGATCCAGAAAAACCTGAAAAATCGATTAGTGTTTTAAAAGTATTCGGAAAAATCGATTTTCATTATTCAGGGGAGGTTACACACCCTAGGCGAGCCTTTAATTCCTGTCGCATAGATGTATGTGTGTATGAGCTACATACATGTATGTGTGTATACATGTATGTCTGTGCGAGCACATACATATATGTGTGTACGATCTACATACATGTATGTGTGTATGAGCTACATACATGTATGTGTGTGCGATCTACATACATGTATGTGTGTATGAGCTACATACATGTATGTGTGTATGAGCTACATACATGTATGTGTGTACGATCTACATACATGTATGTGTGTACGAACTACATACATGTATGTGTGTACGAGCTACATACATGTATGTGTGCACGATCTACATACATGTATGTGCGTATGTGCTACATACATGTATGTGTGTACGATCTACATACATGTATGTGTGTATACATGTATGTGTGTATGAGCTACATACATGTATGTGTGTATGAGCTACATACATGTATGTGTGTATGAGCTACATACATGTATGTGTGTATGAGCTACATACATGTATGTGTGTATGAGCTACATACATGTATGTGTGTATGAGCTACATACATGTATGTGTGTATGAGCTACATACATGTATGTGTGCGATCTACATACATGTATGTGTGTATACATGTATGTGTACGATCTCTACATACATGTATGTGTGTATGAGCTACATACATGTATGTGTGTATACATATGTGTGTGTGTATGAGCTACATACATGTATGCATGTATGTGTGTATACATATGTACGTGTGTATGAGCTACATACATGTATGTGTGTATACATGTATGAGTGTATTCATGTATGGGTGTGTGAGCTACATACATGTATGTGTGTATATATGTGTATGTGTGTATACATGTATGTGTGTGTACGAGCTACATACATGTATGTGTGTGCGATCTACATACAGGTATGTGTGCATACATGTATGTGTGTACGAGCTACATACATGTATGTGTGTGTACGAGCTACATACATGTATGTGTGTACGATCTACATACATATATGTGTGTGTACAAGCTACATACATGTATGTGTGTATGATCTACATACATGTATACATGTGTGTATACATATGCATGTGTGTATGAGCTATATACATGTATGTGTGTATACATGTATGAGTATATACATGTATGGGTGTGTGAGATACATACATGTATGTGTGTATACATGTATGTGTATATACATGTGTATGTATGCATGAGCTAAATATGTGTGTGAGCTACATACATGTATGTGTGTACGAGCTACATTCATGTATGTGTGTATGAGCTACATACATGTATGTGTGCATACATGTATGTGTGTATATATATATACATGTATGGGTGTATACATGTATGGGTTTGTATGTGTGTATACATATGTATGTGTGTATGAGCTACATACATGTATGTGTGTATACATGTATGAGTGTATACATTTATGGGTGTGTGTATACATGATATGTGGGTATACATATGTATGTGTGTATACATATGTATGTGTGTATGAGCTACATACATGTATGTGTGTATACATGTATGAGTGTATACATGTATGTGTGTACGAGCTGCATACATGTATGTGTGTATGAGCTACATACATGTATGTGTGTGCGAGCTGCATACATGTATGTGTGTATGAGCTACATACATGTATGTGTGTATGAGCTACATACATGTATGTGTGCGAGCTGCATACATGTATGTGTGTATGAGCTGCAAACATGTAATGTACATGTGTTATGTGATACCCACATCTATGCAGCATGTGCTGTGTCTTCTTATATCTCCTGTGCCTCCTCCCTCTTCCCCCTCACTTCTTTCCCTCCCACTCACCTCCCTTGCCCCTCTTTCCCCTTCCTTCCCCGCACTTACCTTCACTGTTTAGACTCTAGACTATTTAGCAAAGCTATCCTTGATGGCAGGCATGAGCATGTTGCTGTGGTCATTCCCTAATCACTCCCCTTCTCCTCCCTCTAGAGCTCCCCATGGTTACCATATAGACTCCATGGGATGTTGACCGTGAAGAGGTCAGGACATGTAGGGACCTTTGCCACACCCACCTCGTATTCAGTGTAGATCCTGTGGGCTGTGATGATTTGGATGATGCCCTCTCAATCGGGTGCGTGTGCCTTGTTCATGTATAAGGGGTTGAAGGTCAAGTTGGCCTGACCTGGGCATGCTGTATTTAGGATTGAAGGTCTCTGTTTATCCGGCACCCTACAGAATGGTGTCCAGCACAGGAGGGTGTTAGGTGGCAGTAGAAAAGAGGAAGGGATTATTTAGTGGTAAGAGTGGGTGGAGGTACGCTTGTGTATTGGGTGACTATTTGAGATAATATGCATTTATGCATGCATTCCTGTTCCTGTCTACATTGTAGGATTCAGGGTGATCAGCTATATATTTGGAGAGTCCAAGGTAACATTCCAAAGGGAAGCCTCTCGCTATATGCCTGCAACCATTAGTGCATAAAACAATTAATATGCAAAGCACTAAGAAAAACTCTCATCTACAATGTGTTTTTTTTTTCTTCGTTGTATTTTTGTTTTGTTCCTTTGTGTGTGTGTGTGTATTTATTTATTTATTTTGCTTAGTACAATTACAAGGTCTTACAGCACAAGCCGTGCGCGGGCCCAACGCCAGTGATGTACTCATTTGGGTAGAAAAATGACAGAGATGCAAAGGCATCGAAACGATAAAAATCCATGTAGCTCATCAAAATTTGACACTCTAACCTACTTATCGAACAAGTCGACGTCCGGTCTTTGTCATGTGCACGTGATGATTTACCTTTGAGCCACGCTCGCCTTTCAAACTGACGTAAAACCTCACAGTGCTTGCACAATATGTAACAGTGATCAAGTAACTATACAGAAAGGTACATGGACGTGAACTAAGAACACAATGCAACTCGCGGTTTCGAGAACAAATTACATGTACTAGTAACGGCACAAACGTAAATCAGTTGTACATGTAGGGGAACCGTAAAGGGCGCGATCAAGTACTAAGAAGTACTTGATCTGCCCGTTTTTACGTTGTAAAAACGACGTAGCCAGCAGTGGCGAGGTGGCCGGGGGGGCAGGGGGGGCAATTGCCCCCCCAGCGGGCCTTAAAAAGGGGGCGCCAAAATGACGATAGGGGCGCACCAGCCGCCAAGCAAATTACACGAAATGTGTTTAATTAAGATGATTATTTATGTAGTATAGAGTCATAATGCGGGGGACGAGTTCATCAATAGCGAACGTCGGCGATCGATCGGAGGAAAGAAGGCGGGATTTCACCCCACGTAATATACATGCATATTTATAGCATTTGTTACGTAATAGTACGGTTACGTAGGTTACATTGCTCTATAGTTGTTAATAGTTACGGCCAAAATTTCGGCTTGACTGATGTCATGAGATCTAGAATCGGCTACGTGTTAATTGATACCAGTTTTTGTTATTGTTATCGTGCTGCTCGAACAGAGGGCACTATTTATTGGTGTTGATTGCCTTAGTTTCCAATACAATCTGTGGAAAATTAAAATGCGCACCACAAAAATTTTCGCGCGCTTCGCGCGCGCCCCTCTCTATCGTCAGTTATTCGTGTGGAACGGTGGAACCCACCCCCTCCTCGCCGAAATTCTGCATCCGCCCCTGTAACGAGATAAGAAATTCTGACAGAAAGGCAGCATGTGTGTTAGTGTGTGTGTGCGTGGGGGAGGGGGGGGGCGGCAGTCTGTGTATTTGCCCCCCCAGTGACAGACAAGCCACCTCGCCACTGGTAGCCAGAACGTTTGTGCGAGCTCAAAACTGCGCCATTGTAAGTATGTTCAACTCACGTGACTTCCGGTTGGATCCAAGCGCCCGGCCGCGCCTTTTATACGCAAATTTGCGCTCAGATTGCGCGGCCTGCGCAACTATTTACCGTATGTACCACCTCCTCACGGCTGTTACTCTCATTGAACGCGTGGAAATTAGGCCCTCCGCCCCCAAATTTTGAAATGGATTTGCTGTCCCATAGCAACGAACCGGACAACCAATGCCCCTTGGAATGCGCTATACACAAAGCACACCTTATACAATAAACACCTATAAGCCATACTGTGGTTAAGAAACACCTCTGACCTTCGTATGGCATATAAAATCACGTGGTCTTACCGCACAAAAAGGTGTCAGTTTTGTGTCTTGAAGTGAGGTACTTATTTCAGTGCGTACTGACCTATATACGTTCTGAAGACTATAGTGCCTCTCCTGCACATCGATGGGATACAAAACGACGATAAATGTATGCTATGTAGATAGTTGTACTTGTTTCTACTAAAGGCGTGTGTCGACGAATTTTCTGAAGTAGTGTTCAAAATCGCCATTTTTGTTGGTTATTTCGCGCGTACTTATTGCCTGGGGCAGAAGGTAGGGTCATATGGAAGGGTAAAAAGTTATATTTATATATCCTGTATCATGTTTTCCTGTTCTCTGAAGGGTTTGGAGCTGCAGCTAGCAGTCAACTGCCTGCATGGCATGGCCCATGCGTACACCTAGCTAACGGATGATGACGAAGACACCTCAATAAATGATGTGCACAGTTTGAAGACGTATGTGAGTGAGGATTAATTTTTTTTTTCCTTCTTTTGTGGAAGGGGGACGGCAGCTAAAACTTGTGGGGAAATGCTTATTAAGTGTTCTTTGACAATGCACAGCAAATGCTTTACTTTGTCAGTAACTGCTGTGTAGGCTAAGCCAAGTCGTGTAAACTTGGCATGGATGGACTCAGCCCCCTGTTCGCCTAGGAGGCCAAATCCAACGTGCGTAGAATTAGCCCATGTAGTAGCATGATCCTCCAGGATATGCATCTTAATGGGGACTGTTGCCTCTGGGAAGGACTTCCGGAAGTACGCCATAAACTGTTCAATGGCGGAAATCAATTGTATAGTCTTGAGTTCAAATGAAAATGATACTCACCTAGAGCAAAGGTTTTTGCTTCATCAATGAAATTCTGGTTATATATGTTGTGGCAGCTAGCAAACATGCAAAATGTATTGACCAGAATGTCGGTACGTTGTAGCTCTACAACGCGATAGGGCAATCTGTTTTGTGCAGTTTGAACCAGTGACTTGCACAGTGTCTGGATATTAGATAGCTGTAAAGTGAAGAAGTTGCATGATCACTACTTCTAAACTTAGATTTTTAGTACCTTTAGAGTCTTGTGTATGTTACGTGGGTCAACGGGCAACTTTAATAGTAACTTCACAACAAATGCACTTACAACATTGCCGTACTCCGTAGCTAAGCAACCCCGCAGCTGTTCCTATAATGAATATTATTACGCGGGCATTTCCGTGCGCAGACGCAACAAATATACAGTACTACATTGTTACAATACTCCCCTCCTAGTTTCTTGCATCCTTGCAAGATCTTAGTGTTCAACATAAATCCCATAGCGATCAGGGGGTCTTCGATTTCTCTGGGGACGTGCCATTTGTACGTTGTCTGCGTCAGGCTCATCATCTGCATCTACACAGCATCCAGATTCTGCATGCACTGCATAATCTTCAAAAGCAAGATTTTCTTGGGGTTTTGACGGTCGAGACGCCTCATCTGTTTGCTTTGGAACTGGGTTAGCTCTGCGGTTTTGTCCTTTTCCTTCTTTAGGTAGGCCGTAACATCGTTTCAATCTATTACGATGGACAACAACCGTTTTCGTGGAGCCCACTAGCTGGATGCGGTAATTTAATGCACCATTTATACGGTCAATCACAGTATAAGGTCCCCGCCAAAGAGAAGCCAGTTTTTTGGTCCTTCCCTGTTTTACTGCAGGTACAAATAGCCACACCTGATCACCTACTGTGAACTTCTCTCCACTTACACCCTTGTCATACTGCTTCTTGCTTCGATCATGAGCTGAAGCCAGTTGTTCCTTCACATCACTGAAGATCTTGCGGAGAGATTTGTTCAATGTCTCCACATACTGAGGTACCGTCGGCTCTCCCCCCTCTCCGTATTCCTGAACATTCAATTGACCGACGGCAATGTCAATTGGTAGAAGTGGAGAGCGTCCAAAGTTGACTCGAAATGGAGAGTAACCACTAGACACATGAATGGAAAGCCGTCCTAAACGCGAACAGTGCCTTTGGGATATGACAATCCCAATCCCTTTGGTTTTCCGCTACCACTTTGGACAAAATGGCTTCCAAGGTCCTGTTGAAGCGTTCCACCTGTCCATTTCCTTGAGGATGGTATGCTGTGGTTCTCGTCTTGTTGATTCCCAACCGTTTGCACAGAGCAAATATTACCTGGCTGTTCAGGTTAGCACCTTGATCACTGTGCAGTGAACGAGGCACACCATACCTGCACACAACTTCATCCATCAGTACAGATGCCAGAGTCTCTGAATCAGTCACTGCCAATGGAAAAGCTTCAACCCATTTACTGAACAGATCAGTAATAACTAAAATGTACTTGTTCCTTTTAGTGGACAGAGGAAGAGGCCCCATTATGTCCCAACTTATCACATCAAATGGATAAGTACACTTGATCGATCCAAGAGGTGCCAGAGGATGAGGTTGAGGTGGATTACGCTTTTGACATTGTTGACATTCTTGAACCCAATTCTGAATGTCCATCTCATATCCAGGCCAATAGAAGCGCTCCTTCACTTTCTCAGTTGTCCTCTGAACACCCAAATGACCTGACTCGTTGTGCAATTTCTCCAAAATGATCTTCACATGACCTTTAGGGACCACCAGCTGTGTACGCACTGCCTCTGAATAGGGTGTGTAACCTCCCCTGAATAATGAAAATCGATTTTTCCGAATACTTTTAAAACACTAATCGATTTTTCAGGTTTTTCTGGATCTGAAAATCGATTTTTCCGAATACTTGATAAAAGAAAATCGATTTTTCCGAATAGGTTTTGACAATTTGCCAGCCGAATACCTAGGTTATTCAGGTTTTCTGCTCACTGAGGCACCTAAATGTACACATCACACATTCACACCAGAGACTCTCCTACAGCTACCCACATCACACCAGATGCCCTCAGCACACAAACACACCTACCCCCATCACACCAGATGCCCTCAGCACACAAACACACCTACCCCCATCGCACCAGATGCCCTCATGAGGCCACAACCATAGCTACCCCCATCACACCAGACACCCTACTACAACTACCCACATTACACCAAATCAGTACCCTCAGCATGCATCAACAGCTACACACATCACACCAGATGCACTCAGCACACAACCACAGCTACCTACATAGGCCTAAATTTGCTTGGCCTAACCACATACCTAGTTGGGCGTGTCCTGACCTAAGTTAGCGTGGCCAAGCTGAGATCTCCCTACAGATGTACACATCGCACTTGATGCCAAAAGAATAGAACCACAGATGACGTTTGCGCACCACCGGCCAGCCATGCAGCCTCCATGTCTAAATAATCTATGATACTAGTAACTAAGTAGGCCTAAATACGATCGCGGCAATATCAGCTCAGAGAGATTGATGCAAGAAACCACCTAGTTCGAAACGCACTAAGCGAACTAACTTTGATTTGTAGCTGGAGCTGTCCGTCGTCATGACACGTGAAGAGGGAGATCTCTTTTGGCTACATGTAGTTCGAATTACTGCCCGTAATACATGCATTTGATCTCGTCCCCACGTATATATTTATAGTAACAATTGTGACGTTATAACTTTAAAATAGAAGTAATTATTGTCGTACATGTACATATACTAGTAATATCGTAAACGCGTATCCGGATATCGTCATAAAAATGTATTCGAATAATGGACGAATTGTCGATGCGGACGATGAATACCTAAGTACCTCCGAATGGAGATTCACAAACCGGTTATTTCGAATAGAACAAATCCAATAATCAATTTTTCCGAGTAATTCTAAATTACTATTCGAACGGATAGGTTTTTGCGAATATCCGAATAACCCGAATAACCCGAATAACCTGATAACCGGTTACACACCCTACCTCTGAACATGATGCCCTAAACTTGCGGCACAGTAGCCCATCTTGAAGAAATGTCTTTTTCAACCCTGGCACTGTACTAGAAGGAAAAGCAGTCCCATTCTTCAAGGCTTCGATCACTTTACCCAATGCAGAGTCTTCTTCTTGTGCTTTCAGAAATGTATGAAGTGTATCCTCTGAGATGAACTCTTCAATGGCAGCCACTGTGTCATCCCTTGATGGAATCCGCGACAAGGTGTCAGCATTTGTATGTAACCTTCCTGGCTTGTACTGGAATTCTAAGTTGAATTGCTGAAGGAAAAGCAGCCACCTTGTCAGGCGTCCTCCAACATCCTTAATCCCTTTGAGGCTTGTTAGAGGATTATGATCTGTGATCAACTTGCATGGAAAGCCATACACACATAAGGATAAAATTCCTTCAATGAAGCAACCACAGCCAATGCCTCTCTCTCTGTAGTTGAGTAATTTCTCTCTGCCTTCTGTAACTTCCGGCTCCAATACGCGATAACACGTTCTGTACTCACTTGAACCTGGCTAAGAACAGCCCCAATTGCAGCATCAGATGCATCCGTATGGAGTAGGAATGGTTGCTTAAAATTAGGATATGCCAAAATGGGTGGTGAAACTAATCTTGACTTCAACTCCTCAAAAGCATCCTGACTTGCTGAATTCCAAGAGAAAGACTTAGCGTTTTCTTTGCCCAAAAGTTTAAACAAGAGAGCAGCAATCTTTGAATAGTCCCTCACAAATCTTCTGTAGTAATTGCAGAGGCCCATAAACTGCTTGACTTCTTTTGCATTTGTTGGGACTGGATAGCTGACAACAACCTCAGTTTTGGCTGGATCTGGACAGATACCTTCCGCTGACACTACATGTCCCAGGTACTTGACAGCCTTCTGTACAAAGTGGCATTTCTCAGACCTAAGTTTCAACCCAGCATCTTGCAGCTTTAGAAAAACCCTTTCCAAACGATCCAAATGCTCCTGAAAAGTAGAACTGAAAACAATAATGTCGTCAATGTAGATGAGACATTGCTCCCCAGTAAGTCCAGCAAGGACACACTCCATAAGCCTTTGGAAAGTGGTGGGAGCATTTATGAGTCCAAAAGGCATGACATTGAACTCAAAGAGACCCTTTTCTGTGGAGAATGCAGTTTTCTCTTTGTCACCCTCCTCTATCTCTACTTGCCAGTAGCCAGAAGCAAGATCTAGTGTTGTGAAAAGTGCTGATCCTGCTAGCGACTCCAAAGTTACATCAATTCTTGGAAGCGGGTAAGCATCCTGATGTGTAGTAGCATTCAACTGTCGATAATCAATGCAGAACCGCCATGAGCCATTCTTCTTTTTCACCATCACTACAGGAGATGACCAAGGGCTACTGCTGGCTCGGATTACTCCTTTTGACAACATCTTTTCTACTTCTTCATTTACATTCCTCTTCAAACTTTCAGGCTGGCGGCGTCCAAAAGTAGTGATACTGTGCTTCACTACACTAGTTCTTCCCAGTTCTCCATTCTCTGAGACAAACAAATCACCAAACCTATCTAGAAGATTTCTCAATTTTTGTTTCTCCTTTTCTGAAACCTCCAGACAATCCAAATTCAGTTTCGCTCCAGCAGATTTGTTGTCACCAGAAACTGATGCTGCTACATTACTGTTTTCCAGTAGAAGTAAATCATTTTGTACCACAAACTCACCCAACTGAACTCCTCCATACACCTTCACTGCACTAGGGCTCACGTTCATCACCTGCACCATGATGGAGCCACCAGATGACACATGACCTAAGGAGCGAGCCACACAAAGATGTTTTGGTAGTTTGACAGCAGGCTCTATCATCTAGGGTGTGTAACCGGTTATCAGGTTATTCGGGTTATTCGGATATTCGCAAAAACCTATCCGTTCGAATAGTCATTTAGCATTACTCGGAAAAATCGATTATTGGATTTGTTCTATTCGAAATAACCGGTTTGTGAATCTCCATTCGGAGGTACTTAGGTATTCGCCGTCCGCATCGACAATTCGCCCATTATTCGAATACCTTTTTATGACGATATCCGGATACGTGCTACGATATTACATGTACATGTACGATAATAATTACTTCTAATTTGAAACGTAACGTTAATTAACTTAATATACGTGGGGACGAGATCAGATGTACGGGCAGTAATTCGAACTAGCCAACAGATCTCCCTCTTCACGAGTCATGACGACGGACAGCTCCAGCTACATATAAAAGTTAGCTCGCTAACTTCGCTTAGTGCATTTCGAACTAGCTGGTATCTTGCATCAATCTCTCTGAGCTGATATTGCCGCGATCGCATTGTATTTTAAAAACTCGCGATGGTGAAACGGAGGCTGCATGGCTGGTGGTGCGTAAACTTCATCTGTGGTTCTATTATTTTGGCATCAAGTGCGATGTGTACATCTGTAGGTAGACCACAGTGCAGCGTGGCCACGCTAACTTAGGTCAGGACACGCCCATCTAGGTATGTGGTTAGGCCAAGCGATTTAGGCCTATGTAGGTAGTTGTGGTTGTGTGCTGAGTGCATCTGGTGTGATGTGAGTAGCTGTGGATGCATGCTATACTGATCTGGTGTAATGTGGGTAGTTGTAGGAGGGTGTCTGGTGTGATGGGGTAGCTGTGGTTGTGTGATGGGAGTAGCTATGGTTGTATGCCTCATGAGGGCACTGGTGTGATGGGGGTAAGTGTGTTTGTGTGTTGAGGGACATCTGGTGTTATGGTTTAGCTGTAGGAGGGTAACTGGTGTGATGTGTACATTTAGGTGGCTCAGTGAGCAGAAAACCTGAATAACCTAGGTATTCGGCTGGCAAATTGTCAAAACCTATTCGGAAAAATCGATTTTCTTTTTTCAAGTATTCTGAAAAATCGATTTTCAGATCCAGAAAAACCTGAAAAATCGATTAGTGTTTTAAAAGTATTCGGAAAAATCGATTTTCATTATTCAGGGGAGGTTACACACCCTACTATCATCCCATCTAGTTCTGCTTGAGCACAGAACTCCTCCTTTAAAGTAGCAACAACCACACGTACGGAATGTCCCGGGCTCCAAAGCATGTACTGTGATGCTACTCTTGTTGTTGTTGGAGGTTTCTTCCTGAGTGGGGACCATAACCGACTCATTTCCCAAGTGAAGAGTGTTAGTCCTAAAGTCCATGACAGCCTTGTTGCTTCTAAGAAAGTCAACACCCAGTATGCACTCAAACGTTAAATCCTTAACAACTATAAACGTATGAGCTGCTTGGAAAGTTCCCAGAGAGACGTCAATATTCACCTGACCCATCACTTTCAAAGGCAGGCCATTCGCACCAATTGCCGTTTTGGAAGTAGCTGTCAACGATTTCCTGCTCCTATCGTCCAATGCATCATTCCGTATCAAAGATAAAGCTGCGCCTGAGTCCAGTAGTATTTGCAAACATCTTTGTCCCACATTCCCACCAGCAAAAAGCAATGAATTCCATGGCCAGCAATTGAGGACATGAATAATAAGTTACTATAGGATGATGATATTAAAATTCTGATTTCACCAATATATTTTCCTGATTTTTTTATGATTTATCATACTTTCAAAATGGCTAATTATTAATTAAAATTAATTAACTATATTTACAACAACATGTTATTTTATGAACGCCGCATAGTAGTTAGCTTATAAAAAGACTAGTCCTGTATTTTTGGGTGCTAAAACTCTCGTTTTGTAGCTCAAAAACCTAAGTACAACATACGCATGCGCAAAATTAATTGACTGCGTTACTCGTTCCCAGAAGCTTAAAGCTCACGCGACGCAGGATCCCTCCCTCGAGCTAGTTCGCTACTAAACATTTAGAACCTTCCGTAAGTTGTGAAGTGAATGTGTGTTGCTTGGCTTGCAAGGATGCTCTAAAAGCAATTTGTCGTGTTGGTGTGGCCCAACTAGCTTTTGCATAAAAGTTTTAAGCAACTTAACCATAAAAAGTGTGCGTGCTCTTTGTATTAAGAGTGTGAAGGGTTAATCAGCCTAACGGCAAAAATAGCCCTATGGGTGTGGTCTTTGTAAGAGTTTAAAGGGTTAATCAACCTAGCGGCAAAAAGGGTCCTGTGGGTGTGGTCTTTGTAAGAGTGTCAGGGGTTAAGGCACATAGCCGAAAGAAACAGCCCAGTGGTTGTGTTAAGACTGTCAGGGGTTAAACAACAAAGCCGAGAGAAAGAGCCCAGTGGGTGTGTTAAGAGTGTCAGGGGTTAAACGACATTGGGTGTTTTAAAAGTGTCAGGAGTTAAACGACATAGCCGAAAGAAACAGCCCAGTGGGTGTGTTAAAAGTGTCAGGGTTAAAGTACATAGCCGAGAGAAACAGCCTAGTGTGTGTGTTAATAGTGTCTGGGGTTAAACGACATAGCCGAGGGAAACAGCCCCTCCTTCCCTCCTCCCTCCCGCCCTCCTCCCTCCCGCCCTCCCTCCCCCTCCTTCCCTCCCCCTCCTTCCCTCCCCCTCCTTTCCTTCCCCTCCTTCCCTCCCCCTCCTTCCCTCCCCCTCCTTCCCTCCTCCTCCTTCCCTCCTCCTCCTTCTCTCCCCTCCTTCCCTCCCCCTCCTTCCCTCCTCCCTCTCTCCCTCCCTCTCCGTCACACTCCATCTGTCTGTGTGAGTGTGTGTGTGTGTGTGTTTGTGATGCTACCAGTAAATATACATATTGTGGATATGCTTACATGTAGATGTGTGTTAATATTGTTTGGATCCTCCTTCACTCCCCCTCTCTCCCTCCCTCCCTCCCCCTCATTCCCTCTCTTCCTCCCTCCCTCCCCCTCCTTCCCTTCTCCCTTTCTCCCTCCCTCCTCCCTCCCTCCCTCCCCCTCCTTCCTTTATCCCTCTTTCCCTCCCCTCCTTCCCTCCCCCACTCTCCCTCCCTCCTCCCTCTCCCCCTCCTTCCCTCCTACCTCCCTCCCCTCCTTCCCTCCTCCCTCTCTCCCTCCCTCCCCCCCTCCCTCCGTCCCTCCCTCTGTCCCCCTTCTCCCTCTCTCCGTCCCTCTCCCTCACACTCCATCTGTCTGTGTGTGTGTGTGTGTTTGGGATGCTACCAGTAAATATACATATTGTGGATATGCTTAGATGTGTGTTAATATTGTTTGGATCCTCCTTCACTCCCCCTCTCTCCCTCCCTCCTCCCTCCCTCCCTCCCTCCTCCCTCCCTCCCTCCCTCCCCCTCATTCCCTCTCTTTCTCTCTTCCTCCCTCCCTCCCCCTCCTTCCCTCCTCCCTCTCTCCCTCCCTCCTCCCACCCTCCCCCTCCTTCCCTCATCCCTCTTTCCTCCCCTCCTTCTTTCCTCCCCTCCTTCCCTCCCCCTCTCTCCCTCCGTCCTCTTTCTCTCCCTCCCTCCATCCTACCTCCCTCCCCCTCCTTCCCTCCCCCTCCTTCCCTCCTCCCTCTTACCCTCTGTCCCTCCTCCCTCCTTCCCCCTCCTTCCCTCCTCCCTCTCCCCCTTCCTCTCCCTCACACTCCATCTGTCGGTGTGTGTGTGTGTTTGTGATGCTACCAGTAAATATACATATTGTGGATATGCTTAGATGTGTGTTAATATTGTTTGGATCCTCCTTCACTCCCCCTCTCTCCCTCCCTCCCTCCCTCCCTCCCTCCCTCCCTCCCTCCCTCCCTCCCTCCCTCCCTCCCTCCCTCCCTCCCTCCCTCCCTCCCCCTCATTCCCTCTCTTCCTCCCTCCCTCCTCCCTCCCCCTCCGTCCCTTATCCCTCTCTCCCTCCCTCCTCCCTCCCTCCCTCCCCCTCCTTCCCTCATCCCTCTTTCCCTCCCCCTTCCCTCCCCCTCCTTCCCCCCTATTTCCCTCCCTCCTCCCTCTCTCCCTCCCTCCCTCCTACCTCCCTCCCCCTCTCCCTCCCTCCCTCCCTCCCTCCCTCCCTCCCCCTCCTTCCCTCTCTCCCTCCCTCCCTCCCTCCTTCCCTCCCTCCCCCTCCTTCCCTCCTCCCTCTCTCCGTCCCTCTCCCTCACACTCCATCTGTCTGTGTATGTGTGTTTGTGATGCTACCAGTAAATATGCATATTGTGGATATGCTTAGATGTGTGTTAATATTGTTTGGATCCTGCTTCACTCCCCCTCTCTCCCTCCCTCCTCCCCCCCTCATTCCCTCTCTTCCTCCCTCCTTCCCTCCTCTCTCTCTCCCTCCCTCCTCCCTCCCTCCCTCCCCCTCCTTCCCTCATCCCTCTTTCCCTCCCCCTCCTTCCCTCCCCCTCCTTCCCTCCCCCTCTCTCCCTCCCTCCTCCCTCTCTCCCTCCCTCCCTCCTACCTCCCTCCCCCTCCTCCCTCTCTCCCTCCCTCCTTCCCTCCCTCCCCCTCCTTCCCTCCTCCTCTCCCCTCCTTCCCTCCTCCCTCTCTCCCTCTCCGTCACACTCCATCTGTCTGTGTGAGTGTGTGTGTGTGTGTTTGTGATGCTACCAGTAAATATACATATTGTGGATATGCTTAGATGTGTGTTAATATTGTTTGGATCCTCCTTCACTCCCCCTCTCTCCCTCCCTCCCTCCCCCTCATTCCCTCTCTTCCTCCCTCCCTCCCCCTCCTTCCCTTCTCCCTCTCTCCCTCCCTCCTCCCTCCCTCCCTCCCCCTCCTTCCCTTATCCCTCTTTCCCTCCCCCACTCTCCCTCCCTCCTCCCTCTCCCCTCCTTCCCTCCTACCTCCCTCTCCCTCCCTCCCCCCCTCCCTCCCTCCGTCCCTCCCTCTGTCCCCCTCCTCCCTCTCTCCGTCCCTCTCCCTCACACTCCATCTGTCTGTGTGTGTGTGTGTGTGTGTGTGTGTGTTTGGGATGCTACCAGTAAATATACATATTGTGGATATGCTTAGATGTGTGTTAATATTGTTTGGATCCTCCTTCACTCCCCCTCTCTCCCTCCCTCCTCCCTCCCTCCCTCCCTCCCCCTCATTCCCTCTCTTTCTCTCTTCCTCCCTCCCTCCCCCTCCTTCCCTCCTCCCTCTCTCCCTCCCTCCTCCCTCCCTCCCCCTCCTTCCCTCATCCCTCTTTCCTCCCCTCCTTCTTTCCTCCCCTCCTTCCCTCCCCCTCCCTCCCTCCTCTTTCTCTCCCTCCCTCCATCCTACCTCCCTCCCCCTCCTTCCCTCCTCCCTCTTACCCTCTGTCCCTCCTCCCTCCTTCCCCCTCCTTCCCTCCTCCCTCTCCCCCTTCCTCTCCCTCACACTCCATCTGTCGGTGTGTGTGTGTGTGTGTTTGTGATGCTACCAGTAAATATACATATTGTGGATATGCTTAGATGTGTGTTAATATTGTTTGGATCAGGGGGGAAGGAGGGGGAGGGAAGGGGGAGGGAAAGAGGGATGAGGGAAGGAGGGGGAGGGAGGGAGGAAGGAGGGAGGGAAAGAGGGATGAGGGAAGGAGGGGGAGGGAGGGAGGAGGGAGGGAGAGAGGGATAAGGGACGGAGGGGGAGGGAGGGAGGGAGGGAGGGAGGAAGAGAGGGAATGAGGGGGAGGGAGAGAGGGAGGGAGGGAGGGAGAGAGGGGGAGTGAAGGAGATCTCCCTCCCTCCTCCCTCTCTCCCTCCCTCCCTCCTACCTCCCTCCCCCTCTCCCTCCCTCCCTCCCTCCCTCCCCTCCTTCCCTCTCTCCCTCCCTCCCTCCTACCTCCCTCCCTCCTTCCCTCCCTCCCCCTCCTTCCCTCCTCCCTCTCTCCGTCCCTCTCCCTCACACTCCGTCCCTCTCCTTCACTCCCCCTCTCTCCCTCCCTCCTCCCCCCCCTCATTCCCTCTCTTCCTCCCTCCTTCCCTCCTCTCTCTCTCCCTCCCTCCTCCCTCCCTCCCTCCCCCTTCTTCCCTCATCCCTCTTTCCCTCCCCCTCCTTCCCTCCCCCTCCTTCCCTCCCCCTCCTTCCCTCCCCCTCCTTCCCTCCCCCTCTCTCCCTCCCTCCTCCCTCTCTCCCTCCCTCCCTCCTACCTCCCTCCCCCTCCTCCCTCCCTCCTTCCCTCCCTCCCCCTCCTTCCCTCCTCCTCTCCCTCCCTCTCCCTCACACTCCATCTGTCTGTGAGTGTGTGTGTTTGTGATGCTACCAGTAAATATACATATTGTGGATATCCTTAGATGTGTGTTAATATTGTTTGGATCCTCTTTCACTCCCCCTCTCTCCCTCCCTCCTCCCTCCCTCCCCCTCATTCCCTGTCTCCCTCCCTCTCTCTCACCCGAGAGTAACAGCCCAGTGAGTGTGTTAAGAGTGTCAGGGGTTAAAGTTCATAGCCGAGAGAAACAGCCCAGTGTGTGTGTAAAAAGTGTCAGGGGTTAAAGTTCATAGCCGAGAGAAACAGCCCAGTGAGTGTGTTAAAAGTGTCAGGGGTTAAACTAAATAGCCGAGAGAAACAGCCCAGTGGGTGTATTAATAGTGTCAGGAGTTAAACTACATAGCCGAGAGAAACAGCCCGGTGTGTGTGTTAAGAGTTTCAGGGGTTAAATGACATAGCCGAAAGAAACAGCCCAGTGGGTGTATTAAAAGTGTCAGGGGTTAAAGTACGTAGCCGAGAGAAACAGCCCTGTGGGTGTGTTAAGAGTGTCAGGGGTTAAACGACATAGCCGAGAGAAACAGCACAGTGGGTGTGTTAAGAGTGAGTGTCAGGGGTTAAACAACATAGCCAAAAGAAACAGCCCAGTGGGTGTGGTGTGTGGTGTACCTGAGTGTCAGGGGTTAATAACAGTGGCTTTATACCATATATGGCAGTGACATGTCAGGTCAACATCTAAAGAAGCCTTACAAATTATCTCCCCATAACCCAACACAGGTGTTAGGGACTAGGTCATGTGTGGTGTTATGTGATGCATCCTGCCTATTCACATGCACTCTACAGGGTTAACTGACCTTATGGTATGTACTGCAATGTGGTGGTCAGTGAATGTTTCGGTTTGAATTTACTCCATGTGTGTGGTTGTACGTTGAGAGTGTTCAGGGTTAATGAAAATAATGTTCTTAGGAGCTTTTAACTTGATAGCTACATGTAGTTGTGTGGTCCCCTTTTATCCATCAGTCCACACACACACTTGTCAACATGCACATGCACTCACACACACACTTATGCACACACATTGAGCTTGTATCTTAACACTTGGCACACTAACTGTTATTTCCCACATTGTTAACTGACCTTACAGCTATAATGTAGCCTGGAATTTGTGGCCAATGACTTAGAGAGATTAACTTACTGTAGCCGGACATGTAGCAAGTGAGGGAATGGGAGTTGAGTGATGGACCTGTTAATATCATATTCATATTGTGCACCTACATGTATGTACTTATGTTTTACAGCTGCTACATTGCTTTTATCTGATTCAGGATGCATGTATGGTTCTTCTCCCTGCCACCCCTCCTGCACACACTGTCTCCCTTTCACACACACACCACCCTTCTTCCCTACACACCTACTTCCTTTCCTTCCCCTCCTTCCCCCCACACTTGAGGGAAGGGCTTTCCTATTGTTCACTAGCTTATGTACACATGTGGTTGTGTACATGTACATGTATGTGTGTTGCAGCTGTAGCTTTATCTGATACAAGGAACTATTTTGCTACATATAGCATAAGCCTGCTGTAATGGCCTGCTTGAGCTACATGTAACCATGTCAGCAGATAGGGTACCATGCCAAGATATGTGTGTCCTCCATAATAACGTATCTCCTTCCATCATTAATGTGGTCATACTGAACGGTCTATGAGAATGGTCTTAAATTGAGAATGTAAAATAATGTTCTAAGGTACCCTTGTACATTTAGTTACATGTAGGTCTTCCACTGAGACAGCATGTATGGTTTAACATTACAGCTACATGTAGTTGTGTGGTCTGTACCGTCAGTTAACCCCATTTATGGACCATCCGTCCACACACGCTTGCACACACATTTATGCACACGCACACACACGTACACTTATGCACATGCACACACAATTATGCGCACGCACGTGCACACACATTGAGCTGGTACATATATCTTAACACTTGGCACACTAACTATTATTTCCCACATTGTTAACTGACCTTACAGCTATAATGTAGCCTGGGATTTTGGTCAAAGATTAACTGACTGTACATGTAGCTAGGATGGACCTGGTGTTATGTTAATATCATATTCATATTGTGTACCTACGTATACATGTGGTTATTTATTTGATTTACAGCTGCCCTTACATGTACAATGTATATTGCTTTTATCTGATTCAAAATATGGTTCTTCTCCCTGCCACCCCTCCTGCACACACTGTCTCCCTTCCACACACACCACCCTTCTTCCCTCCACACACCAACCTTCCTTTCCTCCCCCCCCCCCCCCCCCCCCCCAAATGTGAGGAAGGGCTTTCCTATTGTTTACTTATGTATTCATATGGTTGTGTATGTGTGTTGCAGCTGTACCTTATCTGATGTAAGATGCAGAGTTCGTATTTGGCTACATATATAGGATAAATAAATATGAAGAGAAGCTTGCTGTAATGGCCTGCTTGAGCTACCTATGCCAGCAGATAGAGTACCATGCCGATACATGTGTGTCCTCCATATTACTCATCGTTAATGTGGTCATACAGAACCTTGATGGTCCCCGACTACCTTCATACCTTTTCATCATCTGCACATTATGGTACGCCTGCAAAGCTGCAAAATGTGGTGGAGGCAGGGACAATGGAGAGGTACATATGCCACTGAGAACCACTCCATTGACAATGTTCGTGTTGTATTATCCTCTCTCTCTCCTCCCATTCAACAGATCATCCTCCATCCAATATGCCAACATTTTCCTATGCTGCTGTCATTAGAAGCTATATTCATGAGTGTGTGCATTGTGAAACTCAGTATCCTGATACATGTAGTTGGATTCTTATGCCTTCTTGTGATTTACATACTGATTTTATTTGACATGGTTATATTATTCAATATGAAAACTTTTAAAAAGCACACTAACAAGTGTGCAATACTTGGCACATCTTTAGCTGGGGACATACAACAACTCTTAAATTCATCTGGTGAATGTTAACTTCAAGGGAAGGGTATATCCCAAAAATCTTTTATATAAAAACATGCACAGTGAATGTCACAATCTGGGACAGTATCTGGTGTTGGAGCACACACCCAACTTACTCACCCCATTGTAGGTTAAGGGGGAGTAGTGTGATGGTAGTATAGTATGTAGTAGGTGTGTGTGTGTGTGTGTGTGTGTGTGTGTGTGTGTGTGTGTGTGTTTGGGGGAGGGGGAGGGGAATGCCAAATGACTTTTGTGTAACTTAAAATTTCTATCACCTGACTCAAACAATAGACAGTAAAGTGTTTCTCCTACTCTGGGACATGATTGGGACACTGTAAAGCATAGCAGTATGCATGGGTCATATGTTTGGGGGAGGGGGGGGGGGGGGTTAGTGACTTTTGAGTAACTAAACATTTCTATCACCTAACTCAAACAATAGACAGTGAAGTGTTTCCCCTACTCTGGGACATGATTGGGACAGTATGTAATGTTTAGGTAGCTTAGCAGTATGCATGGGTCATATGTTTGGGGGAGGGGGGGGGGGGTTAGTGACTTTTGAGTAACTAAAAATTTCTATCACCTAACTCAAACAATAGACAGTGAAGTGTTTCCCCTACTCTGGGACATGATTGGGACAGTATGTAATGTTTAGGTAGCATAGTAGTATGCATGGGTCATATGTTTGGGGGAGGGGGGGGGGGGGGTTAGTGACTTTTGAGTAACTAAAAATTTCTATCACCTAACTCAAACAATAGACAGTGAAGTGTTTCCCCTACTCTGGGACATGATTGGGACAGTATTTAATGTTTAGGTAGCATAGCAGTATGCATGGGTCATATGTTTGGGGGAGGGGGGGGGGGGGGGGGGTTAGTGACTTTTGAGTAACTAAAAATTTCTATCACCTAACTCAAACAATAGACAGTGAAGAGTTTCCCCTACTCTGGGACATGATTGGGACAGTATGTAATGTTTAGGTAGCATAGCAGTATGCATGGGTCATATGTTTGGGGGAGGGGGGGGGGGGGGGGGGTAAGTGACTTTTGTGTAACTAAAAATGTCTATCACCTGACTCAAACAATAGACAGTGAAGTGTTTCCCCTACTCTGGGACATGATTAGGACAGTATGTAATGTTTAGGTAGCATACATGGGTCATATGTTTGGGGGATGGGGGGGGGGGGGGGGGGGGGGGGGGGTAAATGCCAAATGACTTCTGTCTAAATATCACCACACTCCAGTGAAATTTTCTCCCTAACTTTACTCTGGGACAGGGTTAGAATTGTATATGCATGGGTGATATGTTGGGGAAGGGGGGAGCGGGGGGGGGAGGGGGGGGGGGCATAATGACTTAAGCATGTTATCATGTAACTTTTTGGAGAACACATTAATAGGAGGTGTGTGATAGTAGGGAGGAGTGTGATGGTAGGTGGGGTGTGATGGTAGGGAGGGGTGTGGTGTAGGGAGGGGTGTGATGTAGGGAGGGGTGTGATGGTAGGGAGGGGTGTGATGGTAGGGAGGGGTGTGATGGTAGTGAGGGGTGTGATGGTAGGGAGGGGTGTGATAGTAGGGAGGGTGTGATGATAGAGAGGGGTGTGGTGTAGGTGGGGTGTGAAGGTAGGGAGGGGTGTGGTGTAGGGAGGGGTGTGATAGTAGGGAGGAGTGTTATAGTAGGGAGGGGTGTGATGGTAGGAAGGGGTGTGGTGTTGGGAGGGGTGTGATGGTAGGGAGGGGTGTGGTGTAGGATCTATGCTAACATCTAGCTTCGTGGGCAATGTACTTTACATGTAATTAAAACGAGCGCAACTATTATACACTCCGGTATTTGGTTTTGGTCATTAGTTAGGCCAGCTACCCGGCCGGGTAGACTAGGACCGGAGCTAGCTAGATGGAGCTCGAGCGGTATACGGTAATTGTAAAGTGATCACTACGCGCGCGAAACGGTTACTAAAGCCACACCCACTGGCTAGCTCGACTGCCTTCCTTACGAACCACGCTCATCACCTTTAGACACCTTCTCTTTGTCGGTGATATTAGAAAAGGAGTGGTTAATACGCAATAGTATGCCCTGTTTTGCCTATACAACACCACGCATCTTGGCTACTAGTATGTCGACTGGTACAGTGGTACTACCGGTAGTACCTACTCCTTTCGATCGCGACCACACATTTGTAGAGTGCTTCAACCACAACCACGAATGTATCTGTAAACATTAAACGCGTACTCACCCGGCTATGTCGATGCGAATCTGCTTTTAATTACTGCGCACGTCACGTACTGGTACTGACTCGACACAAACCTAGCGCTAGCTGTAGCAAGCTAGAGTTGTCCTAGCTAGTGGCTCGACGAGTCGACAGTATTATGAATCAGCGCTAGCCGCTTGTACAACGTGATCGCTTTAGAGAAGCTAGCTAGCTATCATGGATGTTGGTCTGATCGCAGCTAGTCCAGAGTGTGCATGTTCGCACGCGCGCCTCGTACGCCCTACTTTTACTCTTGCTTGGTGCATGTACGTCCACTACACCGACAACACGGCTATTAGTACCGCCGTGACGTATGCATGAATTACATCATATATTTGTCCCACATTTTACAGTGGAGTCCACAAAGTTGCCAAGGGAAATTGTTGCTGGCATAGTAGACGAATTACACCCAAAGATCAATGGCTCACGCTGTGTAGATTTGTGAACATTCATTGGTTCCCAGGCCTCCCGCCGTTCACCTTTCCGGTAGGCCCGTTGAAGTTTAAAGGACAGTACCTTTTGATGTGTCCCTCCTCTCCGCATCGAAAACAGCACGTTCTTCCGCTTTTTCGTTGCTTGCATAACGACGCCCCGCCACTTGCTCCGTTACTCTCGTCTCTGCCTTCGTCTTGGAACTACCGGCAGCAACTGAGGATTGCACCACGCTCTGCAACTGTGCCTCCATGTTTCCCAATCGCTCTGTCAATTCTTTCAGTGCTACTTTCAACCCAGTGTCGCAATCCTCCACGGAACTTACCTTAGCATGCAGCTCCATTGGTTTGGACTCAAACTCCAGTACAAGTTCAATTTCTCTAGCCGCCTCAATGGCCTTTTCGAACGTGTCCGGCTTACCTCGTAATAACAGCTGCGTGCTAATGGGAGTCTTTAGTCCCAACACGAACCGCTGCCGGTGTCATAGGGTATACGGTCCGGCCCAATTTTCGGTCCGGCGGACCGTATTCCCTAAGGGAATACGGTCCCCCCCGGACCCAACTCCCTAGGGAATACGGTCCCCCGCGGACCGAGTTCCCTGGTTGTACAAAACCAATTAACCGGACTCAATTCCCTAGGGAATTGAGTCCCCCCCCCGGACCGTATTCCCTGGTTTTAAATACTTGCATGTATATGTATATTCCACCCCTTGCATTCACGTAAGGGCTGGCACATTTGGTTCGAAAAGCAAAAGCCAACGATCGCAGGTCGTCAACTATATAAGCAGCTTCTGTAACAATGAACTGGGACTGGGATGCTAATTCTAAAACTAATTTGTTATACAAATGTATATTTATATTAAGTTGTTACTATTTTTATATGTTCCCATTATGATTTGGTTCGAAAATGATCGCATACAGGTCGTCAACTATGCATGCAGTTTCTGTAACAGTTAACACTGTTTAACATTATCAAATTGTGTGAACACCAAGTGTAGAAAAATTTAATAAAAGATGAAAAGAAATAAACACATATATCATAATAGTCAACTGAACATAAGAGAGATGAGGGTACTGGATAAGTCTCAATTTCATACCTGTAAAAAAGAAAACAAAAATAGTACACTTCAGCCATTATTGTTTAGAGAATGATGCATAAGTGTTTTTCAATCATGTGCATAATAAAAAGTGAATTTCACAGACAAATAACGCTGCTCGTGTGCCCAAATATTTTCTGCAGAGGGGGGAGGTAGGAAAAAGAAGTTGGATGAGAAGAGAAGTAAGAAGAGGTAAAGGGACACATACAGCTTTAAGCCGCATGTGGGCCCTCAACATTGGTCCTTAATTAGTAGTTAACTCGACCTGGCACACTCTTTAAGTGTGACTGAATGCTTCCTCTATACACCTGTGTCTGGAGAAAAAGAAATGGGATGAGAGAGGAATGAATGGGGGATAATAGTCAAGAGACATGCTGATATTGAGTGTAATCAATTTCGTACCTAATTAAATCAGCCAAAATGTGAATTTCACAGATAAATAAACTTGGTGGCATCAATTTATATTGCTTGTGTCTCAGGTGTCTTTTTAGTCTTGAGTGTCACTGTGCATTAGACACATGGCATTAGCAAGATATAAGCTTGGCAGCATAAACTAATATTGCTTGTGTCTCTGGTGTCTTTTTAGTCTTGAGTGCCACTGTGTATTAGACACATGGCATTAGCAAGATAGCTACTTTTTGCTGCATGTGCATGATTAAAGCCATGCTTAAGGATTACAATAAAACTGAATAACTAACTGTTTTAGTGGTGTTGTATGGGCTGGATGTCTGTGTATAGGTTTGATCGAAAATTTACATATCTTGTAGGGACAGCGCCTCTTTGTAATATCCTCACATGTCTTTAAGCCGTCACCTTATATGTACGCAGCCAATTAATAGCAACGTGACAACGTTGTGCGCCAAAATTTTATCCGTAATACCATTCTAACGGTTGCAATTGCATCACATCATCGACTATGGAAATGGCGCACCGTACTGGCCAAAATTGGTGGCTTGTAATCCGCGATGTTTTCTCGTCCGTAAACGCCATCAATCAGTTTTATGGTACCCAGACCCACACTCTCAGCTGCAAAAGTCGTTCTGGGCTCTTTCGCGCCAAAAGTGACGTAATGGGTGTAGGTCTCATTAATGGTGCAATTGGTCAATTATTGATAGCAATAAAATATTAAAAGATCATATAAGAGGAAACGGTTGTTTGCGGCTGGAAACTAGGTTTATAATTAGAATATTACGGTACCTGTCCAAATAATTGTGAAGAAACACCTCATTACAGACACCTTATGTTTCAGAGTTCTTAACACCTCAGATCAGCAGCAAAAATATATACTTATCTGTAGCATACAACACAACGTTTCAACCACTTTTATTTATAATGAACACGCATTTTTTAAATCGCACATGAAATTTATGCGCAAGCAGTGTTTACATCGCCACGCGGCACTTATTTTGGAAGGGCGTGTACAAGATCGGATATTGTGGACTTCCTGCACAACGGTTGGAGGTAAGACTAGGCTTTTCGTAAGTCAAAGGCATGCCAAATAAAGAAGTGATGAACCACTTCTGTCGACGAATTTTCTGTCGCCCGAAAAGACCAATGTGTATTTTATGAATAATCGATGCGTGTTGTGGTCATTGCGTACATGAACATTGGTTACAAGAATGGACTACCACATTAAACAACTGCCGCTGCACTGCAGAGTATGTGGACAAAGGCTGATGACAAGGAAGCGGAGATCCACGTCACGAATGCAAAGCATTTGCAGCTGATTTGCAAATTGCCTTTTCTATTAACACCAATACTGATAATGCTCAAGTGTACCCTGAACACTTCTGCCATTGCTGTTACCATACAATGCAGAAGATCATCAGTGCCAGGGTAGGAGGAGTGCACCACAGGTGTGCCCTGACACCATTTGTATGGGAAGCACATACCAATGAAGGGTGTAAGGTACATACTACATGTAACTGCTTTTATGCAACATTATCAGTATAAATCATACCACAGGTGTGTGAGCATTTCAGTTTCAATGCAAAAGGTCCAGTTAGGAAGCATACAGTTGGCAGAGGTCGTCAACCTGGCCTCACACCGAACTGGCCTCACACCGAACATGTTAATTGCCCATCTTTGGAAGATTGCCCCTCCTCCAATCTTCTCAAGTGAGCCATACCCACCACTGGCAGGCCAAAACAGTGCCACTGTCCTGAAGGAGTTGAAGTGTATGGTGTGTTCAAACATTCTCAAACAGCCCCTTGAACTGCCATGCCGTCAGCTGGCCTGTACCAGCTGTGTTGTGGAGCGAGTAGCAGCATCAACCCCCAGTGTGTCCTTGCTGCTCGGAGGATAGCTCCTTGGTACCCACAGAGATAAGACCAGCACCAAATGCTGTATTGCTCTTGTTGAAGGATGTAGGCCTACTGGTACAATGTGTGGAGTGCCACAGGGTTATGAAGGCTGGCTGTTACGATGGGCACGAGTGCACACCATATCTCACTGCTGGTGAGGAGAGAGAAGCAGCCGCACTGCTGAAGAGGGCCATCTCCACCAGCCCCGATCCAGCAGGCATAATACAACTGCCTAGAGGAGGAACAGCTAAGTGTATTCAATCTCACTTACATTACACTAAACCATACCTTGTAGCCAATGACATTCATGCGTGTGACCAAAGCCCGCCACCTGACCTCAGCTGCTTGTTCCAAGACTGTGAAGACGAGGCGTGCAGAGATGCACACAGCCAGAAGCATCGTCAGTGGAGGAGAGCCGTCTGCCCTGATGGAGGAGGAGGTACTCACTCTGAGTGATGAAGAGAGGATGTCTCTATTGCAGAAGGCAGGCATCACAAACATTGCAATCGACTCTGTCCAAGTATTGGCCATAAAAGTCGGCATGGCTATTCCCTGGAACGGTTTGAGACAACTTAGACGATAAAGCATTACACAAAAAGTATAAAAATAACCTACATATGCATTACTTGTCTAGGTGGCTGAAAGCGTCAGGAGTATCTCTAGCTGGGGAGCAGCGGATGTGCAACATTTGCAGGCAAATTGTGGGCGACAACTTGAAAGGAGAGATGGCTCTATTCTCATTTCCTCATCCTTCTGGTGGTGAAGAGCTTAGGGGAGCTCCTCTGGTTTATATTCCAGATCTGGTTCAGAAGGTTGTTGACCTCTTGGAAGAGAATGAAAGGTTAATTAGGAGGTCAAGGCATAAACCTTGCAAAATAATTTTAACCCTATGTAGGACAGGACGGCTTACCTGGCATGATGGGGTCATCCCTGCCAGTGAGGTGTGGTTAAAAATAGGAGGGGACAAAGGAGGTGGTTCGTTCAAGATGAACTTTCAGATTGTAAATGTTCCAGCGCCTAACTCAGTCCACAACACCTGCGTGTTTTGCTGCTTTGAAGCGGGCGACACTGTTACCAACCTCCACATAGCACTTGACCGCTATAAAGATCAAGTTGCACATCTGCAAGGAATGAAATGGAGGTAAGAACAGTTAATATCAAATGATTTTAAAAATGAACATTAAACCTACAGGCAATACACACTCAGGCTGTTCATGTGTGGAGACTACGAGTTCATTACTAGAATGTACGGGCTGTCAGGAGCAAGTGGTATGTGACTATTTGCATAGGTGCTAAACAAAGTGTACAAACATTGCACCTTTCTTATAGGATGCTACCCATGTTTGTATTGCTTGGCCCACCATCAGCACTTAGTAACACCTCTCTCAGTCAGAGGACCAGCTCCACCCAGAACATTTGAAACTATCAGTGCTGACCATCAGCACTACATTGCTTCAGGGTTTGGCAAGAAACAAGCACAACACTTCTATAACTGCATTTCAGAGCCTATTTTCAACATCCCCATTTCGCAAGTAAGTATAAATGAATTTGCCAAGAACTGTTTTGTATGATCATGCACATGCACACACACACACGCTAGGTATGCCCACCTGGTCTTCACATCACTTTGGGCATCTTTACCAAGATTTATGGGTTGCTTGAAGACGAGTGTCATACCCTTGACCTTGAGCTGGCTCTGCACTCAAGAGACGATGCCCACTTCAGCTTCTCCAATTACAGCCATGAGCTGCAAAGGCTTTGGAAGCTACAAGCAGAGTTGGAACAAGCCCAGGAGTCATATGATTTGTCGCAGCAAATGGCAACATATGTATCACTAGTTGTTGGGGAGAATGCTTCAAGCAATGTGAAGACAAGATGAAATCTCTCAAACAACTTGTAAGCCATGCATGCAGTATAAAATGTGTATTGACACACCAATCACACTAGGAAACAGATGTAGCCAACTGCACAGCCACAGTGAAGAAGGGATTTTCGATCAAGGACGGCCCCTTTGTTAAGGAGCTGGACTCTGCACTGCAGTCCATAGGAGTACATCACCTGCAATATTTTGGAGGTGCCTTTGTGGGCAATCATGTACATGTAACAATGTAGTACTGTATGTATGTTGCGTCTGCGCACGGAAATGCCCGCGTAATAATATTCATTAGGAACAGCTGCGGGGTTGCTTAGCTACGGAGTACGGCAATGTTGTAAGTGCATTTGTTGTGAAGTTACTATTAAAGTTGCCCGTTGACCCACGTAACAAATTAGTGTCAGAAGTGGGATAGTCATACGATATGGCTGAGAAAGTGAACATTCCACTTCCGGATATTGCTTGTGAATCATCATGGATTCGTTTTGAGTTGGTTGCGGCTGCCAAAGAATGGAGTCAGGAAAAACAGGCACTAATCTTGCCAACGCTGCTGAGGGGCAAGCTAGTTGAGTGCTATACAGAGCTTGAAGCTGATACGAAGAAGGCGGTGAAATGCGTAAAGGAAGAGCTGGTGAAGAGGCTAAGATTGTGTCGCGAGCCACTAGAGGCCGGGAAGCTATTCATGGCACGCTCACAACTTGAAAAGGAGAGAGTCGCTGATTTCGCAATGCAGTTGAAGAAATTGTTCAAACAAGCGTATCCTGAAGAGCGCAGTACTTCTAGTCTCGTACCCAGACCCAAATGTACGTAACGATGATTATCGCTTACAGTATAACATCACGGTCTGGCCAACAAGTCGATCTGGTGCGCCGGAATGTTGGCGCTCCAATCAGAATCGAGAGCCCGCGCGACGTCACGGTAATTAGATTCCAATAGCATTCCACACTACAGAGAGGAGCCTGGTGCTTGATCGTGCGTGCGCGGCTAAGGTTGTGATATATGGACACGTGTCTAAAACGAAGGGAAAGCCATTTCAATATGGAAGGACTCATTACGAAGTACGTCTAAAATCTGTCGTGAATCGCTTTCCAGCCCATCGCGTTCCGTAGCTTAAGCAAGACAGATCTGCTTAAACAAACCTCACGTTTTATCGTGATGACGTAGACGTTGCTATGACAACCCTAATTATCGAACATTCCAATTACATTCCCAAGAACGACTTGTTGGCCAGACCGACCCTCGTACGTTTGGGTCTGGGTACGAGACTACAGTACTTCCGGTGTCATAGGGTATACGGTCCGGTCCAATTTTCGGTCCGGCGGACCGTATTCCCTTAGGGAATACGGTCCCCCCCGGACCCAACTCCCTAGGGAATACGGTCCGTGTAAAATATTGTACATCCAGGGAATACAGTCCGGGGGAGGAGGCGGACTCAATTCCCTGACAGAAAGGAGATTTGATTTTGACGACCACTGGTAATCATAGTGTGTATAATTGAAAAGAGAGGTCGATCCTCACCGAAATCGCAACCGTTAGTGTTTGACAACCACTGGTAATTATAATTAAAAAGAGAAAAAAAATCTCACCGAAATCGCAGCCGTTAAGGCAGTCAAGTTTATAATGAAAACCATGCATTTTAACACAGAACAGAAGTTCTATAATTGATTATTTGGAAGTTATATAATGAAAGCAATTAATGATAGTGAATAGCTAATTTATAATTTAAACACAAGACAGAATTTATATAATGAAATTAATTTAAACACGAGAAGACACTTGAAACAAGACAGAAGTTCTTTCACGGCATCAGATTTAATTGGAGGTGGCTGTGCTCCATTCTTCTGTTCTTGGCATGAAGAGTGTTCTAAAGAATGATTTTGACTCGTATAGTTCTTAAAAATTCCTTTAGGATAATAAAAATTTCATATGGAATAATTTTGTTGTATATGCATTCTTTGTAGGAAAACAAAGCTCTTTTTCAGAGCATATTTGAACAATATACTTCAATGTAATCTTCATGTCACTAAATCAAAATTGACAAGAATGTTAGTATCCACACAATATTGGCTTACTTGTTGACATATACATGTAGGATGGAATTTTCCCTGCATGCCTTCCACACTTTTAGTTTTTTTTTTTGGTATGATTTTCATAGAAGCACCTCTCTGGCAGCGGTTCCACTGGCTTCACTTCTGGAATTGGTTGTCTAAAACTGGGTACTAAATCTTTATATGTGTAGCTTTGGAGAACCCAAAAACAATAATATAAACGTAAGAAATGAAAAGTGATAACAACTACTGGCATGTTCTATACACTGTTTTGCTTACTGACGACGTATGTCCAGATGAATGTGCGACCAGTATAGTACATGTGTATAGTGCCTCGATTTGTCTTCGGTGCTGTCTCTTCCCTGATGGCCTCCACTTTTGGACGCGTGATACTACTAAAACGCATCTTCTGTTAAAACCACCGCTATTGCATCTTCGTTCTTCCCTGCCACATACAGCAGAACATCGTCATGGCTTAATTAGCGAGAAGTCTCTCGAACGCTTTCGTATCAACCACTTCTCTGACTCTGTGTATCGGCGCATAATGCATATTGCAGGGTACGTCCTGTCCTTTCGATACGACTGTACCCACTTCAGCGTTCCTTCATGCACATCTTTTCTATTCCTGCATGGAGTACAATGTAATTTCTTACTATACTGACACATGCACTGGAAAAGAAAACAATTCAGTGCTACATTTTAAGTAGAACAATGAGTGCTAGCTCAGTCTCAGATGTTCATAACATAACCTACCATTCCACGGCCTTCTTGTTCTCAGTCTTACGTGACGCGCATGCACGTAGTTTTAAATTGGTGATGTATATAGGCACCAATTTAGTAAATAAGGGATTTCGGATATTATCGCAATTCTCAGATATTATACAGACCTGCATTTAGCAAGTAAGGTCTGTAGACATGTAATGTTTGACAAATGCTATGCTTAATACAATTCATACACTGATAACCATTTTGTGTCTCTCATCTTTTATGCAGTTTGTCTATGAGCGTAACATATCTTTATATGTGTATCAGTACATGAGTGCAAGCCAGCAATTAGGATGGTTCATGTCGCAAACTTTCATAGCACATATACATTGTTGACATAAGTGGGATTTCATTCTTCATTTTGTAGCTGTACACTAGATTATATTATTAGCCAACATCGCTTGCACGTCCTAATACCAGTTCAGCTACTCTCCCCTATCACTGTAGTGTCTGCTAGTATCTGTCAGGTAGGATATTGATGCAACTGAACTGACAGTCATATGGATCACTGAACGCCAATCTTTCCTTCTACTGTTCCCTGTATAGGCCTATTATATTCCTGAATCATGGGCGGGATAAACTGTGTTGGTGCAAGGTGCTAATTAAGGCTTGTTATTCGTGTACTTTATACTATAAGTGGTATAGAAGCCTTACTATGGTATGGGCATAAGAGTTATTGAGCAATTCTATACATAGTCCATGGAAAGAGAAGCGAGTAAGTTGATATTGCTATACTGGCGCGGCGTGAGGATTGATATCGACGATTCGTAGCAGTATATCACAGGCTTAGGTAAGAATATATTGCTATTTGCAGTGAATTCTAGTTCTTTACCACCGGTAGAGATCTAGTCAGTTTGGTCCATTCCTATTAACGCTCCTTCCTAACTTCACAATCAATGAACAGACTACGGTGAATACGAGTGTGTTGGTCACTTAGATTTGGCGATAACTCCACATTGCTGTGTTTTCTAGCAGTCTAAGTTTCTAGTGGGCTCTAATATGGGTACTAGTAATAGGGGGAGGTTGGAAAACTGTTCTTTCAGTGTGTTTCAAAGGTGCATTCTTATTGATGCACAACTCTCGCAGGTAGACTTTGACAATGTGTTTCTATTGGAGAGAATCGGTGTGTTAATTTAAAGTCAATGTGTCATGTGTGTTTACACTTACTCTCATGCAGATGATGTATATGTATTGCATTCTTATAGGGGGTAGATGCGCACCTCTCCAAGGTGATTGGAGATAATGTGTTCTCATAGGTAGGAAATTTTAAGGTCAGTGTGTTTGCACGCCCTCAGATGACATACACCTGTATGTATATGCACCTGTAAGACAAGGATTGTCATCTGTGTGTTTCCACTGGAGGGAATCAATCTATTTAAGGTCAGTGTGTCATGTTTGTTTGCACTTACCCTCAGATGACATATATCTAAGCACGTCTTTTTACATGCACACAAAGACAAGCCAGGTCAATTTACGGTACATCACGTGCATTTGGTGTAGGTGTTTTTCTGTTGGTTGAGCGCTTGTTGAACGTATTGCTTGGTACTACTAGTACTGTCGAATTCTTCCAAAGGTGAGGCGTGCTTATTGCTTTAACGGGTTGTACGTGCACCATATGTGTATACCATTTTGGGAGGTCGATATCGACGCAATTTGGTTATATGGAGCGCACCTGAACAGTCTTGACATCTAGCTGTTGTCACGATGACATTACTACTTAGAACGCCAGGGCTGGGTATACAGTAATATAGAGAAATGCTGGCTTCGTTTGAGATGGGCAGGAGGAAGGCTAGATGAGATAGGAAGATAAATTATAGATGTGTGGAGTTGGTGCTGAATAAGAAGTCAAGGAAGACCATATTACGTTTTACCATAGATATTTAAGTAAGGGGATTGGAAACGCATCACGTGAGCACATGATTGTACACGTACACTCCTTGACACGGTTATTATTACCCTTAAACCGATGAAGACTTGAAATCTGCTGCTACTGTGGGATTTGTTTTCGTCGTAAAACGTCATATTACATCTTCCTACGTGTCTGTAAGCCATTCTTTAACTGGCACGGCTCCTTGCTCTTATTGTTTGCTTGCTGAACGCGATTTTCTAGTACCTTACGCGACTCGGTTACGGACTGTACCTTTTATTTTTGACCAGTTCATCCCAGCGCGACTCTGTTACTACTACGTCGTTGGTAGGTCATATCTGTATGCCTTTCCTTAATTTTGTGTACGGAGGACTGTTCCTTTGTTCGCAACCTCCATTCTAGTACGTAAGAAGCGTAAATGGAGTTACTTTGGCACTGTACCTTTTTCTACGATTCTAAATGTGCTGGCGCGCTAAACGTTGCATATTATAGATGTGCACAGTGTGCTACGTGCTGTCATTTTCCCATTAACCGTATCGCCTTAGGAGAGGTAACGAAGCTAAGGAGAGAAGCATATATCGATTTTTGATTATTTTTTAAGCAATGGGTATAAGACATTACGAGTGTGTAGAAGAAAGTATGACTGGAAAACAAAGGCTTTGGGTACCAGGCTTTGCTTGTCCATATACCATTCGCAAAGACGTGAACCTGTGATCATGACGTCTCGGTCCCTATAGTCCATAAAACAGCTGCTGCGTACGATATGAATTTTTAATTGTAGGCGTAACAAGGACTGTACGTGACTAATTAGATTCATTGATCCGTTTCCAATCCCCTTACTTTAATATCTATGGTTTTTACTCATTAATATGTTTTCTTAAATAATGCCCCCCCCCACCACCATGTGGGCTATGAAATGAAAACGATATCAATCAAAGAGTAAAAAAAGGGGTGTCACTGTTAACTAAGAGTAGTATTTTTCTGTTAGGTGACTACTGGTTCCTCTGTTAAGTCTGGAGGTTGCTAGATCCTTTGTTCCTGTTTGGTGACTACTGGTACCTCTGTTGAGTCTGGAGGTTGCTATATCCTGTGTTCCTGTTTGGTGACTACTGGTTCCTCTGTTGAGTCTGGAGGTTGCTAGATCCTGTGTTCCTGTTTGGTGACTACTGGTTCCTCTGTTGAGTCTGGAGGTTGCTATATCCCGTGTTCCTGTTTGGTGACTACTGGTTCCTCTGTTGAGTCTGGAGGTTGCTAGATCCTTTGTTCCTGTTTGGTGACTACTGGTTCCTCTGTTCAGTCTGGAGGTTGCTGGTTCATGGTTGGCAGGTTAGAATGACAAGGAAATACATTCTTGGAGATGAAACTTTAAGCAGTGGGGGTGGTAAAGCTTGTCATATCGGGTGTTGGGGGTGGAAAAGCTTGTGTTGGGTTTTTATATTATGTGTTGGTTTGGATTTGTACTCATACACCCTTGTTGATCCAATGTGCTCTCCTGTCACCCCTTCTCTGCACTCATGGTCACCCTACTCCTCACTCATGGTCACCCTTCTTTACACTCATGGTCACCCTTCTCTGCACTCATGGTCACCCTACTCTGCACTCATAGTCACCCTTCCCTGCACTCAATGTCATCCTTCTCTGCACTCATGGTCACCCTACTCTGCACTCATGGTCACCCTTCTCTGCAATCAATGTCATCCTTCTCTGCACTCATGGTCACCCTACTCTACACTCATGGTCACCCTTCTCCCTTCTCCCCACTCATGGTCACCTTTATCACCCTTCTCTTCACTCATTGTCACCTATGTGAGTCACTATAGGTTAGTATGTGTTAATAACAGATAAATTGATGGTGAAGAATTTTAAAGTGGAAGTTTGATTACTGAACTACTTTATTTCCATCCATTTTGCAGTGTATATTCAAACCGGCATTAACCGTTTCAGTTCAAAGGTGAGATTGGCATGTATGATTAAGTAGGGAAAAGTATGCACACTTAGTAATAATTAAAAACATCCATATAGACTGTGTTATTTGTCTGGAGAATTCAATGGCAGACCCGCACACGTAGTACAGCACTTCCACAAGCTGCCCTTGCTGGAGAGTAGTTTCCTTCCACAATTAGCCCTGGCTCGTACATCATCAAGCTATAGCTTGTAACAGCAAATGGCTTACATGCGATAAACTATTTGTTCCTCCTTGAGTCCTAACTGAAAACGTCATCCACTGCACGCTTGACCTCTCCCTCCGCTTTGGAACATATATGCGAAGCACAACTGAATCATATATGTGATCAGTACAAATTTGTACAATGCCATAAAGGTCAAGCTAACCGATTACTGGCCGTAGGTGCATAAATGCGTCACGTAATTGATGATGTTTAACGGCCTACCATTACCACCGCGTACATCCAATGCTTACGTACGATGCATAATACTTTTAATACATAATACACACATTTTGAAGGTCAGAAGCACATGCATGGCTGTGGCTTGCTTTCATATGACTGCAGCACAATACATTCACTCACAACACATGCATACATGCACATTCACGGGTCAATCCATCTATTGTGAGCGGGAGTTGTGCCTCACGTCTTCAGATTTTGCTCCAACCTCTCATATATGTTGGTCTTGATATGAAAGTGACTTTTACCATTTATTGGGTTAATAACGTTAATGGTTTACGAAATACACGCCACTGAATAATTAATTTTTTCATAAATGTTGCAACTTTGCGCACTCATATCTTGGCTGCAATACAATTGACAGCAGAGTTTTTGGCACCAAATTGAAGGACATGATTAGTACAACTGATCTATGATGATTCTTTTTGGGGTGTGGGTAAACAGTAGCGGATCTAGGAATGGGGCTATGGGGGGGGCGGTTGGTTGGAGGGACGGCCGGGGGTGGGGGGTGCATCCCCTTGCCAGCAAGGGGGTATGGGGGAGCGCTGTAAGCTCCCCCATCGGGGCCTGGGGCTCTGCCCCAGAAGCTTTCACATTTTTCGCTTCAAACCACGCTGAATTTTTAAAAAAGAATTTACATACGCGCGATTTATTGCGACAACGCGCCTTGTAATGGCCGTCAACAGGCGCCTGAAATATTGGATATGCTCGTGTGAGCAAACCGGCCGTACTTCTCTATATTGTCGTTGGGATGTATGTAAATTGCTTTAGAAGCATGGTGATCTAGCAATCGAAGCAGCAGCAGCTGTGAAAATGTTTCGCCATTTGCACCTTTTACGGAACGGTGAACCTAATTAAACCTTTAGTGACAATCGGTAGACTATGTACATTTTTTAAAGGCTGAAACTTTGTTCAGTATTTATTGTTAAGTATTTATTAACCTTCCGCTGCCTATGCCATGCACCCACGCGCGCACATTGAAGAAACGAATAGATTAATAAAACGTTACCGGTTATTCCGGTATTAAATAAAATTTCATATCTAGATCTAATCATTGCATTTATCAAGAAATTGCCGCCCCCGACACACAAAAGGTGTGCTTTCTATAGATGTGTGTGCGTTACCCACGGTAGGTAGTGTGCGCGCACACGCATCGTGTGCGTGTGTGGGAGGGGGGGAGGGGGGGCGGCAATTTCATGACAGGGGCGGCATTTAATATGAATGGGGGGGGGGGGGGGGGGGGGGGCTGCCGCCCCCCCCCCAAGGCTATGCTAGATCCGCCACTGTGGGTAAAGGGTAAAATTTTTAGCAACTTCAAACCACCTTTTGCAGTATAGAGGTGTCCACCACGTGAAACACGAGTTTTTTTCTTCACACAAGTGAAGGGACTATCAGTGTCAGTGATTTTCAAAAATAAAAAGTCTGTGTATTGATAACCCCTGAGAACCACGCAAGGTTTTACCTGAGGGCGCCATTTTTGTCTCATCAAAATTCAGTTTAGTTTACATAGGTCCAAGTGGTGTTATGTAAACTGTCTTACCACAGCTGCCCATGACTGAGCAGATAGTGCCTCCTTATTTGGGCACTTGCGGGCATTTTATTCTGTTTTGTGCATCAAGTATTATTGTCGTGACAGTCACTGACCCATTAGAGAAGCATTGGCACCGCATACATTCGCACCTTCGAGTTACAGAAAAACTTATTCAATATCCATTTGCAAAGTGGAGACTTGCTGTGTGTAAACTGCCTAAAAGCAGTTCAAAATCATTGTTCTGAAGTAGCTTCCGAACACGCAGGGCCTAGCAGTCTTTCTCAGGAATGTGTGTGCCAATAGTTGGCATACCTTCGCACAGCAAATTCCTGAGAAAGACTGCTAGGCCCTGCGTGTTCGGAAGCTACTTCAGAACAATGATTTTGAACTGCTTTTAGGCAGTTTACACACAGCAAGTCTCCACTTTGCAAATGGATATTGAATAAGTTTTTCTGCAACTCGACGGTGCGAATGTATGCGGTGCCGATGCTTCTCTAATGGGTCAGTGACTGTCACGACAATAATACTTGATGCACAAAACAGAATAAAACGCCCGCACGTGCCCAAATAAGGAGGCACTATCTGCTCAATCATGGGCAGTTGTGGTAAGACAGTTTACATAACACCACTTGGACCTATGTAAACTAAACTAAATTTTGATGAGACAAAAATGGCGCCCTCAGGTAAAACCTTGCGTGGTTCTCAGGGGTTATCAATACACAGACTTTTTATTTTTGAAAAACACTGAGATTGATAGTCCTTTCACTTGTGTGAAGAAAAAAACTCGTGTTTCACGTGGTGGACACCTATACTGCAAAAGGTGGTTTGAAGTTGCTAAAAGTTTTACCCTTTACCCACACACCAAAAATAATCATCATAGATCAGTTGGACTGATCATGTCCTTCAATTTGATGCCAAAAACTCTGCTGTCAATTGTATTGCAGCCAAGATATGAGTGTGCATTTAATTATTCAGTGGCGTGTATTTCGTAAACCATTAACGTTGTTAACTCTATAAATGGTAAAAGTCACTTTCATATCAAGATCAACATTTATGAGAGGTTGGAGCAAAATCTGAAGTCGTGAGGCACAACTCCCGCTCACAATAGATGGATTGACCCGTTAGTGTGTATGTGTGCATATGTTGTGAGTGAATGTATTGTGTGTGCATGTGTTGTGAGTGCACGTGTGTTGAGTGCATGTTTGTTGAGTGCATGTTTGTTGAGTGTACATGCGTGTTGAGACATGTGTTGTGTGTGTGCACTTACGTTGTGTGTTTTGTTTGTTATGTTATTGTGTATGTGTTGTGAATTTAATGTGCTTGTGTTGTGATTCTGCTTATGCAATTTGAGTTTGCACTAATGTTCGGAGGAAAACTTATGTGTCTCTCTTTGAGCACAGATTATGAAGTGCATTAGAAATTCTGGTTATTTATGTTTGATTCAAGGATTGACTTGTGCTATAACAATCGATATTTAATTTTTGTGCAGATACTTTAGCGTTGTGTCATCTATTGTGCATAGAGACTGAAAAAGTAGCAAGGGGAACAGCATTGGCTCTTGCTTGCTTCAGTCAAAAGCGGTTCATGGCAGCTATTTTGGGAACAGAATAACATTTTGACTTAAACCTTGGTGGTGGTCATTAGGTAGAAAACATCAACTTTGTTGCAATAGTGATTATTCCAAAACTAGCTACAATTTCTGGTTGCATTTTTTTCATGTACTTTCCAACCGTAGTCACTCTCTATCATTCTACAATTTCTGGTTGCAGTTGCAGTTTTTTATGTACTTTCCTAGCGTAGTCACTCTCTATCATTCTACATGGTGTCCAGGATAAAATGGATAGTGACAAACTGGAAAAGGAAATAAAACATCTGGAAGAGAAAAGGAATGATCTGAATAAGAAAATTGAGAAACTGGAGAAGGAAAAGGATAATCTGAATAAGAAAAGTGAGAAACTGGAGAAGGAAAAGGATGATCTGAATACGAAAAGTGAGAAACTGGAGAAGGAAATTGATGATCTGAAACAGAAAGTTACAAAACTGGAGAAGGTAAAACCAGAAGAGAAAGTACAAGATACCGTACTGTACTTGCAATAACAAAGATAGCGTACACCGATGTACACATTTGGCTGAATGCCACAGGGGATTTAGTATTGTCACACGACCATCCTGACTCATTGCTAGGTACTGGGGTAGGTTTTATACTTGGTGGGTACCCGTCACATGTGTTGTTGAGGTGGTTTGTGCATTAATAATAAAAGGTACAACATACTATTAGCTGATAGGTACTTCCACTACTGAACTGTACTGAACTAAAATGAGCATTGACCCATGCACAAGGACTTTTTACCCTTACATTGATCTTGGTTCACATAGTTAATACTGGGAAGGTTTTATGATTGGTGCGTTGTGACCTGCTAAGTATGCCCCTTTTGGAATGGTTGTATTGTTTAAATTTTATCTTACTAAGTCACATGTGGAGATAAGGTTGTTTATATTAGGGGGGTACTATAAATGGGTGTCTTTGGAATTCGCCTGCTCCAACTTAACCCTATGTGCATTGATAGAAATGAAGCATTTTGGCTGTAAAATGTATATACCTATCTTTAAATTTCACTTGATATCAATATCCATTTCCGCAACCTATCCTGCCGCCGATGCAGGTATAAACAAAAGTGGTGCTAACGGCAGAACGCAACAATTTGGAACTCCTTTTGTGTACCTGCCTCTATTGTTTAGTACCCAAGATGGCAGTTTTGTAGCGTATATGCCATTGCCAACATAAAAATACTTATTGATATTGCCGAATAAGTTTTGTGAACGTTTCGTCGCTTGCGTGAATAAAGAATTATCGCAGTTAATGACTCACTTATACAAACAACAGCAATCAAACAGCTTTGCATCAAATAAGAGACAACTACAATCGCAAACGTATTCGCATACGCGCACTACACAGAGCACTGAACAACAGAACAAAGAGGGCATTACCTCAGCCTGCCTGCGATATCGCTAGAGCAGCGGTTCGAATCGCTAAATAGAACCCAATTGCCATGTAAACAGATGATGTTATTAAAATAATATTTATAGATTAGTCATGGCATGTCTCATGTTTGAACGTTAGTAGCAGCACTAAACGTAAAGTTTACATTTCCTTTGTTTGGTCCTGTAATTGTGTAGAAACGTTCTTGAAGTTGGTACTTGGAAATTTTTTTGCTTTTTAACCGTATAAAAGGTTCACATTATTGCAAGAATCATAATGGTACTTACAAATATAGGATTACTAGAAAAGGAAACAAAAATCTATTTATTCACATACCCTATTTGTTTTTAAATGCCAGAAAGCAAAAGCAATTCAGAAAAAATTAATGATAAAAGTTTCACTTTGAGATAGTACACTTTATTAATACTGTTGTAAATTTCTTTTTCTGACTTGAAATTCTAGTGGTACAACGAGTTACTAAACTGTTTATGAAATAATACTAATAGATTATTCCCATTCCCTTGTCATCGTCTTAAACCACTGTGGACTATAGGAGGGTGGATTGAGAGATCTTTGAGAGATCGCCAGTAATGATCACTCCAAGTACCCTCCTACTCCTCTTCAGTCCGCTCCCCCTGCCCTTTGACATCTTTCAAGTTCATCCTTTTGACGTAGAATTATCCACGATAATTCTTTATTCACGCAAGTGATGAATTGTTAACAAAATGTACAATTAATCGGCAATATCGGCTAATGTTGGCGCTGGCATATACGCTACAAAACTGCCGTCTTGGGTACTAAACAATAGAGGCAGGTACACAAAAGGAGTTCCAAATTGTTTCGTTCTGACGCTAGCACCACTTTTGTTTATACCCGCATTGGCGGCAGGATATGTTGCGGAAATGGATATTGATATGTTTTATTCAAGTGGTAGGGGGTAAATTTAAAGATTAGTATATACATTCTACAGCCAAAATGCTATCAGTGCACACAGGGTTAAGTGGGAGCAGCCGAATTCCAAAGTCACCCATTTATAGCACCCCCCTATTTGTGTGTTATTAGTTAGTGTTGTAATAATCACCAGGATGAGAGGCTGATTATATGGCAACTACTGAGGAATAAAGAGGAACGTGCAACTAAGATGCAGGAACATGCAACTAAGCTATTGGATCAGCTAAGTATGATACAGGATCAGCTAGGTCAGATACAAGATCAGCTGATTAATATATGTAAACAGCGATTTGAGTTAATGAAACGCGAAGAGCAAGGTAAATGATGGAATTCTTCCTCCTTTTGTTCTAATTACGTGGTTCTATCTACAGCAGCTAATGTCCATGATAAAGATGATTATACTAAGCCATCAAGAAGTAAAAAAGCAAGACAAGAAGGTACTTGAACAGTGCAGTTTAACTGACTTGTAATAACATTTTGACCAGTGTGACGAGATGGGAGCCCATTTATCTTTATTAGAAAAGTACTGTATTTGGTCGTCTGTTGTGGTCATGTATAGTCAGCGGCAGATCCAGGATTTAGGGGGGGGGGGGGGGCGGAGCCGCCCCGGGGAGGGAGCACCCCTCCTGCCCAGCTAGGGGGTATGGGGGAGCGCTGTAAGCTCCCCGCGTCAGGGTCTGGGGTGGAGCCACAGAAGCCAATGCCTTTTGCGTAGAACCCCCCCCCCCAAAAGTACGCAAAAACTGCACTAAAAACAGATAGAGGCTGGGGAGCCACAGATCAAGAGATCAGCCTATATGCATGTTCAAAGCGCCAATAAATCGCCACGATAATGTTCCAAACACTTGGTTAATATCTATGGTAGTACTGAACTCACCGTTGATTCGTTTAGAAAATGCACTGCATGGGGCGGAACTCCTGCAACTTCGTTATATTAAAAAAATCATTGAATCCCTTTGAAAAAGGTTTGATTTTAAAATTAGATTACAATGAATTGTGCTATGCATTTGCTAGCTGCTCATTTGTTTTCCAATACAAGAGCCAATTTATCTATCGAGGATGCCATGTCGTAAATGCATCTATTATATTCTCTACCATCATGATCACAGAGGCTCCAAGCCATTATCGTTTAGATATACATTTGTAGGAAACTGATGCAAGCTTTTAGAGACAGCAAAAAGGCAGACTGACCATTGCAACGTACTATCAAATGGGATCATTTCCGAGAAAAGGGACCTAGCGCATATTATAAAAATGGTATCATGTTTGCATTGCTATAACTTTTGAACGGTTAAAGCTATTAACTTCCTATTTTCTGGCTATCATACTACACCATTGTCTTGAACATGCTCCATGTCAGTATTGCAACTTCTGATACCCCAAGGGGTTCAAACTCGCCATAACTTTAGGCAGGAATACTCAAATCGCTCCAAATTCGCTTTGTACATAAAGAGGTCCCTTAGCAATTGGATCGTTCTGTTCGTTAATTTTTAGGTCATCTGTTACGGAGATACAGTTGAAGAAACTACTTGCATGTTTTCACGCTCGATTCCTGCCAATGATTTGGGTGAATCGGGTCCCGCTCAATGTATGGGGAGGCGATGTTTATATCATTGGCGCGAATCAAGCGGGAAAACGTGCAAGTACTTTGTTCAACTGTATCTCCGTATTAACGAACAGACCAATCCAATAGCTAAGGGACCTCTATGTACAAACCGAATTTGAAGCGATTTGAGTGCTCCTGCCGAAATTTATGGCGAGTTTGAATCCCTTGGGGGTATCGGAAGTTGCGTTACTGACATGGAACATGTTCAAGACCCCAAAATGTTACTTATTGTACTTTACCATAGAGCAATGGTGTAGTATGAAGTGCTGAAAATAGGAAGTTGATAGCTTTAACCGTTCGCAGTGTTTCGCACAGAATGCTTTTCAAACAGGGCGCTCATGATTAATTAGCATATGCGGTACCACCCACGTTCGTATTGGCCGATTCAACCAGTGGGGGGGGGGGGGGGGGGGGGGGGGCTGTCCGCTTTTAGCCGATTGCACTGATTCTTACAGTCCGTCACGCGCGTTCAATGGCACGATCGCAAACTGCGAGTAAGTTACATGTAATTGTATGGCCACGCCCATTTCCCCGGAAAATTCAAACAGGGCGGCGCGCCCTGATTTTGCTATGCTGTGGGAAACGCTGCGTTCGAAAGTTATAGCAATTCAAATGTAATGCCATTTTATATAACACTTTTTAAAAATATGCGCTAGGCAGGGTTTCCACCAGCGCCACGCAGTAATTGTGGTTGACCATGTTGATATATTCATTGCTGACAGTGGTGGTGTTAACAGAACAGTGTACCTAAGCCTACCTAAGCCTAATTCCACAATTAAAAAGTGGGAGTGCCTTGCAATACGTATTGCAATAGGATTTTCCCTTACAAATTTCGCTTGGTAAGGGGGATTTAGTATCTTATGTTCTACCCACAAGCCCCTCCTTCAAACAGTATATAAAGGGTACATGCAGGTTTACAAAGCATGTTAATCAAGAAAAAGCATTTGAATCAGTGATGAGTTTAGAGGAGGCTTCTACATTAGTGAGTAAAAAGAAAAATAGTGGGCATAAGGTTGGCTACTGTCCAGCATGGAAGCAGCAGTATCCGTGGGTAGTCACAGTAGAACAGGTTGATGGTTCTGTGATAGGGCTTCTTTGTGAGCTTTGCAGACTGCAAAATGCCACTGAAGTTGAACAAAGCAAGCCTTGTGTATGGACATCTATACCCTGCACTTCTCTTCGCAAAGATTGCATTGAGCGCCACAGACAATCAAAAATGCATATAGTAGCTTCGCTACAACAAGGAAGTGATGCAGCAATGAGTGCAGATGAATCACAGAGAAGGGCACTAATAGGAACACTAAAGATTGTCTACTGGCTAGCTAAAGAAGAGGTTGCCATCTTTACCAAGTACGAATCCTTGTTGTGCCTGGTACAGAGCCTTGGGTGTACATACATAAAAGATATTTCTCGTGGTAGAAATGCAACATACTCAAGCCATCAGATTGTAGGAGAGTTCATACAGTGTCTTGCATCAGTCACAGCAGATGCAAAGCTGAGTAGGCTACGATCCAGTCCCTTCTATTCACTGATGATTGATGAGTCAACTGACACATCTGTTTTGAGCCAGCTTGTCATTGTAGCAAAATATCTCCTACCATCTGGAGATGTGGAAACCTCATTTGTACACATGTGTGACATTGCTAATGGCAAAGCAGAAACAATTGAAGAAGCAGTTATGGCATACATTCAGAACTTTGACCTAAATGTTAACAAACTGCGTGCTTTTGGCAGTGATGGTTCATCTGTGATGGTGGGTAAGAACAATGGTGTAGCTGCCAAACTGAAGATCCACCAACCACGCTTACTATCGATTCACTGCATCAATCACAGACTTGCACTTGCTGCAGCTCATGCCGCTGATGACATTCCATATCTGCAAAAGTTTAAATCTACAGTGCAATCACTATTCCTGTTCTACCAGAACAGTCCTGTCCGAATGGCTGGCCTTCATTAGATACAGGAAATTTTCAATGATCCTATAATAAAGCTTACCCAAGCCAAAGATTTTCGGTGGTTGTCTCATGATGCTGCCATTAACTCAATAATTTGCACACTTCCATCGTTAATTGCAAGTTTAGAAAGAGACACTACAGAGCGCTCTGAACCAGCGGCTGAAGGTTTAGCAAAGTTTGTGAAGACCTACTACTTTATCACTTGTGCTCACCTTCTGCATCACATCTTGCCTCATATAAGTCACATGAGCCTGATATTTCAAAAGGAGCACGTGGATGTATCACTAATACAGCCAGCCCTTGATTCCACCATACAAAGCATACGAGCATATCGTACAGCAAATATACCACAAGAGGTTGATGCAGTTATTGAAGGTGCTCTTCAAGGCTTCAAAATTAAGGATTCAGAAACAGAAAGGGAAAGGCTTCGTGATTGCATCCAGATGAAATATGTTGATGCTGTTATCAAAGAACTGGAAATTTATTTCCCTAACAGTGATGAATATAATGCCTTTACCATATTTGACCCTTCTAAATTACCAAGTGTTTCATTTGACACTTGGGGACTAGACAAGCTGGCAATCCTTGAAGACAAGTATGGAAATGGGGACAATCCAGACATTGACTGTAGTGCGTTAGAATCTGAGTGGAAGAGCATCAAACACTTCATGTCCCGTGCATATCGTAATACAGACATGAGGTCATTTTTGAAGCTGCTAGTCTCAGATGCAACTCTTAAAGACCTATTCCCTCAGATGTCAAGACTAGCTTCCATTGCACTAATCCTGCCTGTTAGTACTGCAGAGTGTGAAAGATGCTTTTCCGCAATGAACAGAATTAAGGCAAATCTTAGAAATAGACTGCAAACATCAACTTTATGTCAACTAATAACAATTTCAGTGGAGGGGATGCCTTTAGAGCACTTTGAGTTTGAAAAGGCTGCTAGCATTCGGGGTAGCATGAACAAACGTAGAATAAGTGTAATTGCATAACTATGCTGATTGATGCATGTATTTGAAGACTTACTACTCTCTAATAATGCAGATTTACAATGTGATTATGAAAATACCACCAGTTTGATGAACTCTACAGAGAAAGGGATATACCTAATGCCAAAATGGAGGGATTGGTAGTAGAATACGATAAATTAACACCCTTGTATACATACAACTATTATCACCCTTGCGCCCATGGGAGCAAAACAGTGCATTTTGGTCCTGCACACATACATGTACACTTACATGTATGCACAATTTATACATATTGAAAATTGAATAGATTATTACATGTACGAGGCGATTCCTTCTTTTCAATTGTGGATTACGCCCCCTTATTAGGCTTAGGTAGGCTTAGGTACACTGTTATGTTAACACCACAACTGTCAACCATGAATATATCAACATGGTCAACCACAATTACTGCATTTGCGTGGCGCTGGTGGAAACCCTGCTAGGTCAGAAATGATCCCAAATACTGAAATAGCATCACTGCACATTAGCCAAATCTTCTACTTGGATCTTTAGAGATGCTGGTGCTGTTGTTCATCCACGTTTAGGAGATAGAGGACCTGCATGATTCTTTGTCGTTTTGACACTGTCACGTTCAATCCCTTCAAATTGTGCGACCATTGCATATAATTATCAAACTATCGGTATTGAATAATTGATGATCTATATCGGCACGTATCACGCACACGCTGTATGAATCAATAATCATAGGTATAGGCAGAGCTAGCTAGCTAAGCAGCTAAATAAAGTTAATGGCATACATTTTTTTTTGGGGGGGGGGGGGGGGGGGGGGGTCACAGCTGATAGTACCAGTCAATAACCATAAAACCTAATGTAGCTTGGTAGTGAGCACAACAATATATGGGTAATATGCATTGCTACCTTAGCTGGATTATTTATTTGCATAGCTGCATATATGTATTGGGCTCATGAATGGGAAGCTTATGTTGCAAAAGAATGATGCACCTACAGTACACAAATCAAGATATTAATTTCATATCACTAGTATTGTGTGGTTATAGTATGCACATGGTCATCACTAGTGTGTCATCTAGCTAGGGTGGTCATCATATAGTGTGGTCATTATCTGGTGTGGTCATTATCTGGTGTGGTCATCATCTAGCTTGGTCATCATCTAGTGTGGTCATCATCTGGTGTGGTCATCTTGTGTGGTCATCTACAGTACAGTCATGGCTTGGAAATAAGCACATTATCACCTCCACAAATAAGCACATTAGCGGTATTTTTAATGTGATTCACTCAGATCTTATGGTAACTGTTGGTGTACTTAGCAAAACCCTATGATCTAACCTTCTTTTGTGTAATGAGTTTCATAGTTTACACAACAGTAAACAGGGTTGCACTCTATGTACACATTTAATAGACAAGTTCAGGAATTTTGATTGAAAATTATGATTGCTACGTGACGTCACATCCGGAGTACATGTTGCAGCTTGGGTCCTATCACTCCTATGCCAAACTGCCCACGTAAGCCTTAGTAAAGTTTCTGAGGGCAATGTATTCAAGCTTTTTTTAAAATCTCACTTGTTTACACACGCAAAAATAGTATGCAATCATCTTCGTCAAGAGTCAATTCCCGCATAATGCTTAATTTGTGAAGACGACATTCCTGGTGCTACGCTGTCTGAACCGATAGAGAGTCACAACATAGCAGCACTCAAATGGTGGCTTCTTTACCGTGGAATAAAAGTCAAATCATGTTGTAGGGAAAAGGATATATAGAAAGAATCAGGGAAGCTATTACAAGCGGCGCGGAGCAGAAGTTATTGACGTAGATGGTCATTAGGGTCATACCTGGCTCGAAAACAGCAGCAGCTGCATTTGGAAAGTAGTGGTGAGTGTACTGATTCCGCTATTGACATCAGGCTACCAGTTGCGAAGGTTCAACTTTAGTTTGATTAATGTTAAAAATATAGGATCCAGTTTTTGTTCTAGTAGATCCCTGCAGCTTTCTTTGAGGATCCTTCCAATACATGAGAGTAAGGGACCCAAAGAATGCCAACAAAACATCATAAGAATCAAACCCAGTGTACAGTTTCACATACTTATCATTCCCAGCAATGTCTGAAATTCTGAAATACACTCTTACATCAGTAAGTGTCTTCACCTTGCATCATTTTCATGTTTTAAAATTCTGAAGTGCTTGGTGATCAATGGTAGGAATTTCATGAACCTGGTAGTCTGTTAAGAGCTGCTCACATATGCCTGCTATCATCGGTGATGGGATTGGAGAAGGAGAAGTCACATATGACGCAATAACAGACTCTGTTTTAGATGCATCGCAGCTATCTTGCTCGCTGTTAAACGATAAACTAGAATTTCTTAACGATTCCCGTCCTTTAGCTCTTTGTTTCTGTCATCTTGTTTTTTTTTTTTTTGGTGATGCAAAATGCCTCCCAATGTTTAGTGTGGGTCTCGACTTGCATCTGTATCTGGGAAGTGTCGGCTACAAACACGATGGTACACATTGGTAGTCTTTAATGGCGATACTGGTAAGATCGAGCGCTTCAATCCATCGTTGCCTTCTCGAGCGTGATTGGGGGAAGCGATGAAAAGAAACACTATTGTCTTTAATGTTTGTATTGCGATACACAATGCAAACATTACCCGGCATTTGTAAAAGTAGGTTTTGAGTAAGCGGTTGTGGGGCCGATGGCCGAACTGGTACTCCGGACGTGACGTCACGAAGTAATTACTCGAAATTAAAAAATTCCTGAACTTGTCTATTGAATGCCTGTAGATCCTCCTCCCAGCAGTTATTAAACAAATACTACTACTACCTTCACCCTTTTACTAGAAAGAAAACAAACTTACCTGTACAGTACCATGTACATACACACCTCACCCTTATACATAAAGACTGGCTCTAGATGGGCAGCTGATGACAGATAGACAGGTTGCCAGCTCACTGTTAGTACAGGACAACACAAACGGCATGATTGAGATGCATCAGTATGTGCATCATGTGAATGTAGCATGTCTGCGTACAATATGAGTGAAGGAATTATAGCACAATACAAACCGTACTCACATGCTTGTGCATTTGCACCATGCTGATTGAAATGGTCATTTGGTACGACAAATGTGTATGGTACCGTACAAGTTGTAGCAGCAGCATTACATGCCAAAACTGGGACATCAGAAACTGCTTTATATCTAGGACAGTTTTGCCAACCATTCATACGGAGAACACAGATCAATTGCGTTCAGGTCTCTGGTTCTTTGAGGCAGATGGACGTTGCGGACAAATGTCTGTGGAGTACGATCAGGTTAGGCTGGCTGCCACGGGGATTAAGCTACATGTAATGCTGCTTCTTTGTATGTATTAACCATACACACTTGTGCATATGCATCTGAACATGTACATCACCTAATCTAAAACAGTACAGTACAGGTACATACAGTTAGCCATGTGCAGAAAAGTAAATTGTACGCATGATAGACATCTGGCTGCTAACATTGCCCTTACCCCTTTTGTAGTGTGGAGAACCCGCCAGTTTAGCTTCGGGTATTGTTTATAAACATGCGTGTGCCTGCTCTGTACAACATGGTTACCTAGTTCAGCCTTTTTATTTCACTGAGCCACACTGCACACCTGTAACACAATGAGTCCAATATTAGCATTTGACAGTTGTCTTTAATACCCAGCGCATGCAGAAAGCAACTCATCTCCACTAACTTGCTAAAATACTGTCTGTCAGGTGGTAAATAAGTAAACTGCAAAGCACACACATCGACATGTTGGAGGATGCTATGAAAGAGGTGTGGAAAGCACCATTCTCACAGCTTTGGCTCAGCATACTCAGTACTTACATGTACTAAGTCAATCACAGACCATACCAGGATACTGATATTGTACACTTGCTATTGTACAAGGTCCTGGCCATGCAGGGAGAGATTGCATGTGTAACTGGGGTATCACTGCTAGTGATCTTTCTTTTACCTGCACATAATAGGCTAACCTTTGCACTGGCAGTGTCTTCAAATGCACGGAGAATGTATTTTAAGACGCTCATCTTTGCAATTAATTGCAGTATATAGGATGGTACTAACCAAGGTAAGAAAAAACAGCTAGCCACCATTACCCAGTACACACAAGATAATGCATAGTGTCCGAGTGTCTCGTCTCACCGCGTGTAGGCAGAGCCACGAAAACGTTGTTGTGCATGCTACCTAAATCTTCACTTCAACTAAATGTATTCAGCATGACGACAGTTCGTGCGCTGTAGCCGGATCCCTGTGGCTAGCTCACGAAGAACCGTGGTCATGTTGAAGACATAATATAGCGACCACGTGCACCACTTGCCTCATAGTTTCACTCATATGATTCCAAAGTTCAGCAACTGTAGGCAGTGCGGTGTGTACAACTGCCTGTGTACTTACTGCAGCGGCCATGCAGCAAACATTACGAAAAGGTGCTCATTTATTAGAATATCGTGGTCTGAATCCCGATTTCTAGTGAATTAGCACCTTTATATGCCTGTGAATTTACAGCGGCAGTTGTTGAACTTTGGAATCTTATGTGTGAAACTATGAGGCAAGTGAATAAATGTATAGTGCACGTGGTCGCTATATGGCGTCTTCAACATGACCACGGTTCTTCGTGAGCTAGCCACAGGGATCCGGCCACAGCGCACGAACTGTCGTCATGCTGAATACATTTAGTTGAAGTGAAGATTTAGGTAGCATGCACAACGTTTTCGTGGCTCTGCCTACACGCGGTGAGACGAGACACTCGGACACTATGCATTATCTTGTGTGTACTGGGTAATGGTGGCTAGCTGTTTTTTCTTACCTTGGTTAGTACCATCCTATACACTGCAATTAATTGCAAAGATGAGCGTCTTAAAATACATTCTCCGTGCATTTGAAGACACTGCCAGTGCAAAGGTTAGCCTATTATGTGCAGGTAAAAGAAAGATCACTAGCAGTGATACCCCAGTTACACATGCAATCTCTCCCTGCATGGCCAGGACCTTGTACAATAGCAAGTGTACAATATCAGTATCCTGGTATGGTCTGTGATTGACTTAGTACATGTAAGTACTGAGTATGCTGAGCCAAAGCTGTGAGAATGGTGCTTTCCACACCTCTTTCATAGCATCCTCCAACATGTCGATGTGTGTGCTTTGCAGTTTACTTATTTACCACCTGACAGACAGTATTTTAGCAAGTTAGTGGAGATGAGTTGCTTTCTGCATGCGCTGGGTATTAAAGACAACTGTCAAATGCTAATATTGGACTCATTGTGTTACAGGTGTGCAGTGTGGCTCAGTGAAATAAAAAGGCTGAACTAGGTAACCATGTTGTACAGAGCAGGCACACGCATGTTTATAAACAATACCCGAAGCTAAACTGGCGGGTTCTCCACACTGCAAAAGGGGTAAGGGCATGTTAGCAGCCAGATGTCTATCATGCGCACAATTTACTTTTCTGCACATGGCTAATTGTATGTACCTGTACTGTACTGTTTTAGATTAGGTGATGTACATGTTCAGATGCATATGCACAAGTGTGTATGGTTAATACATACAAAGAGGCAGCATTACATGTAGCTTAATCCCCGTGGCAGCCAGCCTAACCTGATCGTACTCCACAGACATTTGTCCGCAACGTCCATCTGCCTCAATGAGCCAGAGACCTGGACGCAATTGATCTGTGTTCTCCGTATGAATGGTTGGCAAAACTGTCCTAGATATAAAGCAGTTTCTGATGTCCCAGTTTTGGCATGTAATGCTGCTGCTACAACTTGTACGGTACTGTACACATTTGTCGTACCAAATGACCATTTCAATCAGCATGGTGCAAATGCACAAGCATGTGAGTACGGTTTGTATTGTGCTATAATTCCTTCACTCATATTGTACGCAGACATGCTACATTCACATGATGCACATACTGATGCATCTCAATCATGCCGTTTGTGTTGTCCTGTACTAACAGTGAGCTGGCAACCTGTCTATCTGTCATCAGCTGCCCATCTAGAGCCAGTCTTTATGTATAAGGGTGAGGTGTGTATGTACATGGTACTGTACAGGTAAGTTTGTTTTCTTTCTAGTAAAAGGGTGAAGGTAGTAGTAGTATTTGTTTAATAACTGCTGGGAGGAGGATCTACAGGCATTCAATTAAATGTGTACATAGAGTGCAACCCTGTTTACTGTTGTGTAAACTATGAAACTCATTACACAAAGGAAGGTTAGATCGATAGGGTTTTGCTAAGTACACCAACAGTTACCATAAGATCTGGGTGAATCACATTAAAAATACTGCTAATGTGCTTATTTGCGGAGGTGCTTATTTCCGAGCCGCGACTGTACTGCTCATCCACAAGTTTAGACTCCCACACAGAATGTGACATGAAGTGTGATCGTTTGAAAATGATATGTATGTGCATGTGTTGCGTGCAAGAAGTAGCATAAGTGTAATTTTCTACATGTTTTTGTATTCTCAGTCTCTGATCTTTGCTAGTTACAATGCCTATGCATTTTTTGATATGTAATAATTATAAATTCATAATGGCATCAATTCTGGAATCCCTTGTTTGCTTACTTTTTACACAATTTGATATTTAGAATCCTACATACCCAATTTATTTATATTAAATTTTCATATCTTGGCATACTTACGATTCTAGCGATATTTGACTGTTTTCTCACTTTGTAGAGGTCCTTATATGTTTGGGTCCAAGCTTTTAAGGCCTAAGACCTTCCGCTGCTCTTGTTGCAATGTGACATAGCAGAGGTTTTCAGTCTGTGCCCTCACGCATGTTACGTATGGTACTGGGTACCTCTACTATGTCATGTTATTATAAGAGCAGCACAAGGTCTTAGGCCTTAAAAGCTTCGGCCCAAACATATAAGGACTTCTAAAAAGTGGCAATACAGTCAAATATCACTAAAATGCTGAAATAGCGGAATGCAAATTTTTTAAAAACCCGCGATGTACAAACATGCTCCTTGGTGCATGCCCAGGACATTTAACATTTAATATCTCCAAGCCACATAATGAACTTAAAGCAAAGGATCAGCTGTTCCAACTGCCTCCTCAAGCAAAGGACCAGTTGTTCCAACTGCCTCCTCAAGCAAAGGACCAGTTGTTCCAACTGCCTCCTCAAGCAAAGGATCAGCTGTTCCAACTGCCTCCTCAAGCAAAGGATCAGCTGTTCCAACTGCCTCCTCAAGCAAAGGATCAGCTGTTTCAACTGCCTCCTCAAGCAAAGGATCAGCTGTTCCAACTGCCTCCTCAAGCAAAGGATCAGCTGTTCCAACTGCCTCTTCAAGCAAAGGATCATGAGCTGTTTCAAAACCAAACGTTTCTGAACCAACAGCTATGCTAGACATTGACAGCAGTAATGAAGATACGCTTGAACACTGTAGCATGTGGCAATGGCAGTGCACAAATGGTGCACATCCTTCTTTAATCTAGCCTGAAATCCAGTTAAACGTACTTGCTCCATCAATCCCCATTCCTATAACTTTGTTTAAATGGTTTTTCTGCTTCAGGCAATCAATGATAGCTGAGTAGATACTCTTAGCATCAGCTTTACATAGGTGGATGACCTCCAGGAAGTCCTCCTTCCTTCCATCTGCAGAACAAGAACAACTCCACATTTGTTATATCACTGCACTCATCTGCCATGATGCTATAGTAACTTGCGTTATGCAGGCATTTTAAAATGGATTCTTCCACCCAAGTGCCTAATGCTTCCACAAACTATCCCTAAAGTTGTATTCATCACTTGTGCATTTATGATGTATTTATTCCAAGGGGAGGGCAATAAAATGGCAAGGGCCCCTGTGCTTATAGGCAGGCAGGGAACGAGTGGTGTGTGATCTTGCACAATTTAAACTACACTTCACCTTGCACAAACCACACCTCAGCTTGTAAAATCCAGAAATGGGAGGTTTTACGGGAGACGCGCGGTGTACTTCACTGTGATGGCAATATTTGTGTGGTCAAATGTTTACCTTAAATATTATTCACACACAAATGTAAGCACAAATGAATTAGACAATATCACATGTCCATATCATTCTGTATTTAGGGATTATAGATCATGGCCCCTCCAGTATGAATTTCCAAGATTTTGACCCTGTTGTGATTCTGCCGCAAGGTAAGTTGTTTTTGTGCAATTGATATACATGTATCTCTTCCCCATTAATTATTTTTATGATCTGAAATAAGAAATGAATAATAAACAACAATGTTAACCCAGTCGACGTAACGGTTATGCATAATCATATTCATGTAAGTGACGGTTACGTATACTCATATTCATAAAAGCGACGGTTACATGTAATTATATTAATACAAAGGATGAAAGAAAGTGTTGAACAAACTTGTGATGACAGACGCGCCATATAAATGAATATAATTATGCATAACCGTTATGTCGACCCCTGAGCTGGGTAATTCTACATTTAATGGGCCTGTTTATTGACACCTAAGTTTCAATTTGACAAAACATTTGGTCAATTTGGTCATTTCATTTATCTTAGTATATATTTCCAATGTATTATAACTTACAAGGTTCGGTTCATTAACACCGGTTCCGTGAAATTAGATGACTTTTTTGGCCTATTTTGTCAAACTCTTTTTTTGGAAAATTAGTCGCGACGGCACCAATTGTCACTAATACCAGTGTACGAAGTAGTTCAACTCCTTAGACGATGTTTGGAGTTACTGCCAGCCTTGTAACTACTTCTGCTGAGGACCTACGTTTGTTTACAGTCGAGAGGGTAAAGACCTTACCGGAAACGGGACACTTTTCTGACAAGGTTTCAAAACCAGTATCTAAGTGCTCAACTGGATAGGATAGGTAGCGCTTCAAACAATTCTGGCAGTAACCCATCTTGCTAGCGTTGAAACAGACACTGAACTTCTTTGGATCTCGACTCCAGACCCAAATATTGGTTGTGCACAGGCCCAAACACCTAATCAGTAGGCATCACGTGGGTCACAGAACTAGTTTGGATCTCGACACCAGACCCAAATTTGGTCGTGCTCAGGCCCATACACCTTATAATTAGGCATCACGTGGGTACTATTTACTCATAAATATGCGCACGTGAGCTAAAATACATAGGCTTTTCGTCCGGTTATTGATTTCTCGTACCCAGACATTTATGAACTACATTGATCTACGTAAGCCCTCGAATGAGGTAAACAACTGTAAGTGAGTTTTGTACAAGATCTAAGCTAACTGCCAAAACGATACCTATTGTGGCCTCCTAGTAGTACCAAATGACGTTTAAAATCGTATCCATAGCGGCTCTTAATTGCCTAGGAAAAAAGTGTACTCTGCAACGCTTCGTGACCGAATAACATAAAACCGCATCACTTTGAAAGCATATAGGTATGTATCCACGATAGATGTAAGACAGATGACAACGCCAAATGGCTAGGTGATAGTTAAACTATCTAAAAATAATATGCTTTTCCAGACAATTGGAGGCCTTGAGACTAATTTTTAGAAAGTATGGTTCGACGAAAAAGGTTGTCTAATTTCATGGAACCGGTGTTAATTGTAAGGTGTGAAAAATTTGACCACAAACGTAAACATTACCCAGTATCTCCACAACCATTATGGCTATGGCCATAATGGTTTTTAGGGTTGTGACAGTCATGCTGAGGCTTCAGGTTGGTGTAGTGGCATGGTCATAGCTCCTTACAGTGCTCAAAACATGCAACATTTTATTGTTTTTTCATTTATATCTTAAAAAGAACAATTTACAAAAATTAGATTTTTTGAAATAATGAAAGTGCAGGTAGTTCTGTACTTGTTGTTTCCAGGATGGGATGAAACTTGGCTTCACTGTTATTCTCCCTTAAACAGACTGTTATTCCATAAGTTATTCTTACTAATTGAATTAGTACTATCTTATTATAACAGACTTCTGCCTAGGGTGTGTAACCGGTTATTCGGGTTATTCGGATATTCGCAAAAACCTATCCGTTTGAATAGTAATTTAGCATTACTCGGAAAAATCAATTTTTGGATTTGTTCTATACGAAATAACCGGTTTGTGCATCTCCATTCGGAGGTACTTAGGTATTCGTTGTCCGCATCTACAATTCGCCCATTACTCGAATACCTTTTTATGACGATATCCGGATACGTGTTACGATATTACATTTACGATAATAATTTGAAACGTAACGTTAATAACGTCACTGTTGTTACTATTTATATATACGTGGAGACGAGATTATATGTACATGTAATACGGGCAGTAATTCGAACTAGCCGACGACGGACAGCTCCAACTACAAATCATAGTTCGCTTAGTGCATTTTCGAACGAGCTGGTTTTTTGCATCAATCTCTCTGAGTTGATATTGCTGCGATCGCATGCACTTAGGCCTACTTAGTTACTAGTATTTTCAAAACTCGCGATGGTGAAATGGAGGCTGCATGGCCGGTGGTGCGTAAACTTTATCTGTGGTTCTACTCTTTTGGCCACGCTAACTTAGGTCAGGACACGCCAATAGGCCTATAGGTATGTGGTTAGGCCAAGCGATTTAAGCCTATGTAAGTAGCTATGGTTGTGTGCTGAGGGCATCTGGTGTGATGTGGTTAGCTATGGTTGTGTGCTGAGGGCATCTGGTGTGATGTGGTTAGCTATGATTGTGTGCCTCATGAGGGCATCTGGTGTGATGGGGGTAAGTGTGTTTGGCATCTGGTGTGATGGGGAAAGCTATGGTTGTGTGCCTAATGAGGGCATCTGGTGTGATGGGGGTAAGTGTATTTGTGTGCTGAGGGCATCTGGTGTGATGGGGGAAGCTATGGTTGTGTGCCTCATGAGGGCATCTGGTGTGATGGGGGAAGCTATGGTTGTGTGCCTCATGAGGGCATCTGATGTGATGGGGGAAGCTATGGTTGTGTGCCTCATGAGGGCATCTGGTATGATGGGGGTAAGTGCATTTGTGTGCTGAGGGCATCTTGTGTGAGGGGGTAGCTATGGTAATGTGCTGAGGGCATCTGCATGGTGTGATGGGATGTAGCTGTGGTTGTTATGGGGGAAGCTATGGTTGTGTGCTGAGGGCATCTGGTGTGATGGGGGAAGCTATGGTTGTGTGCCTCATGAGGGCATCTGGTGTGATGGGGGTAAGTGTGTTTGTGCTGAGGGCATCTGGTGTGATGGGGGAAGCTATGGTTGTGTGACTCATGAGGGCATCTGGTGTGATGGGGGTAAGTGTGTTTGTGTGCTGAGGGCATCTGGTGTGAGGGGGAAGCTATGGTTGTGTGCATCATGAGGGCATCTGGTGTGATGGGGGTAAGTGTTTGTGTGCTGAGGGCATCTGGTGTGAGGGGGTAGCTGTGGTTGTGTGCTGAGGGCATCTGGTGTGATGGGGGTAGCTGTGGTTGTGTGCTATGGTTGTGTGCTGAGGGCATCTGGTGTGATGGGGGTAAGTGTGTTTGTGTGCTGAGGGCATCTGGTGTGGTGAGGGAAGCTGTAGGAGGGTCTCTGGTGTGATGTGTAAATTTAGGTGGCTCCATGCGCAGAAAACCTGAATAACCAAGGTATTTGGCTGGCAAATTGTCAAAACCTATTGGGAAAAATCGATTTTCTGTTTTCAAGTATTCGGAAAAATCGATATTCAGATCCAGAAAAACCTGAAAAATCGATTAGTGTTTTAAAAGTATTCGGAAAAATCGATTTTCAGTATTCAGGGGAGGTTACACACCCTACTTCTGCCTATAGAAACGATCAACCCTCTGAAGCTTTATGCATGATCTTCGATTACGTTTTAGTATCATTTCAAGGTTGAATGAGTATACATGTATGATAATGACTTTGTACCTCATTAAGCAATGAATTAGGCATGCATATGTTGTGTCTTTATACATCTACATTTACATTCAAGATCCAATCCAGGAATTGGAACACAACAAACATGTGCATGCAGCAAAGTGTTTTTAGACTTTTTTTTGGCTATGAATCTCTTATTTCAAAACTGGGACAGCTGTGGAGTGAACATCATAGCTAACAGACAACTATACTCTAGTTTCAAAACCGGCTGTGAACGTTTAATCCCCCAGTGGTTATTTCCTAATTTGGTTAGCAACAGGAAATAACCACTAGGGGGTTAAACGTTAAATCCATTACTGTGGATTATGTGTGGGATCTCAGTGAGGTTTTTTAGCTGGGAGGAATAGATCAAAGCTACTCCCGTGTAAATCCAACGCGAAACAAAAATGATATAAAAACACATGAAAATGTAATGGGCATAGGGTGGTATCCCCTACGCCCCCCATTTTTGATCATCGTATCTTCTCTTACGTCCGATTTTTGTTTTAAAAGCAGATTTGTAATCCTCTCATTAAGTTCTACAATATTGGACGATGGTGTCCCACATACCCTCTCTTGCATTACCTTGCAAATTATTTGAGCACGTGTGAAGAATAAATTCCAATTCTTTTCCTGGAATGGTTTACTTGGTTTGTTGAGATCATTCACATGTAGCATTCCACTATGTGATAAAGTAGAACATATGAATATATACTGCTTGTAACTTTTTTGTATGTGCCTGGAATGGTTCTATTGTCAAATTCACTTGGAGGGAAATTTTTATTTCTGTTTAAATATACGAAAAATTACCCACATTTCTCTCAAAACCAGTGTTACCAGAAATGGTTGTGTTTATGGCAAGATATGTTGTTTTATGAAAAATTGTCCCATGTATGTGTGCATGTCTATTGTTTATTGATGTCAAATTCTCTTTACATTGTTACATTTAGGCACACATCAACTGCTGGAGACATTTAATTTTACAGGCCAATGTCTTGAATCAAGAGTTTATATTTTTGCAGATCCAAATTTGCAAAATGTGCTTTTATCAAAAGACTCATCAATCACATGGAGAGATGTCTATTTAATTTTATCGTCTACTATGGATCCAATGTTAGCAAATACTGCTTCACTTTTTCAAGGCATGACAAAAAGGGAACCACAGAGTCCAATAACAATTGCCTTTGAACGAATTGATGTCAACACTCCAGATTATATGTTACAAAGTGGTATATATCTCTTAACTCCTTCATCTTCTTCAAAATTTTGTCTGATTCTGCCAAGTATTGATCACCTTGCTAATACACCAGGTTCACTGGCAAATACACCTTTAGGTTCAGGGACAAGTACTCCTTCAAGTTTGATGTCTTCTGGTATTAATACATTCCTTGCAGAAGTTAGCAAAAGAGATCCCCATTGTGTTATCAGTGGTTCAACAACTGATCTAGCAGCATGTCATATAATTCCAGAACGATTTTCTCGTAATGAGAATCTTTTACCTCAAGCAGTTATTGATATTTTACGCGGCCTTTCAAATTCTTTTAACAATGTACAAAATGGGATGCATTTGAATAAAAAGCTACAAGCAGCACATGATACTTATAAAATTGCAGTGAAGTTTATTTCTGGCTTGGGGTATTTTGTTTTGGTTATGTGCAATGAGGAAGATCTTCAAAAATATCATCTAAGGAAACTGGATTGTAGATGGGATGTCTCGAATGGTCCAAGAACAGAATTTTTGGACTTTCATATACAATGTTGTCTTGCAAAAAATCTGCATGGTGGTGCTGATCTTGCTGATGAATTTTATGACTGTGATGATGAGGATGAGGTAATTGTTAGGCTGCAAGAAGTGAGCCGCAAATTAAGCTGGAAGAGAATGGATGTGGTATAGAACCTGAAAAAGCACTATGTACGTTTATGTACTGTACATAGTTGTGATAGTGATAAGATACTTGTCCATTGTGTATGTATTCCACTTGCTGCTTGCTATGTAAAGTATGACATTTACTTAGCAAGCAACATCTGTACATAGACGTTTGTATCATGCATTGAAGGTTACTGGACCTCAGAAATGCCTACACTTCACCTATGGAACATAGTGTACTCTTTAAATTCATGGGAGAAGACGTCACACACGGCAAATAAAAGTGTGAAGGCCACCTATAATCACCAGTAGTACGTTTTAAAGTGGGTGACCGTCGCACTAAATTTTATCTTTGGTGTGATATCACACCATCGAGTGAGCTCGTGTGAATTCACTCCGTTATTTAGTATGACCTCAGTTCACACTAAATTTTATCTTTGGTGTGATATCACACCATCGAGTGAATTCATGTGAATTCACCCCGCTATTTAGTGTGACGTTCACTCAGTTTTAGTTTGTATTAAAATTGATGACATTGTGGGATAAAGGGTAATTTAGTTACGTATGAACCATTCATGTCGTGACAGGGTGTAGTGCAGATTGTTACGGGTTCGAATCCTGGCCAATGCATCATCTTTTTTTCCTTAGTTTTTTTTTTTTTTCCGTTCTGCTTTTTGGGTGAAATCACCGGGTGTCTATTGGCGTACTATGTTCACACCAAAGAATAGGGGACCTTCACACATATTTGCTGTGCAAGAAAGTGTTCTTTTTAACACTGCGTCCATGAAATTCGAATGTTTTTTTTTTTGGCCAATTTTGTCGAACTTACTTTTTGGAAAAGTAGTCGGAAGGGCCACAACTATCGGTGTACCTAGTATTTTAGCTCCCTACACGATGTTTGGAGCTACTGCCAGCCTTGTAACCACTTCCGCCGAGGACCTGCTTTTGTTTAGAGTTGAGAGGGTAAGACTGTTACCAGAAACATATGGAGAAATCGCCTATACATTGGCGGTCATCTGCGATTTTTTTTTTCAAATGGAATTTTAAACACGTTTATAATATCCTATATAAATCGGTCAGATTATGATATATTGTACTTCAAAAAACTATTCCATTAACCATTGTTTAACTAAAATCAAGACAAAAAATTAATTTCTACCACGTATAATTTATTCATCAACATTGTCATTGTGTAATATATTGTGTCATCTGCATATTCAACAAATATTGTAAATATTACACTATGCAGAATACAGCTATAACACTAATGATAATATAATACTAAAACTAAACATAATCTAGGACCTAGACAACATCGCCCGAGAGTTTGCCCTCATCAGGGAGATGTTTAGCCGTGCATAAAGTTCAAAGGTTGCCATGGACTTTGGCACACAGCCTTGGACAGCAAGGCGAGATGCCAGTTTAGAAAAAGATTGCTGAGCCTCCTTGCACCATGCCCCATAAGACTCCACCACAAGAGGGATGGACACCCACCCCAACTCTGCATACTTTGCATCATTGACAGTGTGCTTCCTAAGCTCAGCCGCCTCTGATGCTGCACCTGCTCTTGCTCCCGCTGCAGACAATACATTGGAGTTTAGCGGTGAGACAACCGAGATGTCAAAGGCGGCTGGCTTTCCTCGATCCCAGTCCTGTACAAGAATATCAGCCGGTCTTTACTGGGAGAGGTCTGTGCTGAGCCCTGCACCTGCTTCAACCTGGACAGACAAATGTGCAGTATGGAAGGATTCTGCCAAGATTGTTATGGCGAAATATAACATCACCCCCTCTTTTGCAAGTAGTTGCATGGTGGCGTGTAGGGGGTCAAGAGAACTACCAGGGCATAGAGCACACTGATATTGTTATTAACTGAACAGAAATCTTGAATTTAATGGTGAATAAATATTTAAATTGCACAATAAGTTACATGTAATTCAACTTTAGAGACAGGGAGTCAATGAAAAGCCGGCCAGCCGGCGGATAGCTAGGCGGCCGCGGAAACCTTTGGCCCTAGCCAGCTGGCCCGTTGCCACGTAGTCTGGCGGGAGGGGGGAGGGGATTGATTAATAGGACTGCGGGACTTAGGGGGTACGTGATGGGGGAGGAGCGTTTCGGGTTTCGGACCCGATACAAAAGAGCGAGGAAGGGCCTGATAGGCTTGCTGCCAGCTTCTGGCCTGATACAAAAAGTACGATAACTGCATGGAGGTGGCCGAACACAAGCATTAATTGGGGGGGGGGGGGGGGGGGGGATCGGTCGATCCCCTCCTGGCTACGGGCCTGCTAGCCTCCTTCCCCCAATTCACATAGGTCTTGACTGCCAGAGGGACACACAATGACATCATGGACTACAGTGGTGGGTTGTTTTCATTATAGTGTTCTGCTTGCAGCTCGATGAATGAAGCGCGTAGGCTAGGCACATGCACTGATATGCTTACACACAGGAAAAAGTTGAGTCGTTATATAATTAGCACTTTCCAGTACAGCTGTGACCTACATAAGCTTTTCAGCCTTACCTACCTAGATCATCAAGTCTGCGCACGTGCTGTATCCTATTTTGAATCTTTGCCTGCATACATGTACATATGTGTGACTACACGTGAAGCGCACCTTCGGGGGCTTCACCAATAGAATAGCGCTATCCCAATACTGTTATTAAGAAAAGCTTTATGTATACACATGTACAATGTCTCAGGCCAGGTTAAACCACCTGATGATACTCCATTATCATCAAGAAATGGCGGATAGACTTGATATGAAGTGTATTGCCAATGAATACATATTGAAGAACGAATCAAGAAGAAGCACGTTTGCTACCTTTCCCCTATGATCATTTTATATAGCTATACTCACGCACGTTTTTACACGCTACACTATACCCTCTATAATTATGGCTGTGGCACACTTTCACCCTAAAATAACTATGGCGTCGGCGTAGTAGAGGATCCAGGGCATATAGATCACAGCTGTGCATGCATGCATCAGTGCATATACATCGCTATGCATTGCGTGAATATTTTTAAAAAGTTGTTTTTACGTCGCGTGTGTAGTGTCCCAGGCTTGGCGCCTGAAAACCTCTGACTGTCTGACGGATTCTGACCTATATGTTGTGCGCATGTGCATATGTGTGCATAAATGCTGTACCTTTTGTACTATCATTGTCCTTCTTACCTGGTAACTACTTGCTGAGTCAGGGGTCACTACATTGGTGTCAGGAGTGGAATGGAGGAACAAAGTAGTGAGGTGCAGGCACCCACTACTCACGGCTGTTTGCGGCCATTCAAATCATGGAAAGAAAGTCCTACGCCCAGAAATTTTGAAATGATTATGTCATTACATAGCAACATACCATAGCAACGGTAGGGTTTCTTTGATAAACATTTTCTTAATAAGTACTGGGTTAAAGTTCAAACAAAGACCATAGATGTTAACCCCATTGACTTGTGTATCGATGGTAAAGTTCATGTATACTACAGTTATTCACGTGCAGAGAAATTTGCTCCTAATCGGACGGGCTCTCGTAGAACATGACGCGACCTCAAATACAAGTCAAGCACTACTGTCAAAACGCAAGTTTTTACGCGATTAAAACATATCAAACTCTTTAGTGGATAGATAGACCTATTTGTTTATCATACAGCCATGCCGCGGAGATCATTTTTTTCGTTGCTACAAATCGTTCTTAAGCGGGGTTTAATCACGCGGTTTTGTTCTGGGTCTCTTCACTCGGATGGGAATAACAGCAAGATTCTGAGGGTCGATACTTATTAAACGTGAACTCCTGGTAGCGCACCCATGGTGCACAAGGAATGAATGAAAAATTAATTTTAGCCATGCCATATACACATACCTGGGAGATGGGAATTGCAATTGTAGTGTTGCTGTGCTTATCATGCCCAGGGAGCTTGACTACCTCCATGGGTGTGGCAGAGGTCAGTTCTGAGGGGGGGGGGGGGGGGGGGGGGGGAGTTATCCCCCATGTCGTAGTCAAGCATAGCTTGGTCCATTGTAGTGGCCCAACCTTTTTGGAGGATTGGTCCCCAGGAGCCATCAGCCAGGGTTCACCCAAGTTTCCCTGAGTTGTTATCATTTGGAGCTGGTCCTTCTACATCCATGGGGTCCTCCTCCGTATCCACCATCTCCATTTTGTTGGGCAACAGGTTATTATTATTTTTTGGATGGGCAAGTGTGAGAGAGAGAGAAAGAGAGAGAGAGAGAGAGAGAGAGAGAGAGAGAGAGAGAGAGAGAGAGAGAGAGAGAGAGAGAGAGAGAGAGAGAGAGAGGGGGGGGGGGGGGGGGAGGAGAGGGAGAGAGGGGAGGGAGAGGGAGAGAGGGAGGGGGATAGAGAGAGCCTTTCACCATTGGTATCATGTACTAAGGTTTGTGGCTGTGTTGAAAGAATAAATTATAATTATATGGTTTTATGAGGCAACTTGACTGCTCCTCCAATAGAGAATTTTACAACTGGCTGCTCTGGATTTAAGGAAGCTGCTCTTTGGAGAATCAGAGATGCACTCCTTGTGTCAGTTTTATATCTTTGGAACACAGGACATAGTGAACCATCACAACATCACTTAATAGGTTCAGTGTGGGTGCTGTTTTAATATGAGATGCATGGTGCAAGTGGACATTGAACTAGCTTTTGCAGATTGTACTAGCCAAGCTTAGAGACACTTGGCACTATTGAATTTCATGTCAACTCCAGAGGCTGGTCAAGAATCTCAAAGCACAGTGGACGCCTGAGATGATCCAACTGACAAGTTGTTAGTGTCAGATACTGGAGGAGGCTTAATTCATTCCATGCAGGAGCATTGCATGAAAGTGCATGGTGAGGTGCCTTCATAAGATGGTTTGCATATTGGGAATGATGCCCTCCAGTATGTTGCACTATTTTTGGCCTTCCACCTGTTCTCAGCTTCTTAAAACTGATGCTCACATGCCTGTGAGCAAGCATACATTGCACATGTACATGTAAGTACTTTTTCATACCATGCAATTCTCATTACTATGGTTGCTCCGTTGGAGTGGGACAGTGGAACCTTAATTGAGCTGCTGCAGTGATTTTTTAAAACCATTGTACACTTGCAGCAACTGCATGCAGAAGCAAGATGGAAAAATGGTTGGATCATCTTCAGCATCATTAGTAATGCCAAAGGCATCCTGCATGCAGCTGCTGTGCAAAATTCCTGGTATCTGTATATGGTTTAAACTGCTTTCCCTCGAACAACCATAAATTTCCCACACACCCTGCAGTGCTGCTGTACTTTTTGGCTGTGATATTCCATTCTGTTTGTTTAATTATTTTCACTCGACTGCATAATATTCATAAAATGAGCTGTCATACTGCATGCAGGAAAATGATGTAAGCCTAATGATTTTTCTACCTGTCTATGTCGCGTAGACTGTTAGGAAAACCTTCTGATCGAAGCAAGGGACACGTCTTCCTACCGTAAAATTTAACCCGCAGTAAACCCTTTAGCTATAGTAACAGAGCACCTCCGTAGGAACGTACATAGCGGCATGCGCAGTATCGAGCTTGGTAGAAGATAGATATGCATGTATGTTGTATACAAAAATATGGCTGTTTGGTACATGGTTAGAACGGAGTAGATGTGCAAATGAGGCTATCGGTTAATGAGGCAAAAAAACATTTAATGACAACACCTCCACTAATTATGGACTTAGTTTCCAGCCGCAAACAGCCGTGTACTGCCGGCAACTCGCGCACTCCGTCGGGACAGGCGCAAGTAGAGTTTACGACCCCCTTCCCGTTTTTCAGCAGGAGCGGATCTTGTATTGTGGCGCAAGAGATTCGAGCTCTATGCCCATCAGGCAAAAATAACAGAAGACCAGTGGACAGGTGAGGTTCTTCCTCTTTTGGATGACGAACCATTTCGTTTAGTGACACAGCAAGGATTTGACGGAAACTCTGAATATAGCGCGGTATTGAAGTGCTTAATGGATCAATACAACCCGGAGGGTAACGACCTGGAATGGCAGCTTAAATTTCAGCAGCGTACTCAAAAACCTGAAGAGCGCCTGCCAGAGTACGCGGGGACACTTCGAGCCTTGGCTGACAAAGCCTATCCAAAGTGGCCGGCAGAGCAGTTGAACGAACTCGTAAGGGATCAATTTATTCGTGGTATTCGTTCCTCTACCGTTCAGCTAAGACTAATGCGTGAAAAACCAAAGACACTAAACGAAGCATTGCAGCTGGCCTGCCAATACCAGGGAGTGGAAGAATCGCAAAAAAGACTACACGGTGTTTCCGCTAAGGTGGAGACGATGGCGGTTGGTAAAGAAGATGACTCCGAGAGCGAGAGCGAGGCTGTTGCTGCTGTAACTAATGCCACAAGACCAAGTCGTCTGGCAACCCAAGTGGAACAGCTAGGTAAGCAGATTGAGACGTTGAAATTACAGCTGGCAGCCACGAACAATGGAAGAACATATCCGAGATCACGCCCTAACGCTGGTACTGCGGCAAGCGTGGTCATATTAAACGAAATTGTCCAAAACTAAAGACCTCAGTCGAAACTGCAGCCGTGGGGTCTTGTTTGTCAGTTGATGGAAAGCTTGGTAAGTTTGTTGTAAAGATATTAATAGATACTGGGTCGGCTGTCACTTTGGTTCGTGAAGACGTGTGGAAAAGAGTTCAACAATCTCCAACGACAATCAAAGCCCCGGTTGTGGCAGCCAATGGAGAAAAGTTGGAGTTGGTGGTGCAAGTTGAAGTAAGTATAACCATAGGAGGGGTGACTAGAAGGCACATGGTGCTTGTTATGAAGCATCTCACACAAGAATGTATACTAGGGGTTGATTTTTTGACTAAACACGCGTGTGTAGTAGACCTACAACAGCATAGCTTTGTCATTGATGAGAAGATAGTGCAGTTTAATCATTCAAGGGTGGCAGAAGATGTGTGTTTTGTGAGTATTTCGGAAACGGTGACTGTACCAGCTTGCTGTCAGATGTACATCCCTGCCTCTGCCCTTGACAAAAGGGAAGCAGGTGCTGTGTTGTTGGAGCCACTGGACACGTTCGTGGAAGATCATGGGCTTTTGGTGGCGCAGTCATTGTCGCAAGTGAGTTGCAATCACCTGATAGTTCAGATTCTCAACCCTGGTCCGGCTCCTGTGGTTGTTAACAAGGATGTTAGAGTGGGCGTGATCAGGCCAGTCACAGATTCTGATATTGTCTGTAGTATTGATTCCCCTAAGTCCAACAGACATGCAGGCCACAGTGAGTGTGCACATCTCATTGAGCTGATGTTGCAGAATACAGAACACCTTTCCATGCAGCTACCATAGATCACAGGGGGTGGCATTGCTGCAGGAATTTGAGGATGTCATTGCAAAATCGGACGATGACCTTGGGCAAACTTCATTATCGTTCCACACAATTGACACTGGAGATAACCAATCGATTCGTCAACATGCAAGAAGGCTCCCATTTCATCAGCACAAAGAAGTGAGTGAGTTAGTTAATAGCATGTTATCCAGGGGGATAATAGAATGTAGCGACAGTCCTTGGGCATCACCTGTGGTTTTTGTAAGGAAAAAAGATGAGAAGACAAGGTTTTGTATGGACTTTCGTAAACTTAATGACTGCACGCGCAAGGATGCCCAGCCTCTGCCCAGAATTGATGAATCATTGGATGCTTTGGGTGGTGCAAGTGTTTTTTCAACTCTAGATTTGGCCAGTGGGTATTGCACAGTGGTTTAAAAATAGGGGTCATGTAGACATTAGTGAATTTAGAGAAACAAATGATATGTTGTAATTATTCTGATTATGTGTTACAAGAAAATGTTTATTATTAATCAAGTTTAATGATGATAAGATTTGAATATTTCAAACCAAAATAATCAAGTTCTATTTCATTTGAATATCATTAAGTATTAAAATTTTAAAATATCCAAAATATGTTTGCAGACATCCTTATTAGTTTACACAATTGAAGTAACACTTTATATATGAACCTTACTACATAAAAATCAAAAATGTAAAATCAAGAATTAGCAAATATGGTGTGAATGCTGCATGCTGACAGACAAAGTTCAGATTATGTTCCTGTCTCCTGATCCTGATCATCTGCAAACATGCAGGCAAGTAGATGTTCTTCCAAAGATAAGTAACTTGATCTTGCATGCTATTGACAGCATGTTGAAAGCTTCTAACTATAGGATCAGACTTAATCCATAATCGTGTTATTACATCAGAAATGCTCTGTATATGCGAAGGTTTTTATTGTTGTGCTCTAGGGGTTCTTCTGATAATGTTCCCAATCCTTTAGAATCATTAGCACCAATCAACCCATTTTATTTTTTCAACCCTCTCCTTTGGTCTTCATTGCCAACTAATTTTTCATCAGCGATGAATTGTTCTGCTGCCTCAGAATTGCTTCTAAACCGCTTTACGTATCTCTCCCAAGCTTCACCATTGTCTATTAAAATTACGTTTACCGGTATCTTCAACCTCTTCAGCCATAATGGAGCAGCCGCCAACGAACAAAACGAAACGAACGAACGAACGAACGAACGAACGAACGAACGAACGAACGAACGAACGAACGAACGAACGAACGAACGAACGAACGAACGAACGAACGAACGAACGAACGAAGTTTTCAACGAACGAACGAACGAACGAACGAACGAACGAACGAACGAACGAACGAACGTTTACAATAGAGAAATGATGTCGTATGAAGTGTTGAAAATAGGATGTCGATAGCTTTAACCGTATATATATATATATACAGGGTGATCCAAAAGTCGCGCAAAATCTTTGAATTGGCATAACTCCAGAACTGAACATGGTAAAATTATGCTGTTTAAACCAAAAATCATGCCAATCATTAGCTTAAGTTATGAATGTGTTGTTATTAAAAGTTAGTTATCGGTTTATTAAAAACATGCCAATGCTATGATCAACATTCAGTACCACCCAGGAAGTGTGTAAAAATTAATTTTTATAACTATTCAAATTACTTATCACGTGATCTATCTTATATGTGGTTCTTGTGAGGAAACCCCTGCTGAAAGTCAAGCTATTGCAAATTAATCACCAATATCACGGTGAATCTATGCAAAGAAGCATCCAATAATCGTGCCAATGAACAGCTTACCATCTTGCGTGGTGACTAACGAAGCCAAACGTTTAAAACGGAGTTGATTAGTTTCTGTTAATTGACATTGTTAAAAGCTAACTTTGAATTATCAGACCTGTAGAGGAAGCCGTATTCTAATTGTGGAACTAACTTTTGTATTTTCTCCTCCACTGGAAACAAAGTTACAAACTGTCCAAGTTTGGCAGCGCTTACGCATGCGCGGAATTATTGAACGAAAGTGGAACATGAATGTTTAGGTCTGCGTACGAGAGGTCTCACGTGAACACAATTGAATATTATCACATTCACGTGATACATTGCCGCTGTGCACAACACAGCCCCACCCTCCTAAACTATGCTTCTCTTCAACATCATTGCGCGCACTTTTCATTCGCCTGCGCAAATGTGACCCATCAGATGCATGGGCAAATATTGTAAAATCCAGTGTTATCAAAAATCCCCAAGCCGTGGCTAACGAGCCTATGCTTCACTGAGTTGTTCATAAAAAAAAAAAAAAAAAGCAAGAGAATCTTTATTGGACGCAAATCGTACCATACCGCGTCGTTCGTTTCACAGCAGTTAGCTAGCTGTACTGGTTTTAATAACAAACCGTACTAGGTGTGCACCATTTCAATTCGAACGTCATTTCAAATAGGCCTACCTGCGCACAAAGGCGGGAGGTGAACTTAAGCAACAAGGCAGCTTAGTACAGCGCTGCAGCTACACTAGTGCATGCAGCCGCGTGGTCCAGAACGTGCTTCATCAAAGACGCTAGAGTACGTACGTAAGTATGGGTTCAGAAATTATGTAGCGTATTCGTTCATGTTACAGACAGAATTCGTAGAAAGCAGGGTCGCTACGAGCAGGACACTTGTACGAACCCAAAAACAACTGGAGCAGCTAGCTTGCTCTGCAATGTCCTACCACACTAACTAAGGTTCGTGTACGTGCGTGCCGGCCTCGACAGGCCTACCTGCTGTATACGTAGTCACTCTGCCTCCACCTGGACTGGAAGGTCGGGGTCTCTCCGTCTCACTTGGAGAAAAGGTCTCTCTACCCGACTGGAAGAGAGGCGTCTCTCTACCTGACTGGAAAGCAGGGGTCTCTCTACCTGACTGGAAGGCAGGGGTCTCTCTACCTGACTTGAAAAGAGGGGTCTCTCTACCTGACTGGAAGGCAGGGGTCTCTCTACCTGACTGGAAAGAGAGGGGTCTCTCTACCTGACTGGAACTGAAGGATGATCTCTGCCTGACACAGAGAGAGGGGGGTCTCTCTATTTGACAGAGAGAGAATACTTTTTTCTGTCTCACCCAGAGAGGGGTCTCTGTACCTGACAGGAAGAGAGGGGTCTCTCTACCTGACTAGATGTTAGGGGTCTCTCTAATACTGACTGGAACTGAAGGATGATCTCTGCCTGACACAGAGAGAGGGGTCTCTCTATCTGACAGAAAGAGATCTGTCTCAGTCAGAGAGGGTTCTGTCAATCTGTCTGGAAGAGAAGGGTCTCTCTACCTGACTGGAAGAGAGGAGTCTCTCTACCTGACTGGAACTGAAGGATGATCTCTGCCTGAGGGGTCTCTTAATTTGACAGAAAGTAAATCCTTTTTCTGTCTTACTCAGAGAGGGGTCTCTCTACCTGACTGGAAGGAAAGGGTCTCTCTGTCTCACTCAGAGACGGGGGTCTCTCTACCTGACTGGAACTGAAAGGTGATCTCTGCCTGACACAGAGAGAGGGGTCTCTCTGTCTGATAGAAAGAGAATGATTGTTCTGTCTCACTCAGAGAGGGGTCTCTCTACCTGACTGGAAGGGATGGTTTCTCTGTCTCACTTGGAGATAAGAGTCACTCTACCTGACTAGAAGAGTGGGGTATCTCTACCTGACTGGAAGAGAAGGGTCTAACAGAGACAGGGGTCTCTGTACCTGACTGAAAAAGACAGGTCTCTCTACTGGACTGAATAAGTAGGGTCTCTCTACCTGACCGGAAGAGAGGGGTCTCTGTACCTGACTGGAAGTATGGGGTCTCTCTACCTGACTGGAACTGAAGGATGATCTCTGCCTGACACAGAGAGAGGGGTCTCTCTGTCTGATAGAAAGAGAATGATTGTTCTGTCTCACTCAGAGAGGGGTCTCTCTACCTGACTGGAAGGGATGGTTTCTCTGTCTCACTTGGAGATAAGAGTCACTCTACCTGACTAGAAGAGTGGGGTCTCTCTACCTGACTGGAAGAGAAGGGTCTCTCAGAGACAGGGGTCTCTGTACCTGACTGAAAAAGACAGGTCTCTCTACTGGACTGAATAAGTAGGGTCTCTCTACCTGACCGGAAGAGAGGGGTCTCTGTACCTGACTGGAAGTATGGGGTCTCTCTACCTGACTGGAACTGAAGGATGATCTCTGCCTGACACAGAGAGAGGGGTCTCTCTATCTGACAGAAAGAGAATACTTTTTCTGTCTCAGTCAGAGAGGGTTCTCTCTATCTGACAGAAAGAGAATGCTCTTTCTTTCTCACTCAGATATGGTTCTGCCTATCTGTCTGGAAGAGAAGGGTCTCTCTACCTGACTGGAAGAGAGGAGTCTCTCTACCTGACTGGAACTGAAGGATGATCTCTGCCTGACACACAGAGAGGGGTCTCTCTATTTGACAGAGAGAATGCTTTTTCTGTCTCACTCAGTGAGGGGTCTCTCTACCTGACTGGAAGAGAGGTGTCTCTGTACCTGAGTCTCTCTACCTGACTGGAACTGAAGGATGATCTCTGCCTAAGGGTTCTCTCTATTTGACAGAAAGAAAATGCTTTTTCTGTCTCACTCAGAGAGGGGTCTCTCTACCTGACTGGAAGAGAAAGGTCTCTCTGTCTCACTCAGAGACGGGGGGTCTCGCTTCTTGACTGGAACTGAAAGGTGATCTCTGCCTGACACAGAGAGAGGGGTCTCTCTATCGGACAGAAAAAGAATGATCTTTCTGTCGCACTCAGAGAGGGGTCTCGCTACCTGACTGATAGAGAGAGATCTCTCTACCTGACTGGAAAAGAGGGGTCTCTCTACCTGACTGGAGGAGAGGGGTCTCTGTACCTGACTAGAAGAGAGGGGTCTCTCTACCTGACTGGATCTCTGCCTGAGAGGTCTCTTAATTTGACAGAAAGAAAATGCTTTTTCTGTCTCACTCAGAGAGGAGTCTCTCTACCTGACTGGAAGGGAGGGGTTTCTCCATTTCACTTGGAGAGGAAGGTCTCTTTACCTGACTGGAAGAGAATGGTCTCTCTGTCTCACTCAGATACAGGGGTCTGTCTTCCTGACTGGAACTGAAAGGTGATCTCTGCCTGACACAGAGAGAGAGGTCTCTCTGTCTGACAGAAAGAGAGTGATCTTTCTGTCTCACTCAGAGAGGGGTTTCTCTACCTGACTAGAAGAGATGGTCTCTCCGTCTCACTTGGAGATAAGAGTTACTCTACCTCACTGGAAGCCAGTGGTCTCTCTACCTTACTGGAAGAGAAGGGTCTCTCAGACAGGGGTCTCTGTACCTGACTGGAAGAGAGGGATCTCTCTACCTGGCTGGAAGAGAGGAGTCTCTCCACCTGACTGGAACTGAAGGATAATCTCTGCCTGAGGGTTCTTTTAATTTGACAGAAAGAAAATGCTTTTTCTGTCTCACTCTCTCTACCTGACTGGAAGGGATGGGTCTCTCCATATCACTAGGAGAGGAAGGTCTCTTTACCTGACTGGACGTAAATGGTCTCTGTCTCACTCAGAGACGGTGGTCTCTCTATCTGACTGGAACTGAAAGGTGATCTCTACCTGACTGGAACTGAAAGGTGATCTCTGTCTGACACAGAGAGAGGGGTCTCTGTCTGACAGAAAGAAAATGCTTTTTCTGTCTCACTCAGAGAGCGGTCTCTCTACCTGACTGGAAGTGAGGGATCTCTCTGTGTCACTCACACAGAGGAGTCTATCTGCTGCCTAGATACAGACAGGTCGGTCTCTCTACCTGACTGGAAGGGATGGTCTCTCCGTCTCACTTGGAGATAAGAGTCACTCTACCTGACAGGAAGAGATGGGTCTCACAGACAGGGGTCTCTGTACCTGACTGGAAAAGAAGGGTCTCTCTCCTTGACTGGAAGAGCAGGGTCTCTCTAACTGACCGGAAGAGAGGGGTCTCTGTACCTGACTGGATGAGTGGGGTCTCTCTACCTGACTAGAACTGAAGGATGATCTCTGCCTGACACAGCGAGAGGGGTCTCTCTATTTGACAGAAAGAGAATGTATTTTCTGTCTCACTCTTAGAGGGGTCTCTGTACCTGACAGGAAGAGAGTTGTCTCTCTACATGACTGGAAGAAAGGGGTCTCTTTACCTGACTGGAAGAGAGGGATCTCTCTACCTGGCTGGAAGAGAGGAGTCTCTCTACCTGACTGGAACTGAAGGATAATCTCTGCCTGAGAGGTCTCTTAATTTGACAGAAAGAAGATGCTTTTTCTGTCTCACTCAGAGAGGGGTCTCTCTACCTGACTGGAAGGGTAGGGTCTCTCCATATCACTTGGAGAGGAAGGTCTCTTTACCTGACTGGAAGTGAATGTTCTCTCTGTCTCACTCAGAGACGGTGGTCTCTCTACCTGACTGGAACTGAAAGGTGATCTCTACCTGACTGGAACTGAAAGGTGATCTCTGTCTGACACAGAGAGAGGGGTCTCTCTGTCTGACAGAAAGAAAATGCTTTTTCTGTCTCACTCAGAGAGCGGTCTCTCTACCTGACTGGAAGTGAGGGATCTCTCTGTGTCACTCACACAGAGGAGTCTATCTGCTGCCCTGATACAGACAGGTCGGTCTCTCTACCTGACTGGAAGGGATGGTCTCTCCGTCTCACTTGGAGATAAGAGTCACTCTACCTGACAGGAAGAGATGGGTCTCACAGACAGGGGTCTCTGTACCTGACTGGAAAAGAAGGGTCTCTCTACTTGACTGGAAGAGCAGGGTCTCTCTAACTGACCGGAAGAGAGGGGTCTCTGTACCTGACTGGATGAGTGGGGTCTCTCTACCTGACTGGAACTGAAGGATGATCTCTGCCTGACACAGAGAGAGGGGTCTCTCTATTTGACAGAAAGAGAATGTATTTTCTGTCTCACTCTTAGAGGGGTCTCTGTACCTGACAGGAAGAGAGGGGTCTCTCTACATGACTGGAAGAAAGGGGTCTCTTTACCTGACTGGATGAGAGGGATCTCTCTACCTGGCTGGAAGAGAGGAGTCTCTCTACCTGACTGGAACTGAAGGATAATCTCTGCCTGAGGGGTCTCTTAATTTGACAGAAAGAAGATGCTTTTTCTGTCTCACTCAGAGAGGCGTCTCTCTACCTGACTGGAAGGGAGGGGTCTCTCCATATCACTTGGAGAGGAAGGTCTCTTTACCTGACTGGAAGTGAATGTTCTCTCTGTCTCACTCAGAGACGGTGGTCTCTCTACCTGACTGGAACTGAAAGGTGATCTCTACCTGACTGGAACTGAAAGGTGATCTCTGTCTGACACAGAGAGAGGGGTCTCTCTGTCTGACAGAAAGAAAATGCTTTTTCTGTCTCACTCAGAGAGCGGTCTCTCTACCTGACTGGAAGTGAGGGATCTCTCTGTGTCACTCACACAGAGGTGTCTATCTGCTGCCCTGATACAGACAGGTCGGTCTCTCTACCGGACTGGAAGGGATGGTCTCTCTGTCTCACTTGGAGATAAGAGTCACTCTACCGCACTGGAAGAGATGCCCTTCCCCACCGAGCCAACGTAGGAACAGGAGTCACACACGGCGTGTCTCCACCCGCCAAAGTAGACCATGCGGAAGGAAGGAACGTAGATGCGTATGACGGCGCTCACAGACAGGGGTCTCTGTACCTGACTGGAAGAGAGGGGTCTCTGTACCTGACTGGAAGAGTGGGGTCTCTCTACCTGACTGGAACTGAAGGATGATCTCTGCCTGACACAGAGAGAGGGGTCTCTCTATTTGATAGAAAAAGAATGCTTTTTTGTCTCACTCAGAGAGGAGTCTCTCCACCTGACTGGAAGAGTTGGGTCTTTCTACCTGACTTGAAAAGAGGTGTGACTGGAAAAGAGGGGTCTCTCTACCTTACTGGAAGAGTTGGGTCTCTCTACCAGACTTGAAAAGAGGGTTCTCTCTACCTGACTGGAAGAGAGGGGACTGTCTAACTGACTGGAAGTTTGGGGTCTCTCTACCTGACCAGAACTGAACGATGATCTCTGCCTGAGGGGTCTCTCTATTTGACAGAAAGAAAATGCTTCTTCTGTTCACTCAGAGAGGGGTCTCTCTTCATGACCGGAAAAGAAGAGTCTCTCTACCTGATTGAAAGGGAGGAGTCTCTGTACCTGACTGGAAGAGAGGGGTCTGTCTGTGTCACTCAGACAGAGGAGTCTATCTGCTGCTCTGGTACAGAGAGGTCGGTCTCTACACATGATTGGAAGGAGGGGTCTCTCCATTTCACTTGGAGAGTAATGTCTCTCTACCTGACTGGAAGAGATTGGTTTCTTTGTCTCACTCAGAGACGGGGGTCTCTGTACCTGACTGGAAGAGAATGGTCTATCTGTCTTACTCGGAGACAGGGGTCTCTGTACCTGACTGGAAGAGAGGGGTCTCTCTACTTAACTGGGAGAGACGTGTCTCACTACCTGACTGGAAGAGAGGGGTCTCTCTACCTGACTGGAAGAGAGGGATCTCTCTACCTGACTGGAAGAGAGAGGTCTCTCTACCTGACTGGAAGGGAGGGGTGCTTCTACCGGACTGGAAGAGAGGGGTCTCTCTACCTGACTGGATGAGAAGAGTCTCCTACTCCCTCTTCAGGAGACAGTGGTGTTATAATTGCGTACCTGCAGCCCAACGTGGAGAACCTGGTAGAGAAGTATGATCGTATGTTGTCTATACCACACTAGGACCATGCTTCTCCTCCAGTGATGGAGGAAGAAGGGACTGGAGACACTAAAACTTTCCTCTGCCACCAACCATAGTACAGGGTGGAGTGTAGTCAGGGTCACATGACTCTAACTGTGTTTTGTGTATGTAGAGTATTAAATTAACACATCAATCTTTAGAAACTGCCAGATGAAGTGTTTTTGTTATACATGTACATGTACATGGTATAGGAACATCTCCTGCTGTGAAATTGTGTACCGAAGGAGCTACATGTATTGGGTTCTAGCAGTACCACTCTCTCTGTGCTAACACTCAGAGGGACCTCGTTTAACTGTTAGACAGATAAACCTCTCTGCCTTCGAGATGGGAGGCCGGGCAGGGAAATAAAGATCTAGAAAGGGTGGCATTGATAGGTACAGTGGAGAGGGGGACAGAAGTGAGAATATTTAAGCATAAAAATAGTTGTTACATGCATTGTGGGGGGGTTTAATCATGTCTGTGGAGGTGGGTATGCATGTGTGTGGTAGGTATGAGCCTTTTTCCTTCCTCCTCCTGGGAAAGTGTGTGCATAGGGGTATTGTGAGTCAAAAGAGAGGAAGTGAAAGTAAGCAAGTGGGTATCCCTTTGATGTCTAGTAGTAGACAGTAGGAGGGGCTTGAAACACCTCTCCATGACCTCTATGAATAATTTGCATTGATTATGACACCTGCAGGGCTTTATTGGTAAGAAACCAAATGTAGATCTGAGTCTTCTTATGCTCCTATGATACTTTAAACTACACTATTTTCACAAACAAATACATAAACAAATAAACTGAAACTTTATCACAATTACATGCTCACAGAACACAGATACTTACATTAATACACTGACACAAATACATCTGCAGATATAAAAAAATTATATCCTTCTTATAGGACCAAAAAAATAAACTTCAATTCAAGCCTGTGAAAAGCACAGGAAATAAGGACCAATTATTTTGGCAGGAACCAATACAAACACTCAAAAAGTGCTGCAGGAAAGTTAACCTACCCTATTCAGCATGCCTCGATCAAACCTTACCAAACAACAAAAATAACACTGACAACTCTCCACAATCTATTTCAGTCTGGTAGAGACACCCCTCTCTTCCAGTCAGTTACAGAGACCCCCATCACCGAGTGAGAAAGATAGACCATTCTCTTCCAGTCAGGTACAGAGACCCCCGCCTCTGAGTGAGACAGAGAGACCATTCTCTTCCAGTCAGTTAGAGAGACCTTCCTCTCCAAGTGAAATGGAGATACCCCTCCCTTCCAGTCAGGTAGAGAAACCCCACTCTTCCAGTCAAGTACAGAGACCCCTCTTTTCCAGTCAGGTACAGAGACCTCTGTCTGTGAGACCCCTCTCTTCCAGTCAGACATAGACATAGAGAGACCGACCTGTCTGTACCAGGGAATCAGATAGACTCCTCTGTCTGAGTGACACAGATAGATCCCACTCTTCCTGTCAGGTAGAGAGACCCCTCTCTCTGAGTGAGACATAGGGACCATTCTCTTTCAGTGAAGTAGAGAGACCAGACAGGTAGATAGGCACCTTTGCATGACAGAGCCAGAAGGATTTCTATCTCTGCGTGAAACAGAGAGAACCCTCTCTTCCAGTCAGCTAGAGAGACCTTACTCCTCCAGTCAGGTAGAGAGACCTCTCTTTTCAAGTCAGGTAGACAGACCCCTCTCTTCCAGTCAGGTAGAGAGACCCCTCATTTCAAGTCAGGTCGACAGACCTCTCTCTTCCAGTCAGGTAGAGAGACCGCTCTCTTCCAGTCAGGTAGAGAGAGCCCTCTCTTCCAGTCAGATAGAGAGACACCTCTTTTCAAGTCAGGTGGAGAGACCCCTCTCTTCCAGTCAGGTACAGAGACCCCTCTCTTCCAGTAATATTACGAGACCCCTATCTTCCAGTCCAGTAGAGAGATCCCTCTCTTCCTGTTAGGTATAGAGACCCCTCTCTGAGTGAGACAGAAAAAGCATTCACTTTCTGTCAAATAGAGAGACCACTCTGTGCGTGTCCGGCAGAGATCATCCTTCAGTTCCAGTCAGGTAGAGAGACCCCTCTCTTCCAGTCAGGTAGAGAGACCCCTCTTTTCAAGTCAGGTCGACAGACCTCTCTATTCCAGTCAGGTATACCTGACTTGAATACAGGGGTCTGTCGACCTGACTTGAAAAGAGGGGTCTCTCTACCTGACTGGAAGAGAGGGGTCTCTCTATTTCATTGGAAGAGAGGGTCTCTCTACCTTACTGGACGAGAAGGGTCTTTGTGTCTATAGAGAGATCCCTCTCTTCCAGTCCTGTAGAGAGACCTCTCTATTCCAGTTAAGTAGGGAGACACCTTTTTTCCAGACAGGTACAAAGACCCCTGTATCTGAGTTAGACACAGAGACCCTTCGGCCTTCTCTTCCAGTCAGTTAGAGAGACCCTTCTATTCCAGTAAGGTAGAGAGACCCCTCTCTTCCAGTCAGGTAGAGAGACCTCTCTCTTTCTGTCAGGTAGAGAGACCCCTTTCTTTCCGTCAGGTTCAGAGACCCCTCTCTTTCAGTCAGGTAGAGAGACCCTTCTTTTCCAGTAAGGTAGAGAGACACTTCTCTTCCAGTCAGGTAGAGAGACCCCTCTCTTCCAGTCAGGTAGAAAGACCCCTCTATTCCAGTCAGGTAGAGAGACCCCTCTCTGAGTGAGACAGAAAGATCATTCTCTTTCTGTTAGATAGAGAGACCAAGACCCCCGTCTCTGAGTGAGACAGAGAGACCACTTTCTTCCAGTCAGGTAAAGAGACCTTCCACTCCAAGTGAAATGGGGAGAGCCCTCCCTTCCAGTCAGGTAGAAACGCCCCTCTCTGAGTGAGACAGAAAAAGCATTTTCTTTCTGTCAGATAGAGAGATCCCTCAGGCAGAGGTCATCCTTCAGTTCCAGTCAGGAGGAGAGACTCCTCTCTTCCAGTCAGGTACAGAGACACCTCTCTTCCAGCCAGGTAGAGAGACTCCTCTCTTCCAGTCAGGTAGAGAGACCCTTCTCTTCCAGACAGATAGACAGAACCCTCTCTGAGTGAGACAGAAAAAGCATTCTCTTTCTGTCAAATAGAGAGACTCCTCTCTGTGTGTCAGGCAGAGATTATCCTTCAGTTCCAGTCAGGTAGAGAGACTCCTCTCTTCCAGTCAGGTAGAGAGACCCTTCTGTTCCAGACAGATAGACAGAACCCTATCTGAGTAAGAAAGAAAGAGCATTCTCTTTCTGTCAGATAGAGAGACCCCTCTCTGAGTGAGACAGAAAAAGCATTCTTTTTCTATCAAATAGAGAGACCCCTTTCTCTGTGTCAGGCAGAGATCATCCTTCAGTTCCAGTCAGGTAGAGAGACCCCACTCTTCCAGTCAGGTACAGAGACCCCTCTCTTCCTGTCAGGTACAGAGACCCCTGTCTGTGAGCGCCGTCATACGCATCTACGTTCCTTCCTTCCGCATGATGGTCTACTTTGGCGGGTGGAGACACGCCGTGTGTGACTCCTGTTCCTACGTTGGCTTGGTGGGGAAGGGCATCTCTTCCAGTGCGGTAGAGTGACTCTTATCTCCAAGTGAGACAGAGAGACCATCCCTTCCAGTCCGGTAGAGAGACCGACCTGTCTGTATCAGGGCAGCAGATAGACTCCTCTGTGTGAGTGACACAGAGAGATCCCTCACTTCCAGTCAGGTAGAGAGACCGCTCTCTGAGTGAGACAGAAAAAGCATTTTCTTTCTGTCAGACAGAGAGACCCCTCTCTCTGTGTCAGACAGAGATCACCTTTCAGTTCCAGTCAGGTAGAGATCACCTTTCAGTTCCAGTCAGGTAGAGAGACCACCGTCTCTGAGTGAGACAGAGAGAACATTCACTTCCAGTCAGGTAAAGAGACCTTCCTCTCCAAGTGATATGGAGAGACCCCTCCCTTCCAGTCAGGTAGAGAGACCCCTTTCTGAGTGAGACAGAAAAAGCATCTTCTTTCTGTCAAATTAAGAGACCCCTCAGGCAGAGATTATTCTTCAGTTCCAATCAGGTAGAGAGACTCCTCTCTTCCAGCCAGGTAGAGAGATCCCTCTCTTCCAGTCAGGTAAAGAGACCCCTTTCTTCCAGTCATGTAGAGAGACAACTCTCTTCCTGTCAGGTACAGAGACCCCTCTAAGAGTGAGACAGAAAATACATTCTCTTTCTGTCAAATAGAGAGACCCCTCTCTCTGTGTCAGGCAGAGATCATCCTTCAGTTCCAGTCAGGTAGAGAGACCCCACTCATCCAGTCAGGTACAGAGACCCCTCTCTTCCGGTCAGTTAGAGAGACCCTGCTCTTCCAGTCTGCAAGTAGAGAGACCCTTCTTTTCCAGTCAGGTACAGAGACCCCTGTCTGTGAGACCCATCTCTTCCTGTCAGGTAGAGTGACTCTTATCTCCAAGTGAGACGGAGAGACCATCCCTTCCAGTCAGGTAGAGAGACCGACCTGTCTGTATCAGGGCAGCAGATAGACTCCTCTGTGTGAGTGACACAGAGAGATCCCTCACTTCCAGTCAGGTAGAGAGACCGCTCTCTGAGTGAGACAGAAAAAGCATTTTCTTTCTGTCAGACAGAGACCCCTCTCTCTGTGTCAGACAGAGATCACCTTTCAGTTCCAGTCAGGTAGAGATCACCTTTCAGTTCCAGTCAGATAGAGAGACCACCGTCTCTGAGTGAGACAGAGACCATTTACGTCCAGTCAGGTAAAGAGACCTTCCTCTCCTAGTGATATGGAGAGACCCATCCCTTCCAGTCAGGTAGAGAGACCCCTCTCTGAGTGAGACAGAAAAAGCATTTTCTTTCTGTCAAATTAAAGAACCCTCAGGCAGAGATTATCCTTCAGTTCCAGTCAGGTGGAGAGACTCCTCTCTTCCAGCCAGGTAGAGAGATCCCTCTCTTCCAGTCAGGTACAGAAACCCCTGTCTGAGAGACCCTTCTCTTCCAGTAAGGTAGAGAGACCACTGGCTTCCAGTGAGGTAGAGTAACTCTTATCTCCAAGTGAGACGGAGAGACCATCTGTTCTAGTCAGGTAGAGAAACCCCTCTCTGAGTGAGACAGAAAGATCACTCACTTTCTGTCAGACAGAGAGACCTCTCTCTCTGTGTCAGGCAGAGATCACCTTTCAGTTCCAGTCAAGAAGACAGACCCCCGTATCTGAGTGAGACAGAGAGACCATTCTCTTCCAGTCAGGTAAAGAGACCTTCCTCTCCAAGTGAAATGGAGAAACCCCTCCCTTCCAGTCAGGTAGAGAGACTCCTCTCTGAGTGAGACAGAAAAAGCATTTTCTTTCTGTCAAATTAAGAGACCTCTCAGGCAGAGATCCAGTCAGGTAGAGAGACCCCACTCTTCTAGTCAGGTACAGAGACCCCTCTCCTCCAGTCAGGTAGAGAGACCCCTCTTTTCCAGTCAGGTAGAGAGATCTCTCTCTATCAGTCAGGTAGCGAGACCCCTCTCTGAGTGCGACAGAAAGATCATTCTTTTTCTGTCCGATAGAGAGACCCCTCTCTCTGTGTCAGGCAGAGATCACCTTTCAGTTCCAGTCAAGAAGCGAGACCCCCCATCTCTGAGTGAGACAGAGAGACCTTTCTCTTCCAGTCAGGTAGAGAGACCCCTCTCTGAGTGAGACAGAAAAAGCATTTTCTTTCTGTCAAATAGAGAGAACCCTCAGGCAGAGATCATCCTTCAGTTCCAGTCAGGTAGAGAGACACAGGTACAGAGACACCTCTCTTCCAGTCAGGTAGAGAGACCCCTCACTGAGTGAGACAGAAAAAGCATTCTCTCTGTCAAATTAAGAGACCCCTCTCTGTGTGTCAGGCAGAGATCATCCTTCAGTTCCAGTCAGGTAGAGAGACTCCTCTCTTCCAGTCAGGTAGAGAGACCCTTCTCTTCCAGACAGATAGGCAGAACCATATCTGAGTGAGAAAGAAAGAGCATTCTCTTTCTGTCAGATAGAGAGAACCCTCTCTGACTGAGACAGAAAAAGCATTCTCTTTCTGTCAGATAGAGAGACCTCTCTCTCTGTGTCAGGCAGAGATCATCCTTCAGTTCCAGTCAGGTAGAGAGACCCCATACTTCCAGTCAGGTACAGAGACCCTTCTCTTCCGGTCAGGTAGAGAGACCCTTCTTATTCAGTCCAGTAGAGAGACCTGTCTTTTTCAGTCAGGTACAGAGACCCCTGTCTCGGAGAGACCCTTCTCTTCCAGTCAGGTAGAGAGACCCCACTCTTCTAGTCAGGTAGAGTGACTCTTATCTCCAAGTGAGACAGAGAAACCATCCCTTCCAGTCAGGTAGAGAGACCCCTCTCTGAGTGAGACAGAACAATCATTCTCTTTCTATCAGACAGAGAGACCCCTCTCTCTGTGTCAGGCAGAGATCACCTTTCAGTTCCAGTCAGGTAGAGAGACCCCCGTCTCTGAGTGAGACAGAGAGACCCTTTCCTTCCAGTCAGGTAGAGAGACTCCTCTCTGAGTGAGACAGAAAAAGGATTTACTTTCTGTCAAATTAAGAGACCCCTCAGGCAGAGATCATCCTTCAGTTCCAGTCAGGTAGAGAGACTCCTCTCTTCCAGTCAGGTAGAGAGACCCTTCTCTTCCAGACAGATTGACAGAACCCTCTCTGACTGAGACAGATCTCTTTCTGTCAGATAGAGAGACCCCTCTCTCTGTGTCAGGCAGAGATCATCCTTCAGTTCCAGTCAGGTATTAGAGAGACCCCTAACATCCAGTCAGGTAGAGAGACCCCTCTCTTCCTGTCAGGTACAGAGACCCCTCTCTGGGTGAGACAGAAAAAAGTATTCTCTCTCTGTCAAATAGAGAGACCCCCCTCTCTCTGTGTCAGGCAGAGATCATCCTTCAGTTTCAGTCAGGTAGAGAGACCCCTCTCTTTCCAGTCAGGTAGAGAGACCCCTGCCTTCCAGTCAGGTTGAGAGACCCCTCTTTTCAAGTCAGGTAGAGAGACCCCTGCCTTCCAGTCAGGTAGAGAGACCCCTGCTTTCCAGTCAGGTAGAGAGACGCCTCTCTTCCAGTCGGGTAGAGAGACCTTTTCTCCAAGTGAGACGGAGAGACCCCGACCTTCCAGTCCAGGTGGAGGCAGAGTGACTATGTATACAGCAGGTAGGCCTGTCGAGGCCGGCACGCACGTACACGAACCTTAGTTAGTGTGGTAGGACATAGGGTGTGTAACCTCCCCTGAATAATGAAAATCGATTTTTCCGAATACTTTTAAAACACTAATCGATTTTTCAGGTTTTTCTGGATCTGAAAATCGATTCTTCCGAATACTTGAAAAAAGAAAATCGATTTTTCCGAATAGGTTTTGACAATTTGCCAGCCGAATACCTAGGTTATTCAGGTTTTCTGCTCATTGAGCCACCTAAATGTACACATCACACCAGAGACCCTCCTACAGCTACCCACATCACACCAGATACCCTCAGCACACAAACACACCTACCCCCATCACACCAGATGCCCTCAGCACACAAACACACCTACCCCATCACACCAGAAGCCTTCAGCACACAAACACACCTACCCCCATCACACCAGATGCCCTCATGAGGTACACAACCATAGCTACCTCCGTCACACCAGACACCTTACTACAACCAGAGATAATATATATTATCTCTGCTACAACTAACCACATTACACCAGATCAGTAGCCTCAGCAGGGATCCACAGCTACCTACATCACACCAGATGCACTCAGCACACAACCACAGCTACCTAGATAGGCCTAAATCACTTGGCCTAACCACATACCTAGTTGGGCGTGTCCCGACCTAAGTTAGCGTGGCCACGCTGAGCTTTACCAGTACCTACAGTCTACAGATGTACACATCGCACTTGATGCCAAAAGAATAGAACCACAGATGATGTTTACGCACCACCAGCCATGCAACCTCCATTTCACCATCGCGAGTTTTGAAAATCCTAGTAACTAAGCAAGCCTTAGTATGATCGCGGCAATATCAGAGAGATTGATGCAAGAAGCCAGCTGGTTCGAAATACACTAAGCGAACTGACTTTGATTTGCAGCTGGAGCTGTCCGTCGTCATGACACCTGAAGAGGGAGATCTCTTTTGGCTACATGTAGTTCGAATTACTGCCCGTGTATTTGATCTCGTCCCCACGTATATATTTATAGTAACAACAGTGACGTTATTTAGAAGTAATTATTGTACATGTAATATCGTAAACGCGTATCCGGATATCGTCATAAAAAGGTATTCGAATAATGGGCCAATTGTCGATGCGGACGACGAATACCTAAGTACCTCCGAGTGGAGATTCACAAACCGGTTATTTCGAATAGAACAAATCCAATAATCGATTTTTCCGAGTAATGCTAAATTACTATTCGAACGGATAGGTTTTTGCGAATATCCGAATAACCCGAATAACCTGATAACCGGTTACACACCCTAGTAGGACATTGCAGAGCAAGCTAGCTGCTCCAGTTGTTTTTGGGTTCGTACAAGTGTCCTGCTCGTAGCGACCCTGCTTTCTACGAATTCTGTCTGTAACATGAACGAATACGCTACATAATTTCTGAACCCATACTTACGTACGTACTCTAGCGTCTTTGATGAAGCACGTTCTGGACCACGCGGCTGCATGCACTAGTGTAGCTGCAGCGCTGTACTAAGCTGCCTTGTTGCTTAAGTTCACCTCCCGCCTTTGTGCGCAGGTAGGCCTATTTGAGATGACGTTCGAATTGAAATGGTGCACACCTAGTACGGTTTGTTATTAAAACCAGTACAGCTAGCTAACTGCTGTGAAACGAACGACGCGGTATGGTACGATTTGCGTCCAATAAAGATTCTCTTGCTTTTTTTTTTTTTTTTATGAACAACTCAGTGAAGCATAGGCTCGTTAGCCACGGCTTGGGGATTTTTGATAACACTGGATTTTACAATATTTGCCCATGCATCTGATGGGTCACATTTGCGCAGGCGAATGAAAAGTGCGCGCAATGATGTTGAAGAGAAGCATAGTTTAGGAGGGTGGGGCTGTGTTGTGCACAGCGGCAATGTATCACGTGAATGTGATAATATTCAATTGTGTTCACGTGAGACCTCTCGTACGCAGACCTAAACATTCATGTTCCACTTTCGTTCAATAATTCCGCGCATGCGTATAAGCGCTGCCAAACTTGGACAGTTTGTAACTTTGTTTCCAGTGGAGGAGAAAATACAAAAGTTAGTTCCACAATTAGAGTACGGCTTCCTCTACAGGTCTGATAATTCAAAGTTAGCTTTTAACAATGTCAATTAACAGAAACTAATCAACTCCGTTTTAAACGTTTGGCTTCGTTAGTCACCACGCAAGATGGTAAGCTGTTCATTGGCACGATTATTGGATGCTTCTTTGCATAGATTCACCGTGATATTGGTGATTAATTTGCAATAGCTTGACTTTCAGCAGGGGTTTCCCCACAAGAACCACACATAAGATAGATCACGTGATAAGTAATTTTAATAGTTATAAAAATTAATTTTTACACACTTCCTGGGTGGTACTGAATGTTGATCATAGCATTGGCATGTTTTTAATAAACCGATAACTAACTTTTAATAACTATACATTCATAACTTAAGCTAATGATTGGCATGATTTTTGGTTTAAACAGCATAATTTTACCATGTTCAGTTCTGGAGTTATGCCAATTCAAAGATTTTGCGCGACTTTTGGATCACCCTGTATATGGGACAGTTTCCGACAAAATGAGCCCTCGTATAAATATATAAAATGTTATAAAATACCTTTACGTTTAAATAGCGATAACTTCCCAACGGTTAAAGCTATCGACATCCTATTTTCAACACTTCATACGACATCATTTCTCTATTGTGAAGTACATTTTGGAGTCTTGCACTTGCTCCGTGCCAGTATTGCAATGTTCGATACCCCACCGGGTTCGATCCCGCCATAACTTTCTGTAGGAGTAATCAAATCGCTTCAAATTCGGTTTGTAGGTAGAGAGGTCCTATACCTAACGATTTGTTCTGTTCGTTAATTTTTATGTCATCCGTTACGGAGATACAGCGGCGCAAAGTTGGTACAAGTTTCCCGCTCGAATCGCGCCGTTGTACGTGCGTGACCCGCTTCCATGCACCAAATTACATGAATATGCAACTACTTCCTGTGGGCTGGCACTTCGATAACTTATAGGCACACCTATACGTATTCGATCCCTATTTCGTTATTCTCTGCGTACATAACTTTATGGCGACGTCAACTGAAGACAAGATCACAAGAGTTTCAATCGGCGGACGTGAAGTTCGAGCGGTGCGAATACGACGATCGTGAGAAAGGTTACTAGATCTATGCTAGTACAGTGACGACGGTGGTTCCATTTACACCCTGCAATTGTGTCTGTTGTGGGATAAAATCCATGGTCCCCTTTACACCCTGTACTTGAGTCTGTTGTGGGATAAAATCCATGCATGGTCCATTTACATGTCTGTACTTGTGTATTTTGGGGTCAAATCCATGGTCCTATTTACACCATGTACTTGTGTCTGTTTAGGGTCAAATCTATGGTCCCATTTACACCCTGTACTTGAGTCTGTTTAGGGTCAATTCATTGGTCCCATTTACACCCTGTACTTGAGTCTGTTGTGGGGTCAATTCATTGGTCCCATTTACGCCCTGTACTTTTGTCTGTTGTAGGGTCAAATCCACGGTCTGATTTACTCCCTGTACTTGTGATCATATCCACGGTCCGATTTACTCCCTGTACTTGTGATCAAATCCATGGTTCCATTTACACCCTGTATTTGTGTCTGTTGTGGGGTCAAACTCATGGTTTCATTTACACCTTTTTCTTGTGTCTGTTGTGGGGTCAAAACCATGCATATGGTTCCATTTACACCCTGTACCTGTGATTAAATCCATGGTCCCATTTACACCCGTACTTGTGTTTGGTGTGGGGTCAAATCCATGGTCCCATTTACACCCTGTACTTGTGTCTGTTGTGGGGTCAAATCCATAGTTCCATTTACACCTATTACTTGTGTTTGTTGTGGGGTCAAATCTGTGGTTCAATTTATACCTGTACTTGTGATCAAATCCATCCTCCGATTTACACCCTGTACTTGTGATCAAATCCATCCTTTGATTTACACCCTGTACTTGTGATTAAATCCTTGGTCCCATTTACTCACTGTACTTGTGTCTGTTGTGAGATCTAATCCATGGTCCCATTTAAGCCTGTACTTGTGTCTGTTGTGGGGTCAAATTCATGGTCCTATTTACACCTGTACTTTTGTCTGTTGTGGGGCCAAAACCATGGTCTGATTTACACCCTGTTCTTGGGATCAAATCCATGGTCCCATTTACACCCTGTTCTTGTGCCTGTTTTGGGATCAAATGCATGATCCCATTTACACCCTGTACTTTAGTCGGTTTTAGGGTCACATCTAAGGTCCGATTTACACTCTAACCTTGTGTATGTTTTGAGGTCAAATCATTGGTCCCATTTAAACCTGTACTTGTGTCTGTTGTGGGGTACAATCCATTATCCTATTTACACCCTGTACTTGTGTCTATTGTGGGGTCAAATCCATGATCCCATTTGATTTACACCCTGTACTTGAGTATGTTGTGGGGTCAAATCCATGATCCCATTTACACCCTGTACTTGAGTATGCTGAGGGGTCAAATCTATGGTCCCATTTAAACCCTGTACATGAGTCTGTTTAGGGTCAATTCATTGGTCCCATTTACATCCTGTACATTTGTCTGTTGTGGAGTTAAATCCATGGTCCGATTTACTCCCTGTACTTGTGATCAAATCCATGGTCCCATTTGCACCCTGTACTTGTGATCAAATCCATCGTCACATTTACATGTGTCTGTTGTGGGGTCGAACTCATGGTCCTTTTTCTTGTGTCTGTTGTGGGGTCAAAACCATGGTTCCATTTACACCCTGTACTTGTGTCTGTTGTGGGGTCAAATCCATGGACCCATTTACACCCTGTCTTGTGTCTGTTTAGGGTCAAATCTAAGGTCCCATTTACACCCTGTACTTTTGTCTGTTGTGGAGTCAAATCCATGGTCCGATTTACTCCCTGTACTGGTGATCAAATCCATGGTCCCATTTACACCCTGTACTTGTGATCAAATCCATGGTCCCATTGACACCCTGTATATGTGATCAAATTCTTGGTCCCATTTACACACTGTAGTTGTGTCTGTTGTGAGATCAAATTCATGGTCCCATTTAACCCTGTACGTGCGTCTGTTGTGGGGTCAAACTCATGCTCCCATTTACACCCTGTACTTGAGTCGGTTTAGGGCCAAATCTATGGTCCCATTTACACCCTGTACTTTTGTCTGTTGTGGAGTCAAATCCATGGTCCCATTTACACCCTGTACTTGAGTATGCTGAGGGGTCAAATCCATGGTTCCATTAACACCCTGTACTTGTTTCTGTTGTGGGGTCAAATCCATGGTCCCATTTACACCCTGTACTTGAGTCTGTTGTAGGGTCAAACCTATGGTCCCATTTACACCCTGTACTTGAGCCGGTTTAGGGCCAAATCTATGGTCCCATTTACACCCTGTACTTGTGTCTGTTGTGGGGTCAAATCCATGGTCCCATTTACACCCTGTACTTGAGTCTGTTGTAGGGTCAAATCTATGGTCCCATTTACACCCTGTACTTATGTCTGTTGTGGAGTCAAATCCACGGTCCGATTTACTCCCTGTACTTGTGATCAAATCCATCGTCCCATTTACACCCTGTATTTGTGTCTGTTGTGGGGTCAAACTCATGGTTTCATTTACACCTTTTTCTTGTGTTAGTTGTGGGGTCAAAACCATGGTTCCATATACACCCTGTACGTGTGATCAAATCCATGGTCCCATTTACACCGGTACTTGTGTTTATTGTGGGGTCAAATCCATGGTCCCATTTACACCCTGTACTTGAGTCTATTGTAGGGTCAAATCTATGGTCCCATTTACACCCTGTACTTATGTCGGTTTTGGAGTCAAATCCACGGTCCGATTTACTCCCTGTACTTGTGATCAAATCCATCGTCCCATTTACACCCTGTATTTGTGTCCGTTGTGGGGTCAAACTCTTGGTTTCATTTACACCTTTTTCTTGTGTTAGTTGTGGGGTCAAAACCATGGTCCCATTTACACCCTATACTTGTATCTGTTGTGGGGTCAAACTCATGGTCCCATTTACACCTATTACTTGTGTTTGTTGTGGGGTCAAATCTGTGGTTCAATTTATACCCTGTACTTGTGATCAAATCCATCCTCCCATTTACACCCTGTACTTGTGGTCAAATTCATCCTTTGATTTACACCCTGTACTTGTGATCAAATCCTTGGTCCCATTTAACCCTGTACTTGTGTCTGTTGTGAGATCTAATCCATGGTCCCATTTAACCCTGTACTTGTGTCTGTTGTGGGGTCAAATTCATGGTCCCATTTACACCTGTACTTTTGTCTGTTGCGGGGCCAAAACCATGGTCTGATTTACACCCTGTATTTGTGTCTGTTTTGGGGTCAAATCCATGGTCCCATTTACACCCTGTACTTTAGTCTGTTTGATGGTCACATCTAAGGTCCGATTTACACTCTAAACTTGTGTCTGTTTTGAGGTCAAATCATTGGTCCCATTTAACCCTGTACTTGTGTCTGTTGTGGGGTAAAGTCCATTATCCTATTTACACCCCGTACTTGTGTCTATTGTGGGGTCAAATCCATGATCCCATTTGATTTACACCCTGTACTTGAGTATGTTGTGGGGTCAAATCCATGATCCCATTTACACCCTGTACTTGAGTATGCTGAGGGGTCAAATCTATGGTCCCATTTACACCCTGTACTTGAGTCTGTTTAGGGTCAATTCATTGGTCCCATTTACATCCTGTACTTTTGTCTGTTGTATCCTCCTTTACTGCAATTTGTATCCTTTACTGCAAGTTGTATCCGAGGCCCAGGCCATCCCCTACTCAATAGCACTCTCAGTCTCCACACAACCAGCCCTCCCGCCCACCCACCAACCCCTAAAACCCCTCTTACATATGGTGTAGTCAGACTGCCAACAGGGGAGCTGCCAGCTGCCACATTACCAGGATTGAATGGGGTCGTCACAAAAGTAGACCCCAGCATGTGGAGTGGAACTTTGAACTGAAGCCGGCCCCAAACACTGGAGCCGGCCCCAAACACTGGAGCCGGCCCCAAACACTGGAGCCGGCCCCAAACACTGGAGCCGGCCCCAAACACTGGAGCCGGCCCCAAACACTGGAGCTGGCCCCAAACACTGGAGCCGGCTCCAAACACTGGAGCCGGCTCCAAACACTGGAGCCGGCCCCAAACACTGGAGCCGGCCCCAAACACTGGAGCCGGCCCCAAACACTGGAGCCGGCCCCAAACACTTGAGCCGGCCCCAAACACTGGAGCCGGCCCCAAACACTGGAGCCGGCCCCAAACACTGGAGCCGGCCCCTAACACTGGAGCCGGCCCCAAACACTGTAGCCGGCCCTAAACACTGGAGCCGGCCCCAAACACTGGGGCCAGCCACAATGGCCCCCTATCCTAGCCCCACACAGTACTAACACCAGCTCCTCATTGCAAATGCAAGTGAAGCCACTACCTGTGAAACCATTAACCCCCACACTACAAGAGGACTTAGTGTCAGGGGAACCATCAACTACAAGTGGAGCTACCAGCTCGCATTGGACAAATGGGAATACCACCACTGAAGCAGCCTCCATTTGTACAGTGTGCATACGTGCCTACGTTTCTCTCTTCACACATTTTGTGTTGTACTTGTAGACATGTACATGTACAGAGTAAATTTTATCTGCTGTGGATGCTGTTAGTGGTGAAATAGTCACCTGCCCTATCGGTACTGATTGCGGTAGGTCTGCACCCGTGGTTGGTTTATATAGACAACCAAGTCTTGCAGAGGGCGTTTTGCTCTACTTGGAACTACTGTACGCGAGTAGCAAAACATGTAAGTGCCATTTTGAATGTCACATAAATTGTATGCACAGTCACAGCTACAATGTGGCACGATGAAGACACATCAGAATTCATGACCACACAAGTAAAGTTAGCAGACCCTACACTGTCAGAGATGTCAACAGATCTAGACATTACCAGTGTAACCCAGTTTCACCTAGCTGTGCCCCACGGCCACTATAAACACTAGCTCATACATTTCAGCAGATATACAACAGCCTAGGGCTAGGTAGTACGTAGTTGATGGATCCAATAAAAATTTGTAGGTCTGCTAACTCCACTTGTGTGATAATGAATTCTGACGTCTTCATCGTGCCACATTGTAGCTGTGACTGTTCATGCAATTTATGTGACATTCAAAATGGCACTTACATGTTTTGCTACTCGCGTACAGTAGTTCCAAGTAGAGCAAAACGCCCTCTGCAAGCCTTGGTTGTCTATATAAACCAACCACGGGTGCAGAACTACCGCAATCAGTACCGATAGGGCAGGTAACTATATTCACCACTAACAGCATCCACAGCAGATAAAATTTACTCTGTACATGTACATGTCTACAAGTAGTTCAGATCTACAACACAAAATGTGTGAAGAGAAAAACGTAGGCACGTATGCACACTGTACAAATGGAGGCTGCTTCAGTACAAACACTGGAGCCGACTCCAAACACTGGAGCTGGCCCCAAACACTGGAGCCGGCCCCAAACACTGGAGCCGGTCCCAAACACTGGAGCCGGCCCCAAACACTGGAGCCGGCCCCAAACACTGGAGCCGGCCCCAAACACTGGAGCCGGCCCTAAACACTGGAGCCATCCTAGCCCCACACAGTACTAACACCAGCTCCTCACTGCAAATGCAAGTGAAGCCACTACCTGTGAAACCATTAACCCCCACACTACAAGAGGACTTAGTGTCAGGGGAACCATCAACTACAAGTGGAGCTACCAGCTCACATTGGACAAATGGGAATACCACCACTGAAGCAGCCTCCATTTGTACAGTGTGCATACGTGCCTACGTTTTTCTCTTCACACATTTTGTGTTGTAGATCTGAACTACTTGTAGACATGTACATGTACAGAGTAAATTTTATCTGCTGTGGATGCTGTTAGTGGTGAATATAGTTACCTGCCCTATCGGTACTGATTGCGGTAGGTCTGCACCCGTGGTTGGTTTATATAGACAACCAAGGCTTGCAGAGGGCGTTTTGCTCTACAGTGGTGTTCACCGAAAGAGGGGAAAAATGCAATAATGCACATTTTTGATTTTATCTCATGAATGGTATATAATTATATCATGCCAATTACATTTTTAGATTCAGCATCTACTTCTGTATGTACCCAATACAGGTGAGTACCTATAGTGTTGTGTTGAGCTCTTAAGTGTCACTCGCTGTGGAGATCGGTAGGAAAGTATCGCTTTTCAGAGGGAGGCGTGGTCTTCGTATGAATTCGGACAAATTAGTTTGACTTAAGAATTAAAATTGACTTTTTCTAAATGAGAGGTCTCTGGGGTATCCATATAATTTATAATAATTTTTTGGCAGCTTGCTATCGGCATTAAATAATCCATGAAATGCTAAAAATCTTAACATTGAAAGCCATTTTTCAACCGTTTTTAGGATTTCTCCGTATATCATTGTAAAAATGTAGCAAAGAATCATAGTATTTGCGTTTGTAAGCACTGTACGTAACTTTTAAAAGCATTTCTACGTGTAGAATACTTGATAGAATAAGTACAAATGCAAATATCATGATTATGTGCTACACGTTTACTACCATATACGGAGAAATCCTAAAAACGGTTGAAAAATGGCTTTCAATGTTAAGATTTTTAGCATTTCATGGATTATTTAATGCCGATAGCAAGCTGCCAAAAAATTATTATAAATTATATGGATACCCCAGAGACCTCTCATTTAGAAAAAGTCAATTTTAATTCTTAAGTCAAACTAATTTGTCCGAATTCATACGAAGACCACGCCTCCCTCTGAAAAGCGATACTTTCCTACCGATCTCCACAGCGAGTGACACTTAAGAGCTCAACACAACACTATAGGTACTCACCTGTATTGGGTACATACAAAAAAAATTTGGTAGCTTAACTACAAAGTATAGAGGAGTTACAGCCTTGAACATCCAACCTGACCAGCAGTTGTTTACTATGGTGCATTGTTTTGTTTACAAGTTATAATTGAATTAAAGCTAATGTACTCTGTTCAGAAGTAGATGCTGAATCTAAAAATGTAATTGGCATGATATAATTGTATACCATTCATGAGATAAAATCAAAAATGTGCATTATTGCATTTTTCCCCTCTTTCGGTGAACACCACTGTACTTGGAACTACTGTACGCGAGTAGCAAAACATGTAAGTGCCATTTTGAATGTCACATAAATTGCATGAACAGTCACAGCTACAATGTGGCACGATGAAGACGTCAGAATTCATTATCACACAAGTGGAGTTAGCAGACCTACAAATTTTTATTGGATCCATCAACTACGTACTACCTAGCCCTAGGCTGTTGTATATCTGCTGAAATGTATGAGCTAGTGTTTATAGTGGCCGTGGGGCACAGCTAGGTGAAACTGGGTTACACTGGTAATGTCTAGATCTGTTGACATCTCTGACAGTGTAGGGTCTGCTAACTTTACTTGTGTGGTCATGAATTCTGATGTGTCTTCATCGTGCCACATTGTAGCTGTGACTGCATGCAATTTATGTGACATTCAAAATGGCACTTACATGTTTTGCTACTCGCGTACAGTAGTTCCAAGTAGAGCAAAACGCCCTCTGCAAGACTTGGTTGTCTATATAAACCAACCACGGGTGCAGACCTACCGCAATCAGTACCGATAGGGCAGGTAACTATATTCACCACTAACAGCATCCACAGCAGATAAAATTTACTCTGTACATGTACATGTCTACAAGTACAACACAAAATGTGTGAAGATAAAAACGTAGGCACGTATGCACACTGTACAAATGGAGGCTGCTTCAGTGGTGGTATTCCCATTTGTCCAATGCGAGCTGGTAGCTCCACTTGTAATTGATGGTTCCCCTGACACTAAGTCCTCTTGTAGTGTGGGGGTTAATGGTTTCACAGGTAGTGGCTTCACTTGCATTTGCAGTGAGGAGCTGGTGTTAGTACTGTGTGGGGCTAGGATAGGGGGCCATTGTGGCTGGCCCCAGTGTTTGGGGCCGGCTCCAGTGTTTGGGGCCGGCTCCAGTGTTTGGGGCCGGCTCCAGTGTTTGGGGCCGGCTCCAGTGTTTGGGGCCGGCTCCAGTGTTTGGGGCCGGCTCCAGTGTTTGGGGCCGGCTCCAGTGTTTGGGGCCGGCTCCAGTGTTTGGGGCCGGCTCCAGTGTTTGGGGCCGGCTCCAGTGTTTGGGGCCGGCTCCAGTGTTTGGGGCCGGCTCAAGTGTTTGGGGCCGGCTCCAGTGTTTGGGGCCGGCTCCAGTGCTTGGGGCCGGCTCCAGTGTTTGGGGCCGGCTCCAGTGTTTGGGGCCGGCTCCAGTGTTTGGGGCCGGCTCCAGTGTTTGGGGCCGGCTCCAGTGTTTGGGGCCGGCTCCAGTGTTTGGAGCCGGCTCCAGTGTTTGGGGCCGGCTCCAGTGTTTGGGGCCGGCTCCAGTGTTTGGGGCCGGCTCCAGTGTTTGGGGCCGGTTCCAGTGTTTGGGGCCGGCTCCAGTGTTTGGGGCCGGCTTCAGTTCAAGGTTCCACTCCACATGCTGTGGTCTACTTTTGTGACGACCCCATTCAATCCTGGTAATGTGGCAGCTGGCAGCTCCCCTGTTGGCAGTCTGACTACACCATATGTAAGAGGGGTTTTAGGGGTTGGTGGGTGGGCGGGAGGGCTGGTTGTGTGGAGACTGAGAGTGCTATTGAGTAGGGGATGGCCTGGGCCTCGGATACAACTTGCAGTAAAGGATACAAATTGCAGTAAAGGAGGATACAACAGACAAAAGTACAGGATGTAAATGGGACCAATGAATTGACCCTAAACAGACTCAAGTACAGGGTGTAAATGGGACCATAGATTTGACCCCTCAGCATACTCAAGTACAGGGTGTAAATGGGATCATGGATTTGACCCCACAACATACTCAAGTACAGGGTGTAAATCAAATGGGATCATGGATTTGACCCCACAATAGACACAAGTACGGGGTGTAAATAGGATAATGGACTTTACCCCACAACAGACACAAGTACAGGGTTAAATGGGACCAATGATTTGACCTCAAAACAGACACAAGTTTAGAGTGAAAATCGGACCTTAGATTTGACCATCAAACAGACTAAAGTACAGGGTGTAAATGGGACCATGGATTTGATCCCAAGAACAGGGTGTAAATCAGACCATGGTTTTGGCCCCGCAACAGACAAAAGTACAGGTGTAAGTGGGACCATGAATTTGACCCCACAACAGACACAAGTACAGGGTTAAATGGGACCATGGATTAGATCTCACAACAGACACAAGTACAGGGTTAAATGGGACCAAGGATTTGATCACAAGTACAGGGTGTAAATCAAAGGATGAATTTGACCACAAGTACAGGGTGTAAATGGGAGGATGGATTTGATCACAAGTACAGGGTATAAATTGAACCACGGATTTGACTCCACAACAAACACAAGTAATAGGTGTAAATGGGACCATGAGTTTGACCCCACAACAGATACAAGTATAGGGTGTAAATGGGACCATGGTTTTGACCCCACAACTAACACAAGAAAAAGGTGTAAATGAAACCAAGAGTTTGACCCCACAACGGACACAAATACAGGGTGTAAATGGGACGATGGATTTGATCACAAGTACAGGGAGTAAATCGGACAGTGGATTTGACTCCAAAACAGACATAAGTACAGGGTGTAAATGGGACCATAGATTTGACCCTACAATAGACTCAAGTACAGGGTGTAAATGGGACCATGGATTTGACCCCACAATAAACACAAGTACCGGTGTAAATGGGACCATGGATATGATCACACGTACAGGGTGTATATGGAACCATGGTTTTGACCCCACAACTAACACAAGAAAAAGATGTAAATGAAACCATGAGTTTGACCCCACAACAGACACAAATACAGGGTGTAAATGGGACGATGGATTTGATCACAAGTACAGGGAGTAAATCGGACCGTGGATTTGACTCCACAACAGACATAAGTACAGGGTGTAAATGGGACCATAGATTTGACCCTACAACAGACTCAAGTACAGGGTGTAAATGGGACCATGGATTTGACCCCACAACAGACACAAGTACAGGGTGTAAATGGGACCATAGATTTGGCCCTAAACCGACTCAAGTACAGGGTGTAAATGGGACCATAGGTTTGACCCTACAACAGACTCAAGTACAGGGTGTAAATGGGACCATGGATTTGACCCCACAACAGACACAAGTACAGGGTGTAAATGGAACCATGGATTTGACCCCTCAGCATACTCAAGTACAGGGTGTAAATGGGACCATGGATTTGACTCCACAACAGACAAAAGTACAGGGTGTAAATGGGACCATAGATTTGGCCCTAAACCGACTCAAGTACAGGGTGTAAATGGGAGCATGAGTTTGACCCCACAACAGACGCACGTACAGGGTTAAATGGGACCATGAATTTGATCTCACAACAGACACAACTACAGTGTGTAAATGGGACCAAGAATTTGATCACATATACAGGGTGTCAATGGGACCATGGATTTGATCACAAGTACAGGGTGTAAATGGGACCATGGATTTGATCACCAGTACAGGGAGTAAATCGGACCATGGATTTGACTCCACAACAGACAAAAGTACAGGGTGTAAATGGGACCTTAGATTTGACCCTAAACAGACACAAGACAGGGTGTAAATGGGTCCATGGATTTGACCCCACAACAGACACAACTACAGTGTGTAAATGGGACCAAGAATTTGATCACATATACAGGGTGTCAATGGGACCGTGGATTTGATCACAAGTACAGGGTGTAAATGGGACCATGAATTTGACCCCTCAGCATACTCAAGTACAGGGTGTAAATGGGACCATGGATTTGACTCCACAACAGACAAAAGTACAGGGTGTAAATGGGACCATAGATTTGGCCCTAAACCGACTCAAGTACAGGGTGTAAATGGGAGCATGAGTTTGACCCCACAACAGACGCACGTACAGGGTTAAATGGGACCATGAATTTGATCTCACAACAGACACAACTACAGTGTGTAAATGGGACCATGAATTTGATCACATATACAGGGTGTCAATGGGACCATGGATTTGATCACAAGTACAGGGTGTAAATGGGACCATGGATTTGATCACCAGTACAGGGAGTAAATCGGACCATGGATTTGACTCCACAACAGACAAAAGTACAGGGTGTAAATGGGACCTTAGATTTGACCCTAAACAGACACAAGACAGGGTGTAAATGGGTCCATGGATTTGACCCCACAACAGACACAACTACAGTGTGTAAATGGGACCAAGAATTTGATCACATATACAGGGTGTCAATGGGACCGTGGATTTGATCACAAGTACAGGGTGTTAATGGGACCATGGATTTGACCCCTCAGCATACTCAAGTACAGGGTGTAAATGGGACCATGGATTTGACTCCACAACAGACAAAAGTACAGGGTGTAAATGGGACCATAGATTTGGCCCTAAACCGACTCAAGTACAGGGTGTAAATGGGAGCATGAGTTTGACCCCACAACAGACGCACGTACAGGGTTAAATGGGACCATGAATTTGATCTCACAACAGACACAACTACAGTGTGTAAATGGGACCAAGAATTTGATCACATATACAGGGTGTCAATGGGACCATGGATTTGATCACAAGTATAGGGTGTAAATGGGACCATGGATTTGATCATCAGTACAGGGAGTAAATCGGACCATGGATTTGACTCCACAACAGACAAAAGTACAGGGTGTAAATGGGACCTTAGATTTGACCCTAAACAGACACAAGACAGGGTGTAAATGGGTCCATGGATTTGACCCCACAACAGACACAACTACAGTGTGTAAATGGGACCAAGAATTTGATCACATATACAGGGTGTCAATGGGACCATGGATTTGATCACAAGTACAGGGTGTAAATGGGACCATGGATTTGATCACCAGTACAGGGAGTAAATCGGACCATGGATTTGACTCCACAACAGACAAAAGTACAGGGTGTAAATGGGACCTTAGATTTGACCCTAAACAGACACAAGACAGGGTGTAAATGGGTCCATGGATTTGACCCCACAACAGACACAAGTACAGGGTGTAAATGGAACCATGGTTTTGACCCCACAACAGACACAAGAAAAAGGACCATGAGTTCGACCCCACAACAGACACATGTAAATGTGACGATGGATTTGATCACAAGTACAGGGTGTAAATGGGACCATGGATTTGATCACAAGTACAGGGAGTAAATCGGACCATGGATTTAACTCCACAACAGACAAATGTACAGGATGTAAATGGGACCAATGAATTGACCCTAAACAGACTCAAGTACAGGGTTTAAATGGGACCATAGCCTCAGCATACTCAAGTACAGGGTGTAAATGGGATCATGGATTTGACCCCACAACATACTCAAGTACAGGGTGTAAATCAAATGGGATCATGGATTTGACCCCACAATAGACACAAGTACAGGGTGTAAATAGGATAATGGATTGTACCCCACAACAGACACAAGTACAGGTTTAAATGGGACCAATGATTTGACCTCAAAACATACACAAGGTTAGAGTGTAAATCGGACCTTAGATGTGACCCTAAAACCGACTAAAGTACAGGGTGTAAATGGGATCATGCATTTGATCCCAAAACAGGCACAAGAACAGGGTGTAAATGGGACCATGGATTTGATCCCAAGAACAGGGTGTAAATCACACCATGGTTTTGGCCCCACAACAGACAAAAGTACAGGTGTAAATAGGACCATGAATTTGACCCCACAACAGACACAAGTACAGGCTTAAATGGGACCATGGATTAGATCTCACAACAGACACAAGTACAGTGAGTAAATGGGACCAAGGATTTAATCACAAGTACAGGGTGTAAATCAAAGGATGGATTTGATCACAAGTACAGGGTGTAAATCGGAGGATGGATTTGATCACAAGTACAGGTATAAATTGAACCACAGATTTGACCCCACAACAAACACAAGTAATAGGTGTAAATGGAACTATGGATTTGACCCCACAACAGACACAAGTACAGGGTGTAAATGGGACCATGGATTTGACCCCACACCAAACACAAGTACGGGTGTAAATGGGACCATGGATTTAATCACAGGTACAGGGTGTAAATGGAACCATATGCATGGTTTTGACCCCACAACAGACACAAGAAAAAGGTGTAAATGAAACCATGAGTTTGACCCCACAACAGACACAAATACAGGGTGTAAATGGAACCATGGATTTGATCACAAGTACAGGGAGTAAATTGGACCATGGATTTGATCACAAGTACAGGGAGTAAATCAGACCGTGGATTTAACCCTACAACAGACAAAAGTACAGGGCGTAAATGGGACCAATGAATTGACCCCACAACAGACTCAAGTACAGGGTGTAAATGGGACCAATGAATTGACCCTAAACAGACTCAAGTACAGGGTGTAAATGGGACCATAGATTTGACCCTAAACAGACACAAGTACATGGTGTAAATAGGACCATGGATTTGACCCCAAAATACACAAGTACAGACATGTAAATGGACCATGCATGGATTTTATCCCACAACAGACTCAAGTACAGGGTGTAAAGGGGACCATGGATTTTATCCCACAACAGACACAATTGCAGGGTGTAAATGGAACCACCGTCGTCACTGTACTAGCATAGATCTAGTAACCTTTCTCACGATCGTCGTATTCGCACCGCTCGAACTTCACGTCCGCCGATTGAAACTCTTGTGATCTTGTCTTCAGTTGACGTCGCCATAAAGTTATGTACGCAGAGAATAACGAAATAGGGATCGAATACGTATAGGTGTGCCTATAAGTTATCGAAGTGCCAGCCCACAGGAAGTAGTTGCATATTCATGTAATTTGGTGCATGGAAGCGGGTCACGCACGTACAACGGCGCGATTCGAGCGGGAAACTTGTACCAACTTTGCGCCGCTGTATCTCCGTAACGGATAACATAAAAATTAACGAACAGAACAAATCGTTAGGTATAGGACCTCTCTACCTACAAACCGAATTTGAAGCGATTTGATTACTCCTACAGAAAGTTATGGCGGGATCGAACCCGGTGGGGTATCGAACATTGCAATACTGGCACGGAACAAGTGCAAGACTCCAAAATGTACTTTACAATAGAGAAATGATGTCGTATGAAGTTTTGAAAATAGAATGTCAATAGCTTTAACCGTTGGGAAGTTATCGCTATTTAAACGTAAAGGTATTTTATAACATTTTATATATTTATACGAGGGCTTATTTTGTCGGAAACTGTCCCATATATATGGAACGTTCTATGAGATTTTGATGCTTGTATATATATAGCATCCAATTCAAAGCGCTATATCTTCAAAAGGGTTTGCACTATTGACTTCCTATTTTCAGCACTTCATACTACACCATTTCTCTATGCTAAAATACATTTTGGGGTCTTGAACTTACTCCGTGCCAGGATTGCAACGTCCGATACCACACCGGGTTCAAACCCGACATAACTTTAGGTAGGAGTAATCAAATCGCTTCAAATTCGGTTTGTAGGTAGAGAGGTCTTATATCTATTGATTTGTTCTGTTCGTTAATTTTCATACAAACCGTTACGGAGAAACAGCTGTGCAAAGTAGGTACACGTTTCCCGCTCGAATCGCGCCTTTATATGTACACGGAACAGTTTCCATTCTCCGGAGCGCATGAATATTCAACTATCCTATAGGGCGTGATAACCACACCTATAAGGTCACCAAACAAACGGGCGGCTGAATTGTAGTGCTTGTTACGGTTGTTTTTCGGTGTAGATAAACGATATGGTGACGTATAACACGTGTGAAGGCGAGCTCGTCGAGTCACTGAATCAGTCGGCGGATGAGTTCGAACTGTACGAATACGACGATCGATATTCAAGCTCGATACATTGGACGAGGATGGAGAGATTGAGAAAAGTAGCGATGGCGGTCGTACCACTGACGTTGGTGGTTGTATTAGTGATAGGGAGTGAGCAGCCCCTGAATTACCAAAAGAGCCACCAGCCCCACCCCCACATAGCCAGGGGCTAATGGGGCTAGGCCCTTCACTACAAGTTCGCTCAGCAGCCCTGGGGCCAAAGAGGCCATCCCCACACAGCAGAACCACAAGCCCCCTCACTGCAAGTGCACACTATATACCTTTGGAACCATTAAGCCTCATGCTGCAATTTAAATTAATGGCCTCACATTCCAAAATAGTGGAGCCATCAAGTGCAATTAACAGGCCCCATAATTCCAGCAAGGGAGCCACCAGCTAACCTGGCCAATGGAGCTAACATCCACAATGCCAGTGGAGACACCAGCCCTCTCGCAGATAGATCATCAGACACCCACACTGCCAGCAGGGATGTGGCACCCACAATAATGCCAGTGGAGATGCCAGCCCTCAGGCTGCAAATGGAATCAGCATCCCCAACAATTTCAGGGGAGCTATGAACTACAGGTACCAACAACACGTGATGACCTCACTACCAGATCAATCATTAACCCTCATTCTGCAAGTGGTTTTAACAGGCTCCACACACTGGGACCAACCCCTCCCCCCTCCCCCCCCCCACTACCTTTCTTTCAATGCAAGTTGAGTCAGCTGGGATCCCCACACAGTAGAACCGCCAGCCCCCTCACCCCAAGCTCATGAACAATACCAGTGGAACCTGTAAAGTCTACACTGCAACTGAACTTAATAAATAAAGCCTCACACTGCAGCCAGCAGCCCATGGAACCATTCTTACAGAACACCCTCAGCTACCCAGGGCCAATGGGGTAGCCTCCACAAAGTCAGTGAAGATGCCACCCCAAGTTGAGTCAGCAGCCCCCACACAAACAAGGGCCAATAGGGCCAGCCCCACACAGTACAACCACCAGCCCCTCTCTGCTCACTTCAAATAGAGCCACTAGACCCTCTACCAGTACACACTGCAAGTCCAGACGGCAGGCCACATCCGTGGAGCCCTCTCACCGATGGAGCCCAGCAAGGAAGTACCAGCTGCCACACAACCAGTGGTTAATCGAGCCCCCAGAATAATGCCAGTGGAGAAACCAGCCCTCGCACTGCAAGTGGATTCAGCAACCCCAAAAATTTCAGGGGTACATGTAAATGTACTTGAGGGGGAAAAGAAAACCACACATGCCCTCTTCAAACACTACAACAGAACAAGTGGAACTTTAAGCCCTCATAGTTAATATGTAGCAGTCCCCACAGCCCCCCCCCCCCCCCCCCCCGCTACTACCTGTCCTACATGTACAATGAAAGAGGGGCCAATCAGCCAATGGGACAGTACAACCACCAACCCTCTTCATTAGTCAGGGAACATGTACCAAGAACACATGCCGTCACTACAAGTTGAACCACAATGCAAGTGGACTTAACAGGCCCACCACACACTGGTGCCAGCCCTCGCCCCTCCTCCCCCTCTGCTCACTACGTGTCCTTCACTGCAAGTTGCGTCAGCAGTCCATGGGCCGATGGGGGCCAAGAACTACCACTCCGCCTCACTGCAATCACACACTACCTTTGGAACCAACCATTAACCCCCATACTGCAAGTGAACTCAATACTGCAAAACCTGACCCCCACACTGCCAGCAAGGGAGGACCAGCTGTCACACAACCAGAGTGTCAATGTGGCCTCCACTTAATGCCAGTGGAGATGGCAGCTCTCACACTGTAAATTGAGTCAGTAGCCCCATGCAGCAATTTCAGGCGACATGTGCACGTATACACATGTACCAATGGAATCACACATGCCCCCTTCAAACACTACCAATGGAACCAGTGGAACGTTTAGCCCTCACAGCAAGTGGACTTATTCCTTAGCAGCCTCCACAGCGCCCCCCCCCCACCCCCCCACTACCTGTCCTTCACTGAAAGAGGGGGCTAATGGGACCATCACCACACAGTACAACTACCAGCCTTCCTCATTGCAAGTCAATGGAACCATTAACTCCCAAGCTGCAATTGAACTTAGTAACCTCACACTGCAAGTCCAGTCAAAAGCGCTGCACAACCAGTGGAGCCACCAGCCCTTCCACATGTGGTGTTATCAAACCGTTCACTGCCAGCCGTCAATGGGGCCCCCATAATAATGCCCATACTCTACAAATGGTTCCCCTTCATGTGTGGGTTACACTGGTAGTGAGGAGGCTGGTGACTTTGCTGACAGTGTGGGGTCTGCTAATTTCACTTGGGAAGGTGTGATGCATAATATTGTTGCCTTTATGGACTGTGCCTATGTGTGCAATTTACATGCTGTTGTATATTCCACATGTTACTTTTATGACATTTAAAATGGTACTTATTGCTCCATGTACATAAAGCACTATGTACATTTTAGATGTACAACTCAAACCTTGCTTGCCTATATAAACCAACTACCACCCTAAATCAGTACTGATAGGGCAGGTAATGATATTCACCCACCAATAACAAGGCTTCACTTCACCTCAGATAAAATTGTGTGCACAGAAAACAGGTATACAGTGGCTCCAATAGGGACTGGTAATTTACACATAGTGTGGGGGCTAGTAGCTCCACTGGTAGATGATGGCTTGCCTAAAAGTGTCGGGGTGCCAAGTCCATATGCAGTTTGGGGGGGGGGGCTCTGGATCGTTGATTGTAAAGGACAGGAGCTGGCCCCAGTGCTAATATAAGTCCAATTGCAGTGAGGGCTAATGGTTCCACTGGTTCCATGTGTTGTGTTAGGAGCAGGGAATGTGTGGGTCCATTGGTACATGTAGTTCAGAGGGCTGGCATTATTGTGGGGTGACGCCTGGTTATGTGGCAGCTGATGGCTGACTGGACTTGCAGTGTGCCTAGTGGCTCCATTTGAAGTGAGCAGAGAGGGGCTGGTGGTTGTACTGTGCGGAGCTGGCCCTACAGGCTCCTGTTTGTGTGGAGGCTGCTGACTCAACTTGGGCACTGGCTTTGTGGAGGCTACCCCATCGGCTCTGGAATGGTTCCATAAGTTGTGCATGGGCATGGACATGTGAGGCTATTAAGTTCAGTTGTAGGGAACACTTTACAGGTTCCACTATTGTTCACGAGCTTGAGATGAGGGGGCTGGTGGTGGCCCCTCAAATGCTGACTCAACTTATATGCAGCAATAGAAAGGTAGCGGGGGCGTGGGCTGGCCTCAGTGCGTGGTACCTGCTAGGTCCACTTGTGGAGTGAGGGCATGCGTTATCGATACATGTAGTTAGTGGCTCCCCTAAAATTGGTGGGGATGCCGACTCCATTTGCTGTGTGATGGCTGGCATCTCCACTGGCATTATTGTGGGGGCCACATTTCTGCTAGCAGTGTGGGGGTATGATAACTCTATTTGTGAGAAGGCTGGTAGCTCCAATGTTTGAGCAGAGGTTCCATTGGCTTGCAATGAGGAAGGCTGGTAGTTGTACTGTGTGGGGATGGTCCCATTAACCCCCTCTTTCAGTAAAGGACAGGTAGTGGGGGCTGCTAAGTAATAAGTCCACTTATTGTGAGGGCTAAAAGTTCCACTGCATGGTTCCATTGGTGGGACATGTGTTATTCCATTGGTACATGTGCGCACATGCACATGTCCCTGGAAATTGTTGGGGCTACTGACTCCATTTCCAGTGTGAGGGCTGCCTTCTCCACTGGCATTAAGTGGGGGCCACATTGACACTCTGGTTGTATGACAGCTGGTGCTCCCTTGCTGGCAGTGTGGGGGTCAGGTTTTGCAGTATTGAGTTCACTTGCAGTATGGGGGTTAATGGTTGGTTCCAAAGGTAGTGTGTGATTGCAGTGAGGCGGAGTGGTAGTTCTTGGCCCCCATTAGCTCATGGACAGCTGACGCAACTTGCAGTGAAGGACACGTAGTGAGCAGAGGGGGAGGAGGGGCGAGGGCTGGCACCAGTGTGTGGTGGGTCTGTTAAGTCCACTTGCATTGAGGTTCAACTGGTAGTGACGGCATGTATATGTCCCCTGACCAATGAAGAGGGTTGGTGGTTGTACTGTCCCATTGGCTGATTGGCCCCTCTTTCATTGTTAGTAGGGGGGAGGGCTGTGGGGACTGCTACATATTAACTATGAGGGCTTAAAGTTCCACTTGTTCTGTTGTAGTGTTTGAAGAGGGCATGTGTAGTTTTCTTTTTCCCCTCAAGTACATTTACATGTACCCCTGAAATTTTTGGGGTTGCTGAATCCACTTGCAGTGCGAGGGCTGGTTTCTCCACTGGCATTATTCTGGGGGCTCGATTAAACACTGGTTGTGTGGCAGCTGGTACTTCCTTGCTGGGCTCCATCGGTGAGAGGACTCAACTGGTGTGGCTTGCTGTCTGGACTTGCAGTGTGTGTACTGGTAGAGGGTCTAGTGGCTCTATTTGAAGTGAGCAGAGTGGGGCTGGTGATTGTACTGTGTGGAGCTGGCCCTATTGGCCCTTGTTTGTGTGGGGGCTGCTGACTCAACTTGGGGTGGCATCTTCACTGACTTTGTGGAGGCTACCCCATTGGCCCTGGGTAGCTGAGGGTGTTCTGTAAGAATGGTTCCATGGGCTGCTGGCTGCAGTGTGAGGCTTTATTTATTAAGTTCAGTTGCAGTGTAGACTTTACAGGTTCCACTGGTATTGTTCATGAGCTTGCGGTGAGGGGGCTGGTGGTGGTTCTACTGTGTGGGGGATCCCAGTTGACTCAACTTGTATTGAAAGAAAGATAGTGGGGGGGTGGGGGGGTTGGTCCCAATGTGTGGAGCCTGTTAAGACCACTTGCAGAGTGAGGGTTAATGATTGATCTGGTAGTGAGGTCATCACGTGTTGTTGGTACATGTAGTTCATTGCTCCCCTGAAATTGTTGGGGATGCTGATTCCATTTGCAGCCTGAGGGCTGGCATCTCCACTGGCATTATTGTGGGGGCCACATCCCTGCTGGCAGTGTGGGTGTCTGATGATCTATCTGCGAGAGGGCTGGTGTCTCCACTGGCATTGTGGATGTTAGCTCCATTGGCCAGGTTAGCTGGTGGCTCCCTTGCTTGAATTATGGGGCCTGTTAATTCCACTTGATGGCTCCACTATTTTGGAATGTGAGGCCATTATTTTAAATTGCAGCATGAGGCTTAATGGTTCCAAAGGTATACAGTGTGCACTTGCAGTGAGGGGGCTTGTGGTTCTGCTGTGTGGGGATGGCCTCTTTGGCCCCAGGGCTGCTGAGCGAACTTGTAGTGAAGGGCCTAGCCCCATTAGCCCCTGGCTATGTGGGGGTGGGGCTGGTGGCTCTTTTGGTAATTCAGGGGCTGCTCACTCCCTATCACTAATACAACCACCAACGTCAGTGGTACGACCGCCATCGCTACTTTTCTCAATCTCTCCATCCTCGTCCAATGTATCGAGCTTGAAAATCGATCATCGTATTCGTACAGTTCGAACTCATCCGCCGACTGATTCAGTGACTCGACGAGCTCGCCTTCACACGTGTTATACGTCACCATATCGTTTATCTACACCGAAAAACAACCGTAACAAGCACTACAATTCAGCCGCCCGTTTGTTTGGTGACCTTATAGGTGTGGTTATCACGCCCTATAGGAATAATTGAATATTCATGCGCTCCGGAGAATGGAAACTGTTCCGTGTACATATAAAGGCGCGATTCGAGCGGGAAACGTGTACCTACTTTGCACAGCTGTTTCTCCGTAACGGTTTGTATGAAAATTAACGAACAGAACAAATCAATAGGTATAAGACCTCTCTACCTACAAACCGAATTTGAAGCGATTTGATTACTCCTACCTAAAGTTATGTCGGGTTTGAACCCGGTGTGGTATCGGACGTTGCAATCCTGGCACGGAGTAAGTGCAAGACCCCAAAATGTATTTTAGCATAGAGAAATGGTGTAGTATGAAGTGCTGAAAATAGGAAGTCAATAGTGCAAACCCTTTTGAAGATATAGCGCTTTGAATTGGATGCTATATATATAAAATTCACAAGCATCAAAATCTCATAGAACGTTCCATATATATATATGGGACAGTTTCCGACAAAATGGCCCTTCGTATATATATATATAATGTTATAAAAATGCTTCTCTTTTGAATTGCTATATCTTCCGAACGGTTAACGCTATCAACTTCCTATTTTCAACACTTCATACTACACCATTTCTCTATGGCAAAATACTTTTTGGGGTCTTGCACTTGCTCCGTGCCAGTATTGCAACGTCCGATACCCCTGTGGGTTCAAACCTGCCATAACTTTCTGTAGGAGTAATCAAATCGCTTCAAATTCGGTTTGTAGGTAGAGAGGTCGTATACCTATCGATTTGTTCTGTTCGTTAATTTTTATGTCATCCGTTACGGAGATACAGCGGCGCAAAGTTGGTACAAGTTTCCCGCTCGAATCGCGCCGTTGTACGTGCGTGACCCGCTTCCATGCACCAAATACATGAATATGCAACTACTTCCTGTGGGCTGACACTTCGATAACTTATAGCCACACCTACTCTGCGCTGGGTACGTGAATCCATCTCCCAGTCGGACTCACATGCAGTTTTTATACTATTCGATCCCTATTTCGTTATCTTCTGCGTACATAAACTTTATGGCGACGTCAACTGAAGACAAGATCATAAGAGTTTCAATCGGCGGACGTGAAGTTCGAGCGGTGCGAATACGACGATCGTGAGAAAGGTTACTAGATCTATGCTAGTACAATGACGACGGTGGTCCCATTTACACCGTGCACTTGTGTCTGTTGTGGGATAATATCCATGGTCCCCGTTGTGGGATCAAATCCATGGTCCATTTACATGTACATCCTGTACTTGTGTAGTTTGGGGTCAAATCCATGGTCCCATTTACACCCTGTACTTGTGTCTGTTTAGGGTCAAATGCATGGTCCCATTTACACACTGTAGGTGTATCAATTGTGGGGTCAAATCCATGGTCCCATTTACACCCTGTACTTGTGTCTGTTTAGGGTCAAATGCATGGTCCCATTTACACCCTGTACTTGAGTCTGTTTAGGGTCAAATCTATGATCCCATTTACACCAGCACTTGTGTCTGTTGTGGGGTCAAATCTATGGTCCCATTTACACCCTGTACTTGTGTCTATTGTGGGGTCAAATCCATGATCCCATGTACACCCTGTACTTGAGTATGCTCCATGGTTCCATTTACACCCTGTACTTGTGCCTGTTGTGGGGTCAAATCCATGGTCCCATTTACACCCTGTACTTGTGTCTATTGGGGGGTCAAATCCATGATCCATGGTTCCATTTACACCCTGTACCTGTGTCTGTTTTGGGGTCAAATCCATGGTCCCATTTACTCCCTGTACGTGTGATCAAATCCATGGTCCAATTTACACCCTGTGTGTGTTGTGGGGTCAAAACCATGGTTCCATTTACACCCTATACTTGGTCTGTTGTGAGATCTAATTCATGGTCGCATTTACACCCTGTACTTGTGTCTGTTGTGGGATCAAACTCATGCTCCCATTTACACCTAGTACTTGTGTCTGTTTTAGGGTCAAATCCATGGTCCCATTTAACCCTGTACTTGTGTCTGTTGTGGGGTCAAATGCATGGTCCCATTAACACCCTGTACTTTAGTCTGTTTTAGGGTCAGATCTATGGTCCCATTTACACCCTGTACTTGTGATACATGGTGTATGTGTCTGTTGTGGGATCAAATCCATGGTCCCATTTACATCCTGTACTAGTGTCTATTGTGGGATCAAATCCATGATTCCATTTGCTTTACACCCTGTACTTGAGTATGCTGTGGGGTCAAATCCATGGTTCCATTTACACCCTGTACTTGTGTATGTTTTGGGTCAAATCATTGGTCCCATTTACACCCTGTACTTGTTGTGTCTTTTGTGGGATATACATGGTGTATGTGTCTGTTGTGGGATCAAATCCATGGTCCCATTTACATCCTGTACTAGTGTCTATTGTGGGATCAAATCCATGATTCCATTTGCTTTACACCCTGTACTTGAGTATGCTGTGGGGTCAAATCCATGGTTCCATTTACACCCTGTACTTGTGTCTGTTGTGGGGTCAAATCCATGGTCCCATTTACACCCTGTAGTTGAGTCTGTTTAGGGTGAAATGTATGGTCCCATTTATACCTGTACTTGTGTATGTTGTGGGGTCAAATCCATGATCCCATTTACACCCTGTACTTATGTATGTTGTGGGGTCAAATCCATCATTTACACCGTGTACTTGTGTCTATTATGGGGTCAAACTCATGCTCCCATTTACACCCTGTTCTTGAGTCTGTTGTAAGATCAAATCCATGGTCTGATTTACAACCTGTACTTGTGTCTGTTATGCGGTCAAACTCATGCTCCCATTTGCACTGGGTACTTTTGTCTGCTTTAGGGTCAAATCTATGGTCCCATTTACACCGTGTACTTCTGTCTGTTGTGGGGTCAAATCCATGGTCCCAATTACATGTACACCCTGTACTTGTGTCTATTGTGGGGTCAAATCCATGATCCATGGTTCCATTTACACCCTGTACTTGTGTCTGTTTTGGGGTCAAATCCATGGTACGATTTACTCCCTGTACTTGTGATCAAATCCATGGTCCCATTTACACCCAGCCTGTTACTTGTGATCAAATCCATGGTCCCATTTACACCCTGTAAATGTGTCTGTTTTGGGGTCAAATGCATGGTCCCATTTACACCCTTGTACTTTTGTCTGTTGTGGGGTCAAATCCATGGTCCGATTTACTCCCTGTACTTGTGATCAAATCCATGGTCCCATTTACATCCAGCCTGTACTTGGGATCAAATCCATGGTCTCATTTACACCCTGTATTTGTGCAAGTTGTGGGGTCAAATCCATAGTCCCATTTACACCGTGTACTTGTGTCTATTATGGGGTCAAACTCATGCTCTCATTTACACCCTGTACTTGAGTCTGTTTTAAGATCAAATCCATGGTCCGATTTACAACCTGTACTTGTATCTGTTATGCGATCAAAATCATGCTCCCATTTGCACTGGGTACTTTTGTCTGCTTCCTAGTCAAATCTATGGTCCCATTTACACCCTGTACTTCTGTCTGTTGTGGGGTCAAATCCATGGTCCCATTTACACCCAGCCTGTACGTGTGATCAAATCCATGGTCTCATTTACACCCTGTATTTGTGTATGTTGTGGGGTCAAATGCATGGTCCCATTTACACCCTTGTACTTTTGTCTGTTGTGGGGTCAAACTCATGCTCCCATTTACACCTGTACTTTTGTCTGTTGTGGGGTCAATCCATGGTCTGATTTACACCCTGTACTTGTGATCAAATCCATGGTCCCATCCTGTACTTGTGTACTCGTGTCTGTTGTGGGGTCAAACTCATGCTCCCATTTACACCCTGTACTTTTGGCTGTTGTGGGGTCAAATCCATGGTCCGATTTACTCCCTGTTCTTGTGATCAAATCCATGGTCCCATTTACACCCAGCCTGTACTTGTGATCAAATCCATGGTCTCATTTACACCCTGTATTTGTGTATGTTGTGGGGTCAAATCCATGGTCCCATTTACACCCTGTACTTCTGTCTGTTGTGGGGTCAAATCCATGATCCATGGTTCCATTTACACCCTGTACTTGTGTCTGTTTTGAGGTCAAATCCATGGTCCGATTTACTCCCTGTATGTGTGATCAAATCCATGGTCCCATTTACACCCAGCCTGTACTTGTGATCAAATCCATGGTCCCATTTACACCCTGTATTTGTGTCTGTTTTGGGGTCAAATGCATGGTCCCATTTACACCCTTGTACTTTTGTCTGTTGTGGGGTCAAATTCATGCTCCATGGTTCCATTTACACCCTGTACTTGTGTCTGTTTTGGGGTCAAATCCATGGTCCGATTTACTCCTGGAATTGTGATCAAATCCATGGTCCCATTTACACCCAGCCTGTACTTGTGATCAAATCCATGGTCTCATGTAATTGTATTTGTGTCTGTTTTGGGGTCAAATGCTTGGTCCCATTTACACCCTTGTACTTTTGTCTGTTGTGGGGTCAATCCATGGTCTGATTTACACCCTGTACTTGTGATCAAATCCATGGTTCCATCCTGTACTTGTGTACTCGTGTCTGTTGTGGGGTCAAACTCATGCTCCCATTTACACTTGTACACCCTGTACTTTTGGCTGTTGTGGGGTCAAATCCATGGTCTGATTTACACCCTGTACATGTAATCAAATATATGGTCCCATTTACACCCTGTACTTGTGTCTGTTGTGGGTCAAATCCATGGTCTGATTTACACCCTGTACTTTTGTCTCTTGTGGGGTGAAATCCTTGGTGCGATTTACACCCTGTATTTGTGTTCAAATCCATGATCCCATTTACACCTGTACTTGTGATCATATCCATGGTCTGATTTACACTCTGTATGTGTGTCTGTTGTGTGGTCAATTCATTGGTCCCATTTATACCCTGTTATGGCCCTGCGTCCAATCAGGTCAGCTCCCTCACTTCATGCGGACAGAATCATTAATGCAAGTTAACTTAATAGCCCCACACTACATGTCCAGTTAGCACCAGTGCATCAGTGGAGCAATTGCAGATGGAGTTATCAGACTGCCAGCAAGGGAGCAACCAGGTACTAAAAAATCCTACAGGGTCATTGGGGGCTCCCTCATTAATGATTCACACATGCCGCATTCGCCACCATGGCCCTATCTCCCACTACCTATCCTCCTTTACTGCAAGTTGTATCCGAGGCCCAGGCCACCCCTTACTCTATAGCACTCACAGTCCCCACACAACCAGCCCTCCCACCCACCCACCCACCCACCCACCCCTAAACACCCCTCGTACATATGGTGTAATCAGACTGCCAACAGAAGAGCTGCCAGCCGCCACATTACCAGGGTTGAATGGGGTCGTCACAAAACTAGACCCCAGCATGTGAAGTGGAACCTTGAAATGGAGCCGGCCCCAAACACTGGGGCAAGCCACAAAGGCCCCCTATCCTAGCCCCACACAGTACTAACACCAGCTCATCACTGCAAATGCAAATGAAGCCACTACCTGTGAAACCATTAACCCCCACACTACAAGAGGACTTACTGTTAGGGGAACCATCAACTACAAGTGGAGTTACCAGCTCGCATTGGACAAATGGAATACCACCACTGAAGCAGCCTCCATTTGTAGAGTGTACATACGTGCCTACGTTTGTCTCTTCAGATCTGAACTGCTGTAGACATGTACATGTACAGAGTAAATTTTATCTGGTGTGGATGCTGTTAGTGGTGAATATAGTTATCTGCCCTATCGGTACTGATTGCGGTGGGTCTGCACCCGTGGTTGGTTTATATAGACAACAGAGGGCGTTTTGCCCTTACTGCTACTGGGAACTACTGTACGCGAGTAGCAAAACATGTAAGTGCCATTTTGAATGTCAGCATGCACAGTCACAGCTACAATGTGGCACGATGAAGACATCAGAATTCATTACCACACAAGTGGAGTTAGCAGACCCTACAAATGTAATGGATCCATCAACTACGTACTTGCGTATACCTAGCCCTAGGCTGTTGTATATCTGCTAAAATGTATGTGCCAGTGTATATAGTGGCCGTGGGGCACAGGTGAAACTGGGTTACACTGGTAATGTCTAGATCTGTTGACATCTCTGACAGTATAGGGTCTGCTAACTTCACTTGTGTGGTCATGAATTCTGATGTCTTCATCGTGCCACATTGTAGCTGTGACTGTGCATGCAATTTATATGACATTCAAAATGGTACTTACGTGTTTTGCTACTCGCGATCGTACAGTACCGTAGTTTCCAGTGCTTAGGCAAAGCAAGGCTCTATATAAATTAACCACGGGTGCAGACCCACCGCAATCAGTACCGATAGGGCAGCTGGTAACTATATTCACCACTAATGCATCCACACCAGATAAATTTTACTCTGTACATGCACAAACATGTACATGTCTACAGTAGTTCAGATCTACAACACAAAATGTGAGAAGTTAAAAACGTAGGCACGTATGTACACTCTACAAATGGAGGCTGCTTCAGTGGTGGTATTCCATTTGTCCAATGCGAGCTGGTAACTCCACTTGTAGTTGATGGTTCCCCTATCATTAAGTCCTCTTGTAGTGTGGGGGTTAATGGTTTCACAGGTAGTGGCTTCTATTGCATTTGCAGTGATGAGCTGGTGTTAGTACTGTGTGGGGCTAGGATAGGGGGCCTTTGTGGCTGGCCCCAGTGTTTGGGGCCGGCTCCAGTTCAAGGTTCCACTCCACATGCTGAGGTCTACTTTTGTGACGACCCCATTCAATCCTGGTAATGTGGCAGCTGGCAGCTCCCCTGTTGGCAGTCTGATTACACCATATGTAAGAGGGGTGTTTAGGGGTGGGTGGGTGGGTGGGTAGGTGGGAGGGCTGGTTGTGTGGAGACTGAGAGTGCTATTGAGTAGGGGATGGCCTGGGCCTCGGATAGTAAAGGATACAAATTGCAGTAAAGGAGGATAGGTAGTGGGAGATAGGGCCATGGGGGCGAATGGGGTGGGGGGGGGGGGGGGGGGGGGGGGGGGGGGGGGCGCCGATTCCTATCGCAGTGTGAGAACTGCATTATTGTGGGGGCCCCCAATGACCCTGTAGGATTTTTCAGTACCTGGTTCCTCCCTTGCTGGCAGTTTGATAACTCCTGCATGTGCCCCATGCACTGGTTCTAACTGGACATGTAGTGTGGGGCTATTAAGGTAACTTGCATTAATACATGGTTCTGTCCGGTTGCAGTGAGGGAGCGGACCTGGTTAGACCCAGGGCCATTACAGGGTATAAATGGGACCAATGAATTGACCGCACAACAGACACACATACAGAGTATAAATGGGAGCATGAATTAGACCCCACAACAGACAAAAGTACAGGTTGTAAATGGGACCATGGATTTCATCACAAGTACAGGGTGTAAAGCAGACCATGGATTTGACCCCAAAACAGACAAAAGTATAGGTTGTAAATGGGATCACGCATTTGACCCGACAACAGACACAAGTACAGGGTGTAAATGGGATCATGGATTTCATCACAAGTACAGGGTGTAAAGCAGACCATGGATTTGACCCCAAAACAGACAAAAGGATAGGGTGTAAATGGGACCATGCATTTGACCCCAAAACAGACACAAATACAGGGTGTAAATGGGACCATGGATTTGATCACAAGTACAGGGTGTAAATGGGACCATGGATTTGATCACAAGTACAGGGTGTAAATGGGACCATGGATTTGATCACAAGTACAGGGTGTAAATCGGACCATGGATTTGATCACAAGTACAGGGTGTAAATGGGACCATGGATTTGATCACAAGTACAGGGTGTAAATGGGACCATGGATTTGATCACAAGTACAGGGTGCAAATCGGACCATGGATTTGATCACAAGTACAGGGTGTAAATGAGACCATGGATTTGATCACAAGTACAGGGAGTACATCGGACCGTGGATTTGACCCCACAACAGACAAAAGTACAGGGTGTAAATGGGACCAATGAATTGACCCTAAACAGACTCAAGTACAGGGTGTAAATGGGACCCTAGATTTGACCCCACAACAGACACAAGTACAGGGTTAAATGGGACCATGGATTAGATCTCACAACAGACACAAGTACAGTGTGTAAATGGGACCAAGGATTTGATCACATATACAGGGTGTAAATCGGACCATGGATGATTTGATCACAAGTACAGGGTGTAAATGAGACCATGGATTTGATCACAAGTACAAGGTGTAAAGCAGACCATGGATTTGATCACAAGTACAAGGTGTAAAGCAGACCATGGATATGACCCCACAACAGACACAAGAACAGGGTGTAAATGGAACCATGGATTTGACCCCACAGCATACTCAAGTACAGGGTGTAAATGGGATCATGGATTTGACCCCACAATAGACACAAGTACAGGGTGCAAATGGGACCATGGATTTGACCTCACAACAGACACAAGTACAGTGTGTAAATTTGATCCCACAACAGACACAAATATCCCACAATAGACACAAGCACAGGGTGTAAATGGAACCAATGATTTGACCCCAAAACATATACTAGTTTAGGGTGTAAATGGGACCGTGGATCTGACCCTAAAACAGACACAAGTACAGGGTATAAATGGAACCGTGGATTTGACCCCACAGCATACTCAAGTACAGGGTGTAAAGCAAATGGAATCATGGATTTGACCCCACAATAGACACTAGTACAGGATGTAAATAGGACCATGGATTTGACCCCACAACAAACACAAGTACAGGGTGTAAATGGGACCATGGATTTGATCCCACAACAGACACATACACCATGTATATCCCACAATAGACACAACAAGTACAGGGTGTAAATGGGACCAATGATTTGACCCCAAAACATACACACGTTTAGAGTGTAAATGGGACCATAGATCTGACCCTAAAACAGACTAAAGTAGAGGGTGTTAATGGGACCATGCATTTGACCCCACAACAGACACAAGTACAGGGTTAAATGGGACCATGGATTAGGTCTCACAACAGACACAAGTACAGTGTGTAAATGGGACCATGGATTTGATCACAAGTACAGGGTGTAAATCGGACCATGGATTTGAACCCACAACAGACACAAGTACTAGGTGTAAATGGGAGCATGAGTTTGACCCCACAACAGACACAAGTACAGGGTGTAAATGCGACCATGAATTAGATCTCACAACAGACCAAGTATAGGGTGTAAATGGAACCATGGTTTTGACCCCACAACACACACACACACGAATACAGGGTGTAAATGGGACCATGGATTTGATCACAAGTACAAGGTGTAAATGGGACCATGGATTTGATCACAAGTATATCCTGGGTGTAAATGGGACCATGGATTTGATCACAAGTATAGGCTGGGTGTAAATGGGACCATGGATTTGATCACACATACAGGGAATGAATGGGACCATGGATTTGACCCCAAAACAGACAAAAGTACAGGATGTAAATGGGACCAATGAATTGACCCTAAACAGACACAAATACAGGGTGTAAATGTGACCATGGATTTGATCACAAGTATAGGCTGGGTGTAAATGGGACCATGGATTTGATCACAAGTATAGGCTGGGTGTTAATGGGACCATGGATTTGATCACACGTACAGGGTGTAAATGGAACCATGGATCATGGATTTGACCCCACAATAGACACAAGTACAGGGTGTAAATGGGACCATAGATTTGACCCCACAACAGACACAAGTGCTGGTGTAAATGGGATCATAGATTTGACCCTAAACAGACTCAAGTACAGGGTGTAAATAGGACCATGGATTTGACCCCACAATTGATACACCTACAGTGTGTAAATGGGACCATGCATTTGACCCTAAACAGACACAAGTACAGGGTGTAAATGGGACCATGGATTTGACCCCACAATTGATACACCTACAGTGTGTAAATGGGACCATGCATTTGACCCTAAACAGACACAAGTACAGGGTGTAAATGGGACCATGGATTTGACCCCAAACTACACAAGTACAGGATGTACATGTAAATGGACCATGGATTTGATCCCACAACGGGGACCATGGATATTATCCCACAACAGACACAAGTGCACGGTGTAAATGGGACCACCGTCGTCATTGTACTAGCATAGATCTAGTAACCTTTCTCACGATCGTCGTATTCGCACCGCTCGAACTTCACGTCCGCCGATTGAAACTCTTATGATCTTGTCTTCAGTTGACGTCGCCATAAAGTTTATGTACGCAGAAGATAACGAAATAGGGATCGAATAGTATAAAAACTGCATGTGAGTCCGACTGGGAGATGGATTCACGTACCCAGCGCAGAGTAGGTGTGGCTATAAGTTATCGAAGTGTCAGCCCACAGGAAGTAGTTGCATATTCATGTATTTGGTGCATGGAAGCGGGTCACGCACGTACAACGGCGCGATTCGAGCGGGAAACTTGTACCAACTTTGCGCCGCTGTATCTCCGTAACGGATGACATAAAAATTAACGAACAGAACAAATCGATAGGTATACGACCTCTCTACCTACAAACCGAATTTGAAGCGATTTGATTACTCCTACAGAAAGTTATGGCAGGTTTGAACCCACAGGGGTATCGGACGTTGCAATACTGGCACGGAGCAAGTGCAAGACCCCAAAAAGTATTTTGCCATAGAGAAATGGTGTAGTATGAAGTGTTGAAAATAGGAAGTTGATAGCGTTAACCGTTCGGAAGATATAGCAATTCAAAAGAGAAGCATTTTTATAACATTTTATATATATATACGAAGGGCCATTTTGTCGGAAACTGTCCCATATATATATATGGGAAAGTTTATGAGAAAAGGGACCTAGCGTTTATTATAAAAAAGTATAATAAAAATGCATTACGTTTGATTTGCTATAACTTCCAAACAGTTAACGCTATCAACTTCCTATTTTCAACACTTCATACTGCACCATTTCTCTATGGTAAAATACATTTTGGAGTCTTGCACTTGCTCCGTGTCAGTATTGCAACGTTCGATACCCCACTGGGTTCAAACCCGCCATAACTTTCGGTAGGAGTAATCAAATCGCTTCAAATTCGGTTTGTAGGTGGAGAGGTCCTATGCCTATCGATTTCTTCTGTTCGTTGATTTTTATGCCATCCGTTACGGAGATACAGTTGAACAAACTACGTGCACGTTTTCCCGCTTGATTCGCGCCAATGTTATAATCCCCGCCTCCCCATACATTGAGCGGAACGCAATTTGCCCAAATCATTGGCGCGAATCGAGCGCGAAAATGGGCACGTAGTTTGTTCAACTGTATCTCCGTAATGGATGGCATAAAAATCAACGAACAGAACAAATCGATAGGTATAGGACCTCTCTACCTACAAACCGAATTTGAAGCGAATTGATTACTCCTACCGAAAGTTATGGCGGGTTTGAACCCAGTGGGGTATCGAACGTTGCAATACTGACACGGAGCAAGAGCAAGACTCCAAAATGTATTTTACCATAGAGAAATGGTGCAGTATGAAGTGTTGAAAATAGGAAGTTGATAGCGTTAACTGTTCGGAAGTTATGGCAAATCAAACGTAATGCATTTTTATTATACTTTTTTATAATAAACGCTAGGTCCCTTTTCTCGTAAACTTTCCCATATATAGCCCTTGTTTGCAGGTACACATGCACAGAATCATGATGTCCTCCTGAATTTCTAAGTCAAAAGCTCAAATCAATCACAACTGAAATCACATTCACCTTCTCTTCAGATACATCTCCCTAAGATCATAAGGTAAACAAATAGACTTTGTCTAATTATATTGTTCACAAATAAGGGCCTCCTTTCATGACTATAAGTGCTACAGCTGTCAAATAATAATGCCGTCATTACAAAAATGAAATTATGCAAGCATATATTTATCGCATCAGTGCTTTTGTCATCCCCTCCTTTCAATGGTTCATAAATCATGTAGCTACTCGTATATACTAATGATGACCTTAGTGTGTAGTTAGTCAGGAAAACTGTACCCAAAAGTGTGACAAACATCCATCTATAAATACATGCACATTTACAGGGTGTACATTATCAAGCTTATACATTGTGAGGAGACTCATATACATTTAGCAAATCAAGGTACCACTGCAATGGTACATTATAGGTACCTTTACTGTTTCAATACTTCTGGTGTTGTCAAAGGTTCAAGATCCACTCCTTTTGTGGTTTGCAAATCCTTTACCTTTGGAAAATATGATATAAGAAGTTCCTTAAACTCCTCACCTGTCATTTTTTAAGTAACTCGACAAGCTTTACTTCAAGCCGGTCCAACAAGAAGCAGTTTGTCTTTATTCTTCTCGGTGGATGTTAGTACTTGATATTCCATCCGTTTTTGAAGACATGCAAGGTGGTGTCTCCATACCATATTAGGTGTACCACTAGCTATTTGGAACTATTATAGCTTTTTCCTTCTCTCAATCTATTGTTCTGCTCTGCTTTGAACGCAGGTTCTGCATGCATGGAACAGTGCAGATGGTGGGGAAAATAATAATAAATTCTTACTTTAGTGCCCAACAAAAACAACACCTAGCCATCAGCGGGCAGCATTTTGAATCATGAATTTCTAGAGGACATATAGTGATTCTGTGCCTGCAAGCAAGGTATATCACCTGCAATTTCAGCAAAGGTTACAGCACTGGCCTTCAACAAGGAATCCCTTTAGGTTCTGGTTCTTAAAGACCTTCATGATGCCCAATTATGATCTCACACCATGGTGCAGTATTAGACCTTACATGTAATTCTTTTTTAAAAATCATTTCTTCAACTCATAATTCGATCTATACTGAAAGATTTTGTGTCTGTAAACAAGGATACCATACATTATTAGAAGTTCTCATCGTTTTTCTTTTTATTTATAGGATTTGTCTCAGTGTTGATTTACATATTAGGTATCACAATATTGTTATTTATGTCTATATCAGTGTTTGTTTTTTGGTTTAATCTCAATGCAGGTGCTACAAAACATGCAAGCTAAACAAAATCTGATTTTTTTAGGTGATAAACAACATCCACAAAAATAAAACAACTGAGAGCACATTTACTTCAATCACTAGCAGAACAGTAATGTGATAAAAGGATGTCTTCAAGTGTTCAACATGACTGATTAAATCTCCTCAATTCCAGTTATTAGTGCCTGCAATATTTCAGCAAAGGCTGCAGCACTGGCCTTCAACAAGGAATCCATCTAGGTTCTGGTTCTTAAAGACTTTCATGATTCCAAATTATTGTTTGACCTGAATAACAGAGATATCAAAGAGCTCTCAGTGGTACCTTATGCACACTTCTGGCTCCTTGCACGCACGCACACACACACACACACACACACACACACACACCCACACACCCACACACACACACACACACACACACACACACACACACACACACACATGCATGCACACACACAGAGGCTGGGTACATCAACATGTACCATTTAAATTTTTTAAAGGTGCAGATGCATGTACAAAGAGATCAACTTAGATCAGTTGGATTGCTCTACAGATGAGAGGTAAAAACTATCAATAGCACACCTTATAAATAAACACACCCAATGACAACCATGCACACACTTCACAGACATACACACACATGCATATGCAAAGAGATTGTGATAACCTGATCAGTGGACTGAGCACACAGACATACATACACACACACACACACACACACACACACACATGCATGGCGGATGCACATAATGATAACTGGAGAAGTGACCATTCTGTTGTTTAGATGGTAGGTCTAAATATTCCAATGACACCGCTAACATACACTCTTTCTAGGGCTGTTGCTGCCAGTACAGTTGCACAGTTTTTAATTGGACCACTTTTCCCAATAGTGTCTGGTGGCCTTCAACAGATCCAGTGACTGGGGCTTCATTTTGCTGTGCTGCTTCGTCCCTCTTGTGCCAAATGGCGTCCAGTTCAGCTAGCATGTTAAATGATGAGAGAGTGGCCTGAGGTTTGGATGAAGAGAGAAGAATGGTATGTACTGTTATGAGGCAGTTCACCAGCGAGGAAGGAGAGAAGGGGGAAGAGGATGCAGGGCCGTAGCCAGATTTACGAGGTGGGGGGGGGGGGGGGGTGGGGGGGCGGTCAGATATGTGCGATTGAGTATACTTAGAGAGGCCCTTTTCTAAATGGAGACAAATTTTACTATTAAATAGTCAGTAGTACCATTGAAATCATGCACCAAATATTTATCAAATAACAATTCACTATTGAAACATAGTGGGTCACGTCACATGTGACCTTCATTATGGAAGGGGAGTTGTTTGACCCCCCCCCCCACCCCAGCCCTGGGATTAGGGGAGTATAGAAGGGGAGGAGGGAAGGTGGGAGGATAAAGAGGAGGGAATTATTGTAATCTATTTGTTTGGCTCACCTGCCGATCAAGTTCTCTTTCCCTCTGGCATCGTGGTGATGTCATACATCTCTGACCCAAGTATCTGGTGCCAACCAGCTGCTGACAAAACTCCTCGTGAAGAGCCTGCAGCTGTTGGTGCTCCACTGTACACAAGCTTGGGAGCAACTCTGGACTGGTACTGCTGACTGCCATAAGGGTGAAATGCAGGAGCCCTTAGAAAGACATCAGTGTGGTCTAGTACAGAGGACTGCAATGGATCTAAGGATGCAGTGAGCGAAGGAAAGGGAAAAGAGACAGATAGAGGAGGCAGTAGGGAGAGCAAATTGCTGTGTAGTAAGCCCCTGCGGTTATCCCCTCATTTTGTTCACAGAGTTGCCTTCAGCAGGTACTATAGACAGTGAACAATGGCAGACCGAATGAATAATGTCAGGTATGACTAGTAGATACGGTTGGTTTCCGTTCCGTGGTGCCAGAAGCGTGGAGGCGGACGAGTGGTAGGCCTATTCGATAAATCCGACCGGCTGTACCCGTCACCACAATCCGATCAGATCCTTCGATATCAATGGACTGGTAGCTGTGAGAAATAAAGCCCGGAATCAAAATGAGATGCACAGAGCAGGATTGGAAATATTAAAAAAAATACTTACAAAGTAGGCCTTTGAGCACAAGTCACTGGCTTGTTCTCATTTCGACTGCATGGTCTGTAGACCTTTGCGCACTACATATGAAAGCTTGCTTAAAATCCCGTACCACAAAAGCATCTCTATTATTTAAATGGTCAGGCTCCAAAGTTCTGTAAACTCAGTAAGAAACTGGATCCGGCCGCGGGTTTGGGTGGTATTAGCATATTATGATTAGCTCGACTGCAATGCGCTAGCTGGACAATCGATCCGATGACCGCAAAGGATCGATTCGATAGTCATGATCGCTGCGGTGAGGAAGAAATAATTTTGTCCAGTTTGGCGTTCCATTCGTTCGTTCGTTCGTTCGTTCGTTCGTTCGTTCGTTCGTTCGTTCGTTCGTTCGTTCGTTCGTTCGTTCGTTCGTTCGTTCGTTCGTTCGTTCGTTCGTTCGTTCGTTCGTTCGTTCGTTCGTTCGTTCGTTCGTTCGTTCGTTCGTTCGTTCGTTCGTTCGTTCGTTCGTTCGTTCGTTCGTTCGTTCGTTCGTTCGTTCGTTCGTTCGTTCGTTCGTTCGTTCGTTCGTTCGTTCGTTCGTTCGTTCGTTCGTTCGTTCGTTCGTTCGTTCGTTCGTTCGTTCGTTCGTTCGTTCGTTCGTTCGTTCGTTCGTTCGTTCGTTCGTTCGTTCGTTCGTTCGTTCGTTCGTTCGTTCGTTCGTTCGTTCGTTCGTTCGTTCGTTCGTTCGTTCGTTCGTTCGTTCGTTCGTTCGTTCGTTCGTTCGTTCGTTCGTTCGTTCGTTCGTTCGTTCGTTCGTTCGTTCGTTCGTTCGTTCGTTCGTTCGTTCGTTCGTTCGTTCGTTCGTTCGTTCGTTCGTTCGTTCGTTCGTTCGTTCGTTCGTTCGTTCGTTCGTTCGTTCGTTCGTTCGTTCGTTCGTTCGTTCGTTCGTTCGTTCGTTCGTTCGTTCGTTCGTTCGTTCGTTCGTTCGTTCGTTCGTTCGTTCGTTCGTTCGTTCGTTCGTTCGTTCGTTCGTTCGTTCGTTCGTTCGTTCGTTCGTTCGTTCGTTCGTTCGTTCGTTCGTTCGTTCGTTCGTTCGTTCGTTCGTTCGTTCGTTCGTTCGTTCGTTCGTTCGTTCGTTCGTTCGTTCGTTCGTTCGTTCGTTCGTTCGTTCGTTCGTTCGTTCGTTCGTTCGTTCGTTCGTTCGTTCGTTCGTTCGTTCGTTCGTTCGTTCGTTCGTTCGTTCGTTCGTTCGTTCGTTCGTTCGTTCGTTCGTTCGTTCGTTCGTTCGTTCGTTCGTTCGTTCGTTCGTTCGTTCGTTCGTTCGTTCGTTCGTTCGTTCGTTCGTTCGTTCGTTCGTTCGTTCGTTCGTTCGTTCGTTCGTTCGTTCGTTCGTTCGTTCGTTCGTTCGTTCGTTCGTTCGTTCGTTCGTTCGTTCGTTCGTTCGTTCGTTCGTTCGTTCGTTCGTTCGTTCGTTCGTTCGTTCGTTCGTTCGTTCGTTCGTTCGTTCGTTCGTTCGTTCGTTCGTTCGTTCGTTTCGTTTTGTTCGTTGGCGGCTGCTCCATTATGGCTGAAGAGGTTGAAGATACCGGTAAACGTAATTTTAATAGACAATGGTGAAGCTTGGGAGAGATACGTAAAGCGGTTTAGAAGCAATTCTGAGGCAGCAGAACAATTCATCGCTGATGAAAAATTAGTTGGCAATGAAGACCAAAGGAGAGGGTTGAAAAAATAAAATGGGTTGATTGGTGCTAATGATTCTAAAGGATTGGGAACATTATCAGAAGAACCCCTAGAGCACAACAATAAAAATCTTCGCATATACAGAGCATTTCTGATGTAATAACACGATTATGGATTAAGTCTGATCCTATAGTTAGAAGCTTTCAACATGCTGTCAATAGCATGCAAGATCAAGTTACTTATCTTTGGAAGAACATCTACTTGCCTGCATGTTTGCAGATGATCAGGATCAGGAGACAGGAACATAATCTGAACTTTGTCTGTCAGCATGCAGCATTCACACCATATTTGCTAATTCTTGATTTTACATTTTTGATTTTTATGTAGTAAGGTTCATATATAAAGTGTTACTTCAATTGTGTAAACTAATAAGGATGTCTGCAAACATGTTTTGGATATTTTAAAATTTTAATAGTTAATGATATTCAAATGAAATAGAACTTGATTATTTTGGTTTGAAATATTCAAATCTTATCATCATTAAACTTGATTAATAATAAACATTGTGATAACTGATGTATTATATTATGCAACGCGCATGCGCATGCTAGTATTTAAGTGTTGCCGCATTGGATTTTGACAGATTAAAATTGGTACTTTAGCCGAGTTACTACATAACTGCATGGCGACGAGGGTGTTCATGGCACTCTTTGGAGCGGTTGGAGAATATGTGGAGGGGGAGGAAGACTGGTCACAATACGTCGAAAGGCTTGGGCACTTCTTCGGGGCTAACGGAGTGAGTGATGCAAGTAAGAAGCGCTCAGTTCTTCTTTCCACCATAGGGCCGAAAGCGTACCAGACGCTAGCTAGTCTGGTTGCGCCAGAGACACCGGGAGGCAAGACGTACGATGAACTGATAAAATTGATGGCAGAGCATTTAAGTCCCAAGCCGCCGGTAATAGTCCAGCGGTACAGGTTCCATAGCAGGGTCAGGCAACAAGGCGAGTCGGTAAGTGTGTACGTAACGCAGCTTAAGGAGCTAGCTCGGAAGTGTGAGTTTGGTGATGCCCTTAACGATATGCTGCGAGACAGACTAGTATGTGGCATTAACGACGAGCGAGTGCAAAAGAGACTCTTAGTTGAGGTAAATTTGACGTTTGATTCAGCCCTTAAGATTTCCCAAGGTTGCGAAGTGGCAGAACGGTGCGCAAAAGAAATACACAGTGGACGCTCTCAGGAGTTGGCCGAGCACCAAAACCAACAGGTACATGCTGTAACTCCTGGACGACCTCAGTGGAGAACAGGTCCTGGAACTGGAACCCCGAGGTGTTACAGGTGTCTGTGGAGGGACCACGCTCCTGATAAGTGCCCACATCGAAGTGCTGAGTGTTTTGGGTGTAGCAAAAGAGGTCATATTCGGAGGGCGTGTAAACAAGTACAAGCGAAGGCTGGGGGAATGCAGCCATCTCGGCGAGGAGTACAGGTGTTGCAAGAGGAGTCAGAAGACCTAGAGGAGGAAGGGGACAGTACTAACGCACTCCAACAATTGCGTATACAAGGTGTATTGTGCAAAATCAATAATGAACCCATTCAATTGCAGGTGTCTATCGATGGAGTATTGGTCACAATGGAGCTAGACACAGGAGCCGCTGTATCTATTGTTTCGGAATCAACATTCCGGCGCCTATGGTCAGGGAAGGTCTTAGAGAGGTCAGGAATTCGGTTGTGTACATATTCTGGTGAGTCATTAAAAGTGATAGGTAAATGGGAAGCAGACGTGAAGTACAATAACCAAACAGATAAATTGTCAGTAATTGTGTTGGAGGGAGCAGGACCATCACTTTTGGGGAGAGACTGGCTACACCGCTTTAGGATTGACTGGAAGTCTTTGTTTGTTATACAGAAGGGTGCTTCATTAGAAAATGTATTGACAAAGTATGAAATGGTGTTTAAGGAAGGGCTAGGTACAGTGCTAGGCTATGAAGCAAAACTAGTTATGAAAGAAAATGCAGTACCTCGATTTTGCAAAGCTCGACCAGTGCCATATGCCATTAAAGAAAAGATTGAGAAAGAACTAAATAAACTAGTTCAAGAGGGTATATTACAACCAGTTGAACTGTCGGAGTGGGCAGCACCAATTGTTCCTGTGGTGAAGCCTGATCAATCTATTAGAATATGTGGTGACTTCCGGCTAACTGTAAACCAGGCCTTAGAAACTGAACGGTATCCACTGCCAAAAATTGAAGATATATTGGCCTCATTGGCAGGTGGGGAAAGGTTTACCAAGTTAGATTTGAGTAAAGCATATCTGCAGGTCCAACTGGATGAGGCTTCCAGAAAATTTATGGTAATAAATACACATAAAGGATTATTCCAATATACTAGGATGCCTTTTGGGGTGTCATCAGCTCCTAGTATATTTCAGAGGATAATGGACAGTGTACTTCAGGGGATCCCAAAGGTGATTGTGTATATTGATGACATTTTAATAGCAGGCAGTACTGACAAAGAACATTTGGAGACACTTGAAAAAGTTCTGTATAAGTTAAAAGAAGCTGGTATTCACCTCAACAAAGATAAATGCTTCTTTTTGCAGGAGTCAGTTGTGTATTTGGGATACAAAATTGATAAAAATGGTATTCATCCCTTGGCAGAAAAGGTAGAAGCAGTGAAGAATGCACCAGAGCCTAAGAATATAACAGAGTTAAAATCGTATTTGGGGCTTCTGACATACTACTCTCGGTTTCTTCCACGCATGGCAACCATGCTGGCACAATTGTACAGGCTACTGCAGGCTAAGATTCCATGGAATTGGACACAGAAGGAGAAAATGGCCTTTGAGAACTCAAAGAATTTGCTACTGTCTGCCAAGGTACTTGTACATTTTGACCCCAATAAGGAATTGATTTTAGCATGTGATGCTTCATCTTATGGTGTGGGTGCCGTACTGTCCCATAAAATGTCAGATGGTACAGAGCGACCCATTGCATTTGCTTCTCGTACACTGTCTAGTGCAGAAAAAAACTATTCACAACTTGAAAAGGAGGGGCTTGCTTGCATATTTGGTGTAAAGCGGTTTCATTTGTATTTATATGGAAGAAATTTTACAATTGTAACTGATCACAAACCATTGTTGCAGCTATTTGACCCCCAAAGGGGAATCCCTATGCAGGTGTCAGGGAGAATACAAAGGTGGATAATGACTCTAGCAGTGTACAAGTACAAGTTGGTTTTCAAGAAAACTGAAGAGCATGGTAATGCAGATGCATTGAGCCGGCTACCAATGGACGGGAAGCAAATTGAAGAGGAAGAAGAAACACCCACAGAATTGGTCCTACTTTTTGAAAGTCTAAAGGACTCACCAGTAGACTGTTCACAAGTGAAGCATTGGACTAAGAAAGATCCAATCTTGTCACAAGTATTGCAGTATATATTGGCAGGGTGGCCACTACATCCGCCTTCAGAGGCATCACAGACCCTGTTATCTTTCTGGCAACGTCGAATGGAGCTATCAACTCATGATGGTTGTATCCTTTGGGGTAATCGGGTGGTTGTCCCAGAAAAAGGAAGAAATTATGCATTGCAAGAGTTGCATGGGGGACACCCAGGAATATCTAGAATGAAAAGCTTGTCTAGAACATTTGTATGGTGGCCGGGAATAGATAAAGATATTGAAATGCTGGTTTCCAAATGTCCTCAGTGTCAGGCTGCAAGACCATCACCACCAGTGGCTCCCTTACAACCTTGGAGTTGGCCTACCAGACCATGGGCAAGATTACACATAGATTATGCAGGCCCTGTCGAAGGGCAGATGTTGCTGGTGGTGATCGATGCTCATTCAAAGTGGATCGAAGTGGAGGTCGGGAAAGATGCTACTGCAGAGGCAACTATCCAGCGACTGCGAACAATATTTTCAAGGTTTGGAATACCAGAAACAGTGATGACGGATAATGGGCCATGTTTTTCAAGCAGGGAGTTTCATGACTTCCTTAAAAATAATTGTGTGACACACATTAGGTCAGCACCACATCATCCGTCTTCTAACGGAATGGCAGAAAGGGCTGTGCAAACTGTGAAGCAGGGAGTAAAGAAGATGACAACTGGAACACTCAGAGATAAGTTGGCAAGATTCTTATTTCAGTACAGAATTACCCCCCAGACGACCACTGGTGTCTCTCCTGCTGAACTTCTGTATGGCAGAAGGCTCCGATCCCGTTTAGATGCATTGCATCCAAATTTAGCGGAAAGAGTGGAAAGGAGGCAGCAGGGACAAAAGGCAGCACACGATACCAATGCAGTTGAAAGGAGTTTTCAAGAACAGGAAAGCGTATATGTGAAATATTATGCGCGGGGGGGCAGATGGAAATGGGTGCCTGGGAAAATCACAAAATGCAAGGGGCCATTATCGTTTGATGTGGTGTTAGAAAATGGGATTGTGTGCAGAAGACACCAAGATCAACTAAGGAAGCGAGCAGGCGAGGCTGATGATACGTGGATGGGAGACAGATTATCGACTGATGTGGCTGCAGAAGATCCAGAACTCAATAATGGAGCGCAAGATGAGCAAGAGGAAGATGCCAATAATTCAGTGGTGGGCGATGAGCCTGAGATTGACGAAGAAATAGATCAAGAAGCCCGCCCACCAGTCATCGTGCAACAAGCACCAGACCGAAGATATCCCAGCAGGAACAGACGGCAGCCTGAACGGTATCAAGCAGGGTTTTCTTGAGGAGGAAGAAAGAAGATGTGATAACTGATGTATTATATTATGCAACGCGCATGCGCATGCTAGTATTTAAGTGTTGCCGCATTGGATTTTGACAAATTGGTACTTTAGCCGAGTTACTACAAACATTTTCTTGTAACACATAATCAGAATAATTACAACATATCATTTGTTTCTCTAAATTCACTAATGTCTAAATGACCCCTATTTTTAAACCACTGTGCAATACCCACTGGCCAAATCAAGAGTTGAAAAAACACATGCACCACCCAAAGCATCCAATGATTCATCAATTCTGGGCAGAGGCTGGGCATCCTTGCGCGTGCAGTCATTAAGTTTACGAAAGTCCACACAAAACCTTGTCTTCCCATCTTTTTTCCTTACAAGAACCACAGGTGATGCCCAAGGACTGTCGCTACATTCTATTATCCCCCTGGATAACATGCTATTAACTAACTCACTCACTTCTTTGTGCTGATGAAATGGGAGCCTTCTTGCATGTTGACGAATTGATTGGTTATCTCCAGTGTCAATTGTGTGGAACGATAATGAAGTTTGCCCAAGGTCATCGTCCGATTTTGCAATGACATCCTCAAATTCCTGCAGCAATGCCACCCCCTGTGATCTATGGTAGCTGCATGGAAAGGTGTTCTGTATTCTGCAACATCAGCTCAATGAGATGTGCACACTCACTGTGGCCTGCATGTCTGTTGGACTTAGGGGAATCAATACTACAGACAATATCAGAATCTGTGACTGGCCTGATCACGCCCACTCTAACATCCTTGTTAACAACCACAGGAGCCGGACCAGGGTTGAGAATCTGAACTATCAGGTGATTGCAACTCACTTGCGACAATGACTGCGCCACCAAAAGCCCATGATCTTCCACGAACGTGTCCAGTGGCTCCAACAACACAGCACCTGCTTCCCTTTTGTCAAGGGCAGAGGCAGGGATGTACATCTGACAGCAAGCTGGTACAGTCACCGTTTCCGAAATACTCACAAAACACACATCTTCTGCCACCCTTGAATGATTAAACTGCACTATCTTCTCATCAATGACAAAGCTATGCTGTTGTAGGTCTACTACACACGCGTGTTTAGTCAAAAAATCAACCCCTAGTATACATTCTTGTGTGAGATGCTTCATAACAAGCACCATGTGCCTTCTAGTCACCCCTCCTATGGTTATACTTACTTCAACTTGCACCACCAACTCCAACTTTTCTCCATTGGCTGCCACAACCGGGGCTTTGATTGTCGTTGGAGATTGTTGAACTCTTTTCCACACGTCTTCACGAACCAAAGTGACAGCCGACCCAGTATCTATTAATATCTTTACTACAAACTTACCAAGCTTTCCATCAACTGACAAACAAGACCCCACGGCTGCAGTTTCGACTGAGGTCTTTAGTTTTGGACAATTTCGTTTAATATGACCACGCTTGCCGCAGTACCAGCGTTAGGGCGTGATCTCGGATATGTTCTTCCATTGTTCGTGGCTGCCAGCTGTAATTTCAACGTCTCAATCTGCTTACCTAGCTGTTCCACTTGGGTTGCCAGACGACTTGGTCTTGTGGCATTAGTTACAGCAGCAACAGCCTCGCTCTCGCTCTCGGAGTCATCTTCTTTACCAACCGCCATCGTCTCCACCTTAGCGGAAACACCGTGTAGTCTTTTTTGCGATTCTTCCACTCCCTGGTATTGGCAGGCCAGCTGCAATGCTTCGTTTAGTGTCTTTGGTTTTTCACGCATTAGTCTTAGCTGAACGGTAGAGGAACGAATACCACGAATAAATTGATCCCTTACGAGTTCGTTCAACTGCTCTGCCGGCCACTTTGGATAGGCTTTGTCAGCCAAGGCTCGAAGTGTCCCCGCGTACTCTGGCAGGCGCTCTTCAGGTTTTTGAGTACGCTGCTGAAATTTAAGCTGCCATTCCAGGTCGTTACCCTCCGGGTTGTATTGATCCATTAAGCACTTCAATACCGCGCTATATTCAGAGTTTCCGTCAAATCCTTGCTGTGTCACTAAACGAAATGGTTCGTCATCCAAAAGAGGAAGAACCTCACCTGTCCACTGGTCTTCTGTTATTTTTGCCTGATGGGCATAGAGCTCGAATCTCTTGCGCCACAATACAAGATCCGCTCCTGCTGAAAAACGGGAAGGGGGTCGTAAACTCTACTTGCGCCTGTCCCGACGGAGTGCGCGAGTTGCCGGCAGTACACGGCTGTTTGCGGCTGGAAACTAAGTCCATAATTAGTGGAGGTGTTGTCATTAAATGTTTTTTTGCCTCATTAACCGATAGCCTCATTTGCACATCTACTCCGTTCTAACCATGTACCAAACAGCCATATTTTTGTATACAACATACATGCATATCTATCTTCTACCAAGCTCGATACTGCGCATGCCGCTATGTACGTTCCTACGGAGGTGCTCTGTTACTATAGCTAAAGGGTTTACTGCGGGTTAAATTTTACGGTAGGAAGACGTGTCCCTTGCTTCGATCAGAAGGTTTTCCTAACAGTCTACGCGACATAGACAGGTAGAAAAATCATTAGGCTTACATCATTTTCCTGCATGCAGTATGACAGCTCATTTTATGAATATTATGCAGTCGAGTGAAAATAATTAAACAAACAGAATGGAATATCACAGCCAAAAAGTACAGCAGCACTGCAGGGTGTGTGGGAAATTTATGGTTGTTCGAGGGAAAGCAGTTTAAACCATATACAGATACCAGGAATTTTGCACAGCAGCTGCATGCAGGATGCCTTTGGCATTACTAATGATGCTGAAGATGATCCAACCATTTTTCCATCTTGCATGCTTCTGCATGCAGTTGCTGCAAGTGTACAATGGTTTTAAAAAATCACTGCAGCAGCTCAATTAAGGTTCCACTGTCCCACTCCAACGGAGCAACCATAGTAATGAGAATTGCATGGTATGAAAAAGTACTTACATGTACATGTGCAATGTATGCTTGCTCACAGGCATGTGAGCATCAGTTTTAAGAAGCTGAGAACAGGTGGAAGGCCAAAAATAGTGCAACATACTGGAGGGCATCATTCCCAATATGCAAACCATCTTATGAAGGCACCTCACCATGCACTTTCATGCAATGCTCCTGCATGGAATGAATTAAGCCTCCTCCAGTATCTGACACTAACAACTTGTCAGTTGGATCATCTCAGGCGTCCACTGTGCTTTGAGATTCTTGACCAGCCTCTGGAGTTGACATGAAATTCAATAGTGCCAAGTGTCTCTAAGCTTGGCTAGTACAATCTGCAAAAGCTAGTTCAATGTCCACTTGCACCATGCATCTCATATTAAAACAGCACCCACACTGAACCTATTAAGTGATGTTGTGATGGTTCACTATGTCCTGTGTTCCAAAGATATAAAACTGACACAAGGAGTGCATCTCTGATTCTCCAAAGAGCAGCTTCCTTAAATCCAGAGCAGCCAGTTGTAAAATTCTCTATTGGAGGAGCAGTCAAGTTGCCTCATAAAACCATATAATTATAATTTATTCTTTCAACACAGCCACAAACCTTAGTACATGATACCAATGGTGAAAGGCTCTCTCTATCCCCCTCCCTCTCTCCCTCTCCCTCCCCTCTCTCTCCCTCTCCTCCCCCCCCCCCCCCTCTCTCTCTCTCTCTCTCTCTCTCTCTCTCTCTCTCTCTCTCTCTCTCTCTCTCTCTCTCTCTCTCTCTCTCTCTTCTCTCTCTCTCACACTTGCCCATCCAAAAAATAATAATAACCTGTTGCCCAACAAAATGGAGATGGTGGATACGGAGGAGGACCCCATGGATGTAGAAGGACCAGCTCCAAATGATAACAACTCAGGGAAACTTGGGTGAACCCTGGCTGATGGCTCCTGGGGACCAATCCTCCAAAAAGGTTGGGCCACTACAATGGACCAAGCTATGCTTGACTACGACATGGGGGATAACTCCCCCCCCCCCCCCCCCCCCCCCCCTCAGAACTGACCTCTGCCACACCCATGGAGGTAGTCAAGCTCCCTGGGCATGATAAGCACAGCAACACTACAATTGCAATTCCCATCTCCCAGGTATGTGTATATGGCATGGCTAAAATTAATTTTTCATTCATTCCTTGTGCACCATGGGTGCGCTACCAGGAGTTCACGTTTAATAAGTATCGACCCTCAGAATCTTGCTGTTATTCCCATCCGAGTGAAGAGACCCAGAACAAAACCGCGTGATTAAACCCCGCTTAAGAACGATTTGTAGCAACGAAAAAAATGATCTCCGCGGCATGGCTGTATGATAAACAAATAGGTCTATCTATCCACTAAAGAGTTTGATATGTTTTAATCGCGTAAAAACTTGCGTTTTGACAGTAGTGCTTGACTTGTATTTGAGGTCGCGTCATGTTCTACGAGAGCCCGTCCGATTAGGAGCAAATTTCTCTGCACGTGAATAACTGTAGTATACATGAACTTTACCATCGATACACAAGTCAATGGGGTTAACATCTATGGTCTTTGTTTGAACTTTAACCCAGTACTTATTAAGAAAATGTTTATCAAAGAAACCCTACCGTTGCTATGGTATGTTGCTATGTAATGACATAATCATTTCAAAATTTCTGGGCGTAGGACTTTCTTTCCATGATTTGAATGGCCGCAAACAGCCGTGAGTAGTGGGTGCCTGCACCTCACTACTTTGTTCCTCCATTCCACTCCTGACACCAATGTAGTGACCCCTGACTCAGCAAGTAGTTACCAGGTAAGAAGGACAATGATAGTACAAAAGGTACAGCATTTATGCACACATATGCACATGCGCACAACATATAGGTCAGAATCCGTCAGACAGTCAGAGGTTTTCAGGCGCCAAGCCTGGGACACTACACACGCGACGTAAAAACAACTTTTTAAAAATATTCACGCAATGCATAGCGATGTATATGCACTGATGCATGCATGCACAGCTGTGATCTATATGCCCTGGATCCTCTACTACGCCGACGCCATAGTTATTTTAGGGTGAAAGTGTGCCACAGCCATAATTATAGAGGGTATAGTGTAGCGTGTAAAACCGTGCGTGAGTATAGCTATATAAAATGATCATAGGGGAAAGGTAGCAAACGTGCTTCTTCTTGATTCGTTCTTCAATATGTATTCATTGGCAATACACTTCATATCAAGTCTATCCGCCATTTCTTGATGATAATGGAGTATCATCAGGTGGTTTAACCTGGCCTGAGACATTGTACATGTGTATACATAAAGCTTTTCTTAATAACAGTATTGGGATAGCGCTATTCTATTGGTGAAGCCCCCGAAGGTGCGCTTCACGTGTAGTCACACATATGTACATGTATGCAGGCAAAGATTCAAAATAGGATACAGCACGTGCGCAGACTTGATGATCTAGGTAGGTAAGGCTGAAAAGCTTATGTAGGTCACAGCTGTACTGGAAAGTGCTAATTATATAACGACTCAACTTTTTCCTGTGTGTAAGCATATCAGTGCATGTGCCTAGCCTACGCGCTTCATTCATCGAGCTGCAAGCAGAACACTATAATGAAAACAACCCACCACTGTAGTCCATGATGTCATTGTGTGTCCCTCTGGCAGTCAAGACCTATGTGAATTGGGGGAAGGAGGCTAGCAGGCCCGTAGCCAGGAGGGGATCGACCGATCCCCCCCCCCCCCCCCCCCCAATTAATGCTTGTGTTCGGCCACCTCCATGCAGTTATCGTACTTTTTGTATCAGGCCAGAAGCTGGCAGCAAGCCTATCAGGCCCTTCCTCGCTCTTTTGTATCGGGTCCGAAACCCGAAACGCTCCTCCCCCATCACGTACCCCCTAAGTCCCGCAGTCCTATTAATCAATCCCCTCCCCCCTCCCGCCAGACTACGTGGCAACGGGCCAGCTGGCTAGGGCCAAAGGTTTCCGCGGCCGCCTAGCTATCCGCCGGCTGGCCGGCTTTTCATTGACTCCCTGTCTCTAAAGTTGAATTACATGTAACTTATTGTGCAATTTAAATATTTATTCACCATTAAATTCAAGATTTCTGTTCAGTTAATAACAATATCAGTGTGCTCTATGCCCTGGTAGTTCTCTTGACCCCCTACACGCCACCATGCAACTACTTGCAAAAGAGGGGGTGATGTTATATTTCGCCATAACAATCTTGGCAGAATCCTTCCATACTGCACATTTGTCTGTCCAGGTTGAAGCAGGTGCAGGGCTCAGCACAGACCTCTCCCAGTAAAGACCGGCTGATATTCTTGTACAGGACTGGGATCGAGGAAAGCCAGCCGCCTTTGACATCTCGGTTGTCTCACCGCTAAACTCCAATGTATTGTCTGCAGCGGGAGCAAGAGCAGGTGCAGCATCAGAGGCGGCTGAGCTTAGGAAGCACACTGTCAATGATGCAAAGTATGCAGAGTTGGGGTGGGTGTCCATCCCTCTTGTGGTGGAGTCTTATGGGGCATGGTGCAAGGAGGCTCAGCAATCTTTTTCTAAACTGGCATCTCGCCTTGCTGTCCAAGGCTGTGTGCCAAAGTCCATGGCAACCTTTGAACTTTATGCACGGCTAAACATCTCCCTGATGAGGGCAAACTCTCGGGCGATGTTGTCTAGGTCCTAGATTATGTTTAGTTTTAGTATTATATTATCATTAGTGTTATAGCTGTATTCTGCATAGTGTAATATTTACAATATTTGTTGAATATGCAGATGACACAATATATTACACAATGACAATGTTGATGAATAAATTATACGTGGTAGAAATTAATTTTTTGTCTTGATTTTAGTTAAACAATGGTTAATGGAATAGTTTTTTGAAGTACAATATATCATAATCTGACCGATTTATATAGGATATTATAAACGTGTTTAAAATTCCATTTGAAAAAAAAAATCGCAGATGACCGCCAATGTATAGGCGATTTCTCCATATGTTTCTGGTAACAGTCTTACCCTCTCAACTCTAAACAAAAGCAGGTCCTCGGCGGAAGTGGTTACAAGGCTGGCAGTAGCTCCAAACATCGTGTAGGGAGCTAAAATACTAGGTACACCGATAGTTGTGGCCCTTCCGACTACTTTTCCAAAAAGTAAGTTCGACAAAATTGGCCAAAAAAAAAAACATTCGAATTTCATGGACGCAGTGTTAAAAAGAACACTTTCTTGCACAGCAAATATGTGTGAAGGTCCCCTATTCTTTGGTGTGAACATAGTACGCCAATAGACACCCGGTGATTTCACCCAAAAAGCAGAACGGAAAAAAAAAAAAAACTAAGGAAAAAAAGATGATGCATTGGCCAGGATTCGAACCCGTAACAATCTGCACTACACCCTGTCACGACATGAATGGTTCATACGTAACTAAATTACCCTTTATCCCACAATGTCATCAATTTTAATACAAACTAAAACTGAGTGAACGTCACACTAAATAGCGGGGTGAATTCACATGAATTCACTCGATGGTGTGATATCACACCAAAGATAAAATTTAGTGTGAACTGAGGTCATACTAAATAACGGAGTGAATTCACACGAGCTCACTCGATGGTGTGATATCACACCAAAGATAAAATTTAGTGCGACGGTCACCCACTTTAAAACGTACTACTGGTGATTATAGGTGGCCTTCACACTTTTATTTGCCGTGTGTGACGTCTTCTCCCATGAATTTAAAGAGTACACTATGTTCCATAGGTGAAGTGTAGGCATTTCTGAGGTCCAGTAACCTTCAATGCATGATACAAACGTCTATGTACAGATGTTGCTTGCTAAGTAAATGTCATACTTTACATAGCAAGCAGCAAGTGGAATACATACACAATGGACAAGTATCTTATCACTATCACAACTATGTACAGTACATAAACGTACATAGTGCTTTTTCAGGTTCTATACCACATCCATTCTCTTCCAGCTTAATTTGCGGCTCACTTCTTGCAGCCTAACAATTACCTCATCCTCATCATCACAGTCATAAAATTCATCAGCAAGATCAGCACCACCATGCAGATTTTTTGCAAGACAACATTGTATATGAAAGTCCAAAAATTCTGTTCTTGGACCATTCGAGACATCCCATCTACAATCCAGTTTCCTTAGATGATATTTTTGAAGATCTTCCTCATTGCACATAACCAAAACAAAATACCCCAAGCCAGAAATAAACTTCACTGCAATTTTATAAGTATCATGTGCTGCTTGTAGCTTTTTATTCAAATGCATCCCATTTTGTACATTGTTAAAAGAATTTGAAAGGCCGCGTAAAATATCAATAACTGCTTGAGGTAAAAGATTCTCATTACGAGAAAATCGTTCTGGAATTATATGACATGCTGCTAGATCAGTTGTTGAACCACTGATAACACAATGGGGATCTCTTTTGCTAACTTCTGCAAGGAATGTATTAATACCAGAAGACATCAAACTTGAAGGAGTACTTGTCCCTGAACCTAAAGGTGTATTTGCCAGTGAACCTGGTGTATTAGCAAGGTGATCAATACTTGGCAGAATCAGACAAAATTTTGAAGAAGATGAAGGAGTTAAGAGATATATACCACTTTGTAACATATAATCTGGAGTGTTGACATCAATTCGTTCAAAGGCAATTGTTATTGGACTCTGTGGTTCCCTTTTTGTCATGCCTTGAAAAAGTGAAGCAGTATTTGCTAACATTGGATCCATAGTAGACGATAAAATTAAATAGACATCTCTCCATGTGATTGATGAGTCTTTTGATAAAAGCACATTTTGCAAATTTGGATCTGCAAAAATATAAACTCTTGATTCAAGACATTGGCCTGTAAAATTAAATGTCTCCAGCAGTTGATGTGTGCCTAAATGTAACAATGTAAAGAGAATTTGACATCAATAAACAATAGACATGCACACATACATGGGACAATTTTTCATAAAACAACATATCTTGCCATAAACACAACCATTTCTGGTAACACTGGTTTTGAGAGAAATGTGGGTAATTTTTCGTATATTTAAACAGAAATAAAAATTTCCCTCCAAGTGAATTTGACAATAGAACCATTCCAGGCACATACAAAAAAGTTACAAGCAGTATATATTCATATGTTCTACTTTATCACATAGTGGAATGCTACATGTGAATGATCTCAACAAACCAAGTAAACCATTCCAGGAAAAGAATTGGAATTTATTCTTCACACGTGCTCAAATAATTTGCAAGGTAATGCAAGAGAGGGTATGTGGGACACCATCGTCCAATATTGTAGAACTTAATGAGAGGATTACAAATCTGCTTTTAAAACAAAAATCGGACGTAAGAGAAGATACGATGATCAAAAATGGGGGGCGTAGGGGATACCACCCTATGCCCATTACATTTTCATGTGTTTTTATATCATTTTTGTTTCGCGTTGGATTTACACGGGAGTAGCTTTGATCTATTCCTCCCAGCTAAAAAACCTCACTGAGATCCCACACATAATCCACAGTAATGGATTTAACGTTTAACCCCCTAGTGGTTATTTCCTGTTGCTAACCAAATTAGGAAATAACCACTGGGGGATTAAACGTTCACAGCCGGTTTTGAAACTAGAGTATAGTTGTCTGTTAGCTATGATGTTCACTCCACAGCTGTCCCAGTTTTGAAATAAGAGATTCATAGCCAAAAAAAAGTCTAAAAACACTTTGCTGCATGCACATGTTTGTTGTGTTCCAATTCCTGGATTGGATCTTGAATGTAAATGTAGATGTATAAAGACACAACATATGCATGCCTAATTCATTGCTTAATGAGGTACAAAGTCATTATCATACATGTATACTCATTCAACCTTGAAATGATACTAAAACGTAATCGAAGATCATGCATAAAGCTTCAGAGGGTTGATCGTTTCTATAGGCAGAAGTAGGGTGTGTAACCTCCCCTGAATACTGAAAATCGATTTTTCCGAATACTTTTAAAACACTAATCGATTTTTCAGGTTTTTCTGGATCTGAATATCGATTTTTCCGAATACTTGAAAACAGAAAATCGATTTTTCCCAATAGGTTTTGACAATTTGCCAGCCAAATACCTTGGTTATTCAGGTTTTCTGCGCATGGAGCCACCTAAATTTACACATCACACCAGAGACCCTCCTACAGCTTCCCTCACCACACCAGATGCCCTCAGCACACAAACACACTTACCCCCATCACACCAGATGCCCTCAGCACACAACCATAGCACACAACCACAGCTACCCCCATCACACCAGATGCCCTCAGCACACAACCACAGCTACCCCCTCACACCAGATGCCCTCAGCACACAAACACTTACCCCCATCACACCAGATGCCCTCATGATGCACACAACCATAGCTTCCCCCTCACACCAGATGCCCTCAGCACACAAACACACTTACCCCCATCACACCAGATGCCCTCATGAGTCACACAACCATAGCTTCCCCCATCACACCAGATGCCCTCAGCACAAACACACTTACCCCCATCACACCAGATGCCCTCATGAGGCACACAACCATAGCTTCCCCCATCACACCAGATGCCCTCAGCACACAACCATAGCTTCCCCCATAACAACCACAGCTACATCCCATCACACCATGCAGATGCCCTCAGCACATTACCATAGCTACCCCCTCACACAAGATGCCCTCAGCACACAAATGCACTTACCCCCATCATACCAGATGCCCTCATGAGGCACACAACCATAGCTTCCCCCATCACATCAGATGCCCTCATGAGGCACACAACCATAGCTTCCCCCATCACACCAGATGCCCTCATGAGGCACACAACCATAGCTTCCCCCATCACACCAGATGCCCTCAGCACACAAATACACTTACCCCCATCACACCAGATGCCCTCATTAGGCACACAACCATAGCTTTCCCCATCACACCAGATGCCAAACACACTTACCCCCATCACACCAGATGCCCTCATGAGGCACACAATCATAGCTAACCACATCACACCAGATGCCCTCAGCACACAACCATAGCTAACCACATCACACCAGATGCCCTCAGCACACAACCATAGCTACTTACATAGGCTTAAATCGCTTGGCCTAACCACATACCTATAGGCCTATTGGCGTGTCCTGACCTAAGTTAGCGTGGCCAAAAGAGTAGAACCACAGATAAAGTTTACGCACCACCGGCCATGCAGCCTCCATTTCACCATCGCGAGTTTTGAAAATACTAGTAACTAAGTAGGCCTAAGTGCATGCGATCGCAGCAATATCAACTCAGAGAGATTGATGCAAAAAACCAGCTCGTTCGAAAATGCACTAAGCGAACTATGATTTGTAGTTGGAGCTGTCCGTCGTCGGCTAGTTCGAATTACTGCCCGTATTACATGTACATATAATCTCGTCTCCACGTATATATAAATAGTAACAACAGTGACGTTATTAACGTTACGTTTCAAATTATTATCGTAAATGTAATATCGTAACACGTATCCGGATATCGTCATAAAAAGGTATTCGAGTAATGGGCGAATTGTAGATGCGGACAACGAATACCTAAGTACCTCCGAATGGAGATGCACAAACCGGTTATTTCGTATAGAACAAATCCAAAAATTGATTTTTCCGAGTAATGCTAAATTACTATTCAAACGGATAGGTTTTTGCGAATATCCGAATAACCCGAATAACCGGTTACACACCCTAGGCAGAAGTCTGTTATAATAAGATAGTACTAATTCAATTAGTAAGAATAACTTATGGAATAACAGTCTGTTTAAGGGAGAATAACAGTGAAGCCAAGTTTCATCCCATCCTGGAAACAACAAGTACAGAACTACCTGCACTTTCATTATTTCAAAAAATCTAATTTTTGTAAATTGTTCTTTTTAAGATATAAATGAAAAAACAATAAAATGTTGCATGTTTTGAGCACTGTAAGGAGCTATGACCATGCCACTACACCAACCTGAAGCCTCAGCATGACTGTCACAACCCTAAAAACCATTATGGCCATAGCCATAATGGTTGTGGAGATACTGGGTAATGTTTACGTTTGTGGTCAAATTTTTCACACCTTACAATTAACACCGGTTCCATGAAATTAGACAACCTTTTTCGTCGAACCATACTTTCTAAAAATTAGTCTCAAGGCCTCCAATTGTCTGGAAAAGCATATTATTTTTAGATAGTTTAACTATCACCTAGCCATTTGGCGTTGTCATCTGTCTTACATCTATCGTGGATACATACCTATATGCTTTCAAAGTGATGCGGTTTTATGTTATTCGGTCACGAAGCGTTGCAGAGTACACTTTTTTCCTAGGCAATTAAGAGCCGCTATGGATACGATTTTAAACGTCATTTGGTACTACTAGGAGGCCACAATAGGTATCGTTTTGGCAGTTAGCTTAGATCTTGTACAAAACTCACTTACAGTTGTTTACCTCATTCGAGGGCTTACGTAGATCAATGTAGTTCATAAATGTCTGGGTACGAGAAATCAATAACCGGACGAAAAGCCTATGTATTTTAGCTCACGTGCGCATATTTATGAGTAAATAGTACCCACGTGATGCCTAATTATAAGGTGTATGGGCCTGAGCACGACCAAATTTGGGTCTGGTGTCGAGATCCAAACTAGTTCTGTGACCCACGTGATGCCTACTGATTAGGTGTTTGGGCCTGTGCACAACCAATATTTGGGTCTGGAGTCGAGATCCAAAGAAGTTCAGTGTCTGTTTCAACGCTAGCAAGATGGGTTACTGCCAGAATTGTTTGAAGCGCTACCTATCCTATCCAGTTGAGCACTTAGATACTGGTTTTGAAACCTTGTCAGAAAAGTGTCCCGTTTCCGGTAAGGTCTTTACCCTCTCGACTGTAAACAAACGTAGGTCCTCAGCAGAAGTAGTTACAAGGCTGGCAGTAACTCCAAACATCGTCTAAGGAGTTGAACTACTTCGTACACTGGTATTAGTGACAATTGGTGCCGTCGCGACTAATTTTCCAAAAAAAGAGTTTGACAAAATAGGCCAAAAAAGTCATCTAATTTCACGGAACCGGTGTTAATGAACCGAACCTTGTAAGTTATAATACATTGGAAATATATACTAAGATAAATGAAATGACCAAATTGACCAAATGTTTTGTCAAATTGAAACTTAGGTGTCAATAAACAGGCCCATTAAATGTAGAATTACCCAGCTCAGGGGTCGACATAACGGTTATGCATAATTATATTCATTTATATGGCGCGTCTGTCATCACAAGTTTGTTCAACACTTTCTTTCATCCTTTGTATTAATATAATTACATGTAACCGTCGCTTTTATGAATATGAGTATACGTAACCGTCACTTACATGAATATGATTATGCATAACCGTTACGTCGACTGGGTTAACATTGTTGTTTATTATTCATTTCTTATTTCAGATCATAAAAATAATTAATGGGGAAGAGATACATGTATATCAATTGCACAAAAACAACTTACCTTGCGGCAGAATCACAACAGGGTCAAAATCTTGGAAATTCATACTGGAGGGGCCATGATCTATAATCCCTAAATACAGAATGATATGGACATGTGATATTGTCTAATTCATTTGTGCTTACATTTGTGTGTGAATAATATTTAAGGTAAACATTTGACCACACAAATATTGCCATCACAGTGAAGTACACCGCGCGTCTCCCGTAAAACCTCCCATTTCTGGATTTTACAAGCTGAGGTGTGGTTTGTGCAAGGTGAAGTGTAGTTTAAATTGTGCAAGATCACACACCACTCGTTCCCTGCCTGCCTATAAGCACAGGGGCCCTTGCCATTTTATTGCCCTCCCCTTGGAATAAATACATCATAAATGCACAAGTGATGAATACAACTTTAGGGATAGTTTGTGGAAGCATTAGGCACTTGGGTGGAAGAATCCATTTTAAAATGCCTGCATAACGCAAGTTACTATAGCATCATGGCAGATGAGTGCAGTGATATAACAAATGTGGAGTTGTTCTTGTTCTGCAGATGGAAGGAAGGAGGACTTCCTGGAGGTCATCCACCTATGTAAAGCTGATGCTAAGAGTATCTACTCAGCTATCATTGATTGCCTGAAGCAGAAAAACCATTTAAACAAAGTTATAGGAATGGGGATTGATGGAGCAAGTACGTTTAACTGGATTTCAGGCTAGATTAAAGAAGGATGTGCACCATTTGTGCACTGCCATTGCCACATGCTACAGTGTTCAAGCGTATCTTCATTACTGCTGTCAATGTCTAGCATAGCTGTTGGTTCAGAAACGTTTGGTTTTGAAACAGCTCATGATCCTTTGCTTGAAGAGGCAGTTGGAACAGCTGATCCTTTGCTTGAGGAGGCAGTTGGAACAGCTGATCCTTTGCTTGAGGAGGCAGTTGAAACAGCTGATCCTTTGCTTGAGGAGGCAGTTGGAACAGCTGATCCTTTGCTTGAGGAGGCAGTTGGAACAGCTGATCCTTTGCTTGAGGAGGCAGTTGGAACAACTGGTCCTTTGCTTGAGGAGGCAGTTGGAACAACTGGTCCTTTGCTTGAGGAGGCAGTTGGAACAGCTGATCCTTTGCTTTAAGTTCATTATGTGGCTTGGAGATATTAAATGTTAAATGTCCTGGGCATGCACCAAGGAGCATGTTTGTACATCGCGGGTTTTTAAAAAATTTGCATTCCGCTATTTCAGCATTTTAGTGATATTTGACTGTATTGCCACTTTTTAGAAGTCCTTATATGTTTGGGCCGAAGCTTTTAAGGCCTAAGACCTTGTGCTGCTCTTATAATAACATGACATAGTAGAGGTACCCAGTACCATACGTAACATGCGTGAGGGCACAGACTGAAAACCTCTGCTATGTCACATTGCAACAAGAGCAGCGGAAGGTCTTAGGCCTTAAAAGCTTGGACCCAAACATATAAGGACCTCTACAAAGTGAGAAAACAGTCAAATATCGCTAGAATCGTAAGTATGCCAAGATATGAAAATTTAATATAAATAAATTGGGTATGTAGGATTCTAAATATCAAATTGTGTAAAAAGTAAGCAAACAAGGGATTCCAGAATTGATGCCATTATGAATTTATAATTATTACATATCAAAAAATGCATAGGCATTGTAACTAGCAAAGATCAGAGACTGAGAATACAAAAACATGTAGAAAATTACACTTATGCTACTTCTTGCACGCAACACATGCACATACATATCATTTTCAAACGATCACACTTCATGTCACATTCTGTGTGGGAGTCTAAACTTGTGGATGAGCAGTACAGTCGCGGCTCGGAAATAAGCACCTCCGCAAATAAGCACATTAGCAGTATTTTTAATGTGATTCACCCAGATCTTATGGTAACTGTTGGTGTACTTAGCAAAACCCTATCGATCTAACCTTCCTTTGTGTAATGAGTTTCATAGTTTACACAACAGTAAACAGGGTTGCACTCTATGTACACATTTAATTGAATGCCTGTAGATCCTCCTCCCAGCAGTTATTAAACAAATACTACTACTACCTTCACCCTTTTACTAGAAAGAAAACAAACTTACCTGTACAGTACCATGTACATACACACCTCACCCTTATACATAAAGACTGGCTCTAGATGGGCAGCTGATGACAGATAGACAGGTTGCCAGCTCACTGTTAGTACAGGACAACACAAACGGCATGATTGAGATGCATCAGTATGTGCATCATGTGAATGTAGCATGTCTGCGTACAATATGAGTGAAGGAATTATAGCACAATACAAACCGTACTCACATGCTTGTGCATTTGCACCATGCTGATTGAAATGGTCATTTGGTACGACAAATGTGTACAGTACCGTACAAGTTGTAGCAGCAGCATTACATGCCAAAACTGGGACATCAGAAACTGCTTTATATCTAGGACAGTTTTGCCAACCATTCATACGGAGAACACAGATCAATTGCGTCCAGGTCTCTGGCTCATTGAGGCAGATGGACGTTGCGGACAAATGTCTGTGGAGTACGATCAGGTTAGGCTGGCTGCCACGGGGATTAAGCTACATGTAATGCTGCCTCTTTGTATGTATTAACCATACACACTTGTGCATATGCATCTGAACATGTACATCACCTAATCTAAAACAGTACAGTACAGGTACATACAATTAGCCATGTGCAGAAAAGTAAATTGTGCGCATGATAGACATCTGGCTGCTAACATGCCCTTACCCCTTTTGCAGTGTGGAGAACCCGCCAGTTTAGCTTCGGGTATTGTTTATAAACATGCGTGTGCCTGCTCTGTACAACATGGTTACCTAGTTCAGCCTTTTTATTTCACTGAGCCACACTGCACACCTGTAACACAATGAGTCCAATATTAGCATTTGACAGTTGTCTTTAATACCCAGCGCATGCAGAAAGCAACTCATCTCCACTAACTTGCTAAAATACTGTCTGTCAGGTGGTAAATAAGTAAACTGCAAAGCACACACATCGACATGTTGGAGGATGCTATGAAAGAGGTGTGGAAAGCACCATTCTCACAGCTTTGGCTCAGCATACTCAGTACTTACATGTACTAAGTCAATCACAGACCATACCAGGATACTGATATTGTACACTTGCTATTGTACAAGGTCCTGGCCATGCAGGGAGAGATTGCATGTGTAACTGGGGTATCACTGCTAGTGATCTTTCTTTTACCTGCACATAATAGGCTAACCTTTGCACTGGCAGTGTCTTCAAATGCACGGAGAATGTATTTTAAGACGCTCATCTTTGCAATTAATTGCAGTGTATAGGATGGTACTAACCAAGGTAAGAAAAAACAGCTAGCCACCATTACCCAGTACACACAAGATAATGCATAGTGTCCGAGTGTCTCGTCTCACCGCGTGTAGGCAGAGCCACGAAAACGTTGTGCATGCTACCTAAATCTTCACTTCAACTAAATGTATTCAGCATGACGACAGTTCGTGCGCTGTGGCCGGATCCCTGTGGCTAGCTCACGAAGAACCGTGGTCATGTTGAAGACGCCATATAGCGACCACGTGCACTATACATTTATTCACTTGCCTCATAGTTTCACACATAAGATTCCAAAGTTCAACAACTGCCGCTGTAAATTCACAGGCATATAAAGGTGCTAATTCACTAGAAATCGGGATTCAGACCACGATATTCTAATAAATGAGCACCTTTTCGTAATGTTTGCTGCATGGCCGCTGCAGTAAGTACACAGGCAGTTGTACACACCGCACTGCCTACAGTTGCTGAACTTTGGAATCATATGAGTGAAACTATGAGGCAAGTGGTGCACGTGGTCGCTATATTATGTCTTCAACATGACCACGGTTCTTCGTGAGCTAGCCACAGGGATCCGGCTACAGCGCACGAACTGTCGTCATGCTGAATACATTTAGTTGAAGTGAAGATTTAGGTAGCATGCACAACAACGTTTTCGTGGCTCTGCCTACACGCGGTGAGACGAGACACTCGGACACTATGCATTATCTTGTGTGTACTGGGTAATGGTGGCTAGCTGTTTTTTCTTACCTTGGTTAGTACCATCCTATATACTGCAATTAATTGCAAAGATGAGCGTCTTAAAATACATTCTCCGTGCATTTGAAGACACTGCCAGTGCAAAGGTTAGCCTATTATGTGCAGGTAAAAGAAAGATCACTAGCAGTGATACCCCAGTTACACATGCAATCTCTCCCTGCATGGCCAGGACCTTGTACAATAGCAAGTGTACAATATCAGTATCCTGGTATGGTCTGTGATTGACTTAGTACATGTAAGTACTGAGTATGCTGAGCCAAAGCTGTGAGAATGGTGCTTTCCACACCTCTTTCATAGCATCCTCCAACATGTCGATGTGTGTGCTTTGCAGTTTACTTATTTACCACCTGACAGACAGTATTTTAGCAAGTTAGTGGAGATGAGTTGCTTTCTGCATGCGCTGGGTATTAAAGACAACTGTCAAATGCTAATATTGGACTCATTGTGTTACAGGTGTGCAGTGTGGCTCAGTGAAATAAAAAGGCTGAACTAGGTAACCATGTTGTACAGAGCAGGCACACGCATGTTTATAAACAATACCCGAAGCTAAACTGGCGGGTTCTCCACACTACAAAAGGGGTAAGGGCAATGTTAGCAGCCAGATGTCTATCATGCGTACAATTTACTTTTCTGCACATGGCTAACTGTATGTACCTGTACTGTACTGTTTTAGATTAGGTGATGTACATGTTCAGATGCATATGCACAAGTGTGTATGGTTAATACATACAAAGAAGCAGCATTACATGTAGCTTAATCCCCGTGGCAGCCAGCCTAACCTGATCGTACTCCACAGACATTTGTCCGCAACGTCCATCTGCCTCAAAGAACCAGAGACCTGAACGCAATTGATCTGTGTTCTCCGTATGAATGGTTGGCAAAACTGTCCTAGATATAAAGCAGTTTCTGATGTCCCAGTTTTGGCATGTAATGCTGCTGCTACAACTTGTACGGTACCATACACATTTGTCGTACCAAATGACCATTTCAATCAGCATGGTGCAAATGCACAAGCATGTGAGTACGGTTTGTATTGTGCTATAATTCCTTCACTCATATTGTACGCAGACATGCTACATTCACATGATGCACATACTGATGCATCTCAATCATGCCGTTTGTGTTGTCCTGTACTAACAGTGAGCTGGCAACCTGTCTATCTGTCATCAGCTGCCCATCTAGAGCCAGTCTTTATGTATAAGGGTGAGGTGTGTATGTACATGGTACTGTACAGGTAAGTTTGTTTTCTTTCTAGTAAAAGGGTGAAGGTAGTAGTAGTATTTGTTTAATAACTGCTGGGAGGAGGATCTACAGGCATTCAATAGACAAGTTCAGGAATTTTTTAATTTCGAGTAATTACTTCGTGACGTCACGTCCGGAGTACCAGTTCGGCCATCGGCCCCACAACCGCTTACTCAAAACCTACTTTTACAAATGCCGGGTAATGTTTGCATTGTGTATCGCAATACAAACATTAAAGACAATAGTGTTTCTTTTCATCGCTTCCCCCAATCACGCTCGAGAAGGCAACGATGGATTGAAGCGCTCGATCTTACCAGTATCGCCATTAAAGACTACCAATGTGTACCATCGTGTTTGTAGCCGACACTTCCCAGATACAGATGCAAGTCGAGACCCACACTAAACATTGGGAGGCATTTTGCATCACCAAAAAAAAAAAAAACAAGATGACAGAAACAAAGAGCTAAAGGACGGGAATCGTTAAGAAATTCTAGTTTATCGTTTAACAGCGAGCAAGATAGCTGCGATGCATCTAAAACAGAGTCTGTTATTGCGTCATATGTGACTTCTCCTTCTCCAATCCCATCACCGATGATAGCAGGCATATGTGAGCAGCTCTTAACAGACTACCAGGTTCATGAAATTCCTACCATTGATCACCAAGCACTTCAGAATTTTAAAACATGAAAATGATGCAAGGTGAAGACACTTACTGATGTAAGAGTGTATTTCAGAATTTCAGACATTGCTGGGAATGATAAGTATGTGAAACTGTACACTGGGTTTGATTCTTATGATGTTTTGTTGGCATTCTTTGGGTCCCTTACTCTCATGTATTGGAAGGATCCTCAAAGAAAGCTGCAGGGATCTACTAGAACAAAAACTGGATCCTATATTTTTAACATTAATCAAACTAAAGTTGAACCTTCGCAACTGGTAGCCTGATGTCAATAGCGGAATCAGTACACTCACCACTACTTTCCAAATGCAGCTGCTGCTGTTTTCGAGCCAGGTATGACCCTAATGACCATCTACGTCAATAACTTCTGCTCCGCGCCGCTTGTAATAGCTTCCCTGATTCTTTCTATATATCCTTTTCCCTACAACATGATTTGACTTTTATTCCACGGTAAAGAAGCCACCATTTGAGTGCTGCTATGTTGTGACTCTCTATCGGTTCAGACAGCGTAGCACCAGGAATGTCGTCTTCACAAATTAAGCATTATGCGGGAATTGACTCTTGACGAAGATGATTGCATACTATTTTTGCGTGTGTAAACAAGTGAGATTTTAAAAAAAGCTTGAATACATTGCCCTCAGAAACTTTACTAAGGCTTACGTGGGCAGTTTGGCATAGGAGTGATAGGACCCAAGCTGCAACATGTACTCCGGATGTGACGTCACGTAGCAATCATAATTTTCAATCAAAATTCCTGAACTTGTCTATTAAATGTGTACATAGAGTGCAACCCTGTTTACTGTTGTGTAAACTATGAAACTCATTACACAAAAGAAGGTTAGATCATAGGGTTTTGCTAAGTACACCAACAGTTACCATAAGATCTGAGTGAATCACATTAAAAATACCGCTAATGTGCTTATTTGTGGAGGTGATAATGTGCTTATTTCCAAGCCATGACTGTACTGTAGATGACCACACAAGATGACCACACCAGATGATGACCACACTAGATGATGACCAAGCTAGATGATGACCACACCAGATAATGACCACACCAGATAATGACCACACTATATGATGACCACCCTAGCTAGATGACACACTAGTGATGACCATGTGCATACTATAACCACACAATACTAGTGATATGAAATTAATATCTTGATTTGTGTACTGTAGGTGCATCATTCTTTTGCAACATAAGCTTCCCATTCATGAGCCCAATACATATATGCAGCTATGCAAATAAATAATCCAGCTAAGGTAGCAATGCATATTACCCATATATTGTTGTGCTCACTACCAAGCTACATTAGGTTTTATGGTTATTGACTGGTACTATCAGCTGTGACCCCCCCCCCCCCCCCCCCCCCCAAAAAAAAATGTATGCCATTAACTTTATTTAGCTGCTTAGCTAGCTAGCTCTGCCTATACCTATGATTATTGATTCATACAGCGTGTGCGTGATACGTGCCGATATAGATCATCAATTATTCAATACCGATAGTTTGATAATTATATGCAATGGTCGCACAATTTGAAGGGATTGAACGTGACAGTGTCAAAACGACAAAGAATCATGCAGGTCCTCTATCTCCTAAACGTGGATGAACAACAGCACCAGCATCTCTAAAGATCCAAGTAGAAGATTTGGCTAATGTGCAGTGATGCTATTTCAGTATTTGGGATCATTTCTGACCTAGCAGGGTTTCCACCAGCGCCACGCAAATGCAGTAATTGTGGTTGACCATGTTGATATATTCATGGTTGACAGTTGTGGTGTTAACATAACAGTGTACCTAAGCCTACCTAAGCCTAATAAGGGGGCGTAATCCACAATTGAAAAGAAGGAATCGCCTCGTACATGTAATAATCTATTCAATTTTCAATATGTATAAATTGTGCATACATGTAAGTGTACATGTATGTGTGCAGGACCAAAATGCACTGTTTTGCTCCCATGGGCGCAAGGGTGATAATAGTTGTATGTATACAAGGGTGTTAATTTATCGTATTCTACTACCAATCCCTCCATTTTGGCATTAGGTATATCCCTTTCTCTGTAGAGTTCATCAAACTGGTGGTATTTTCATAATCACATTGTAAATCTGCATTATTAGAGAGTAGTAAGTCTTCAAATACATGCATCAATCAGCATAGTTATGCAATTACACTTATTCTACGTTTGTTCATGCTACCCCGAATGCTAGCAGCCTTTTCAAACTCAAAGTGCTCTAAAGGCATCCCCTCCACTGAAATTGTTATTAGTTGACATAAAGTTGATGTTTGCAGTCTATTTCTAAGATTTGCCTTAATTCTGTTCATTGCGGAAAAGCATCTTTCACACTCTGCAGTACTAACAGGCAGGATTAGTGCAATGGAAGCTAGTCTTGACATCTGAGGGAATAGGTCTTTAAGAGTTGCATCTGAGACTAGCAGCTTCAAAAATGACCTCATGTCTGTATTACGATATGCACGGGACATGAAGTGTTTGATGCTCTTCCACTCAGATTCTAACGCACTACAGTCAATGTCTGGATTGTCCCCATTTCCATACTTGTCTTCAAGGATTGCCAGCTTGTCTAGTCCCCAAGTGTCAAATGAAACACTTGGTAATTTAGAAGGGTCAAATATGGTAAAGGCATTATATTCATCACTGTTAGGGAAATAAATTTCCAGTTCTTTGATAACAGCATCAACATATTTCATCTGGATGCAATCACGAAGCCTTTCCCTTTCTGTTTCTGAATCCTTAATTTTGAAGCCTTGAAGAGCACCTTCAATAACTGCATCAACCTCTTGTGGTATATTTGCTGTACGATATGCTCGTATGCTTTGTATGGTGGAATCAAGGGCTGGCTGTATTAGTGATACATCCACGTGCTCCTTTTGAAATATCAGGCTCATGTGACTTATATGAGGCAAGATGTGATGCAGAAGGTGAGCACAAGTGATAAAGTAGTAGGTCTTCACAAACTTTGCTAAACCTTCAGCCGCTGGTTCAGAGCGCTCTGTAGTGTCTCTTTCTAAACTTGCAATTAACGATGGAAGTGTGCAAATTATTGAGTTAATGGCAGCATCATGAGACAACCACCGAAAATCTTTGGCTTGGGTAAGCTTTATTATAGGATCATTGAAAATTTCCTGTATCTAATGAAGGCCAGCCATTCGGACAGGACTGTTCTGGTAGAACAGGAATAGTGATTGCACTGTAGATTTAAACTTTTGCAGATATGGAATGTCATCAGCGGCATGAGCTGCAGCAAGTGCAAGTCTGTGATTGATGCAGTGAATCGATAGTAAGCGTGGTTGGTGGATCTTCAGTTTGGCAGCTACACCATTGTTCTTACCCACCATCACAGATGAACCATCACTGCCAAAAGCACGCAGTTTGTTAACATTTAGGTCAAAGTTCTGAATGTATGCCATAACTGCTTCTTCAATTGTTTCTGCTTTGCCATTAGCAATGTCACACATGTGTACAAATGAGGTTTCCACATCTCCAGATGGTAGGAGATATTTTGCTACAATGACAAGCTGGCTCAAAACAGATGTGTCAGTTGACTCATCAATCATCAGTGAATAGAAGGGACTGGATCGTAGCCTACTCAGCTTTGCATCTGCTGTGACTGATGCAAGACACTGTATGAACTCTCCTACAATCTGATGGCTTGAGTATGTTGCATTTCTACCACGAGAAATATCTTTTATGTATGTACACCCAAGGCTCTGTACCAGGCACAACAAGGATTCGTACTTGGTAAAGATGGCAACCTCTTCTTTAGCTAGCCAGTAGACAATCTTTAGTGTTCCTATTAGTGCCCTTCTCTGTGATTCATCTGCACTCATTGCTGCATCACTTCCTTGTTGTAGCGAAGCTACTATATGCATTTTTGATTGTCTGTGGCGCTCAATGCAATCTTTGCGAAGAGAAGTGCAGGGTATAGATGTCCATACACAAGGCTTGCTTTGTTCAACTTCAGTGGCATTTTGCAGTCTGCAAAGCTCACAAAGAAGCCCTATCACAGAACCATCAACCTGTTCTACTGTGACTACCCACGGATACTGCTGCTTCCATGCTGGACAGTAGCCAACCTTATGCCCACTATTTTTCTTTTTACTCACTAATGTAGAAGCCTCCTCTAAACTCATCACTGATTCAAATGCTTTTTCTTGATTAACATGCTTTGTAAACCTGCATGTACCCTTTATATACTGTTTGAAGGAGGGGCTTGTGGGTAGAACATAAGATACTAAATCCCCCTTACCAAGCGAAATTTGTAAGGGAAAATCCTATTGCAATACGTATTGCAAGGCACTCCCACTTTTTAATTGTGGAATTAGGCTTAGGTAGGCTTAGGTACACTGTTCTGTTAACACCACCACTGTCAGCAATGAATATATCAACATGGTCAACCACAATTACTGCGTGGCGCTGGTGGAAACCCTGCCTAGCGCATATTTTTAAAAAGTGTTATATAAAATGGCATTACATTTGAATTGCTATAACTTTCGAACGCAGCGTTTCCCACAGCATAGCAAAATCAGGGCGCGCCGCCCTGTTTGAATTTTCCGGGGAAATGGGCGTGGCCATACAATTACATGTAACTTACTCGCAGTTTGCGATCGTGCCATTGAACGCGCGTGACGGACTGTAAGAATCAGTGCAATCGGCTAAAAGCGGACAGCCCCCCCCCCCCCCCCCCCCCCCCCACTGGTTGAATCGGCCAATACGAACGTGGGTGGTACCGCATATGCTAATTAATCATGAGCGCCCTGTTTGAAAAGCATTCTGTGCGAAACACTGCGAACGGTTAAAGCTATCAACTTCCTATTTTCAGCACTTCATACTACACCATTGCTCTATGGTAAAGTACAATAAGTAACATTTTGGGGTCTTGAACATGTTCCATGTCAGTAACGCAACTTCCGATACCCCCAAGGGATTCAAACTCGCCATAAATTTCGGCAGGAGCACTCAAATCGCTTCAAATTCGGTTTGTACATAGAGGTCCCTTAGCTATTGGATTGGTCTGTTCGTTAATACGGAGATACAGTTGAACAAAGTACTTGCACGTTTTCCCGCTTGATTCGCGCCAATGATATAAACATCGCCTCCCCATACATTGAGCGGGACCCGATTCACCCAAATCATTGGCAGGAATCGAGCGTGAAAACATGCAAGTAGTTTCTTCAACTGTATCTCCGTAACAGATGACCTAAAAATTAACGAACAGAACGATCCAATTGCTAAGGGACCTCTTTATGTACAAAGCGAATTTGGAGCGATTTGAGTATTCCTGCCTAAAGTTATGGCGAGTTTGAACCCCTTGGGGTATCAGAAGTTGCAATACTGACATGGAGCATGTTCAAGACAATGGTGTAGTATGATAGCCAGAAAATAGGAAGTTAATAGCTTTAACCGTTCAAAAGTTATAGCAATGCAAACATGATACCATTTTTATAATATGCGCTAGGTCCCTTTTCTCGGAAATGATCCCATTTGATAGTACGTTGCAATGGTCAGTCTGCCTTTTTGCTGTCTCTAAAAGCTTGCATCAGTTTCCTACAAATGTATATCTAAACGATAATGGCTTGGAGCCTCTGTGATCATGATGGTAGAGAATATAATAGATGCATTTACGACATGGCATCCTCGATAGATAAATTGGCTCTTGTATTGGAAAACAAATGAGCAGCTAGCAAATGCATAGCACAATTCATTGTAATCTAATTTTAAAATCAAACCTTTTTCAAAGGGATTCAATGATTTTTTTAATATAACGAAGTTGCAGGAGTTCCGCCCCATGCAGTGCATTTTCTAAACGAATCAACGGTGAGTTCAGTACTACCATAGATATTAACCAAGTGTTTGGAACATTATCGTGGCGATTTATTGGCGCTTTGAACATGCATATAGGCTGATCTCTTGATCTGTGGCTCCCCAGCCTCTATCTGTTTTTAGTGCAGTTTTTGCGTACTTTTGGGGGGGGGGGTTCTACGCAAAAGGCATTGGCTTCTGTGGCTCCACCCCAGACCCTGACGCGGGGAGCTTACAGCGCTCCCCCATACCCCCTAGCTGGGCAGGAGGGGTGCTCCCTCCCCGGGGCGGCTCCGCCCCCCCCCCCCCCCTAAATCCTGGATCTGCCGCTGACTATACATGACCACAACAGACGACCAAATACAGTACTTTTCTAATAAAGATAAATGGGCTCCCATCTCGTCACACTGGTCAAAATGTTATTACAAGTCAGTTAAACTGCACTGTTCAAGTACCTTCTTGTCTTGCTTTTTTACTTCTTGATGGCTTAGTATAATCATCTTTATCATGGACATTAGCTGCTGTAGATAGAACCACGTAATTAGAACAAAAGGAGGAAGAATTCCATCATTTACCTTGCTCTTCGCGTTTCATTAACTCAAATCGCTGTTTACATATATTAATCAGCTGATCTTGTATCTGACCTAGCTGATCCTGTATCATACTTAGCTGATCCAATAGCTTAGTTGCATGTTCCTGCATCTTAGTTGCACGTTCCTCTTTATTCCTCAGTAGTTGCCATATAATCAGCCTCTCATCCTGGTGATTATTACAACACTAACTAATAACACACAAATAGGGGGGTGCTATAAATGGGTGACTTTGGAATTCGGCTGCTCCCACTTAACCCTGTGTGCACTGATAGCATTTTGGCTGTAGAATGTATATACTAATCTTTAAATTTACCCCCTACCACTTGAATAAAACATATCAATATCCATTTCCGCAACATATCCTGCCGCCAATGCGGGTATAAACAAAAGTGGTGCTAGCGTCAGAACGAAACAATTTGGAACTCCTTTTGTGTACCTGCCTCTATTGTTTAGTACCCAAGACGGCAGTTTTGTAGCGTATATGCCAGCGCCAACATTAGCCGATATTGCCGATTAATTGTACATTTTGTTAACAATTCATCACTTGCGTGAATAAAGAATTATCGTGGATAATTCTACGTCAAAAGGATGAACTTGAAAGATGTCAAAGGGCAGGGGGAGCGGACTGAAGAGGAGTAGGAGGGTACTTGGAGTGATCATTACTGGCGATCTCTCAAAGATCTCTCAATCCACCCTCCTATAGTCCACAGTGGTTTAAGACGATGACAAGGGAATGGGAATAATCTATTAGTATTATTTCATAAACAGTTTAGTAACTCGTTGTACCACTAGAATTTCAAGTCAGAAAAAGAAATTTACAACAGTATTAATAAAGTGTACTATCTCAAAGTGAAACTTTTATCATTAATTTTTTCTGAATTGCTTTTGCTTTCTGGCATTTAAAAACAAATAGGGTATGTGAATAAATAGATTTTTGTTTCCTTTTCTAGTAATCCTATATTTGTAAGTACCATTATGATTCTTGCAATAATGTGAACCTTTTATACGGTTAAAAAGCAAAAAAATTTCCAAGTACCAACTTCAAGAACGTTTCTACACAATTACAGGACCAAACAAAGGAAATGTAAACTTTACGTTTAGTGCTGCTACTAACGTTCAAACATGAGACATGCCATGACTAATCTATAAATATTATTTTAATAACATCATCTGTTTACATGGCAATTGGGTTCTATTTAGCGATTCGAACCGCTGCTCTAGCGATATCGCAGGCAGGCTGAGGTAATGCCCTCTTTGTTCTGTTGTTCAGTGCTCTGTGTAGTGCGCGTATGCGAATACGTTTGCGATTGTAGTTGTCTCTTATTTGATGCAAAGCTGTTTGATTGCTGTTGTTTGTATAAGTGAGTCATTAACTGCGATAATTCTTTATTCACGCAAGCGACGAAACGTTCACAAAACTTATTCGGCAATATCAATAAGTATTTTTATGTTGGCAATGGCATATACGCTACAAAACTGCCATCTTGGGTACTAAACAATAGAGGCAGGTACACAAAAGGAGTTCCAAATTGTTGCGTTCTGCCGTTAGCACCACTTTTGTTTATACCTGCATCGGCGGCAGGATAGGTTGCGGAAATGGATATTGATATCAAGTGAAATTTAAAGATAGGTATATACATTTTACAGCCAAAATGCTTCATTTCTATCAATGCACATAGGGTTAAGTTGGAGCAGGCGAATTCCAAAGACACCCATTTATAGTACCCCCCTAATATAAACAACCTTATCTCCACATGTGACTTAGTAAGATAAAATTTAAACAATACAACCATTCCAAAAGGGGCATACTTAGCAGGTCACAACGCACCAATCATAAAACCTTCCCAGTATTAACTATGTGAACCAAGATCAATGTAAGGGTAAAAAGTCCTTGTGCATGGGTCAATGCTCATTTTAGTTCAGTACAGTTCAGTAGTGGAAGTACCTATCAGCTAATAGTATGTTGTACCTTTTATTATTAATGCACAAACCACCTCAACAACACATGTGACGGGTACCCACCAAGTATAAAACCTACCCCAGTACCTAGCAATGAGTCAGGATGGTCGTGTGACAATACTAAATCCCCTGTGGCATTCAGCCAAATGTGTACATCGGTGTACGCTATCTTTGTTATTGCAAGTACAGTACGGTATCTTGTACTTTCTCTTCTGGTTTTACCTTCTCCAGTTTTGTAACTTTCTGTTTCAGATCATCAATTTCCTTCTCCAGTTTCTCACTTTTCGTATTCAGATCATCCTTTTCCTTCTCCAGTTTCTCACTTTTCTTATTCAGATTATCCTTTTCCTTCTCCAGTTTCTCAATTTTCTTATTCAGATCATTCCTTTTCTCTTCCAGATGTTTTATTTCCTTTTCCAGTTTGTCACTATCCATTTTATCCTGGACACCATGTAGAATGATAGAGAGTGACTACGCTAGGAAAGTACATAAAAAACTGCAACTGCAACCAGAAATTGTAGAATGATAGAGAGTGACTACGGTTGGAAAGTACATGAAAAAAATGCAACCAGAAATTGTAGCTAGTTTTGGAATAATCACTATTGCAACAAAGTTGATGTTTTCTACCTAATGACCACCACCAAGGTTTAAGTCAAAATGTTATTCTGTTCCCAAAATAGCTGCCATGAACCGCTTTTGACTGAAGCAAGCAAGAGCCAATGCTGTTCCCCTTGCTACTTTTTCAGTCTCTATGCACAATAGATGACACAACGCTAAAGTATCTGCACAAAAATTAAATATCGATTGTTATAGCACAAGTCAATCCTTGAATCAAACATAAATAACCAGAATTTCTAATGCACTTCATAATCTGTGCTCAAAGAGAGACACATAAGTTTTCCTCCGAACATTAGTGCAAACTCAAATTGCATAAGCAGAATCACAACACAAGCACATTAAATTCACAACACATACACAATAACATAACAAACAAAACACACAACGTAAGTGCACACACACAACACATGTCTCAACACGCATGTACACTCAACAAACATGCACTCAACAAACATGCACTCAACACACGTGCACTCACAACACATGCACACACAATACATTCACTCACAACATATGCACACATACACACTAACGGGTCAATCCATCTATTGTGAGCGGGAGTTGTGCCTCACGACTTCAGATTTTGCTCCAACCTCTCATAAATGTTGATCTTGATATGAAAGTGACTTTTACCATTTATAGAGTTAACAACGTTAATGGTTTACGAAATACACGCCACTGAATAATTAAATGCACACTCATATCTTGGCTGCAATACAATTGACAGCAGAGTTTTTGGCATCAAATTGAAGGACATGATCAGTCCAACTGATCTATGATGATTATTTTTGGTGTGTGGGTAAAGGGTAAAACTTTTAGCAACTTCAAACCACCTTTTGCAGTATAGGTGTCCACCACGTGAAACACGAGTTTTTTTCTTCACACAAGTGAAAGGACTATCAATCTCAGTGTTTTTCAAAAATAAAAAGTCTGTGTATTGATAACCCCTGAGAACCACGCAAGGTTTTACCTGAGGGCGCCATTTTTGTCTCATCAAAATTTAGTTTAGTTTACATAGGTCCAAGTGGTGTTATGTAAACTGTCTTACCACAACTGCCCATGATTGAGCAGATAGTGCCTCCTTATTTGGGCACGTGCGGGCGTTTTATTCTGTTTTGTGCATCAAGTATTATTGTCGTGACAGTCACTGACCCATTAGAGAAGCATCGGCACCGCATACATTCGCACCGTCGAGTTGCAGAAAAACTTATTCAATATCCATTTGCAAAGTGGAGACTTGCTGTGTGTAAACTGCCTAAAAGCAGTTCAAAATCATTGTTCTGAAGTAGCTTCCGAACACGCAGGGCCTAGCAGTCTTTCTCAGGAATTTGCTGTGCGAAGGTATGCCAACTATTGGCACACACATTCCTGAGAAAGACTGCTAGGCCCTGCGTGTTCGGAAGCTACTTCAGAACAATGATTTTGAACTGCTTTTAGGCAGTTTACACACAGCAAGTCTCCACTTTGCAAATGGATATTGAATAAGTTTTTCTGTAACTCGAAGGTGCGAATGTATGCGGTGCCAATGCTTCTCTAATGGGTCAGTGACTGTCACGACAATAATACTTGATGCACAAAACAGAATAAAATGCCCGCAAGTGCCCAAATAAGGAGGCACTATCTGCTCAGTCATGGGCAGCTGTGGTAAGACAGTTTACATAACACCACTTGGACCTATGTAAACTAAACTGAATTTTGATGAGACAAAAATGGCGCCCTCAGGTAAAACCTTGCGTGGTTCTCAGGGGTTATCAATACACAGACTTTTTATTTTTGAAAATCACTGACACTGATAGTCCCTTCACTTGTGTGAAGAAAAAAACTCGTGTTTCACGTGGTGGACACCTCTATACTGCAAAAGGTGGTTTGAAGTTGCTAAAAATTTTACCCTTTACCCACAGTGGCGGATCTAGCATAGCCTTGGGGGGGGGGCGGCAGCCCCCCCCCCCCCCCCCCCCCCCATTCATATTAAATGCCGCCCCTGTCATGAAATTGCCGCCCCCCCTCCCCCCCTCCCACACACGCACACGATGCGTGTGCGCGCACACTACCTACCGTGGGTAACGCACACACATCTATAGAAAGCACACCTTTTGTGTGTCGGGGGCGGCAATTTCTTGATAAATGCAATGATTAGATCTAGATATGAAATTTTATTTAATACCGGAATAACCGGTAACGTTTTATTAATCTATTCGTTTCTTCAATGTGCGCGCGTGGGTGCATGGCATAGGCAGCGGAAGGTTAATAAATACTTAACAATAAATACTGAACAAAGTTTCAGCCTTTAAAAAATGTACATAGTCTACCGATTGTCACTAAAGGTTTAATTAGGTTCACCGTTCCGTAAAAGGTGCAAATGGCGAAACATTTTCACAGCTGCTGCTGCTTCGATTGCTAGATCACCATGCTTCTAAAGCAATTTACATACATCCCAACGACAATATAGAGAAGTACGGCCGGTTTGCTCACACGAGCATATCCAATATTTCAGGCGCCTGTTGACGGCCATTACAAGGCGCGTTGTCGCAATAAATCGCGCGTATGTAAATTCTTTTTTAAAAATTCAGCGTGGTTTGAAGCGAAAAATGTGAAAGCTTCTGGGGCAGAGCCCCAGGCCCCGATGGGGGAGCTTACAGCGCTCCCCCATACCCCCTTGCTGGCAAGGGGATGCACCCCCCACCCCCGGCCGTCCCTCCAACCAACCGCCCCCCCCATAGCCCCATTCCTAGATCCGCTACTGTTTACCCACACCCCAAAAAGAATCATCATAGATCAGTTGTACTAATCATGTCCTTCAATTTGGTGCCAAAAACTCTGCTGTCAATTGTATTGCAGCCAAGATATGAGTGCGCAAAGTTGCAACATTTATGAAAAAATTAATTATTCAGTGGCGTGTATTTCGTAAACCATTAACGTTATTAACCCAATAAATGGTAAAAGTCACTTTCATATCAAGACCAACATATATGAGAGGTTGGAGCAAAATCTGAAGACGTGAGGCACAACTCCCGCTCACAATAGATGGATTGACCCGTGAATGTGCATGTATGCATGTGTTGTGAGTGAATGTATTGTGCTGCAGTCATATGAAAGCAAGCCACAGCCATGCATGTGCTTCTGACCTTCAAAATGTGTGTATTATGTATTAAAAGTATTATGCATCGTACGTAAGCATTGGATGTACGCGGTGGTAATGGTAGGCCGTTAAACATCATCAATTACGTGACGCATTTATGCACCTACGGCCAGTAATCGGTTAGCTTGACCTTTATGGCATTGTACAAATTTGTACTGATCACATATATGATTCAGTTGTGCTTCGCATATATGTTCCAAAGCGGAGGGAGAGGTCAAGCGTGCAGTGGATGACGTTTTCAGTTAGGACTCAAGGAGGAACAAATAGTTTATCGCATGTAAGCCATTTGCTGTTACAAGCTATAGCTTGATGATGTACGAGCCAGGGCTAATTGTGGAAGGAAACTACTCTCCAGCAAGGGCAGCTTGTGGAAGTGCTGTACTACGTGTGCGGGTCTGCCATTGAATTCTCCAGACAAATAACACAGTCTATATGGATGTTTTTAATTATTACTAAGTGTGCATACTTTTCCCTACTTAATCATACATGCCAATCTCACCTTTGAACTGAAACGGTTAATGCCGGTTTGAATATACACTGCAAAATGGATGGAAATAAAGTAGTTCAGTAATCAAACTTCCACTTTAAAATTCTTCACCATCAATTTATCTGTTATTAACACATACTAACCTATAGTGACTCACATAGGTGACAATGAGTGAAGAGAAGGGTGATAAAGGTGACCATGAGTGGGGAGAAGGGAGAAGGGTGACCATGAGTGTAGAGTAGGGTGACCATGAGTGCAGAGAAGGATGACATTGATTGCAGAGAAGGGTGACCATGAGTGCAGAGTAGGGTGACCATGAGTGCAGAGAAGGATGACATTGAGTGCAGGGAAGGGTGACTATGAGTGCAGAGTAGGGTGACCATGAGTGCAGAGAAGGGTGACCATGAGTGTAAAGAAGGGTGACCATGAGTGAGGAGTAGGGTGACCATGAGTGCAGAGAAGGGGTGACAGGAGAGCACATTGGATCAACAAGGGTGTATGAGTACAAATCCAAACCAACACATAATATAAAAACCCAACACAAGCTTTTCCACCCCCAACACCCGATATGACAAGCTTTACCACCCCCACTGCTTAAAGTTTCATCTCCAAGAATGTATTTCCTTGTCATTCTAACCTGCCAACCATGAACCAGCAACCTCCAGACTGAACAGAGGAACCAGTAGTCACCAAACAGGAACAAAGGATCTAGCAACCTCCAGACTCAACAGAGGAACCAGTAGTCACCAAACAGGAACACGGGATATAGCAACCTCCAGACTCAACAGAGGAACCAGTAGTCACCAAACAGGAACACAGGATCTAGCAACCTCCAGACTCAACAGAGGAACCAGTAGTCACCAAACAGGAACACAGGATATAGCAACCTCCAGACTCAACAGAGGTACCAGTAGTCACCAAACAGGAACAAAGGATCTAGCAACCTCCAGACTTAACAGAGGAACCAGTAGTCACCTAACAGAAAAATACTACTCTTAGTTAACAGTGACACCCCTTTTTTTACTCTTTGATTGATATCGTTTTCATTTCATAGCCCACATGGTGGTGGGGGGGGGCATTATTTAAGAAAACATATTAATGAGTAAAAACCATAGATATTAAAGTAAGGGGATTGGAAACGGATCAATGAATCTAATTAGTCACGTACAGTCCTTGTTACGCCTACAATTAAAAATTCATATCGTACGCAGCAGCTGTTTTATGGACTATAGGGACCGAGACGTCATGATCACAGGTTCACGTCTTTGCGAATGGTATATGGACAAGCAAAGCCTGGTACCCAAAGCCTTTGTTTTCCAGTCATACTTTCTTCTACACACTCGTAATGTCTTATACCCATTGCTTAAAAAATAATCAAAAATCGATATATGCTTCTCTCCTTAGCTTCGTTACCTCTCCTAAGGCGATACGGTTAATGGGAAAATGACAGCACGTAGCACACTGTGCACATCTATAATATGCAACGTTTAGCGCGCCAGCACATTTAGAATCGTAGAAAAAGGTACAGTGCCAAAGTAACTCCATTTACGCTTCTTACGTACTAGAATGGAGGTTGCGAACAAAGGAACAGTCCTCCGTACACAAAATTAAGGAAAGGCATACAGATATGACCTACCAACGACGTAGTAGTAACAGAGTCGCGCTGGGATGAACTGGTCAAAAATAAAAGGTACAGTCCGTAACCGAGTCGCGTAAGGTACTAGAAAATCGCGTTCAGCAAGCAAACAATAAGAGCAAGGAGCCGTGCCAGTTAAAGAATGGCTTACAGACACGTAGGAAGATGTAATATGACGTTTTACGACGAAAACAAATCCCACAGTAGCAGCAGATTTCAAGTCTTCATCGGTTTAAGGGTAATAATAACCGTGTCAAGGAGTGTACGTGTACAATCATGTGCTCACGTGATGCGTTTCCAATCCCCTTACTTAAATATCTATGGTAAAACGTAATATGGTCTTCCTTGACTTCTTATTCAGCACCAACTCCACACATCTATAATTTATCTTCCTATCTCATCTAGCCTTCCTCCTGCCCATCTCAAACGAAGCCAGCATTTCTCTATATTACTGTATACCCAGCCCTGGCGTTCTAAGTAGTAATGTCATCGTGACAACAGCTAGATGTCAAGACTGTTCAGGTGCGCTCCATATAACCAAATTGCGTCGATATCGACCTCCCAAAATGGTATACACATATGGTGCACGTACAACCCGTTAAAGCAATAAGCACGCCTCACCTTTGGAAGAATTCGACAGTACTAGTAGTACCAAGCAATACGTTCAACAAGCGCTCAACCAACAGAAAAACACCTACACCAAATGCACGTGATGTACCGTAAATTGACCTGGCTTGTCTTTGTGTGCATGTAAAAAGACGTGCTTAGATATATGTCATCTGAGGGTAAGTGCAAACAAACATGACACACTGACCTTAAATAGATTGATTCCCTCCAGTGGAAACACACAGATGACAATCCTTGTCTTACAGGTGCATATACATACAGGTGTATGTCATCTGAGGGCGTGCAAACACACTGACCTTAAAATTTCCTACCTATGAGAACACATTATCTCCAATCACCTTGGAGAGGTGCGCATCTACCCCCTATAAGAATGCAATACATATACATCATCTGCATGAGAGTAAGTGTAAACACACATGACACATTGACTTTAAATTAACACACCGATTCTCTCCAATAGAAACACATTGTCAAAGTCTACCTGCGAGAGTTGTGCATCAATAAGAATGCACCTTTGAAACACACTGAAAGAACAGTTTTCCAACCTCCCCCTATTACTAGTACCCATATTAGAGCCCACTAGAAACTTAGACTGCTAGAAAACACAGCAATGTGGAGTTATCGCCAAATCTAAGTGACCAACACACTCGTATTCACCGTAGTCTGTTCATTGATTGTGAAGTTAGGAAGGAGCGTTAATAGGAATGGACCAAACTGACTAGATCTCTACCGGTGGTAAAGAACTAGAATTCACTGCAAATAGCAATATATTCTTACCTAAGCCTGTGATATACTGCTACGAATCGTCGATATCAATCCTCACGCCGCGCCAGTATAGCAATATCAACTTACTCGCTTCTCTTTCCATGGACTATGTATAGAATTGCTCAATAACTCTTATGCCCATACCATAGTAAGGCTTCTATACCACTTATAGTATAAAGTACACGAATAACAAGCCTTAATTAGCACCTTGCACCAACACAGTTTATCCCGCCCATGATTCAGGAATATAATAGGCCTATACAGGGAACAGTAGAAGGAAAGATTGGCGTTCAGTGATCCATATGACTGTCAGTTCAGTTGCATCAATATCCTACCTGACAGATACTAGCAGACACTACAGTGATAGGGGAGAGTAGCTGAACTGGTATTAGGACGTGCAAGCGATGTTGGCTAATAATATAATCTAGTGTACAGCTACAAAATGAAGAATGAAATCCCACTTATGTCAACAATGTATATGTGCTATGAAAGTTTGCGACATGAACCATCCTAATTGCTGGCTTGCACTCATGTACTGATACACATATAAAGATATGTTACGCTCATAGACAAACTGCATAAAAGATGAGAGACACAAAATGGTTATCAGTGTATGAATTGTATTAAGCATAGCATTTGTCAAACATTACATGTCTACAGACCTTACTTGCTAAATGCAGGTCTGTATAATATCTGAGAATTGCGATAATATCCGAAATCCCTTATTTACTAAATTGGTGCCTATATACATCACCAATTTAAAACTACGTGCATGCGCGTCACGTAAGACTGAGAACAAGAAGGCCGTGGAATGGTAGGTTATGTTATGAACATCTGAGACTGAGCTAGCACTCATTGTTCTACTTAAAATGTAGCACTGAATTGTTTTCTTTTCCAGTGCATGTGTCAGTATAGTAAGAAATTACATTGTACTCCATGCAGGAATAGAAAAGATGTGCATGAAGGAACGCTGAAGTGGGTACAGTCGTATCGAAAGGACAGGACGTACCCTGCAATATGCATTATGCGCCGATACACAGAGTCAGAGAAGTGGTTGATACGAAAGCGTTCGAGAGACTTCTCGCTAATTAAGCCATGACGATGTTCTGCTGTATGTGGCAGGGAAGAACGAAGATGCAATAGCGGTGGTTTTAACAGAAGATGCGTTTTAGTAGTATCACGCGTCCAAAAGTGGAGGCCATCAGGGAAGAGACAGCACCGAAGACAAATCGAGGCACTATACACATGTACTATACTGGTCGCACATTCATCTGGACATACGTCGTCAGTAAGCAAAACAGTGTATAGAACATGCCAGTAGTTGTTATCACTTTTCATTTCTTACGTTTATATTATTGTTTTTGGGTTCTCCAAAGCTACACATATAAAGATTTAGTACCCAGTTTTAGACAACCAATTCCAGAAGTGAAGCCAGTGGAACCGCTGCCAGAGAGGTGCTTCTATGAAAATCATACCAAAAAAAAAAACTAAAAGTGTGGAAGGCATGCAGGGAAAATTCCATCCTACATGTATATGTCAACAAGTAAGCCAATATTGTGTGGATACTAACATTCTTGTCAATTTTGATTTAGTGACATGAAGATTACATTGAAGTATATTGTTCAAATATGCTCTGAAAAAGAGCTTTGTTTTCCTACAAAGAATGCATATACAACAAAATTATTCCATATGAAATTTTTATTATCCTAAAGGAATTTTTAAGAACTATACGAGTCAAAATCATTCTTTAGAACACTCTTCATGCCAAGAACAGAAGAATGGAGCACAGCCACCTCCAATTAAATCTGATGCCGTGAAAGAACTTCTGTCTTGTTTCAAGTGTCTTCTCGTGTTTAAATTAATTTCATTATATAAATTCTGTCTTGTGTTTAAATTATAAATTAGCTATTCACTATCATTAATTGCTTTCATTATATAACTTCCAAATAATCAATTATAGAACTTCTGTTCTGTGTTAAAATGCATGGTTTTCATTATAAACTTGACTGCCTTAACGGCTGCGATTTCGGTGAGATTTTTTTTCTCTTTTTAATTATAATTACCAGTGGTTGTCAAACACTAACGGTTGCGATTTCGGTGAGGATCGACCTCTCTTTTCAATTATACACACTATGATTACCAGTGGTCGTCAAAATCAAATCTCCTTTCTGTCAGGGAATTGAGTCCGCCTCCTCCCCCGGACTGTATTCCCTGGATGTACAATATTTTACACGGACCGTATTCCCTAGGGAGTTGGGTCCGGGGGGGACCGTATTCCCTAAGGGAATACGGTCCGCCGGACCGAAAATTGGACCGGACCGTATACCCTATGACACCGGAAGTACTGTAGTCTCGTACCCAGACCCAAACGTACGAGGGTCGGTCTGGCCAACAAGTCGTTCTTGGGAATGTAATTGGAATGTTCGATAATTAGGGTTGTCATAGCAACGTCTACGTCATCACGATAAAACGTGAGGTTTGTTTAAGCAGATCTGTCTTGCTTAAGCTACGGAACGCGATGGGCTGGAAAGCGATTCACGACAGATTTTAGACGTACTTCGTAATGAGTCCTTCCATATTGAAATGGCTTTCCCTTCGTTTTAGACACGTGTCCATATATCACAACCTTAGCCGCGCACGCACGATCAAGCACCAGGCTCCTCTCTGTAGTGTGGAATGCTATTGGAATCTAATTACCGTGACGTCGCGCGGGCTCTCGATTCTGATTGGAGCGCCAACATTCCGGCGCACCAGATCGACTTGTTGGCCAGACCGTGATGTTATACTGTAAGCGATAATCATCGTTACGTACATTTGGGTCTGGGTACGAGACTAGAAGTACTGCGCTCTTCAGGATACGCTTGTTTGAACAATTTCTTCAACTGCATTGCGAAATCAGCGACTCTCTCCTTTTCAAGTTGTGAGCGTGCCATGAATAGCTTCCCGGCCTCTAGTGGCTCGCGACACAATCTTAGCCTCTTCACCAGCTCTTCCTTTACGCATTTCACCGCCTTCTTCGTATCAGCTTCAAGCTCTGTATAGCACTCAACTAGCTTGCCCCTCAGCAGCGTTGGCAAGATTAGTGCCTGTTTTTCCTGACTCCATTCTTTGGCAGCCGCAACCAACTCAAAACGAATCCATGATGATTCACAAGCAATATCCGGAAGTGGAATGTTCACTTTCTCAGCCATATCGTATGACTATCCCACTTCTGACACTAATTTGTTACGTGGGTCAACGGGCAACTTTAATAGTAACTTCACAACAAATGCACTTACAACATTGCCGTACTCCGTAGCTAAGCAACCCCGCAGCTGTTCCTAATGAATATTATTACGCGGGCATTTCCGTGCGCAGACGCAACATACATACAGTACTACATTGTTACATGTACATGATTGCCCACAAAGGCACCTCCAAAATATTGCAGGTGATGTACTCCTATGGACTGCAGTGCAGAGTCCAGCTCCTTAACAAAGGGGCCGTCCTTGATCGAAAATCCCTTCTTCACTGTGGCTGTGCAGTTGGCTACATCTGTTTCCTAGTGTGATTGGTGTGTCAATACACATTTTATACTGCATGCATGGCTTACAAGTTGTTTGAGAGATTTCATCTTGTCTTCACATTGCTTGAAGCATTCTCCCCAACAACTAGTGATACATATGTTGCCATTTGCTGCGACAAATCATATGACTCCTGGGCTTGTTCCAACTCTGCTTGTAGCTTCCAAAGCCTTTGCAGCTCATGGCTGTAATTGGAGAAGCTGAAGTGGGCATCGTCTCTTGAGTGCAGAGCCAGCTCAAGGTCAAGGGTATGACACTCGTCTTCAAGCAACCCATAAATCTTGGTAAAGATGCCCAAAGTGATGTGAAGACCAGGTGGGCATACCTAGCGTGTGTGTGTGTGCATGTGCATGATCATACAAAACAGTTCTTGGCAAATTCATTTATACTTACTTGCGAAATGGGGATGTTGAAAATAGGCTCTGAAATGCAGTTATAGAAGTGTTGTGCTTGTTTCTTGCCAAACCCTGAAGCAATGTAGTGCTGATGGTCAGCACTGATAGTTTCAAATGTTCTGGGTGGAGCTGGTCCTCTGACTGAGAGAGGTGTTACTAAGTGCTGATGGTGGGCCAAGCAATACAAACATGGGTAGCATCCTATAAGAAAGGTGCAATGTTTGTACACTTTGTTTAGCACCTATGCAAATAGTCACATACCACTTGCTCCTGACAGCCCGTACATTCTAGTAATGAACTCGTAGTCTCCACACATGAACAGCCTGAGTGTGTATTGCCTGTAGGTTTAATGTTCATTTTTAAAATCATTTGATATTAACTGTTCTTACCTCCATTTCATTCCTTGCAGATGTGCAACTTGATCTTTATAGCGGTCAAGTGCTATGTGGAGGTTGGTAACAGTGTCGCCCGCTTCAAAGCAGCAAAACACGCAGGTGTTGTGGACTGAGTTAGGCGCTGGAACATTTACAATCTGAAAGTTCATCTTGAACGAACCACCTCCTTTGTCCCCTCCTATTTTTAACCACACCTCACTGGCAGGGATGACCCCATCATGCCAGGTAAGCCGTCCTGTCCTACATAGGGTTAAAATTATTTTGCAAGGTTTATGCCTTGACCTCCTAATTAACCTTTCATTCTCTTCCAAGAGGTCAACAACCTTCTGAACCAGATCTGGAATATAAACCAGAGGAGCTCCCCTAAGCTCTTCACCACCAGAAGGATGAGGAAATGAGAATAGAGCCATCTCTCCTTTCAAGTTGTCGCCCACAATTTGCCTGCAAATGTTGCACATCCGCTGCTCCCCAGCTAGAGATACTCCTGACGCTTTCAGCCACCTAGACAAGTAATGCATATGTAGGTTATTTTTATACTTTTTGTGTAATGCTTTATCGTCTAAGTTGTCTCAAACCGTTCCAGGGAATAGCCATGCCGACTTTTATGGCCAATACTTGGACAGAGTCGATTGCAATGTTTGTGATGCCTGCCTTCTGCAATAGAGACATCCTCTCTTCATCACTCAGAGTGAGTACCTCCTCCTCCATCAGGGCAGACGGCTCTCCTCCACTGACGATGCTTCTGGCTGTGTGCATCTCTGCACGCCTCGTCTTCACAGTCTTGGAACAAGCAGCTGAGGTCAGGTGGCGGGCTTTGGTCACACGCATGAATGTCATTGGCTACAAGGTATGGTTTAGTGTAATGTAAGTGAGATTGAATACACTTAGCTGTTCCTCCTCTAGGCAGTTGTATTATGCCTGCTGGATCGGGGCTGGTGGAGATGGCCCTCTTCAGCAGTGCGGCTGCTTCTCTCTCCTCACCAGCAGTGAGATATGGTGTGCACTCGTGCCCATCGTAACAGCCAGCCTTCATAACCCTGTGGCACTCCACACATTGTACCAGTAGGCCTACATCCTTCAACAAGAGCAATACAGCATTTGGTGCTGGTCTTATCTCTGTGGGTACCAAGGAGCTATCCTCCGAGCAGCAAGGACACACTGGGGGTTGATGCTGCTACTCGCTCCACAACACAGCTGGTACAGGCCAGCTGACGGCATGGCAGTTCAAGGGGCTGTTTGAGAATGTTTGAACACACCATACACTTCAACTCCTTCAGGACAGTGGCACTGTTTTGGCCTGCCAGTGGTGGGTATGGCTCACTTGAGAAGATTGGAGGAGGGGCAATCTTCCAAAGATGGGCAATTAACATGTTCGGTGTGAGGCCAGTTCGGTGTGAGGCCAGGTTGACGACCTCTGCCAACTGTATGCTTCCTAACTGGACCTTTTGCATTGAAACTGAAATGCTCACACACCTGTGGTATGATTTATACTGATAATGTTGCATAAAAGCAGTTACATGTAGTATGTACCTTACACCCTTCATTGGTATGTGCTTCCCATACAAATGGTGTCAGGGCACACCTGTGGTGCACTCCTCCTACCCTGGCACTGATGATCTTCTGCATTGTATGGTAACAGCAATGGCAGAAGTGTTCAGGGTACACTTGAGCATTATCAGTATTGGTGTTAATAGAAAAGGCAATTTGCAAATCAGCTGCAAATGCTTTGCATTCGTGACGTGGATCTCCGCTTCCTTGTCATCAGCCTTTGTCCACATACTCTGCAGTGCAGCGGCAGTTGTTTAATGTGGTAGTCCATTCTTGTAACCAATGTTCATGTACGCAATGACCACAACACGCATCGATTATTCATAAAATACACATTGGTCTTTTCGGGCGACAGAAAATTCGTCGACAGAAGTGGTTCATCACTTCTTTATTTGGCATGCCTTTGACTTACGAAAAGCCTAGTCTTACCTCCAACCGTTGTGCAGGAAGTCCACAATATCCGATCTTGTACACGCCCTTCCAAAATAAGTGCCGCGTGGCGATGTAAACACTGCTTGCGCATAAATTTCATGTGCGATTTAAAAAATGCGTGTTCATTATAAATAAAAGTGGTTGAAACGTTGTGTTGTATGCTACAGATAAGTATATATTTTTGCTGCTGATCTGAGGTGTTAAGAACTCTGAAACATAAGGTGTCTGTAATGAGGTGTTTCTTCACAATTATTTGGACAGGTACCGTAATATTCTAATTATAAACCTAGTTTCCAGCCGCAAACAACCGTTTCCTCTTATATGATCTTTTAATATTTTATTGCTATCAATAATTGACCAATTGCACCATTAATGAGACCTACACCCATTACGTCACTTTTGGCGCGAAAGAGCCCAGAACGACTTTTGCAGCTGAGAGTGTGGGTCTGGGTACCATAAAACTGATTGATGGCGTTTACGGACGAGAAAACATCGCGGATTACAAGCCACCAATTTTGGCCAGTACGGTGCGCCATTTCCATAGTCGATGATGTGATGCAATTGCAACCGTTAGAATGGTATTACGGATAAAATTTTGGCGCACAACGTTGTCACGTTGCTATTAATTGGCTGCGTACATATAAGGTGACGGCTTAAAGACATGTGAGGATATTACAAAGAGGCGCTGTCCCTACAAGATATGTAAATTTTCGATCAAACCTATACACAGACATCCAGCCCATACAACACCACTAAAACAGTTAGTTATTCAGTTTTATTGTAATCCTTAAGCATGGCTTTAATCATGCACATGCAGCAAAAAGTAGCTATCTTGCTAATGCCATGTGTCTAATACACAGTGGCACTCAAGACTAAAAAGACACCAGAGACACAAGCAATATTAGTTTATGCTGCCAAGCTTATATCTTGCTAATGCCATGTGTCTAATGCACAGTGACACTCAAGACTAAAAAGACACCTGAGACACAAGCAATATAAATTGATGCCACCAAGTTTATTTATCTGTGAAATTCACATTTTGGCTGATTTAATTAGGTACGAAATTGATTACACTCAATATCAGCATGTCTCTTGACTATTATCCCCCATTCATTCCTCTCTCATCCCATTTCTTTTTCTCCAGACACAGGTGTATAGAGGAAGCATTCAGTCACACTTAAAGAGTGTGCCAGGTCGAGTTAACTACTAATTAAGGACCAATGTTGAGGGCCCACATGCGGCTTAAAGCTGTATGTGTCCCTTTACCTCTTCTTACTTCTCTTCTCATCCAACTTCTTTTTCCTACCTCCCCCCTCTGCAGAAAATATTTGGGCACACGAGCAGCGTTATTTGTCTGTGAAATTCACTTTTTATTATGCACATGATTGAAAAACACTTATGCATCATTCTCTAAACAATAATGGCTGAAGTGTACTATTTTTGTTTTCTTTTTTACAGGTATGAAATTGAGACTTATCCAGTACCCTCATCTCTCTTATGTTCAGTTGACTATTATGATATATGTGTTTATTTCTTTTCATCTTTTATTAAATTTTTCTACACTTGGTGTTCACACAATTTGATAATGTTAAACAGTGTTAACTGTTACAGAAACTGCATGCATAGTTGACGACCTGTATGCGATCATTTTCGAACCAAATCATAATGGGAACATATAAAAATAGTAACAACTTAATATAAATATACATTTGTATAACAAATTAGTTTTAGAATTAGCGTCCCAGTTCATTGTTACAGAAGCTGCTTATATAGTTGACGACCTGCGATCGTTGGCTTTTGCTTTTCGAACCAAATGTGCCAGCCCTTACGTGAATGCAAGGGGTGGAATATACATATACATGCAAGTATTTAAAACCAGGGAATACGGTCCGGGGGGGGGACTCAATTCCCTAGGGAATTGAGTCCGGTTAATTGGTTTTGTACAACCAGGGAACTCGGTCCGGGGGACCGTATTCCCTAGGGAGTTGGGTCCGGGGGGGACCGTATTCCCTTAGGGAATACGGTCCGCCGGACCGAAAATTGGGCCGGACCGTATACCCTATGACACCGGCAGCGGTTCGTGTTGGGACTAAAGACTCCCATTAGCACGCAGCTGTTATTACGAGGTAAGCCGGACACGTTCGAAAAGGCCATTGAGGCGGCTAGAGAAATTGAACTTGTACTGGAGTTTGAGTCCAAACCAATGGAGCTGCATGCTAAGGTAAGTTCCGTGGAGGATTGCGACACTGGGTTGAAAGTAGCACTGAAAGAATTGACAGAGCGATTGGGAAACATGGAGGCACAGTTGCAGAGCGTGGTGCAATCCTCAGTTGCTGCCGGTAGTTCCAAGACGAAGGCAGAGACGAGAGTAACGGAACAAGTGGCGGGGCGTCGTTATGCAAGCAACGAAAAAGCGGAAGAACGTGCTGTTTTCGATGCGGAGAGGAGGGACACATCAAAAGGTACTGTCCTTTAAACTTCAACGGGCCTACCGGAAAGGTGAACGGCGGGAGGCCTGGGAACCAATGAATGTTCACAAATCTACACAGCGTGAGCCATTGATCTTTGGGTGTAATTCGTCTACTATGCCAGCAACAATTTCCCTTGGCAACTTTGTGGACTCCACTGTAAAATGTGGGACAAATATATGATGTAATTCATGCATACGTCACGGCGGTACTAATAGCCGTGTTGTCGGTGTAGTGGACGTACATGCACCAAGCAAGAGTAAAAGTAGGGCGTACGAGGCGCGCGTGCGAACATGCACACTCTGGACTAGCTGCGATCAGACCAACATCCATGATAGCTAGCTAGCTTCTCTAAAGCGATCACGTTGTACAAGCGGCTAGCGCTGATTCATAATACTGTCGACTCGTCGAGCCACTAGCTAGGACAACTCTAGCTTGCTACAGCTAGCGCTAGGTTTGTGTCGAGTCAGTACCAGTACGTGACGTGCGCAGTAATTAAAAGCAGATTCGCATCGACATAGCCGGGTGAGTACGCGTTTAATGTTTACAGATACATTCGTGGTTGTGGTTGAAGCACTCTACAAATGTGTGGTCGCGATCGAAAGGAGTAGGTACTACCGGTAGTACCACTGTACCAGTCGACATACTAGTAGCCAAGATGCGTGGTGTTGTATAGGCAAAACAGGGCATACTATTGCGTATTAACCACTCCTTTTCTAATATCACCGACAAAGAGAAGGTGTCTAAAGGTGATGAGCGTGGTTCGTAAGGAAGGCAGTCGAGCTAGCCAGTGGGTGTGGCTTTAGTAACCGTTTCGCGCGCGTAGTGATCACTTTACAATTACCGTATACCGCTCGAGCTCCATCTAGCTAGCTCCGGTCCTAGTCTACCCGGCCGGGTAGCTGGCCTAACTAATGACCAAAACCAAATACCGGAGTGTATAATAGTTGCGCTCGTTTTAATTACATGTAAAGTACATTGCCCACGAAGCTAGATGTTAGCATAGATCCTACACCACACCCCTCCCTACCATCACACCCCTCCCAACACCACACCCCTTCCTACCATCACACCCCTCCCTACTATAACACTCCTCCCTACTATCACACCCCTCCCTACACCACACCCCTCCCTACCTTCACACCCCACCTACACCACACCCCTCTCTATCATCACACCCTCCCTACTATCACACCCCTCCCTACCATCACACCCCTCACTACCATCACACCCCTCCCTACCATCACACCCCTCCCTACCATCACACCCCTCCCTACATCACACCCCTCCCTACACCACACCCCTCCCTACCATCACACCCCACCTACCATCACACTCCTCCCTACTATCACACACCTCCTATTAATGTGTTCTCCAAAAAGTTACATGATAACATGCTTAAGTCATTATGCCCCCCCCCCCCCCTCCCCCCCCCCCCGCTCCCCCCTTCCCCAACATATCACCCATGCATATACAATTCTAACCCTGTCCCAGAGTAAAGTTAGGGAGAAAATTTCACTGGAGTGTGGTGATATTTAGACAGAAGTCATTTGGCATTTAACCCCCCCCCCCCCCCCCCCCCCCCATCCCCCAAACATATGACCCATGTATGCTACCTAAACATTACATACTGTCCTAATCATGTCCCAGAGTAGGGGAAACACTTCACTGTCTATTGTTTGAGTCAGGTGATAGACATTTTTAGTTACACAAAAGTCACTTACCCCCCCCCCCCTCCCCCAAACATATGACCCATGCATACTGCTATGCTACCTAAACATTACATACTGTCCCAATCATGTCCCAGAGTAGGGGAAACTCTTCACTGTCTATTGTTTGAGTTAGGTGATAGAAATTTTTAGTTACTCAAAAGTCACTAACCCCCCCCCCCCCCCCCCCCCTCCCCCAAACATATGACCCATGCATACTACTATGCTACCTAAACATTACATACTGTCCCAATCATGTCCCAGAGTAGGGGAAACACTTCACTGTCTATTGTTTGAGTTAGGTGATAGAAATTTTTAGTTACTCAAAAGTCACTAACCCCCCCCCCCCCCCCTCCCCCAAACATATGACCCATGCATACTACTATGCTACCTAAACATTACATACTGTCCCAACCATGTCCCAGAGTAGGGGAAACACTTCACTGTCTATTGTTTGAGTTAGGTGATAGACATTTTTAGTTACTCAAAAGTCACTAACCCCCCCCCCCCCTCCCCCAAACATATGACCCATGCATACTGCTAAGCTACCTAAACATTACATACTGTCCCAATCATGTCCCAGAGTAGGGGAAACACTTCACTGTCTATTGTTTGAGTTAGGTGATAGAAATGTTTAGTTACTCAAAAGTCACTAACCCCCCCCCCCCCCCCTCCCCCAAACATATGACCCATGCATACTGCTATGCTTTACAGTGTCCCAATCATGTCCCAGAGTAGGGGAAACACTTTACTGTCTATTGTTTGAGTCAGGTGATAGAAATTTTAAGTTACACAAAAGTCATTTGGCATTCCCCTCCCCCTCCCCCAAACACACACACACACACACACACACACACACACACACACACCTACTACATACTATACTACCATCACACTACTCCCCCTTAACCTACAATGGGGTGAGTAAGTTGGGTGTGTGCTCCAACACCAGATACTGTCCCAGATTGTGACATTCACTGTGCATGTTTTTATATAAAAGATTTTTGGGATATACCCTTCCCTTGAAGTTAACATTCACCAGATGAATTTAAGAGTTGTTGTATGTCCCCAGCTAAAGATGTGCCAAGTATTGCACACTTGTTAGTGTGCTTTTTAAAAGTTTTCATATTGAATAATATAACCATGTCAAATAAAATCAGTATGTAAATCACAAGAAGGCATAAGAATCCAACTACATGTATCAGGATACTGAGTTTCACAATGCACACACTCATGAATATAGCTTCTAATGACAGCAGCATAGGAAAATGTTGGCATATTGGATGGAGGATGATCTGTTGAATGGGAGGAGAGAGAGAGGATAATACAACACGAACATTGTCAATGGAGTGGTTCTCAGTGGCATATGTACCTCTCCATTGTCCCTGCCTCCACCACATTTTGCAGCTTTGCAGGCGTACCATAATGTGCAGATGATGAAAAGGTATGAAGGTAGTCGGGGACCATCAAGGTTCTGTATGACCACATTAACGATGAGTAATATGGAGGACACACATGTATCGGCATGGTACTCTATCTGCTGGCATAGGTAGCTCAAGCAGGCCATTACAGCAAGCTTCTCTTCATATTTATTTATCCTATATATGTAGCCAAATACGAACTCTGCATCTTACATCAGATAAGGTACAGCTGCAACACACATACACAACCATATGAATACATAAGTAAACAATAGGAAAGCCCTTCCTCACATTTGGGGGGGGGGGGGGGGGGGGGGGGGGGGAGGAAAGGAAGGTTGGTGTGTGGAGGGAAGAAGGGTGGTGTGTGTGGAAGGGAGACAGTGTGTGCAGGAGGGGTGGCAGGGAGAAGAACCATATTTTGAATCAGATAAAAGCAATATACATTGTACATGTAAGGGCAGCTGTAAATCAAATAAATAACCACATGTATACGTAGGTACACAATATGAATATGATATTAACATAACACCAGGTCCATCCTAGCTACATGTACAGTCAGTTAATCTTTGACCAAAATCCCAGGCTACATTATAGCTGTAAGGTCAGTTAACAATGTGGGAAATAATAGTTAGTGTGCCAAGTGTTAAGATATATGTACCAGCTCAATGTGTGTGCACGTGCGTGCGCATAATTGTGTGTGCATGTGCATAAGTGTACGTGTGTGTGCGTGTGCATAAATGTGTGTGCAAGCGTGTGTGGACGGATGGTCCATAAATGGGGTTAACTGACGGTACAGACCACACAACTACATGTAGCTGTAATGTTAAACCATACATGCTGTCTCAGTGGAAGACCTACATGTAACTAAATGTACAAGGGTACCTTAGAACATTATTTTACATTCTCAATTTAAGACCATTCTCATAGACCGTTCAGTATGACCACATTAATGATGGAAGGAGATACGTTATTATGGAGGACACACATATCTTGGCATGGTACCCTATCTGCTGACATGGTTACATGTAGCTCAAGCAGGCCATTACAGCAGGCTTATGCTATATGTAGCAAAATAGTTCCTTGTATCAGATAAAGCTACAGCTGCAACACACATACATGTACATGTACACAACCACATGTGTACATAAGCTAGTGAACAATAGGAAAGCCCTTCCCTCAAGTGTGGGGGGAAGGAGGGGAAGGAAAGGAAGTAGGTGTGTAGGGAAGAAGGGTGGTGTGTGTGTGAAAGGGAGACAGTGTGTGCAGGAGGGGTGGCAGGGAGAAGAACCATACATGCATCCTGAATCAGATAAAAGCAATGTAGCAGCTGTAAAACATAAGTACATACATGTAGGTGCACAATATGAATATGATATTAACAGGTCCATCACTCAACTCCCATTCCCTCACTTGCTACATGTCCGGCTACAGTAAGTTAATCTCTCTAAGTCATTGGCCACAAATTCCAGGCTACATTATAGCTGTAAGGTCAGTTAACAATGTGGGAAATAACAGTTAGTGTGCCAAGTGTTAAGATACAAGCTCAATGTGTGTGCATAAGTGTGTGTGTGAGTGCATGTGCATGTTGACAAGTGTGTGTGTGGACTGATGGATAAAAGGGGACCACACAACTACATGTAGCTATCAAGTTAAAAGCTCCTAAGAACATTATTTTCATTAACCCTGAACACTCTCAACGTACAACCACACACATGGAGTAAATTCAAACCGAAACATTCACTGACCACCACATTGCAGTACATACCATAAGGTCAGTTAACCCTGTAGAGTGCATGTGAATAGGCAGGATGCATCACATAACACCACACATGACCTAGTCCCCAACACCTGTGTTGGGTTATGGGGAGATAATTTGTAAGGCTTCTTTAGATGTTGACCTGACATGTCACTGCCATATATGGTATAAAGCCACTGTTATTAACCCCTGACACTCAGGTACACCACACACCACACCCACTGGGCTGTTTCTTTTGGCTATGTTGTTTAACCCCTGACACTCACTCTTAACACACCCACTGTGCTGTTTCTCTCGGCTATGTCGTTTAACCCCTGACACTCTTAACACACCCACAGGGCTGTTTCTCTCGGCTACGTACTTTAACCCCTGACACTTTTAATACACCCACTGGGCTGTTTCTTTCGGCTATGTCATTTAACCCCTGAAACTCTTAACACACACACCGGGCTGTTTCTCTCGGCTATGTAGTTTAACTTCTGACACTACATTGTATTAATACACCCACTGGGCTGTTTCTCTCGGCTATTTAGTTTAACCCCTGACACTTTTAACACACTCACTGGGCTGTTTCTCTCGGCTATGAACTTTAACCCCTGACACTTTTTACACACACACTGGGCTGTTTCTCTCGGCTATGAACTTTAACCCCTGACACTTTTTACACACACACTGGGCTGTTTCTCTCGGCTATGAACTTTAACCCCTGACACTCTTAACACACTCACTGGGCTGTTACTCTCGGGTGAGAGAGAGGGAGGGAGACAGGGAATGAGGGGGAGGGAGGGAGGAGGGAGGGAGAGAGGGGGAGTGAAAGAGGATCCAAACAATATTAACACACATCTAAGGATATCCACAATATGTATATTTACTGGTAGCATCACAAACACACACACTCACAGACAGATGGAGTGTGAGGGAGAGGGAGGGAGAGGAGGAGGGAAGGAGGGGGAGGGAGGGAAGGAGGGAGGGAGGAGGGGGAGGGAGGTAGGAGGGAGGGAGGGAGAGAGGGAGGAGGGAGGGAGAGAGGGGGAGGGAAGGAGGGGGAGGGAAGGAGGGGGAGGGAAGGAGGGGGAGGGAAGGAGGGGGAGGGAAAGAGGGATGAGGGAAGAAGGGGGAGGGAGGGAGGGAGGAGGGAGGGAGAGAGAGAGGAGGGAAGGAGGGAGGAAGAGAGGGAATGAGGGGGGGGGAGGAGGGAGGGAGAGAGGGGGAGTGAAGGAGAGGGACGGAGTGTGAGGGAGAGGGACGGAGAGAGGGAGGAGGGAAGGAGGGGGAGGGAGGGAAGGAGGGAGGGAGGTAGGAGGGAGGGAGGGAGAGAGGGAAGGAGGGGAGGGAGGGAGGGAGGGAGGGAGAGGGGGAGGGAGGTAGGAGGGAGGGAGGGAGAGAGGGAGGAGGGAGGGAGATCTCCTTCACTCCCCCTCTCTCCCTCCCTCCCTCCCTCTCTCCCTCCCCCTCATTCCCTCTCTTCCTCCCTCCCTCCCTCCCTCCCTCCCCCTCCGTCCCTTATCCCTCTCTCCCTCCCTCCTCCCTCCCCCCCCCTCCTTCCCTCATCCCTCTTTCCCTCCCTCCTTCCTCCCTCCCTCCCCCTCCTTCCCTCATCCCTCTTTCCCTCCCCCTTCCCTCCCCCTCCTTCCCCCTGATCCAAACAATATTAACACACATCTAAGCATATCCACAATATGTATATTTACTGGTAGCATCACAAACACACACACACACACACCGACAGATGGAGTGTGAGGGAGAGGAAGGGGGAGAGGGAGGAGGGAAGGAGGGGGAAGGAGGGAGGAGGGACAGAGGGTAAGAGGGAGGAGGGAAGGAGGGGGAGGGAGGTAGGATGGAGGGAGGGAGAGAAAGAGGAGGGAGGGAGGGGGAGGGAAGGAGGGGAGGAAAGAAGGAGGGGAGGAAAGAGGGATGAGGGAAGGAGGGGGAGGGAGGGAGGAGGGAGGGAGAGAGGGAGGAGGGAAGGAGGGGGAGGGAGGGAGGAAGAGAGAAAGAGAGGGAATGAGGGGGAGGGAGGGAGGGAGGGAGGAGGGAGGGAGAGAGGGGGAGTGAAGGAGGATCCAAACAATATTAACACACATCTAAGCATATCCACAATATGTATATTTACTGGTAGCATCCCAAACACACACACACACACACACACACACAGACAGATGGAGTGTGAGGGAGAGGGACGGAGAGAGGGAGGAGGGGGACAGAGGGAGGGACGGAGGGAGGGAGGGGGGGAGGGAGGGAGAGGGAGGTAGGAGGGAAGGAGGGGAGAGGGAGGAGGGAGGGAGAGTGGGGGAGGGAAAGAGGGATAAGGGAAGGAGGGGGAGGGAGGGAGGGAGAAGGGAGGGAGAGAGGGAGAAGGGAAGGAGGGGGAGGGAGGGAGGAAGAGAGGGAATGAGGGGGAGGGAGGGAGGGAGAGAGGGGGAGTGAAGGAGGATCCAAACAATATTAACACACATCTAAGCATATCCACAATATGTATATTTACTGGTAGCATCACAAACACACACACACACACTCACACAGACAGATGGAGTGTGACGGAGAGGGAGAGAGGGAGGAGGGAAGGAGGGGAGAGGAGGAGGGAAGGAGGGGGAGGGAGGGAAGGAGGGAGGGAGAGAGGGAGGAGGGGGAGGGAGGTAGGAGGGAGGGAGGGAGAGAGGGAGGAGGGAGGGAGAGAGGGGGAGGGAAGGAGGGGGAGGGAAGGAGGGAGAGGGAAGGAGGGGGAGGGAAAGAGGGATGAGGGAAGGAGGGGGAGGGAGGGAGGGAGGAGGGAGGGAGAGAGAGAGGAGGGAAGGAGGGAGGAAGAGAGGGAATGAGGGGGGGAGGAGGGAGGGAGAGAGGGGGAGTGAAGCAGGATCCAAACAATATTAACACACATCTAAGCATATCCACAATATGCATATTTACTGGTAGCATCACAAACACACATACACAGACAGATGGAGTGTGAGGGAGAGGGACGGAGAGAGGGAGGAGGGAAGGAGGGGGAGGGAGGGAAGGAGGGAGGGAGGGAGGGAGAGAGGGAAGGAGGGGGAGGGAGGGAGGGAGGGAGGGAGGGAGAGGGGGAGGGAGGTAGGAGGGAGGGAGGGAGAGAGGGAGGAGGGAGGGAGATAGGGGGGAAGGAGGGGGAGGGAAGGGGGAGGGAAAGAGGGATGAGGGAAGGAGGGGGAGGGAGGGAGGGAGGAGGGAGGGAGGGATAAGGGACGGAGGGGGAGGGAGGAGGGAGGGAGGAAGAGAGGGAATGAGGGGGAGGGAGGGAGGGAGGGAGGGAGGGAGGGAGGGAGGGAGGGAGGGAGGGAGGGAGAGAGGGGGAGTGAAGGAGAATCCAAACAATATTAACACACATCTAAGCATATCCACAATATGTATATTTACTGGTAGCATCACAAACACACACACACACCGACAGATGGAGTGTGAGGGAGAGGAAGGGGGAGAGGGAGGAGGGAAGGAGGGGGAAGGAGGGAGGAGGGACAGAGGGTAAGAGGGAGGAGGGAAGGAGGGGGAGGGAGGTAGGATGGAGGGAGGGAGAGAAAGAGGAGGGAGGGAGGGGGAGGGAAGGAGGGGAGGAAAGAAGGAGGGGAGGAAAGAGGGATGAGGGAAGGAGGGGGAGGGAGGGAGGAGGGAGGGAGAGAGGGAGGAGGGAAGGAGGGGGAGGGAGGGAGGAAGAGAGAAAGAGAGGGAATGAGGGGGAGGGAGGGAGGGAGGGAGGAGGGAGGGAGAGAGGGGGAGTGAAGGAGGATCCAAACAATATTAACACACATCTAAGCATATCCACAATATGTATATTTACTGGTAGCATCCCAAACACACACACACACACACACACACACAGACAGATGGAGTGTGAGGGAGAGGGACAGAGAGAGGGAGGAGGGGGACAGAGGGAGGGACGGAGGGAGGGAGGGGGGGAGGGAGGGAGAGGGAGGTAGGAGGGAAGGAGGGGAGAGGGAGGAGGGAGGGAGAGTGGGGGAGGGAAAGAGGGATAAGGGAAGGAGGGGGAGGGAGGGAGGGAGGAGGGAGGGAGAGAGGGAGAAGGGAAGGAGGGGGAGGGAGGGAGGAAGAGAGGGAATGAGGGGGAGGGAGGGAGGGAGAGAGGGGGAGTGAAGGAGGATCCAAACAATATTAACACACATCTAAGCATATCCACAATATGTATATTTACTGGTAGCATCACAAACACACACACACACACTCACACAGACAGATGGAGTGTGACGGAGAGGGAGAGAGGGAGGAGGGAAGGAGGGGAGAGGAGGAGGGAAGGAGGGGGAGGGAGGGAAGGAGGGAGGGAGAGAGGGAGGAGGGGGAGGGAGGTAGGAGGGAGGGAGGGAGAGAGGGAGGAGGGAGGGAGAGAGGGGGAGGGAAGGAGGGGGAGGGAAGGAGGGAGAGGGAAGGAGGGGGAGGGAAAGAGGGATGAGGGAAGGAGGGGGAGGGAGGGAGGGAGGAGGGAGGGAGAGAGAGAGGAGGGAAGGAGGGAGGAAGAGAGGGAATGAGGGGGGGAGGAGGGAGGGAGAGAGGGGGAGTGAAGCAGGATCCAAACAATATTAACACACATCTAAGCATATCCACAATATGCATATTTACTGGTAGCATCACAAACACACATACACAGACAGATGGAGTGTGAGGGAGAGGGACGGAGAGAGGGAGGAGGGAAGGAGGGGGAGGGAGGGAAGGAGGGAGGGAGGGAGGGAGAGAGGGAAGGAGGGGGAGGGAGGGAGGGAGGGAGGGAGGGAGGGAGAGGGGGAGGGAGGTAGGAGGGAGGGAGGGAGAGAGGGAGGAGGGAGGGAGATAGGGGGGAAGGAGGGGGAGGGAAGGGGGAGGGAAAGAGGGATGAGGGAAGGAGGGGGAGGGAGGGAGGGAGGAGGGAGGGAGGGATAAGGGACGGAGGGGGAGGGAGGAGGGAGGGAGGAAGAGAGGGAATGAGGGGGAGGGAGGGAGGGAGGGAGGGAGGGAGGGAGGGAGGGAGGGAGGGAGAGAGGGGGAGTGAAGGAGAATCCAAACAATATTAACACACATCTAAGCATATCCACAATATGTATATTTACTGGTAGCATCACAAACACACACACACACCGACAGATGGAGTGTGAGGGAGAGGAAGGGGGAGAGGGAGGAGGGAAGGAGGGGGAAGGAGGGAGGAGGGACAGAGGGTAAGGGGGAGGAGGGAAGGAGGGGGAGGGAAGGAGGGGGAGGGAGGTAGGATGGAGGGAGGGAGAGAAAGAGGACGGAGGGAGAGAGGGGGAGGGAAGGAGGGGAGGAAAGAAGGAGGGGAGGAAAGAGGGATGAGGGAAGGAGGGGGAGGGTGGGAGGAGGGAGGGAGAGAGGGAGGAGGGAAGGAGGGGGAGGGAGGGAGGAAGAGAGAAAGAGAGGGAATGAGGGGGAGGGAGGGAGGGAGGGAGGAGGGAGGGAGAGAGGGGGAGTGAAGGAGGATCCAAACAATATTAACACACATCTAAGCATATCCACAATATGTATATTTACTGGTAGCATCCCAAACACACACACACACACAGACAGATGGAGTGTGAGGGAGAGGGACGGAGAGAGGGAGAAGGGGGACAGAGGGAGGGACGGAGGGAGGGGGGGAGGGAGGGAGAGAGGGAGGAGGGAAGGAGGGGAGGGAGGTAGGAGGGAAGGAGGGGGAGAGGGAGGAGGGAGGGAGAGTGGGGGAGGGAAGGAGGGGAGGGAAAGAGGGATAAAGGAAGGAGGGGGAGGGAGGGAGGGAGGAGGGAGGGAGAAAGGGAGAAGGGAAGGAGGGGGAGGGAGGGAGGAAGAGAGGGAATGAGGGGGAGGGAGGGAGGGAGAGAGGGGGAGTGAAGGAGGATCCAAACAATATTAACACACATCTACATGTAAGCATATCCACAATATGTATATTTACTGGTAGCATCACAAACACACACACACACACACTCACACAGACAGATGGAGTGTGACGGAGAGGGAGGGAGAGAGGGAGGAGGGAAGGAGGGGGAGGGAAGGAGGGGAGAGAAGGAGGAGGAGGGAAGGAGGAGGAGGGAAGGAGGGGGAGGGAAGGAGGGGGAGGGAAGGAGGGGAAGGAAAGGAGGGGGAGGGAAGGAGGGGGAGGGAAGGAGGGGGAGGGAAGGAGGGGGAGGGAGGGCGGGAGGGAGGAGGGCGGGAGGGAGGAGGGAAGGAGGGGCTGTTTCCCTCGGCTATGTCGTTTAACCCCAGACACTATTAACACACACACTAGGCTGTTTCTCTCGGCTATGTACTTTAACCCTGACACTTTTAACACACCCACTGGGCTGTTTCTTTCGGCTATGTCGTTTAACTCCTGACACTTTTAAAACACCCAATGTCGTTTAACCCCTGACACTCTTAACACACCCACTGGGCTCTTTCTCTCGGCTTTGTTGTTTAACCCCTGACAGTCTTAACACAACCACTGGGCTGTTTCTTTCGGCTATGTGCCTTAACCCCTGACACTCTTACAAAGACCACACCCACAGGACCCTTTTTGCCGCTAGGTTGATTAACCCTTTAAACTCTTACAAAGACCACACCCATAGGGCTATTTTTGCCGTTAGGCTGATTAACCCTTCACACTCTTAATACAAAGAGCACGCACACGTTTTATGGTTAAGTTGCTTAAAACTTTTATGCAAAAGCTAGTTGGGCCACACCAACACGACAAATTGCTTTTAGAGCATCCTTGCAAGCCAAGCAACACACATTCACTTCACAACTTACGGAAGGTTCTAAATGTTTAGTAGCGAACTAGCTCGAGGGAGGGATCCTGCGTCGCGTGAGCTTTAAGCTTCTGGGAACGAGTAACGCAGTCAATTAATTTTGCGCATGCGTATGTTGTACTTAGGTTTTTGAGCTACAAAACGAGAGTTTTAGCACCCAAAAATACAGGACTAGTCTTTTTATAAGCTAACTACTATGCGGCGTTCATAAAATAACATGTTGTTGTAAATATAGTTAATTAATTTTAATTAATAATTAGCCATTTTGAAAGTATGATAAATCATAAAAAAATCAGGAAAATATATTGGTGAAATCAGAATTTTAATATCATCATCCTATAGTAACTTATTATTCATGTCCTCAATTGCTGGCCATGGAATTCATTGCTTTTTGCTGGTGGGAATGTGGGACAAAGATGTTTGCAAATACTACTGGACTCAGGCGCAGCTTTATCTTTGATACGGAATGATGCATTGGACGATAGGAGCAGGAAATCGTTGACAGCTACTTCCAAAACGGCAATTGGTGCGAATGGCCTGCCTTTGAAAGTGATGGGTCAGGTGAATATTGACGTCTCTCTGGGAACTTTCCAAGCAGCTCATACGTTTATAGTTGTTAAGGATTTAACGTTTGAGTGCATACTGGGTGTTGACTTTCTTAGAAGCAACAAGGCTGTCATGGACTTTAGGACTAACACTCTTCACTTGGGAAATGAGTCGGTTATGGTCCCCACTCAGGAAGAAACCTCCAACAACAACAAGAGTAGCATCACAGTACATGCTTTGGAGCCCGGGACATTCCGTACGTGTGGTTGTTGCTACTTTAAAGGAGGAGTTCTGTGCTCAAGCAGAACTAGATGGGATGATAGAGCCTGCTGTCAAACTACCAAAACATCTTTGTGTGGCTCGCTCCTTAGGTCATGTGTCATCTGGTGGCTCCATCATGGTGCAGGTGATGAACGTGAGCCCTAGTGCAGTGAAGGTGTATGGAGGAGTTCAGTTGGGTGAGTTTGTGGTACAAAATGATTTACTTCTACTGGAAAACAGTAATGTAGCAGCATCAGTTTCTGGTGACAACAAATCTGCTGGAGCGAAACTGAATTTGGATTGTCTGGAGGTTTCAGAAAAGGAGAAACAAAAATTGAGAAATCTTCTAGATAGGTTTGGTGATTTGTTTGTCTCAGAGAATGGAGAACTGGGAAGAACTAGTGTAGTGAAGCACAGTATCACTACTTTTGGACGCCGCCAGCCTGAAAGTTTGAAGAGGAATGTAAATGAAGAAGTAGAAAAGATGTTGTCAAAAGGAGTAATCCGAGCCAGCAGTAGCCCTTGGTCATCTCCTGTAGTGATGGTGAAAAAGAAGAATGGCTCATGGCGGTTCTGCATTGATTATCGACAGTTGAATGCTACTACACATCAGGATGCTTACCCGCTTCCAAGAATTGATGTAACTTTGGAGTCGCTAGCAGGATCAGCACTTTTCACAACACTAGATCTTGCTTCTGGCTACTGGCAAGTAGAGATAGAGGAGGGTGACAAAGAGAAAACTGCATTCTCCACAGAAAAGGGTCTCTTTGAGTTCAATGTCATGCCTTTTGGACTCATAAATGCTCCCACCACTTTCCAAAGGCTTATGGAGTGTGTCCTTGCTGGACTTACTGGGGAGCAATGTCTCATCTACATTGACGACATTATTGTTTTCAGTTCTACTTTTCAGGAGCATTTGGATCGTTTGGAAAGGGTTTTTCTAAAGCTGCAAGATGCTGGGTTGAAACTTAGGTCTGAGAAATGCCACTTTGTACAGAAGGCTGTCAAGTACCTGGGACATGTAGTGTCAGCGGAAGGTATCTGTCCAGATCCAGCCAAAACTGAGGTTGTTGTCAGCTATCCAGTCCCAACAAATGCAAAAGAAGTCAAGCAGTTTATGGGCCTCTGCAATTACTACAGAAGATTTGTGAGGGACTATTCAAAGATTGCTGCTCTCTTGTTTAAACTTTTGGGCAAAGAAAACGCTAAGTCTTTCTCTTGGAATTCAGCAAGTCAGGATGCTTTTGAGGAGTTGAAGTCAAGATTAGTTTCACCACCCATTTTGGCATATCCTAATTTTAAGCAACCATTCCTACTCCATACGGATGCATCTGATGCTGCAATCGGGGCTGTTCTTAGCCAGGTTCAAGTGAGTACAGAACGTGTTATCGCGTATTGGAGCCGGAAGTTACAGAAGGCAGAGAGAAATTACTCAACTACAGAGAGAGAGGCATTGGCTGTGGTTGCTTCATTGAAGGAATTTTATCCTTATGTGTGTATGGCTTTCCATGCAAGTTGATCACAGATCATAATCCTCTAACAAGCCTCACAGGGATTAAGGATGTTGGAGGACGCCTGACAAGGTGGCTGCTTTTCCTTCAGCAATTCAACTTAGAATTCCAGTACAAGCCAGGAAGGTTACATACAAATGCTGACACCTTGTCGCGGATTCCATCAAGGGATGACACAGTGGCTGCCATTGAAGAGTTCATCTCAGAGGATACACTTCATACATTTCTGAAAGCACAAGAAGAAGACTCTGCATTGGGTAAAGTGATCGAAGCCTTGAAGAATGGGACTGCTTTTCCTTCTAGTACAGTGCCAGGGTTGAAAAAGACATTTCTTCAAGATGGGCTACTGTGCCGCAAGTTTAGGGCATCATGTTCAGAGGTAGGGTGTGTAACCGGTTATCAGGTTATTCGGGTTATTCGGGTTATTCGGATATTCGCAAAAACCTATCCGTTCGAATAGTAATTTAGCATTACTCGGAAAAATTGATTATTGGATTTGTTCTATTCGAAATAACCGGTTTGTGAATCTCCATTCGGAGGTACTTAGGTATTCATCGTCCGCATCGACAATTCGTCCATTATTCGAATACATTTTTATGACGATATCCGGATACGCGTTTACGATATTACTAGTATGTGTACATGTACGACAATAATTACTTCTATTTTAAAGTTATAACGTCACAGTTGTTACTATAAATATATACGTGGGGACGAGATCAAATGCATGTATTACGGGCAGTAATTCGAACTACATGTAGCCAAAAGAGATCTCCCTCTTCACGTGTCATGACGACGGACAGCTCCAGCTACAAATCAAAGTTAGTTCGCTTAGTGCGTTTCGAACTAGGTGGTTTCTTGCATCAATCTCTCTGAGCTGATATTGCCGCGATCGTATTTAGTTACTAGTATCATAGATTATTTAGACATGGAGGCTGCATGGCTGGCCGGTGGTGCGCAAACGTCATCTGTGGTTCTATTCTTTTGGCATCAAGTGCGATGTGTACATCTGTAGGGAGATCTCAGCTTGGCCACGCTAACTTAGGTCAGGACACGCCCAACTAGGTATGTGGTTAGGCCAAGCAAATTTAGGCCTATGTAGGTAGCTGTGGTTGTGTGCTGAGTGCATCTGGTGTGATGTGTGTAGCTGTTGATGCATGCTGAGGGTACTGATTTGGTGTAATGTGGGTAGTTGTAGTAGGGTGTCTGGTGTGATGGGGGTAGCTATGGTTGTGGCCTCATGAGGGCATCTGGTGCGATGGGGGTAGGTGTGTTTGTGTGCTGAGGGCATCTGGTGTGATGGGGGTAGGTGTGTTTGTGTGCTGAGGGCATCTGGTGTGATGTGGGTAGCTGTAGGAGAGTCTCTGGTGTGAATGTGTGATGTGTACATTTAGGTGCCTCAGTGAGCAGAAAACCTGAATAACCTAGGTATTCGGCTGGCAAATTGTCAAAACCTATTCGGAAAAATCGATTTTCTTTTATCAAGTATTCGGAAAAATCGATTTTCAGATCCAGAAAAACCTGAAAAATCGATTAGTGTTTTAAAAGTATTCGGAAAAATCGATTTTCATTATTCAGGGGAGGTTACACACCCTATTCAGAGGCAGTGCGTACACAGCTGGTGGTCCCTAAAGGTCATGTGAAGATCATTTTGGAGAAATTGCACAACGAGTCAGGTCATTTGGGTGTTCAGAGGACAACTGAGAAAGTGAAGGAGCGCTTCTATTGGCCTGAATATGAGATGGACATTCAGAATTGGGTTCAAGAATGTCAACAATGTCAAAAGCGTAATCCACCTCAACCTCATCCTCTGGCACCTCTTGGATCGATCAAGTGTACTTATCCATTTGATGTGATAAGTTGGGACATAATGGGGCCTCTTCCTCTGTCCACTAAAAGGAACAAGTACATTTTAGTTATTACTGATCTGTTCAGTAAATGGGTTGAAGCTTTTCCATTGGCAGGGACTGATTCAGAGACTCTGGCATCTGTACTGATGGATGAAGTTGTGTGCAGGTATGGTGTGCCTCGTTCACTGCACAGTGATCAAGGTGCTAACCTGAACAGCCAGGTAATATTTGCTCTGTGCAAACAGTTGGGAATCAACAAGACGAGAACCACAGCATACCATCCTCAAGGAAATGGACAGGTGGAACGCTTCAACAGGACCTTGGAAGCCATTTTGTCCAAAGTGGTAGCGGAAAACCAAAGGGATTGGGATTGTCATATCCCAAAGGCACTGTTCGCGTTTAGGACGGCTTTCCATTCATGTGTCTAGTGGTTACTCTCCATTTCGAGTCAACTTTGGACGCTCTCCACTTCTACCAATTGACATTGCCGTCGGTCAATTGAATGTTCAGGAATACGGAGAGGGGGGAGAGCCGACGGTACCTCAGTATGTGGAGACATTGAACAAATCTCTCCGCAAGATCTTCAGTGATGTGAAGGAACAACTGGCTTCAGCTCATGATCGAAGCAAGAAGCAGTATGACAAGGGTGTAAGTGGAGAGAAGTTCACAGTAGGTGATCAGGTGTGGCTATTTGTACCTGCAGTAAAACAGGGAAGGACCAAAAAACTGGCTTCTCTTTGGCGGGGACCTTATACTGTGATTGACCGTATAAATGGTGCATTAAATTACCGCATCCAGCTAGTGGGCTCCACGAAAACGGTTGTTGTCCATCGTAATAGATTGAAACGATGTTACGGCCTACCTAAAGAAGGAAAAGGACAAAACCGCAGAGCTAACCCAGTTCCAAAGCAAACAGATGAGGCGTCTCGACCGTCAAAACCCCAAGAAAATCTTGCTTTTGAAGATTATGCAGTGCATGCAGAATCTGGATGCTGTGTAGATGCAGATGATGAGCCTGACGCAGACAACGTACAAATGGCACGTCCCCAGAGAAATCGAAGACCCCCTGATCGCTATGGGATTTATGTTGAACACTAAGATCTTGCAAGGATGCAAGAAACTAGGAGGGGAGTATTGTAACAATGTAGTACTGTATATTTGTTGCGTCTGCGCACGGAAATGCCCGCGTAATAATATTCATTAGGAACAGCTGCGGGGTTGCTTAGCTACGGAGTACGGCAATGTTGTAAGTGCATTTGTTGTGAAGTTACTATTAAAGTTGCCCGTTGACCCACGTAACATACACAAGACTCTAAAGGTACTAAAAATCTAAGTTTAGAAGTAGTGATCATGCAACTTCTTCACTTTACAGCTATCTAATATCCAGACACTGTGCAAGTCACTGGTTCAAACTGCACAAAACAGATTGCCCTATCGCGTTGTAGAGCTACAACGTACCGACATTCTGGTCAATACATTTTGCATGTTTGCTAGCTGCCACAACATATATAACCAGAATTTCATTGATGAAGCAAAAACCTTTGCTCTAGGTGAGTATCATTTTCATTTGAACTCAAGACTATACAATTGATTTCCGCCATTGAACAGTTTATGGCGTACTTCCGGAAGTCCTTCCCAGAGGCAACAGTCCCCATTAAGATGCATATCCTGGAGGATCATGCTACTACATGGGCTAATTCTACGCACGTTGGATTTGGCCTCCTAGGCGAACAGGGGGCTGAGTCCATCCATGCCAAGTTTACACGACTTGGCTTAGCCTACACAGCAGTTACTGACAAAGTAAAGCATTTGCTGTGCATTGTCAAAGAACACTTAATAAGCATTTCCCCACAAGTTTTAGCTGCCGTCCCCCTTCCACAAAAGAAGGAAAAAAAAAATTAATCCTCACTCACATACGTCTTCAAACTGTGCACATCATTTATTGAGGTGTCTTCGTCATCATCCGTTAGCTAGGTGTACGCATGGGCCATGCCATGCAGGCAGTTGACTGCTAGCTGCAGCTCCAAACCCTTCAGAGAACAGGAAAACATGATACAGGATATATAAATATAACTTTTTACCCTTCCATATGACCCTACCTTCTGCCCCAGGCAATAAGTACGCGCGAAATAACCAACAAAAATGGCGATTTTGAACACTACTTCAGAAAATTCGTCGACACACGCCTTTAGTAGAAACAAGTACAACTATCTACATAGCATACATTTATCGTCGTTTTGTATCCCATCGATGTGCAGGAGAGGCACTATAGTCTTCAGAACGTATATAGGTCAGTACGCACTGAAATAAGTACCTCACTTCAAGACACAAAACTGACACCTTTTTGTGCGGTAAGACCACGTGATTTTATATGCCATACGAAGGTCAGAGGTGTTTCTTAACCACAGTATGGCTTATAGGTGTTTATTGTATAAGGTGTGCTTTGTGTATAGCGCATTCCAAGGGGCATTGGTTGTCCGGTTCGTTGCTATGGGACAGCAAATCCATTTCAAAATTTGGGGGCGGAGGGCCTAATTTCCACGCGTTCAATGAGAGTAACAGCCGTGAGGAGGTGGTACATACGGTAAATAGTTGCGCAGGCCGCGCAATCTGAGCGCAAATTTGCGTATAAAAAGCGCGGCCGGGCGCTTGGATCCAACCGGAAGTCACGTGAGTTGAACATACTTACAATGGCGCAGTTTTGAGCTCGCACAAACGTTCTGGCTACGTCGTTTTTACAACGTAAAAACGGGCAGATCAAGTACTTCTTAGTACTTGATCGCGCCCTTTACGGTTCCCCTACATGTACAACTGATTTACGTTTGTGCCGTTACTAGTACATGTAATTTGTTCTCGAAACCGCGAGTTGCATTGTGTTCTTAGTTCACGTCCATGTACCTTTCTGTATAGTTACTTGATCACTGTTACATATTGTGCAAGCACTGTGAGGTTTTACGTCAGTTTGAAAGGCGAGCGTGGCTCAAAGGTAAATCATCACGTGCACATGACAAAGACCGGACGTCGACTTGTTCGATAAGTAGGTTAGAGTGTCAAATTTTGATGAGCTACAAGGATTTTTATCGTTTCGATGCCTTTGCATCTCTGTCATTTTTCTACCCAAATGAGTACATCACTGGCGTTGGGCCCGCGCACGGCTTGTGCTGTAAGACCTTGTAATTGTACTAAGCAAAATAAATAAATAAATACACACACACACAAAGGAACAACAAAAATACAACGAAGAAAAAAAAAACACATTGTAGATGAGAGTTTTTCTTAGTGCTTTGCATATTAATTGTTTTATGCACTAATGGTTGCAGGCATATAGCGAGAGGCTTCCCTTTGGAATGTTACCTTGGACTCTCCAAATATATAGCTGATCACCCTGAATCCTACAATGTAGACAGGAACAGGAATGCATGCATAAATGCATATTATCTCAAATAGTCACCCAATACACAAGCGTACCTCCACCCACTCTTACCACTAAATAATCCCTTCCTCTTTTCTACTGCCACCTAACACCCTCCTGTGCTGGACACCACTCTGTAGGGTGCCGGATAAACAGAGACCTTCAATCCTAAATACAGCATGCCCAGGTCAGGCCAACTTGACCTTCAACCCCTTATACATGAACAAGGCACACGCACCCGATTGAGAGGGCATCATCCAAATCATCACAGCCCACAGGATCTACACTGAATACGAGGTGGGTGTGGCAAAGGTCCCTACATGTCCTGACCTCTTCACGGTCAACATCCCATGGAGTCTATATGGTAACCATGGGGAGCTCTAGAGGGAGGAGAAGGGGAGTGATTAGGGAATGACCACAGCAACATGCTCATGCCTGCCATCAAGGATAGCTTTGCTAAATAGTCTAGAGTCTAAAGAGTGAAGGTAAGTGCGGGGAAGGAAGGGGAAAGAGGGGCAAGGGAGGTGAGTGGGAGGGAAAGAAGTGAGGGGGAAGAGGGAGGAGGCACAGGAGATATAAGAAGACACAGCACATGCTGCATAGATGTGGGTATCACATAACACATGTACATTACATGTTTGCAGCTCATACACACATACATGTATGCAGCTTGCACACATACATGTATGTAGCTCATACACACATACATGTATGTAGCTCATACACACATACATGTATGCAGCTCGCACACACATACATGTATGTAGCTCATACACACATACATGTATGCAGCTCGTACACACATACATGTATACACTCATACATGTATACACACATACATGTATGTAGCTCATACACACATACATATGTATACACACATACATATGTATACCCACATATCATGTATACACACACCCATAAATGTATACACTCATACATGTATACACACATACATGTATGTAGCTCATACACACATACATATGTATACACACATACAAACCCATACATGTATACACCCATACATGTATATATATATACACACATACATGTATGCACACATACATGTATGTAGCTCATACACACATACATGAATGTAGCTCGTACACACATACATGTATGTAGCTCACACACATATTTAGCTCATGCATACATACACATGTATATACACATACATGTATACACACATACATGTATGTATCTCACACACCCATACATGTATATACTCATACATGTATACACACATACATGTATATAGCTCATACACACATGCATATGTATACACACATGTATACATGTATACACTCATACATGTATACACACATACATGTATGTAGATCATACACACATACATGTATGTAGCTCGTACACACACATATATGTATGTAGATCGTACACACATACATGTATGTAGCTCGTACACACACATACATGTATGTAGCTCGTACACACATACATGTATGCACACATACCTGTATGTAGATCGCACACACATACATGTATGTAGCTCGTACACACACATACATGTATACACACATACACATATATACACACATACATGTATGTAGCTCACACACCCATACATGAATACACTCATACATGTATACACACATACATGTATGTAGCTCATACACACGTACATATGTATACATACATACATGCATACATGTATGTAGCTCATACACACACACATATGTATACACACATACATGTATGTAGCTCATACACACATACATGTATGTAGAGATCGTACACATACATGTATACACACATACATGTATGTAGATCGCACACATACATGTATGTAGCTCATACACACATACATGTATGTAGCTCATACACACATACATGTATGTAGCTCATACACACATACATGTATGTAGCTCATACACACATACATGTATGTAGCTCATACACACATACATGTATGTAGCTCATACACACATACATGTATGTAGCTCATACACACATACATGTATGTAGCTCATACACACATACATGTATACACACATACATGTATGTAGATCGTACACACATACATGTATGTAGCACATACGCACATACATGTATGTAGATCGTGCACACATACATGTATGTAGCTCGTACACACATACATGTATGTAGTTCGTACACACATACATGTATGTAGATCGTACACACATACATGTATGTAGCTCATACACACATACATGTATGTAGCTCATACACACATACATGTATGTAGATCGCACACACATACATGTATGTAGCTCATACACACATACATGTATGTAGATCGTACACACATACATGTATGTGCTCGCACAGACATACATGTATACACACATACATGTATGTAGCTCATACACACATACATCTATGCGACAGGAATTAAAGGCTCGCCTCTCGTAATGAGGGCTTGCCTTCTTCATGGACTCTTGCTGCATCTGGTACCACTTACACTTGCTGGTACAGTCTGTTCACATAAACTGAATGAACATAAAAAATGAAATCAATCATCTCAGACCCCGCCTGAGCAGATGTATCACTGCTTCACTTCACCCATACCAGCAAATACAGAGAAAGTCATGTACTGGCAAGGTAATATGCCAGCAAAGGTGAATCTTTCATTTGCATTGATATTACTAAATCCAAACAGTACTTGACCCTAGTTTACAAGATAGGTACTGTTTTTCCCAAGCGAGTATTATACAGAGCAACAGGATTACTAATTATGGTACTCTTACCTGTATGAATGATGCTAAAGTGCAAGATGAGTTGCAAAGACAGCCGCACAGCTGGGCAAGCTTGAAGGCCTTACGTTCAACCACAAAGAGGTCTTGGTCACTTGGGCTTCATCTCTCGTACTAACGGTAGTACTAGTATAGAATCAAGATACCCATTTTTTTTTAGGGGCCTACGTGCATGTATATCTGTCGCACTAACCTGCAGGGTCCACATGATTTCCTTCCCAGAACAGGATGTTCTGCTCCTTGAGGGCTCGGGTTGTGTCAATACGCGGTCTAGCAAACCATTCAACACACTGATAGTAGCGTTTCGCTTGCAACTGAGTGCCAGTAGTAGCCTCCCTGCTTCAAACCTACTCAGAACAGTTTCATTTTCATCTCTATAGAGGAAAAGGACCGTTCCAGCCGAGGGGGGGGGGGGGGGGGCAAGAAAAACTGTACGGACCCCATCATCCAATATTGTACAGTTTAAAGAGGGGAGTACGAATCTGCTTTCAAAATAAAAATCGGACTTCAAAGAAAAAAGATATAATGGTTTTTAAAAAGGGGCGTAGTATGGAACGCCGTTGCCGTCAATATTCAATTTTTTATGGAAAAATTTTCCCCACCGCGGGTCCTGTATTTATTATTATTATTATATATTTTACCCCAATCTTGGTGTGCATCTATTAGAATAGTGTACGATTCGTCCCCTCCCTACCAAGCTGCCGTGCCCTACAACGTACGAAGTTGCCCGTGCCCTACAGCCTACAAAGCTGCCGTGCCCTACAACGTACGAAGTTGCCCGTGCCCTACAGCCTACAGAGCTGACGTGCCCTAGATCTACAACCCGTGCCCCATCACAATGTCGAACTATCGATCGAGTCATCTACTTATATCTTGAGGTGCGTTTAACGCTGCTACACTTGCTACTCGTTCATACATGAGTGTTTCTAATTTCAATAGGTTACAGTACTAGGCCCTATAAAGTATATGATAGGCCTATATCACTACATAATCAGTGTCCGGCGCGTGCAGTTCTCGACTCGTTGAAACACTTCTGCAAGTCAGACCCGACAGAGGAAGCATATGGCAGGCACTAGGAGAACTTCGCGAAAGGTAGGAAGCGGGGGGAGGGGGGGGGGGGGGGGGTCGATGAATATCAGCAAACTGGTATGGGCTATTTTACCAATAGATCCCTACAAATGGCAAACGTAACCCCCCCCCCCCCCCCCCACACACACACACACCTGGAGCATACTTTTAAATACTCCTGGACGAGCTATTTGGTTATACCTCCCTGCAGGTCAAGCTTTTGTTATTTCCACACACACACACACACACACACACACACACACACACACACACACACACACACACACACACACATACACACACACACACACACACACACACACACACACACACACACACAAACAAACACACACAAGCACACACGCATGCACACACACACACGCACACACATACACACACGCACACAAACACACACACCCTATAACCCCCTGGACACCATTTATTGTCTGTAGGGGTGTATGGTTGAATAATGGATTAGCCCAATGACCCTCGCTGATACTACTGGTATAATGCCATAATTTGTCATGGATTATCTATCTATTACCTTTGTGTGGTGTCCAGACTCAAGTATGTCACAGCTGTGACATAATTACAAAGTGTATACAATACAAAAGTGTCTGCTCATCAGTGCCATTCACTCATATTTGACTATATGGAATACTGTTGCCGCCACCAATTTTTTTTGAAATATATAGACGTTGCGGTGAAGAAACAACATTGGGAGCATGGAAGGGAACAAGGGGTGGAGTAATGATTCGGTGATCTGCGCCAGATACATCTGCCATAGTCAGCTGACATTCTCGGGAATATCTTGTACCTGGTCTGGTGAGATGTGCATGTACATGTAGGCCTACGTACATGTGTGTGCAAGTGTGTGAGTATGTGTGTGTGTGTGTGAGTATTTGTGTATGTATGTATGTATGTATGTATGTGTGCTTATGGTCCTCCATGTTCTTTCTAGACCTGAGTGATGAGCACTGGACTGTTGAGCTTCGGCTTCAACTCTTGCGTATGTTTCAATTTGTTAACTCTACTAGCCTGCTTTAGTTAGATGAAGGTATCCAAAGACTACATACACTCTAAAATTGCATCCATGATTCAAAAGGTTATACAGGGTATCAACATCTGCCATTAAACAGAGCAACGGTTCTAGCCTGCACATTAGCATATATAATGTTACAGTCCTCTGTGTTATAATTAAATGGTACATGTATGTTAATAGTGGTCCAATTTAAGAATCAAAAATTCTCCTAAGTATAATTTTGATCCTGAAAGCCGTCTAATCAGTATTGTGTGTGTGTGTGTGTGTGTGTGTGTGTGTTTGTGTGTGTGTGTGTGTGTGTGTGTGTGTGTGTGTGTGTGTGTGAGGGGGAGGGGCTGCACAGCCACAGTTATCTATGGCCTTAATAACTTGATAGTGATCGATTGCTTGTATCTTTGTATTAAACATAGTGGGACAACCAGGATAGATAGGACACTGAATTAATTTATGAACTTGATTTTCTTTGCCTTGCACTGGTTTTTGCATTCTTCTTACTTATTTATTGCACCTTGAATAGCATACACATGTGTATGTATATTTCTGAAAGCTGGTTATTGGAGCTGTACTTTCATTCTGACACGTTAGAAATTCGCTGCTGCTTTTTAATTTTAACATGCATAAATTGCTTGAAGTTTTTAAAATTCATTTGTATGAAATTGATGTCCACATATTAGATATGGTGGCAGTTGTAAGTCATGGAGCTCTCTGCCTTATTTTTAAAAAATTCCTTATTTTTAACCTGTTAGTCTCCCATCTCCATGTCCTAGATCAAGGATGATATGGCAGGCTTGACCACTAGAGCTGCAATATCAGGCTCATCATGCATTGAGCAGTGTTGTTGTTGGTGAATAATGTTTTGCCTATGGTAGAGCACGCATAGATACATGTACCTTGGTGAATAATGTTATAATTAGCATGTGCCTTTGTGAATAAAAAACGTTTGGATTTTGAGCTCTTTGCAATTACATGTATGTATTCAGCCTGCATGTTTTGCCACATCATTTAATTAACTTGCCAACATGACCTGGATTTTGTAAATATCTTCCCTATACTGCTAGATTGTTCTGTTTAGTTGCTAATTTGGTTCTTTAATTAATATGCTATCGTGCATCCATGCATTTATTTATTTATTTATTTTAGACACAAATAATGTTCCCAGTCACATCTCAGCAATTTGGCTGACAATAAAGTAACATAATGGTGTTAAAACTTTTCTGAGATACTCCCACTCTTTATTAATTCATTTTGTGGACTGGCTGTGTGGTTTGCATGAGTGTATGTGGTATGTGGAACAATCCTTGGTACACCTGCACTCAATTTGCTCTCTCTTTCCCTCACAACAGTATTGACTGGTCACACCCAGTATTTTTGATGACTAGAAAGAAAACACACCAACCTCAATGGAACACTTCCTGCTGAGCCTTCGATATTCTGTGCAAGAGCTCGTTGGAACTAACTTTACTGAGGTTGAACACTTCCCTCAGTAGATTCATTGCAAACTTGACTATTTTTATTCCAATATCTGTTATTCTTTTTTATTATGCAAATTGTGTAATGTTCTTGTCATAAAATATTGCCAAATGCATGAATCTTAAGTGGAGAGATGCAGTGTCATTGATATTTTCGTTGTGTACTCGGTATACAAGACCAAACAGAGCATGCCGGGTGGACGGATGTTTAAGATAGTGAAGTAAAACTATTTAACAGCTTACTATACTATGCCCAAAACATTGATCCTAATCTTCATGTGTTGCTAATTATATATAATTGGCTATATGCATGGATTGTTGAAGGTGTGTTTGTGTTGTATATGCAGGTGTCAGTATGTAAAATATTATATATAATTATGCCATTTTAATTCATTAATTTTGATGCTAAAATGATTTTTCTGCAGATAGGCTAGTAACTTGGCAACCTCAAGTAAATTGAACTGGTACAATTTTATACCTGATTACATGTTCACAACACAGTCACATTATATAATTAGCCTGATACAGAACCAGGATTGACAAAGACACAAATTAAGAACATTGTGTATTAATCATGCTAGGGCTAAAATCCACCTAGGTGAGTTACAGTGAAATGAGATAAACTTTTAAACAACACAAATAGTCCACAGTTAATAAAAAACAGTAAATGTCACATCCTTTGCAAGTTGTAGTGTCCCCTATCTCAGTACCTGGTCTGCGTGTACATGTAGGCCTATGTACATGTTTGTGTATGTACATGTATGTATGTGTGTGTGCTTATGGTCCTCCATGTTCTTTCCAGACCTGCTGAGTGATGAGCACCGGACTGTTGAGCTTCTGCTTCAACTCTTGTGTATGTTTTGATTCATTAACTCTACTAGCCTGCTTTAGTTAGATGAAGGTATCCAAAGGCTACATACACTCTAAAATTGCATCCATGATTCCAAAGGTTATACAGGGTATCAACATCAGCTGCCATTAAACAGAGCAACGTTTCTAGCCTGCACATCAGCATAAATCATACTACAGTTATAATTAAATGTTATGGTATGTTAATAGTGGTCCAATTCAATAATCAAAAATTCTGCTAAGTATAATGTTGAATCTGAAAGCCTTCTAATCAGTATTGTGTGTGTATGTGTGTGTGTGTGAGGGGGAGGGGCTGCACAGCCACAGTTATCTGTGGCCTTAATAACTTGATAGTGATCCATTGCTTGTATCTTCGTATTAAACATAGTGGGACAACCAGGATAGATAGGACACTGAATTAATATATGAACTTGGTTTTCTTTGCCTTGCACTGGTTTTTGCATTCTTCTTACTTATTTATTGCACCTTGCATAGCATACACATGTGCATGTACAGTGGAGATTTCTGAAAGCTTTCATTCTGACACGTTAGAAATTCACTGCTGCTTTTTAATTTTAACATGCTAAAATTCCTTGATGCTTATAAATTAGTTTGTATGAAATTGATGTCCACATATTAGATATGGTGGCAGTTGTAAGTCATGGAGCTCTCTGCCTTATTTAAAAAAATTGTTCCTTATTTTTAACCTGTTAGTCTCCCATCTCCATGTCCTAGTTCAAGGATGATATGGCAGGTTTGACCACTTCAGCTGCAATATCAGGCTCATCATGCATTGAGCAGTGTTGTTGTTGGTGAATAATGTTTTGCCTATGGTAGAGCACGCATAGATACATGTACCTTGGTGAATAATGTTATAATTAGCATTAACATATGCCTTTGTAAAAAAAAAGTTTGGATTTTGAGCTCTTTCCAATTATATGTTCAGCCTGCATGTTTCACCACATCATTCAATTGCTTGCCAACATGACCTGAATATCTTCCCTATACTGCAGGATTGTTCTGTTTGTTGCCAATTTGGCTCTTTTAAAAATTAATGTTATCTTGCATCCATGCATTTATAATTTTTTTGGATACAAATAACCCAGTCACATCTTAGCAATTTGGCTGACAATAAAGTATGACTGTATTATGACGGTGCTAAAACTTTTCTGAAGATTAAAGATACTCCTCTCCCAGTCAGAGCACTGTAAGATGTCTCTTTGGTGTCCCAGAGGTGTGCAGAGAATGCTCTTTTTGTGAACTGGCTGTGTGGTTTGCATGAGTGTATGTGGTGTGTGGAACAATCCTTGGTACACCAGCACTCAATTTGTTCTCTCTTTCCCTCGCAACAGTATTGACTGGTCACACCCAGTATATTTGATGACTGGAAAGCCAACACAACTGTTACACCAACCTCAATGGAACACGTCTTGCTGATCCTTCGATATTCTGTGGAAGAGCTCATTGGAACTAACTTTACTGATTCCCTCAGTAGATTCATTGCAAACCGACTATTTTTATTCCAATATCTGTCATTCTTAATTGTCGAATGTTCTTGTCATAAAACATTGCCAAGTGCATGAATTCAGCAAATTACAATTTAGTGGAGAGATGCAGTGTCATTGATTTTTTCGTTGTGTACTTGGTATACAAGACCAAACCGGGTGGACAGGTATAAGATGGTGAAGTAAAACTATTTGACAGCTTGCTATAATATGCCCAAAACATCAATCCTAATTGCTAATTGGCTATATGCATGGATTGCTGAAAGTGTGTTTGTGTTGTATATGCAGGTGTCAGTAAAAAAATATTATATAAAATTAAACAATTTTGATGCTAAAATGATTTTTCTAGGTGGATTTTAGCCCTAGCATGATTAATATGCAATGTTCAGACTGACTTAATTTGTGTCTTTGTATGTATCAGTCAATTCTGGTTCTGTATCAGGCTAATTATATAATGTGACTGTAACATGTGTTGTGTACATCATGTAATCCAGGTATAAAATTTAATAGCATTGTACCAGTTCAATTTACTTGGGGTTGTCGAGTTACTAGCCTATCTGCAAGTGAGTTACAGTGAAATGAGATAAACTTCTAAACAAAACAACAAATAGTCCACTGTTAATTAAAAAATAACATCACTAAGTTCAGCAAATTCTTTGGTCAATGATAGAAGACACAACAGGAAACTTTCTTTGTAAGTTCAAATGTCCTATTTCAGTGAAAGAGTATTCAACTGCATCAGATGGGTGGCAAACTATTAAGTATCAAATGGTGCTCATTAAAAACATGTCAACAAAATGTGTTGCCATAGCAACACATTTTGTGAGCAGGCCATGCCGAATGATATTTTTAAATAATCTCTTGGACCTGCCCTTGCCATCGGATAAAGCCCAACTTCTTTCTGTGTCAGTACTCTACGCTGCTAAATGGCTTTCTGCTATCCTTTCAATTGGCTTGGGTCTGCACATGGACTCTGATGAATTTCAGACTGCAGTGAAGTGGTGGCTGGGTATGGAGACCTCTTGTGGTTCCACATGTTCCCTCTGCCCAAACAGTGGCCTAGACCCACTTGGCCATTCATGCCGCTACATGCAAATGTGGAGGTGATGTTGTTCTGAGGTATAATAAATAGAGGAACATATTGGTGGATAGTCTGGGGACCCGAATGATGGTTGTACTAACCATCAGTCAAGTCCCCAGACTACTTGGTGGATGGGCTCACCCATCCAAGTTGTGGCTGGTTTTGGACTCAGCCATGATCATCGACCAGCTGACATTTTAGTTTATGAGAAGCCTGCTGTGGCTGTTGCTTCACCGCTTAACGCAAACATTTTACTGGAGGCGGGTGACCGTGTGATTGGTGGTGCAGCAGCTCAGGCCGCTGAGGCATGGAATCATGCAGCCAACGACCAGAAGTGTTCAGATCTGGGGTGGGCTTGTGTATCACTTGCTGTTGAATCCTGTGGCAAAGAAGCCCAGGAGTGTTTTTCCTGTCTTGACTTTAGATCTTTACAGTCAACTGAACCTTGCTCTAGCTAAAGGAATTGCCAAAGCGATCACGTCAGTTAGCTTCCACAATGGTGACAATAATTAGTGCATGTGTATAGTTAGAATTCTTGTGTATTCATATATTAATGTTATGTATGTTCATAATAATTGCAATAGTAATGACACAGTTGCAAAAAATTGTCTCCATCATTAAAATACATATAGAATAAAATATGTATATTATTATTTATTATTTCACTGTATAATATATTTATGCATAATTTAATTAAATGGTTATGCTTGCTACTGCATGCACCTGAACCATCACTCAATTATGAACAGTTTTGTTACACATGTGTTCTCAAGAGCAGACAGCTTGTCTGATGTCAGTTTCCTCTTCTCACGTATCATCCCTAGTTTTAGACCTTGCTTTGTTCCCTGCAGAAATACAGGTTGTAAAACCAGCACCTCTTGATGTATCAGTATAACCTCTGTTTAAATCCTAAATGATTCTAGAAGCAAGAGTATAGCTCATAAGTTTCAAGCTATGACCCTCATGCAGGTATAAAGAGCATGGCTACTTAATGATGATTATAATACTATTTAATAAAACATTGTGAAAAAAATCTAGGATAAGTCTGTTTTACTCACATGACTGAGTGTGTATTTTGATCCTGCCAAATGAACTCACTCTAGGTAATTTTATGATATATACTACTACAATACATGTACTGTGAGCACATGACGAAGTAGGATTACTCCTTAAAATGTCATTTGTGGTCAAAGATGTAACCATAATATGCCCAAAACATCCTAGTATTTATTTATCGCTTATTGGTTACGTGGATTGTTGAAAATTTAGTACCAATTTTTTCCATTTGTGCTCATGAAATAAATCTTGTGTATTAAATTTGCATAGCAATATGATCTACAAATTCTGGAAAGTTGCAGCATTCTTTTGTATCAATTCACTAACATTTAATTTTTAAAAGTATGAATGGCATAATTTGGTATAATAATACCTTCAAATAATGTCTGAGATAGGACACTACATTTACTGGCATTTACTAACAGTGGTTTATTTGTTGTGTTGTTTAATAGCTTATCTCATTAACTCACCTGCAGTTAGGCTAGTAACTCGGCAACCCAAAATAAATTGAACTGGTACAATGCTATTAATACCTGGATTACATGTACACAACACAGTCACATTATATAATTAGCCTGATACAGAACCAGAATTGACTGATACATACAAAGACACAAATTAAGTCAGTCTGAACATTGCATATTAGCGCTAAAATCCACCTTGAAAAATCATTTTAGAATCAAAATTAATGAATTAAAATGACATAATTATATATAATATCCAATTAGCATGGATGTAATTTTAGAGAGTTAACGAATCAAAACATACACGAGAGTTGAAGCAGAAGCTCAATAGTCCGGTGCTCATCCCTCAGCAGGTCTGGAAAGAACATGGAGGACCATAAGCACACACACATACATACATGTACATACACAAACACTCACACACATACATACACACACACATGCACACTGCACACACATGTATGTAGGCCTACATGTACACGCAGACCAGGTCCAAGATATTCCCGAGATTATGGCAGACGTACCAGGTGCAGGTCACCTAGTTATTACTCCACCCCTTGTTCCCTTCCATGCTCCCAATGTTGTTGTTTTTTTTAACTTCACCGCAACAGCATTCCATATAGTCAAATATAAGTGAGTAGCACTGATGAGCAGATACTTTTGTATTGTATACACTTTTGTAATTATGTCACAGCTGTGACATACTTGAGTCTGGACACCACACAAAGGTAATAGATAATCCATGACAAATTATGGCATTATACCAGTAGTATCAGTGAAGGTCATTGGGCTATTCCATTATTCAACCATACACCCCTACAGATGACAATAAATGGTAGAGGGAATATATACATGTGTGTGTGTGTGACAGTGTGTTTGTTTGTGTGTGCGTATGTGTTCGTGTTTGTGTGTGTGTCTTGTGACAGTGTGTTTGTTTGTGTGTGTGTTTTGTGTGTGTGTGCGTGCGTGTGTGTGTGTGTGTGTGTGTGTGTGTGTGTGTGTGTGTGTGTGTGTGTGTGTGTGTGCGTGTGTGCATGTGTGTGTTTGGAAATATGTCCAGCGGGTGGTTGGTGGTATTAATGCCTGGGCTAAGGCGTATAACAAAAGCTTGGCCAGGGAGGTGTAACCAAATAGAAGCTCGTCCAGGGGTATTTAAAAGTATGTTTCAGGTGTGTGTGTGTGTGTGTGTGTGTGTGTGTGTGTGTGAGTGGGGGGGGGTATTTGTAGGGAGGGATCTATTGGTGAAATAATGCATGCCAGTTTGCTGATATTTATCGATCCCCCGCCTCCAACCTTTCGCGAAGTTCTCCTAGTGCCTGCCATATGCTTAGCTTCCTCTGTCGGGTCTGACTTGCAGAAGTGTTTCCACGAGTCGAGAACTGCACGCGCCGGACCCTGATCATGTCATACTTTATAGGGCCTAGTGCTGTAACCTATTGAAATTAGAAACTCTCATGTATGAACGAGTAGCAAGTACTAAAGTAGCAGCGTTAAACGCACCTCAAGATATAAGTAGTTGACTCGATCGATAGTTCGTAATTGTGACGGGGCACGGGTTGTAGACCTAGGGCACGGCAGCTTTGTAGGCTGTAGAGCACGGGTTGTAGACCTAGGACACGGCAGCTTTGTAGGCTGTAGGGCATGGCAGCTTGGTAGGAAGGGGACAAATCTCAACGATTTGTACACTATTCTAATAGATGCACACCAAGATTGGGGGTAAAATATATAAAAACAAAAATAAATACGGGGCCCGCGGTGGGGAAATTTTTTCCATAAAAAATTGAATATTGACGGCAACGGCGTTCCATACAAAATCGCATAGAACGTTCATATATATATATATGATATATATATAATAATATATATATATATATATGGGACAGTTTCCACGAAAATGGCCCTTCGTTTATATACAGGGTGATCCAAAAGTCGCGCAAAATGTTTGAATTGCTATAAATCTAGAACTGAACATTGTAAAATTATGCTGTTTGAAGTAAAAATCATGCCAATGACTAACTTAAAGCTATTAATATGTAGTTATTAAAATTTATTATTAAGTTTATTTAATACATGCCAATGCATTGATCAACAAGCAACAACCCCCAGAGAGTGTGTAAAAATTAATTTTTATAGCTATTAATATTACATATCACGTTATCTAAGGTTTTTGCGGGAAAACCCCCGCTCAAAGTCAAGCTATAGCATATAAATCACCAATATCGCGGTAAATCTATGCAAAGGAGCATCCAATAATCGTGCCAATAAACAGTTTACCATCTTGCCTGGTGCCTAACGAAGCCAAATGTTTAAAACGGAATTTATTAATTTCCGTTAATTGGACTTGCGAAAAGCAGAGTTTGAATTATTAGACCCGTAGAGGAAGTCATACTCTAATTGTGGAACTAACAAATGCATTGATTCGTGGTTTGGAAGCAGAGTTTAAAGCTGTTGAAGTTAGGCAGCGCTTACGCATGCGCGGTATCCATATAAAATAATGTTAGGTCCGAGAACGAGAGTTCCTCACGTGAACATAATTGAATAATTATCGCCTTCACGTGATACATTGCCACAACACAGCCCCACCCTCCTAAACTTTGCATCTCTGCAACATCATATTGCGGGCACTTTGTATTCACCTATCCGAATAGTCATCGTGGCCCATGCAGATGCAGGAGCAAAAAAGGTAAAACCCAGTGTTTTTACCATCAATGACCCCAAGCCGTTAAATAAGTTGTTTCCCAGGCAGTGCTTCAGTGCTTTAAAAACACAGCATCTTTATAGAACCCAAATTGTGCCATACCGCGCCGTTTGTAACAGCAGTAACGGTTTTAATAACAAACCAAACTCGGTGGGCATCATTTCAATTCGATCCATCGATCCGGCAAGTACGCGCGTACAGCACTGCAGCTACACGGGTGCATGTAACCACGTAGAGCAGAACGTGATTCATCAAAGACGCTATGGTATACGCGAATAGGTAAGCATCGGTTCAGAATGTAAGCCTACGTACTACGCACGGCGCATTCGTTTCCTGTTACAGACAGTATTCAGAAAAAACAGCGTCGTTTAGAGCAGAACCAACCCAACAACATGCAACTCGCTGAAACAGCTCGCACTGTAACGTCCCACCACGCTAAGGTACATGTACGTGTGCCTCAGGGGAGCAAGAGCCAAAGAAGACTCCCAATGGTGCACACATTATTAATTAAGAGATGACCCAATGACATTAAAGGGGGTTCCAATGGTTCACCCATTAGAGGGGTCCCAATGGTCTGGACATCAAAGGAAATAAGAGGGTCTCTATCTCTTAGGTAGGACAGTGTCCAGTGTCACAGAATGTGCATAGGGTGACTGCAGATGGAGCGAATGAGCTTCCACTGCATGCCTTGTTGACATGTCTACAGGAATGGTAGGGGTGATTAGAAAAATTCTTAGCTGATACCTCACTAGTGAGAAATGTGTGGGGAACACCCCTGGTGTATTTTTGGTGTAATTTCTGGGACTCTATCAAGTGTCACAGAATGCATAGGGTGACTGCAGATGGAGCGCATGTGCTTCCACTGCATACCTTGTTGACACATGTATAGGGAGGGTAGGGGTGGTTAGAAAATGTTTAGCTGGGTCCCCACTAGTGAGACATGTGTGTGGTACACCACTGTTGAGTTGGTGTAATTTCTGGGACACTGTCAAGTGTCACAGAATGCATTGGGTGACTGCAGATGTGCTTTTACTGCATGCCTTGTTGACACATTTACAGGAAGGGTAGGGGTGGTTAGAAAAATGTTAAGCTGAGTCACCACTAGTGAGATATGTGTGATTAACACCCCTGGTGTATGTTTGTAATTTCTGGGACTCTATCAAGTGTCACAGAATGCATAGGTTGACTGCAGATGGAGCGAATGTGCTTCCACTGCATGCCATGTTGACACATGTATAGGGAGGGTAGAGGTAAATAGAAAAATGTTTAGCTGAGTCCCCACTAGTGAAACATGTGTGTGGTACACCAATTTTGAGTTGGTGTAATTTCTGGGACACTGTCAAGTGTCACAGAATGCATTGGGTGACTGCAGATGTGCTTCCACTGCATGCCTTGTTGACACATTTACAGGAAGGGTAGTGGTTGTTTGAAAAATGTTTAGCTGAGTCCACACTAGTGAGACATGTGTGGGGAAGACCCCTGGTGTATTTTTGTAAATTCTGGGACACTGTCAAGTGTCACAGAATGCATTGGATGACTGCAGATGTGCTTCCACTGCATGCCTTGTTGACACATTTACAGGAAGGGTAGTGGTTGTTTGAAAAATGTTTAGCTGAGTCCACACTAGTGAGACATGTGTGGGGAAGACCCCTTGTGTATTTTTGTAAATTCTGGGACACTATCAAGTGTCACAGAATGCATAGAGTGACTGCAGAATGGAGCGAATTGTGTCCAGTGCATACCTTGTTAAGCCATGTACAGGAAGGGTAGGGGTGGTTAGAAAAATGTTTAGCTGAGTCCCCACTAGTGAGACATGTGTGGAAAAGACTCCTGGTATATGTTTGTAATTTCTGGGACTCTATCAAGTGTCACAGAATGCATAGGATGACTGCAGATGGAGTGAATGCACGTCCACTGCATGCCTTGTTGACACATGTATAGGGAGGGTAGGGGTGAATAGAAAAATGTTTAGCTGAGTCGCCACTAGTGAAACATGTGTGTGGTGCACCAATGTTGAGTTGGTGTAATTTCTGGGACACTGTCAAGTGTCACAGAATGCATTGGGTGACTGCAGATGTGCTTCCACTGCATGCCTTGTTGACACATTTACAGGAAGGGTAGTGGTTGTTTGAAAAATGTTTAGCTGAGTCCACACTAGTGAGACATGTGAGGGGAAGACCCCTGGTATATTTTTGTAAATTCTGGGACACTATCAAGTGTCACAGAATGCATAGAGTGACTGCAGAATGGAGCGAATTGGATCCAGTGCATACCTTGTTAAGCCATGTACAGGAAGGGTAGGGGTGGTTAGAAAAATGTTTAGCTGAGTCCCCACTAGTGAGACATGTGTGGGGAAGACCCCTGGTGTGTTTTTGTAAATTCTGGGACTCTATCAAGTGTCACAGAATGCATAGGATGACTGCAGATGGAGTGAATGCACTTTCACTGCATGCCTTGTTGACACATGTATAGGGAGGGTAGGGGTGAATAGAAAAATGTTTAGCTGAGTCCCCACTAGTGAGACATGTGTGTGGTACACCACTGTTGAGTTGGTGTAGTTTCTGGGACACTGTCAAGTGTCACAGAATGCATAGAGTGACTGCAGAATTGAGCAAATGTGTTTCCACTGCATGCCTTGTTGAACCATGTACAGGAAGGGTAGGGGTGGTTAGAAAAGTGTTTAGCTGAGTCCCCACTAGTGAGACATGTGTGGGGAAGACCCCTGGTGTGTTTTTGTAAATTCTGGGACTCTATCAAGTGTCACAGAATGCATAGGATGACTGCAGATGGAGTGAATGCACTTCCACTGCATGTCTTGTTGACACATGTATAGGGAGGGTAGGGGGGGTTGGAAAAATGTTTAGCTGAGTCCGCACTAGTAAGACATGTGTGTGGTACACCTATGTTGAGTTGGTGTAATTTCTGGAACACTGTCAAGTGTCACTGAATGCATTGGGTGACTGCAGATGTGCTTCCACTGCATGCCTTGTTGACACATTTACACGAAGGGTATGGGTGGTTAGAAAAATGTTAAGCTGAGTCCCCACTAGTGAGACATGTGTGTGAACACCCCTGGTGTATGTTTGTAATTTCTGGGACACTATCAAGTGTCACAGAATGCATAGAGTGACTGCAGAATGGAGCGAATGTGTGTCCAGTACATACCTTGTTAAGCCATGTACAGGAAGGGTAGGGGTGGTTAGAAAAATGTTTAGCTGAGTCCCCACTAGTGAGACATGTGTGAGGAAGACCTCTGGTGTGTTTTTGTAAATTGTGGGACTCTATCAAGTGTCACAGAATGCATAGGATGACTGCAAATGGAGTGATTGCACTTCCACTGCATGCCTTGTTGACACATATATAGGGAGGGTAGGGGTAGTTAGAAAAATGTTTAGCTGAGTCCCCACTAGTGAGACATGTGTATGGTACACCACTGTTGAGTTGGTGTAATTTCTGGGACACTGTCAAGTGCCACAGAATGCATAGAGTGACTGCAGGATTGAGCAATTGTGTTTCCACTGCATGCCTTGTTGAGCCATGTACAGGAAGGGTAGGGGTGGTTAGAAAAGTGTTTAGCTGAGTCCCCACTAGTGAGACATGTGTGGGGAACACTCCTGGTGTATTTTTGTAGTTTCTGGGACACTATCAAGTGTCACAGAATGCATAGGGTGATTGCAGGTATGCTTCCACTGCATGCCTTGTTGACACATGTGCAGGAAGGGTAGGGGTGGTTAAAGAAATGTTTAGTTGAGTCCCCACTAGTAAGACAAGGGAGTGATACACCACTGTTGAGTTGGTGTACTTTCTGGGACAATGTTAAGGCATTGGGTGACTGCAGAATGGAGGAAATGAAGGGTAGGGTTGTTTGAAAAATGTTTAGCTGAGTCCCTACTAGTGAGACATGTGTGGGGAAGACCCCTGGTGTGTTTTTGTAAATTCTGGGACTCTATCAAGTGTCACAGAATGCATAGGATGACTGCAGATGGAGTGAATCCACTTCCACTGCATGCCTTGTTGAGCCATGTATAGGAAGGGTAGGGGTTGTTTGAAAAATGCTTAACTGAGTTCTTACTAGTGAGACATGTGTTTGCTACACCCCTGTTGAGTTGGTGTAATTTTTGGGTCACTATCAAGTGTCATAGAATGCATTGGGTGACTGCAGAATGGAGTGAATGTGTTTCCACTGCATGCTTTGTTGACACATTTATATAAAGGGAAAAGTACAGAACCAGTTCAGCACTGCAGCTACATGGGTGCATGTAACCACATAGAGCAGAACATTATTGATCATAGACAGTATGTTGTACATGAATAAGTAATCATCAGTTCAGAATGTAAGCCCCGTGCATTTGTTTCCTGTTACAGACATTATTCAGAGAAAACAGCATCACTTCGAGCAGAACCAGCCCAACAACATGCAACTCGCTGAAACAGCTCGCACTGTAACGTCCCACCACACTAAGGTACGTGTGCCTCAGGGGAGCAATGGCCTAATAGGGGTCCCAATGGTGTACACATAAGAGGGGTCCCAATGGTGTACACATAAGAGGGGTCCCAATGGTGCACACATAAGAGGGGTCCCAATGGTGCACACATAAGAGTGGTCTCAATGGTGCACACATAAGAGGGGTCCCAATGGTGGACACATAAGAGAGGTCCTGTTCGCGCACACATTAAAAGTTTTAATGGCGTACACAAAAGGGGGGTCCCACTGTTGTGTGGTCCCTATAGTGCAAACATTAGAGGGGTCCCAATGGTACACAAAATGGGGTCCCATGGTGATATATATGTACATTGTAGGTCACTCTGCAAACTAAATGAGGGATATCTTTACCCATTCTTACTACCAGCTATGCAGAGAGCTTCCTCTCCATTTGGTCACGTGTCTCTAAATTGCTGCTAAATTGATAGGTAAAAAATTTTGCCTTACACTTACAAGTATGTCCCATGTGACACACACTGCCTTTTCTTTCACTACCAGTAAGGCATTTAGATGCCTCACTTGGGACTTCTCATACATTTGCACCATTGGTACCCCTCTTATTTGTAATGACTTTGTTATCTTGTAACTTGGCGGTGGAAAAAGTATAAGGTGAGTATGGAGGCAGAGTAGCAGAACAGATTGGAGACAGAGAGATGAAGATATTCCTTCCTGTATATTTATACATGAGTGGTTTACATGTGTGTGTGTATGTGTGTGTGTTTGTGTTTTCTTAAGACTAGTATTTTGTTTCTACTCAGTCTTCACGCTTCATGTGTGGTGCATGTGCTGGCACAGTTGTTACTTGCAAGCTAAAGAGGCAAGCATTGAGGCTTTGGATAAAAAAGAAACAAGACTTCTGGTAAAGGTATGTCTCCTCAAGTACATAAGTGTGTGTCTGCATGTCTTTATGTTCTCCACACTAGGACCGTGCTTCTTTGGATGAAGTAACAACTGGAGATACCAATTAATCCTTTCCTACTGCATAATGGAAATTTGTCTTAGTGACATGACTATCTGTTTTTGTTTTGTGTAGTGTATTTATTGCAAATATCAATTTTTAGAAGCTTGATGTGGTAATATGTATCGTGTGTATAAAAAAGCATAGGAGAGTGTGTGTGTGTGTGTGTGTAGCTATTTCACTATTAATCAACTAAACTCATGGTCCAGGAAACAGAACTGCCACCCTCTGTTTTGGAAGCTGAGAGACATCTTTTCAACTGCCTAAAATAGGTACCTTTCTCTCTATCACTGAGGCAGATGACGCAGTGGAACCTTTCTGTAACTGAGACTTCTGTGCAACAGAGGAATTACTCCCCACTGCTTGTGCAACCATAGGACCTTTATCTGTGCATATGCATGTTGGACAGAGGAACCTTTCTTTCTGCTTTCATGAATATGTGTGAGATAGGATGGGTAGGAGGATTGTGGGAGGTTGCAGGTGTCATAATCAATGCAAATTATTCATAGAGGTCATGGGGAGGTGTTTTAAGCTCCTCCTCTTACTGCACTACTAGACATCAAAGGAATACAGAAACATAACATTCTGTTTGCTTTCTCATGCTCCTATTGGCCTGCAGGTACATGTGATACAGTTCATAAGGTCAGATACTCCCAAGAAAGCTCTTCTACACCACACACATGCACTCCCAGCAACTTCATTCGTTCACACTCCAATCCCATCCTCACCATACATCTATCTGTCACCTTTCTACAACTTAATCTCCCTGTCTCCCATCTCCCTATGCTAAGAAACTACACTTAGGTCTGGTGAGTTATTCTATGCTCCCATGCACGTGACCACACAAGTGTGTGTGCAGTTAAACCTAACCATGTTCTCACAATTACACAAATAAAAAAGATACTGTTAAAAATAGACTGAATTTTAAAATCACAGTTTCACATATTTACATGTACATATGCAAACACACACAATAATACATTGACACTAATACAGATAACATATAAGATAATATGGTACCTATGTTAATATCCTCCATCAGATTGAATACATTTTGATGTAGGACTAAAAAGCAATTAACCTCAATATCACGTGCCTGTGAGAAAGTACAGGAAATAAGGATCAATTAGCTGTAGTGCATTTTGGCGGGAACCAATAAAAACACTCCACTGTGATTGGGCGGGAACCAATAGAATCACTCCAGCACTGTGATTGGTGGGAACCAATAGAATTGCTCCACTGCACTATAAAAGCACTGCAGGAAAAAAAAACTACATACTGAAGTCATTTTGTACAGCATGTCTGGAGCAAAGCTTACAAAGGATCAGAGAGTGACTATTGTGATGCTTTATGCAGAAACGAGAAATGCAAGTGAAACAGTTAGACAGTTCAAGGTGAAGTATCCTGGACTTGGCACTCTAAGCCCATCCACTGTGCTAAGGACAGTGAAACGATTCTATGACACTGGTGGCACAGATGATCGTAAGCGTTCAGGGAGGAGGAGAAGTGGAAGAAGTCCAGTCAACATACAGGCTATAGATAGGAAAATCAATGATGACCCTGAGTTATCATTGAGGCGAATATCATGTGCCACAGATATACCATATAGCACAGTACGAACAATTGTCAGAAAAGACTTGAAGATGAAAGCTTACAGGAGCAGAATGGTTCAGGAACTGAAAGAAGGAGACCACAAGAAAAGAGTGGAATGGGCAGAGGAATGGTTGGGTACAACAATGAATATGAGGAGAATATTTTGTGGACGGATGAGGCAATATTTAAATTAAATGGTAAAGTAAACATCCATAATGCCATCACATGGGCCAAAACCAATCCTCGAAAAACAGTTGATAGGGCATATAAAAAGGAAGGCATCATGGTCTGGTGTGGACTCCTTAATGATGAAATCATAGGACCATACTTTTTTGAACAGGGCACAGTGACAGGAAAGTCATATCTAGGAATGTTAAAACGCCTTTGGCCATATCTCCAATCATCTCTTGATGAGGACAAAATTGAGGAAATAATATTTCAACAAGATGGAGCACCATCTCACTATTTTCATGAAGTCACAGAATGGCTAAACAACACCTTCGAGGACAGATGGATGGGCCGTGGAGGGCCAATTCCATGGCCTGCAAGAAGTCCGGATTTGACACCTTTGGATTTTTGGCTTTGGGGTTACCTGAAAGGAATTGTGTACGCACAGAGCCCCAAACCTATCCCGGACCTCAAACAAGCCATATCAGATGCCATCAGTGATATACCGAACCAAATGGTTAAAAATGCTACTAAATGTGTAACTAAAAGAGCACAAAAGATTGTTGAAGTTTTAGGACTACATATAGAAAACTACTTTTAGAACTTATTTGTGCAAGCTATTATGTCAATATTGTAATCCAAGTGCATATTATTGTAACTGCGAGTTAATTTGTATTAACAGTACAGTGATCCATAGTCACTTGCCATTCAAACTTGCACAACCATAACCCTCTCTCCCAGAACAAGTTACAGTAGCTCCCTCTGTCAATGTGCATTGCCCTATTGTGGGTGGAGCTCATTATAACTACATAGGATTCCACAAATGCACATAACTCCCTTCATATTTGCCTTTTTATCATGTTATTTCTAAAAACTGTACATACAGGTCTTTACACACAAAAACACAAAATGGGAGTCATGTGACCTTGACAATTCTTTATCATGTAGTACACTTGAAGATGGAGGTAAAGGATTGGTATATCCAGTTCTTTATTCCTCCATCACTGGGGACAGTGCATGGTCCAGGCCATAAAGACAAGTGCATAGAGACGTACTTGAGGCAGCACAACTCTACTCTGCAGGTACATTATGTACACCACATACCACTGATTCCTGAAATAGAAGGGGTAGCATAAGGCTCAAGCACTCAGTACTAGTGTAAAAAATGAGCACTAGTGCACAAACACTTTAGAACCTTCACTGTAAGCTAGACACAGACACCATTATCTACAATTTAGACAGTTAGACCCCTCTGTACAAAGCTGACAATTTATACCAGTCATGGTGAGAGACAACCCATTCATACCAGAGAGGCAGAGAGACCTTTATCCACACAGCAACACCTATGTAATAATGAGATAGAGAGATTTCTCTCAACCAGGACACACAAGCCACTTTTAGCAGTCAGAAAGAGAGATAAATATCTATCAGTAACAGTCTGAAACACCCCACTGTTCCTGTGACTGAGAACCAGACACAATCAACAAACACACCACTGGTGTTCAACACCCATGTTTGACTACTGGGGACCGAGCCAGTAGGGACTCAGCTAAACAGTTTTCAAACCACCCATACCCTTCCTATAGATCTGTCAACAAGGCATGCAGTGGAAGCACATTCGAACCATTCTGCAGTCACCCAATGCATTCTGTGACACTTGACAGTGTCCCAGAAATTACACCAACTCAACAGTGGTGTACCACACACATGTTTCACTAGTGGGGACTCAGCTAAACATTTTTCTAACCACCCCTACCCTCCCCACACATATGTCAACATGGCATGCAGTGGAAGCACAACTGCAGTCACCTTATGCATTCTGTGACACTTGGTAGAGTCCCAGAAATTACAAAAATACACAAGGGGTGTTCCCACACATTAAGGACTCCGCTAAACATTTTTCTTACCACCCCTACCCTTCCTGTACATGGCTCAACAAGGCATGCAGTGGAAACACATTTGCTCCATTCTGCAGTCACCCAATGCCTTGACATTGTCCCAGAAAGTACACCAACTCAATAGTGGTGGATCACACACCTGTCTTACTAGTGGGGACTCAACTAAACATTTTTCTAACCACCCCTACCCTTCCTGTACATGTGTCAACAAGGCATGCAGTGGAAGCATATCTGCAATCACCCTATGCATTCTGTGACACTTGATAGTGTCCCAGAAATTACAAAAATACACCAGGGGTGTTCCCACACATTAAGGACTCAGCTAAACATTTTTCTAACCAACCCTACCCTTTCGTGTATATGGCTCAACAAGGCATGCAGTGGAAACACATTTGCTCAATTCTGCAGTCACCCAATGCATTCTGTGACACTTGACAGTGTCCCAGAAATTACACCAACTCAACAGTGGTGTTACCCACACATGTCTCACTAGTGGGGACTCAGCTAAACATTTTTCTAACCATCCCTACCCTCCCTATACATGTGTCAACAAGGCATGCAGTGGAAGCGCATTCACTCCATCTGCAGTCACTGTATGCATTCTGTGACACTTGATACAGTCCAAGAAATTACAAACATACACCAGGGGTGTTCCCCACACATTTCTAACTAGTGGGGACTCAGCTAAACATTTTTCTAACCACCCCTACCCTTCCTGTACATGGCTTAACAAGGTATGCACTGGACACACATTCGCTCCATTCTGCAGTCACGCTATGCATTCTGTGACACTTGATAGTGTCCCAGAATTTACAAAAACACACCAGGGGTCTTCCTCACACATGTCTCACTAGTGCGGACTCAGCTTAACATTTTTCTAACCACCCCTACCCTTCCTGTAAATGTGTCAACAAGGCATGCAGTGGAAACACATTTGCTCCATTCTGCAGTCACCCGACACTTGACAGTGTCCTAGAAATTACAAAAATACATCAGGGGTGTTCCTCACACATGTCTCACTAGTGGGGACTCAGCTATACATTTTTCTAACCACCCCTACCCTTCCTGTATGTGGCCCAACAAGGCATGCAGTGGAAACACATTTGCTCCATTCTGCAGTCACCCAATGCATTCTGTGACACTTGACAGTCCCAGAAATTACACCAACTCAACATTGGTGAACCACACACATTTTTCACTAGTGGGGACTCAGCTAAACATTTTTCTATTCACCCCTACCCTCCCTATACATGTGTCAACATGGCATGCAGTGGAAGCACATTCGCTCCATCTGCAGTCAACCTACGCATTCTGTGACACTTGATACAGTCCCAGAAATTACAAACATACATCAGTGGTGTTCCCCACAGATGTCTCATTAGTGGGGATGCAGCTAAACATTTTTTTAACCACCCCTACCCTTCCTGTAAATGTGTCAACAAGGCATGCAGTGGAAGCACATCTGCAGTCACCTTATGCATTCTGTGACACTTGATAGAGTCCCAGAAATTACAAAAATACACAAGGGGTGTTTCCCACACATTAAGGACTCAGCTAAACATTTTTCTAACCAACCCTACCCTTTCGTGTATATGGCTCAACAAGGCATGCAGTGGAAACACATTTGCTCAATTCTGCAGTCACCCAATGCATTCTGTGACACTTGACAGTGTCCCAGAAATTACACCAACTCAACAGTGGTGTACCACACACATGTCTCACTAGTGGGGACTCAGCTAAACATTTTTCTAACGATCCCTACCCTCCCTATACATGTGTCAACAAGGCATGCAGTGGAAGCGCATTCACTCCATCTGCAGTCACTGTATGCATTCTGTGACACTTGATACAGTCCAAGAAATTACAAACATACACCAGGGGTGTTCCCCACACATTTCTAACTAGTGGGGACTCAGCTAAACATTTTTCTAACCACCCCTACCCTTCCTGTACATGGCTTAACAAGGTATGCACTGGACACACATTCGCTCCATTCTATGCATTCTGTGACACTTGATAGTGTCCCAGAATTTACAAAAACACACCAGGGGTCTTCCTCACACATGTCTCACTAGTGGGGACTCAGCTTAACATTTTTCTAACCCCCCCTACCCTTCCTGTAAATGTGTCAACAAGGCATGCAGTGGAAACACATTTGCTCCATTCTGCAGTCACCCAATGCATTCTGTGACTCTTGACAGTCCCAGAAATTACACCAACTCAACATTGGTGAACCACACACATGTTACACTAGTTTCACTAGTGGTGACTCAGCTAAACATTTTCCTATTCACCTACCCTCCCTATACATGTGTCAACAAGGCATGCAGTGGAAGTGCATTCACTCCATCTGCAGTCATCCTATGCAATCTATGACACTTGATAGAGTCCCAGAAATTACAAACATACACCAGGGGTCTTCCTCACACATGTCTCACTAGTGGGGACTCAGCTATACATTTTTCTAACCACCCCTACCCTTCCTGTACATGGCCCAACAAGGCATGCAGTGGAAACACCATTCTGCAGTCACCCAATGCATTCTGTGACTCTTGACAGTCCCAGAAATTACACCAACTCAACATTGGTGAACCACACACATGATTCACTAGTGGGGACTCAGCTTAACATTTTTCTAACCACCCCTGCCCTTCCTGTAAATGTGTCAACAAGGCATGAAGTGGAAGCACATCTGCAGTCTCCCTATTCATTCTGTGACACTTGATAGAGTCCCAAAAATTACAAAAATACACAAGGGGTGTTCCCCACAGATTAAGGACTCAGCTAAACATTTTTCTTACCACCCCTACCCTTCCTGTACATGGCTCAACAAGGCATGCAGTAGAAACATATTTGCTCCATTTTTAAGTCACCCAATGCCTTGACAGTGTCCCAGAAAGTACACCAACTCAACAGTGGTGTATCACACACATGTTTCACTAGTGGTGACTCAGCTAAACATTTTTCTATTCACCTCTACCCTCCCTATACATGTGTCAACATGGCATGCAGTGGAAGCACATTCGCTCCATCTGCAGTCAACCTATGCATTCTGTGACACTTGATAGAGTCCCAGAAATTACAAACATACACCAGGGGTGTTCCCCACACTTGTCTTACTAGTGGGGACTTAACTAAACATTTTTCTAACCACCCGTACCCTCCCTATACATGTGTCAACAAGGCATGCAGTGGAAGACCATCTGCAGTCAACTTATGCATTCTGTGACACTTGATAGTGTCCCAGAAATTACAAACATACACCAGGGGTGTTCCCCACACATGTCTCACTAGTGGGGACTCAGCTAAACACTTTTCTAACCACCCCTAACCTTCCTGTACATGGCTCAAGAAGGCATACAGTGGAAACACATTTGCTCAATTCTGCAGTCACCCTATGCATTCTGTGACACTTAACAGCTAGTGTCCCAGATATTACACCAACTCAAAAGTGGTGTACCACACACATGTTTCACTAGTGGTGACTCAGCTAAACATTTTTCTATTCACCTCTACCCTCCCTATACATGTGTCAACATGGCATGCAGTGGAAGCACATTCGCTCCATCTGCAGTCAACCTATGCATTCTGTGACACTTGATAGAGTCCCAGAAATTACAAACATACACCAGGGGTGTTCCCCACACTTGTCTTACTAGTGGGGACTTAACTAAACATTTTTCTAACCACCCGTACCCTCCCTATACATGTGTCAACAAGGCATGCAGTGGAAGACCATCTGCAGTCAACTTATGCATTCTGTGACACTTGATAGTGTCCCAGAAATTACAAACATACACCAGGGGTGTTCCCCACACATGTCTCACTAGTGGGGACTCAGCTAAACACTTTTCTAACCACCCCTAACCTTCCTGTACATGGCTCAAGAAGGCATACAGTGGAAACACATTTGCTCAATTCTGCAGTCACCCTATGCATTCTGTGACACTTAACAGCTAGTGTCCCAGATATTACACCAACTCAAAAGTGGTGTACCACACACATGTCTCACTAGTGGGGACTCAGCTAAACATTTTCCTATTCACCTACCCTCCCTATACATGTGTCAACAAGGCATGCAGTGGAAATGCATTCACTCCATCTGCAGTCATCCTATGCAATCTATGACACTTGATAGAGTCCCAGAAATTACAAACATACACCAGGGGTCTTCCCCACACATGTCTCACTAGTGTGGACTCAGCTAAACATTTTTCAAACAACCACTACCCTTCCTGTAAATGTGTCAACAAGGCATGCAGTGGAAGCACATTCTGCAGTCACCCAATGCATTATGTGGCACTTAACAGTGTCCCAAAAATTACACCAACTCAACAGTGGTGTACCACACACATGTCTCACTAGTGGGGACTCAGCTAAACATTTTCTAACCACCCCTACCCTCCCTATACATGTGTCAACAAGGCATGCAGTGGACGTGCATTCACTCCATCTGCAGTCATCCTATGCATTCTGCGACACTTGATAGAGTCCCAGAATTTACAAAAATACACAAGGGGTCTTCCCCACACATGTCTCACTAGTGTGGACTCAGCTAAACATTTTTCAAACAACCACTACCTATCCTGTAAATGTGTCAACAAGGCATGCAGTGGAAGCACATCTGCAGTCATCCAATGCATTCTGTGACACTTGACAGTGTCCCAGAATTTACAAAAATACAACAGGGGTCTTCCCCACACATGTCTCACTAGTGTGGACTCAGCTAAACATTTTTCAAACAACCACTACCTATCCTGTAAATGTGTCAACAAGGCATGCAGTGGAAGCACATCTGCAGTCATCCAATGCATTCTGTGACACTTGACAGTGTCCCAGAATTTACAAAAATACACCAGGGGTCTTCCCCACACATGTCTCACTAGTGTGGACTCAGCTAAACATTTTTCAAACAACCACTACCCTTCCTGTAAATGTGTCAACAAGGCATGCAGTGGAAGCACATCTGCAGTCACCCAATGCATTCTGTGACACTTGACAGTGTCCCAGAAATTACACCAACTCAACATTGGTGTACCACACACATGTTTCACTAGTGGGGACTCAGCTAAACATTTTTCTATTTACCTCTACCCTCCCTATACATGTGTCAACATGGCATGCAGTGGAAGCACATTCGCTCCATCTGCAGTCAACCTATGCATTCTGTGACACTTGATAGAGTCCCAGAAATTACAAACATACACCAGGGGTGTTAATCACACATATCTCACTAGTGGTGACTCAGCTTAACATTTTTCTAACCACCCCTACCCTTCCTGTAAATGTGTCAACAAGGCATGCAGTAAAAGCACATCTGCAGTCACCCAATGCATTCTGTGACACTTGACAGTGTCCCAGAAATTACACCAACTCAACAGTGGTGTACCACACACATGTCTCACTAGTGGGGACCCAGCTAAACATTTTCTAACCACCCCTACCCTCCCTATACATGTGTCAACAAGGTATGCAGTGGAAGCACATGCGCTCCATCTGCAGTCACCCTATGCATTCTGTGACACTTGATAGAGTCCCAGAAATTACACCAAAAATACACCAGGGGTGTTCCCCACACATTTCTCACTAGTGAGGTATCAGCTAAGAATTTTTCTAATCACCCCTACCATTCCTGTAGACATGTCAACAAGTTATGCAGTGGAAGCTCATTCGCTCCATCTGCAGTCACCCTATGCACATTCTGTGACACTGGACACTGTCCTACCTAAGAGATAGAGACCCTCTTATTTCCTTTGATGTCCAGACCATTGGGACCCCTCTAATGGGTGAACCATTGGAACCCCCTTTAATGTCATTGGGTCATCTCTTAATTAATAATGTGTGCACCATTGGGAGTCTTCTTTGGCTCTTGCTCCCCTGAGGCACACGTACATGTACCTTAGCGTGGTGGGACGTTACAGTGCGAGCTGTTTCAGCGAGTTGCATGTTGTTGGGTTGGTTCTGCTCTAAACGACGCTGTTTTTTCTGAATACTGTCTGTAACAGGAAACGAATGCGCCGTGCGTAGTACGTAGGCTTACATTCTGAACCGATGCTTACCTATTCGCGTATACCATAGCGTCTTTGATGAATCACGTTCTGCTCTACGTGGTTACATGCACCCGTGTAGCTGCAGTGCTGTACGCGCGTACTTGCCGGATCGATGGATCGAATTGAAATGATGCCCACCGAGTTTGGTTTGTTATTAAAACCATTACTGCTGTTACAAACGGCGCGGTATGGCACAATTTGGGTTCTATAAAGATGCTGTGTTTTTAAAGCACTGAAGCACTGCCTGGGAAACAACTTATTTAACGGCTTGGGGTCATTGATGGTAAAAACACTGGGTTTTACCTTTTTTGCTCCTGCATCTGCATGGGCCACGATGACTATTCGGATAGGTGAATACAAAGTGCCCGCAATATGATGTTGCAGAGATGCAAAGTTTAGGAGGGTGGGGCTGTGTTGTGGCAATGTATCACGTGAAGGCGATAATTATTCAATTATGTTCACGTGAGGAACTCTCGTTCTCGGACCTAACATTATTTTATATGGATACCGCGCATGCGTAAGCGCTGCCTAACTTCAACAGCTTTAAACTCTGCTTCCAAACCACGAATCAATGCAATTGTTAGTTCCACAATTAGAGTATGACTTCCTCTACGGGTCTAATAATTCAAACTCTGCTTTTCGCAAGTCCAATTAACGGAAATTAATAAATTCCGTTTTAAACATTTGGCTTCGTTAGGCACCAGGCAAGATGGTAAACTGTTTATTGGCACGATTATTGGATGCTCCTTTGCATAGATTTACCGCGATATTGGTGATTTGTATGCTATAGCTTGACTTTGAGCGGGGGTTTTCCCGCAAAAACCTTAGATAAGGTAGATCACGTGATAAGTAATATATTAATAGCTATAAAAATTAATTTTTACACACTCTCTCACGGTGGTCTGCTCTCATTGAACGCGTGGAAACTAAGCCCTACGCCCCGAAAAATTGAAATGGTTACGTACACCCATAGCAACGAACCTGACAACCGATGCCTTTTAGAACCAGCTGTGCACGGGGTACATAAAACGTAATCAACACCTAAAAGCCATACTAGCAGTGATAAACACCTTTGAACTATATTGTAAGCAAAAATCACGTGGCCTGGTGTTGCCAACTGTCGGCTCGGGTACTTCAAATCTATCGACTTACGCACGGCGATCACCGACTACATGTGTTCAAAAAACTACAACGATGCTCGGTGACTGAATTGGAACATGCCAAAGCTATCACGGTAAAGTTAGTTGTTTGTACTGTCGTTTTTTGGTACAGGTTAGTGGCAACGCATTTTCTGAAGTAGATTTCTAGCCTTTGAAAATCCACCATTTTGGTGTCTTTTTGGGGGTGGGGGAATTAATATTTGCGCAATGAAGTGGGTTTTAACAGAGCGTTTAAAATATAGCCTTACATTTCTTTTGGTCTAAATTTGACTCCATGCTCGTATGTAAATAGATTGAGCTTGAACTGAATTATTATTTATTCTTTACTCTCTTGGCTGGAGGGGGGATGGCAGCTACCAATTGTGGCTCAATACTTAGTTAAGTGTTCTTGTACAATGTTCTGCATGTGGTTGTGGATTGGAGCAAATGTCAAGCCAAGAATTTTGCATGAATTGACTTGGCCCCTGAAAAGGGGGCTGTTTCTCCTTTGGGGTTATCGCCAACAATTTGGCTGAATATGTAGTGCATCCTTTCCTCACCAGCTAGACAGATTCCTGATGATTTGAGCCACCTGAAACATCAGTGAGTTAGAATTGAGCCTTTGCTGTATGTTGTGACACACCGCCTTAGAAGCCTCAGTGTATTCCAAGGTATGGCAAGCCCAGCCTTAATCGCCGGCAATACATGTACCTGAACTTTAGTCCATGATGAGTAGGCAGCTGTAGTTTAGCTCTGGTGACATGCACGAATGTCATTGGCAGAAGTGAGTGTATATATTATGTAACCTCTGTACAAGTCATTGACATTCACTTAACTGCTTCCCCTGTAGCAAGTTGTATGATGGCTTTGTCAGGACTAGCTGGTAGAGATTACCCTCTTCAGCAAACCCGCTGCTTGCTTCTCCTCCTCAGGTGTAAGTGTTGGTGCACACTCATGCTCTTCATAGTCACCATCCTTAATATCCCTGCTGCAGTCTGTATACAGTACTCCAGAACATCTGACAGCAGCAGCATTATCACACTTGATGATAGTCTGACTAGGGGATCATCCTGGTGACCGTCCTCTGAGCAGCAGGGGATTTTCCTCTGGGAAGCAGGGGATCATCCTCTGAGCAGCAGGGGACCATCCTCTGAGTAGCAGGGGATCATCCTCGGAGCAGCAGGGGATCATCCTCTGAGCAGCAGGGGACCATCCTCTGATCAGCAGGGGACCGTCCTCTGAGCAGCATGGGACTGTCCTCTGAGCGGCAGGGGATCATCCTCTGAGCAGCAGGAGATCATCCTCGGAGCAGCAGGGGATCATCCTCTGAGCAGCAGGGGACCATCCTCTGATCAGCAGGGGACCATCCTCTGATCAGCAGGGGACTGTCCTCTGAGCAGCAGGGGATCATCCTCTGAGCAACAGGGGATCATCCTCTGGGCAGCATGGGACCATCCTCTGAGCAGCAGGGGACTGTCCTCTGAGCAGCAGGGGGCCATCCTTTGAGCAGCATGGGACCATCCTCTGATCAGCAGGGGACCGTCCTCTGAGCAGCATGGGACTGTCCTCTGAGCAGCAGGGGATCATACTCTGAGCAGCAGGAGATCATCCTCTGAGTAGCAGTGGATCATCCTCTGATCAGCAGGGAACCATCCTCTGAGCAGCAGGGGATCATCCTCTGGGCAGCATGGGACCATCCTCTGGGCAGCATGGGACCATCCTCTGGGCAGCATGGGACCATTACTGAGCAACATGAGACCATCTCTGAGCAGCAGAGGACTATCCGTCCTCTGAGCAGCATGGATGGTTCACAGCATCATATGCTGCTATCCACTCCCGGAGGCATTTGGAGCACACCAGTGCACCACACAGCAGCTCCAGTGGCTGTGAGAGGGTGTTGGAGCACAGTGCACACTTCAGCTCCTTTAGCATTGATAGGTTGTTAGCTCTTGCCAAAGGTGGGCTAGGCTCACTATGGAGAACTAGAGGAGGGGCAATCTTCTCAAGATGACCTCTTATGATGTCATATGTTTACTTGTTTTGCCACTCAAATAGCATCACTACACATTTGTGATGCACTCACTTTGTGATGGCACAGATGGTTCTCTACATACCCAGCTTACATTGCATGCAGAACATCTCAGGGTTACATCATCCCCAGATGTGTCAAATGTCAAAATCTATTTTCAGCTCAGCTGAGAATGCTATGCACTCAGAGCTGGTTCTTTTCTTTGCCCTGTACTTTGTTAGCCTCTGCCCACACACTCTGCAATGTATGGAAATTGTAATCCATACCTATAATGTATAGGGCAAAACCACAACGTACGTCAATTATTCATGCAATACGCTCAGCTTGTTCGTGGTGACAGAAAATGCGTTGCCACTTCAGGTTAGTAAATTCTGGTAGCCACATGCCTCCTGAGCATCGCTGTAGTACTCATACCTTCCAGTTCAGTCACCAAAGGCTACGTCGTCGCATTTAGTAACGCCCTCCTTCTAAATACGTATCGCGTGACCTTGTTAAACGGTATGCGCATGCTATCTATGTGGAATTTCAATTGTGCGCATTGACTGGACATGACAGGAAAAGGAATGCAGTGTTTGAGTTCGTTTTCACTTTTTGATTTGCTATTTCTGGTGAGTTATGGTTTGCTATTAAACATCAGATGTCTATAATGAGCCATCAGTTAAGAAATATATGGTAATACCGTAAATGATCTAATTATTGACTTAGTTTCCAGCCGCATACAACCGTGCTCTGGGGGTTGTTGCTTGTTGATCAATGCATTGGCATGTATTAAATAAACTTAATAATAAATTTTAATAACTACATATTAATAGCTTTAAGTTAGTCATTGGCATGATTTTTACTTCAAACAGCATAATTTTACAATGTTCAGTTCTGGATTTATAGCAATTCAAACATTTTGCGTGACTTTTGGATCACCCTGTATATATAATGTTATAAAAATGCTTCTCTTTTGAATCGCTATATCTTCTGAACGGTTAAAGCTATCAACTTCCTATTTTTAACACTTCATACTACACCATTTCTCTATGGTAAAAAACATTTTGGGGTCTTGCACTTGCTCCGTGCCTGTATTGTAACGTCCGATACCCCTGTGGGTTCGAACCTGCCATAACTTTCTGTAGGAGTAATCAAATCGCTTCAAATTCGGTTTGTAGGTAGAGAGGTCGTATACCTATCGATTTGTTCTGTTCGTTAATTTTTATTTCATCCGTTACGGAGATACAGCGGCGCAAAGTTGCTACAAGTTTCCCGCTCGAATCGCGCCGTTGTACGTGCGTAACCCGCTTCCATGCACCAAAGTGCATGAATATGCAACTACTTCCTGTGGGCTGACACTTGGATAACTTATAGCCACACCTACTCTGCGCTGGATACGTGAATCCATCTCCCGGTCGGACTCACATGCAGTTGTTATACTATTCGATCCCTATTTCGTTATCTTCTGCGTACATAAACTTTATGGCGCCGTCAACTGAAGACAAGGTCATAAGAGTTTCAATCGGCGGACGTGAAGTTCGAGCGGTGCGAATACGACGATCGTGAGAAAGGTTACTAGATCTATGCTATTACAGTGACGACGGTGGTCCCATTTACACCCTGCACTTGTGTCTGTTGTGGGATAAAATCCAGGTCCCCTTTACATCCTCTGTTGTGGGATCAAATCCATGGTCCATTTACATCCTCTGTTGTGGGATCAAATCCATGGTCCATTTACATGTACATCCTGTACTTGCATTGTGTATTTAGGGGTCAAATCTATGGTCCCATTTACATCCTGTACTTGTGTCTGTTTTAGGGTCAGATCCATGGTCCCATTTACACCCTAAACTTGTGTATGTTTTGGGGTCAAATCATTGGTTCCATTTACACCCTGTACTTGTGTCTGTTGTGGGGTTAAATCCATGGTCCCATTTACATCCTGTACTCGTGTCTATTGTGGGGTCAAATCCATGATCCCATTTACACCCTGTACTTGAGTATGCTGTGGGGTCAAATCCATGGTTCCATTTACACCCTGTACTTGAGTCTGTTTTAGAGTCAAATCTATGGTCCCATTTACATCCTGTACTTGAGTCTGTTTAGGGTCAATTCATTGGTCCCATTTACACCCTGTATATTGGAGTCAAATCCATGGTCCGATTTACTCCCTGTACTTGTGATCAAATCCATGGTCCCATTTACACCCTGTACTTGTGATCAAATCCATGGTCCCATTTACACCCTGTATATTTGTCTGTTGTGGAGTCAAATCCATGGTCCGATTTACTCCCTGTACTTGTGATCAAATTCATAGTCTCATTTACACCCTGTACTTGTGATCAAATCCATGGTCCCATTTACACCCTGTACTTGTGATCATATCCATGGTCCCATTTACACACTGTACTTGTGTCTGTTGTGGGGTCAAATGCATGGTCCCATTTACACCTTGTACTTTTGTCTGTTGTGGGGTCAAATCCATGGTCTGCTTTACACCCTGTACTTGTGATCAAATCCATGATCCCATTTACACCCTGCACTTGTGTCTGTTGTGGGGTCAAATCCATGGTCCCATTTAACCCTGTACTTCTGTCTGTTGTGGGGTCAAATGCATGGTCCCATTTACACCTTGTACTTTTGTCTGTTGTGGGGTCAAATCCATGGTCTGCTTTACACCCTGTACTTGTAATCAAATCCATGATCCCATTTACACCCTGCAATTGTGTCTGTTGTGAGGTCAAATCCATGATCCCATTTACACCCTATACTTGAGTCTGTTTTAGAGTCAAATCTATGGTCCCATTTACACCCTGTACTTGTGTCTGTTTAGCGTCAATTCATTGGTCCCATTTACAACCAGTACTTTTGTCTGTTGCGGAGTCAAATCCATGGTCCCATTTACACTCTGTACCTGTGATCAAATCCATGGACCCATTTACACCCTGTATTTGTGTCTGTTGTGGGGTCAAACTCATGGTCCCATTTACACCTTTTTCGTGTCTGTTGTGGGTTCAAATCTGTGGTCCGATTTACACCCTGTACTTGTGATCAAATCCATGGTCCGATTTACACCCTGTACGTGTGATCAAATCCTTGGTCCCATTTACACACTGTACTTGTGTCTGTTGTGAGATCTAATCCATGGTCCCATTTAACCCTGTACTTCTGTCTGTTGTGGGGTCAAATGCATGGTCCCATTTACACCCTTGTACTTGTGTCTGTTGTGGGGTCAAACTCATACTCCCATTTAGACCTTTACTTTTGTCTGTTGTGGGGTCAAATCCATGGTCCCATTTACAACCTGTACTTGCGTCTGTTGTGGGGTCAAATCCATGGTCCCATTTACACCCTGTACTTGTTGTGTCTATTGTGGGATATACATGTTGTATGTGTCTGTTGTGGGATCAAATTCATGGTCCCATTTACACCCTGTACTTGTGTCTGTTGTGGGGTCAAATCCATGGTTCCATTTACACCCTGTACTTGTGTCTGTTGTGGGGTCAAATCCATGGTCCCATTTACACCGTGTACTTGAGTCTGTTTATGGTCAAATCTATGGTCCCATTTATACCTGTACTTGTGTCTGTTGTGGGGTCAAATCCATGGTCCCATTTACACCCTGTACTTGTGTCTGTTGTGGGGTAAATCCATGATCCCATTTACACCCTGTACTTGAGTATGCTGTGGGGTCAAATCCATGGTCCCATTTACACCCTGTACTTGTGATGAAATCCATTGTCCCATTTACACCCTTTACTTGTGTCTGTTGTGGGTCAAACTCATGCTCCCATTTACACCCTGTACTTGAGTCTGTTTTAGGGTCAAACCTATGTTCCCATTTACACCCTGTACTTGAGTCTGTTTTAGGGTCAAACCTATGGTCCCATTTACACCCTGTACTTGAGTTTATTTAGGGTCAATTCATTGGTCCCATTTACACCCTGTACTTTTGTCTGTTGTGGGGTCAAATCCATGGTCCGATTTACTCCCTGTACTTTCGATCAAATCCATGGTCCCATTTACACTCTGTACTTGTGTCTGTTGTTGGGTAAATTCATTGGTCCCATTTACACCCTGTACTTGTGTCTGTTGCGGGTCAAACTCATGCTTCCATTTACACCCTGTACTTGAGTCTGTTTTAAGATCAAATCCATGGTCCCATTTACACCCTGTACTTGTGTATGCTGTGGGGTCAAATCCATGGTTCCATTTACACCCTGTACTTAAATATGTTTTAGGGTCAAAACTATGGTCCCTTTTACACCCTTTACTTGTGTCTGTTGTGGGGTCAAATTCATGGTTCCATTTACACCTTGTTCTTGTGTCTGTTGTGGGGTCAGAACCATGGTTCCATTTACACCCTGTACTTGTGATCAAATTCATGGTCTCATTTACACGCTGTACTTGTGATCAAATCCATGGTCCGATTTACACCTTGTACATGTGATCAAATCCATGGTCCCATTTATACCCAGTCTGTACTTGTGATCAAATCCATGGTCCCATTTACATCCTGTGTTTGTGTCTGTTTTGGGGTCAAATGCATGGTCCCATTTACACCCTTGTACTTTTGTCTGTTGTGGGGTTAATCCATGGTCTGATTTACACCTTGTACTTGTGATCAAATCCATGGTCCCATCGTGTACTTGAGTACTCGTGTCTGTTGTGGGGTCAAACTCATGCTCCCATTTACACCCTGTACTTTTGTCTGTTGTGGGGTCAAATCCATGGTCTGATTTACACCCTGTACTTGTGTCTGTTGTGGGTGAAATCCATGGTCTGATTTACACCCCTTTTACCTGTGATCAAATCCATGGTCACATTTACACCCTGTACTTTTGTCTGTTATGGGGTCAAATCCTTGGTGCGATTTACACCCTGTACTTGTGTTCAAATCCATGATCCCATTTACACCCTGTGCTTGTGTCTGTTTTGGGGCCAAATGAATGATCCCCGCATTTACACTCTGTATGTGTGTCTGTTGTGTGGTCAATGCATTGGTCCCATTTACACCCTGTAATGGCCGAGGGTCGAATCAGGTCAGCTCCCTCACTTTGTGCGGACAGAACCATTAATGCAAGTTAACTAAATAGCCCCACACTACATGTCCAGTTAGCACCAGTAGACTGCCAGCAAGGGAGCAACCAGGTGCTAAAAAATCCTACAGGGTCATTGGGGGCTCCCACATTAATGCAGCTCTCACACTGGGCATGCCGCATTTGCCACCATGGCCCTATCTCCCGCTACCTATCCTCCTTTACTGCAAGTTGTATCCGAGGCCCAGGCGGCCAGGCCATTCCTTACTCTATAGCACTCTCAGTCTCCACACAACCAGCCCTCCCACCCACCCACCCACCCACCCCTAAACACCCCTCGTACATATATATGGTGTAATCAGACTGCCAACAGGGGATCTGCCAGCTGCCACATTACCAGAATTGAATGGGGTCATCACAAAAGTAGACCCCAGCATGTGGAGTGGAACATTGAACTGGAGCCGGCCCCAAACACTGGGGCCAGCCACAATGGCCCCCTATCCTAGCCCGACACAGTACTAACACCAGCTCCTCACTGCAAATGCAAATGAAGCCACTACCTGTGAAACCATTAACCCCACACTACAAGAGGACTTAATGGTAGGGGAACCATCAACTACAAGTGGAGCTACCAGCTTGCATTGGACAAATGGAACCACCATGGACTGAAGCAGCTCCATTTGTAGAGTGTACATACGTGCCTACGTTTGTCTCTTCACACATTTTGTGTTGTAGATCTGAACTACTGTAGACATGTACATGTACATGTACAGAATAAATTTTATCTGGTGTGGATGCTGTTAGTGGTGAATATAGTTACCTGCCCTATCGGTACTGATTGCGGTGGGTCTGCACCCGTGGTTGGTTTATATAGACAACAGAGGGCGTTTTGCCCTACTGGGAACTACTGTACTGTACAAGTACGTAAGTGCCGTTTTGAATGTCACATAAATTGCATGCACAGTCACAGCTACAATGTACAATGTGGCACGATGAAGACATTACCACACAAGTGGAGTTAGCAGACCCAACAAATGTAATGGATCCATCAACTACGTACTTGCGTATACCTATAGCTAGCCCTAGGCTGTTGTATGTCTGCTATAATGTATGTGCTAGTGTATATAGCGGCCGTGGGGCACAGGTGAAACTGGGTTACACTGGTAATGTCTAGATCTGTTGACATCTCTGACAGTGTAGGGTCTGCTAACTTCACTTGTGTGGTCATGAATTCTGATGTCTTCATCGTGCCACATTGTAGCTGTGACTGTGCATGCAATTTATGTGACATTCAAAACGGCACTTACGTGTTTTGCTACTCGCGTACAGTAGTTCCCAGTAGGGCAAAACGCCCTCTGTTGTCTATATAAACCAACCACGGGTGCAGACCCACCGCAATCAGTACCGATAGGGCAGGTAACTATATTCACCACTAACAGCATCCACACAGATAAAATTTTACTCTGTACATGTACATGTCTACAGTAGTTCAGATCTACAACACAAAATGTGTGAAGAGACAAACGTAGGCACGTATGTACACTCTACAAATGGAGGCTGCTTCAGTGGTGGTATTCCACACATGTAGTGGCTTCATTTGCATTTGCAGCGAGGAGCTGGTGTTAGTACAGTGTGGGGCTAGGATAGGGGGCCATTGTGGCTGGCCCCAGTGTTTCGGGCCGGCTCCAGTTCAATGTTCCACTCCACATGCTGGGGTCTACTTTTGTGATGACCCCATTCAATCCTGGTAATGTGGCAGCTGGCAGATCCCCTGTTGGCAGTCTGATTACACCATATATATGTACGAGGGGTGTTTAGGGGTGGGTGGGTGGGTGGGAGGGCTGGTTGTGTGGAGACTGAGAGTGCTATTTAGTAGGGGATGGCCTGGGCCTCGGATACAACTTGCAGTAAAGGATACAAATTGCAGTAAAGGAGGATAGGTAGTGGGAAATAGGGCCATGGGGGCGAATGGAGGGGGGGGGGGAGGGGGGGGTGCCGATTCCTATCGCAGTGTGAGAACTGCATTATTGTGGGGGCCCCCAATGACCCTGTAGGATTTTTTTAGCACCTGGTTCCTCCCTTGCTGGCAGTTTGATAATTCCTTCTGCAATTGCTCCATGCACTGGTGCTAGCTGGACATGTAGTGTGGGGCTATTAAGTTAACTTACATTAATGCATGGTTCTATCCGCTTGTAGTGAGGGAGCTGACCTGGTTAGACCCAGGGCCATTACGGACCAATGAATTGACCGCACAACAGACACACATACAGAGTGTAAATGGGACCATGGATACGATCCTAAAATAGACACAAGTACAGGGTGTAAATGGGACCATGGATTTCATCACAAGTACAGGGTGTAAAGCAGACCATGGATTTGACCCCACAACAGACAAAAGTACAGAGTGTAAATGGGACCATGCATTTGACCCCACAACAGACACAAGTACAGGGTGTAAATGGGACCATGGATTTCATCACAAGTACAGGGTGTAAAGCAGACCATGGATTTGACCCCACAACAGACAAAAGTACAGAGTGGGAATGGGACCATGCATTTGACCCCACAACAGACACAAGTACAGGGTGTAAATGGGACCATGGATTTCATCACAAGTACAGGGTGTAAAGCAGACCATGGATTTGACCCCACAACAAACAAAAGTACAGGGTGTAAATGGGACCATGGATTTGATCACAAGTACAGGGTGTAAATCGGACCATGGATTTGATCACAAGTACAGGGTGTAAATGAGACCATGGATTTGATCACAAGTACAGGGTGTAAATCGGACCATGGATTTGATCACAAGTACAGGGTGTAAATGAGACCATGGATTTGATCACAAGTACAGGGTATAAACCAGACCATGGATTTGATCACAAGTACAGGGTGTAAATGAGACCATGGATTTGATCACAAGTACAGGGTGTAAATGAGACCATGGATTTGATCACAAGTACAGGGTGTAAATCGAACCACGGATTTGATCACAAGTACAGGGTGTAAATGAGACCATGGATTTGATCACAAGTACAGGGTGTAAATGGGACTTGGATTTGACCACACAACAGACAAAAGTACAGGGTGTAAATGGGACCATAGTTTTGACCCTAAAACAGATTTAACTACAGGATTTGATCACAAGTACAGGGTGTAAATGAGACCATGGATTTGATCACAAGTACAGGGTGTAAATGAGACCATGGATTTGATCACAAGTACAGGGTGTAAATGGGACTTGGATTTGACCCCACAACAGACAAAAGTACAGGGTGTAAATGGGACCATAGTTTTGACCCTAAAACAGATTTAAGTACAGGATTTGATCACAAGTATAGGGTGTAAAGCAGACCATGGATTTGACCCCACAGCATACACAAGTACAGGGTGTAAATCAGACCATGGATTTGATCACAAGTATAGGGTGTAAAGCAGACCATGGATTTGACCCCACAGCATACACAAGTACAGGGTGTAAATGGGACCATGGATTTGATCACAAGTACAGGGTGTAAATGGGTCCATGAGTTTGACCCCATAACAGACACAAATACAGGGTGTAAATGGGACCATGGATTTGATCACAAGTACAGGGTGTAAATGGGACCATGGATTTGATCACAACTACATGTATAGGGAGTAAATCGGACCATGGATTTGACTCCACAACAGACAAAAGTACAGGGTGTAAATGGGACCAATGAATTGACCCTAAAACAGACTCAAGTACATGGTGTAAATGGAACCATGGATTTGACCCCACAGCATACTCAAGTACAGGGTGTAAATGGAACCATGGATTTGACCCCACAGCATACTCAAGTACAGGGTGTAAATGGGATCATGGAATTATCCACACAATAGACACAAGTACAGGGTGTAAATGGGACCATGGATTTGACCCCACAACAGACAAAAGTACAGGGTGTAAATGGGACCAATGAATTGACCCTAAAACAGACTCAAGTACAGGGTGTAAATGGAACCATGGATTTGACCCCACAGCATACTCAAGTACAGGGTGTAAATGGGATCATGGAATTGTCCACACAATAGACACGAGTACAGGGTGTAAATGGGACCATGGATTTGACCCCACAACAGAGACATATACAGGGTGTAAATGGGACCATGGATTTGATCACAAGTACAGGGTGTAAAGCAGACCATGGATTTGACCCCACAACAGACAAAAGTACAAGGTGTAAATGGGACCATGCATTTGACCCCACAACAGACAGAAGTACAGGGTTAAATGGGACCATGGATTTGACCCCACAACAGACACAAGTGCAGGGTGTAAATGGGATCATGGATTTGATCACAAGTACAGGGTGTAAAGCAGACCATGGATTTGACCCCACAACAGACAAAAGTACAAGGTGTAAATGGGACCATGCATTTGACCCCACAACAGACACAAGTACAGTGTGTAAATGGGACCATGGATATGATCACAAGTACAGGGTGTAAATGGGACCATGGATTTGATCACAAGTACAGGGTGTAAATGAGACTATGAATTTGATCACAAGTACAGGGAGTAAATCGGACCATGGATTTGACTCCACAACAGACAAATATACAGGGTGTAAATGGGACCATGGATTTGATCACAAGTACAGGGTGTAAATGGGACCATGGATTTGATCACAAGTACAGGGAGTAAATCGGACCATGGATTTGACTCCAATATACAGGGTGTAAATGGGACCAATGAATTGACCCTAAACAGACTCAAGTACAGGATGTAAATGGGACCATAGATTTGACTCTAAAACAGACTCAAGTACAGGGTGTAAATGGAACCATGGATTTGACCCCACAGCATACTCAAGTACAGGGTGTAAATGGGATCATGGATTTGACCCCACAATAGACACGAGTACAGGATGTAAATGGGACCATGGATTTAACCCCACAACAGACACAAGTACAGGGTGTAAATGGAACCAATGATTTGACCCCAAAACATACACAAGTTTAGGGTGTAAATGGGACCATGGATCTGACCCTAAAACAGACACAAGTACAGGATGTAAATGGGACCATAGATTTGACCCCTAAATACACAATGCAAGTACAGGATGTACATGTAAATGGACCATGGATTTGATCCCACAACAGAGGATGTAAATGGACCATGGATTTGATCCCACAACAGAGGATGTAAAGGGGACCATGGATTTTATCCCACAACAGACACAAGTGCAGGGTGTAAATGGGACCACCGTCGTCACTGTACTAGCATAGATCTAGTAACCGTTCTCACGATCGTCGTATTCGCACCGCTCGAACTTCACGTCCGCCGATTGAAACTCTTATGACCTTGTCTTCACCATAAAGTTTATGTACGCAGAAGATAACGAAATAGGGATCGAATAGTATAACAACTGCATGTGAGTCCGACCGGGAGATGGATTCACGTATCCAGCGCAGAGTAGGTGTGGCTATAAGTTATCCAAGTGTCAGCCCACAGGAAGTAGTTGCATATTCATGTATTAGGTGCATGGAAGCGGGTCACGCACGTACAACGGCGCGATTCGAGCGGGAAACTTGTAGCAACTTTGCGCCGCTGTATCTCCGTAACGGATAACATAAAAATTAACGAACAGAACAAATCGATAGGTATATGACCTCTCTACCTACAAACCGAATTTGAAGCGATTTGATTACTCCTACAGAAAGTTATGGCAGGTTTGAACCCACAGGGGTATCGGACGTTGCAATACTGGCACAGAGCAAGTGCAAGACCCCAAAATGTATTTTACCATAGAGAAATGGTGTAGTATGAAGTGTTGAAAATAAGAAGTTGATAGCTTTAACCGTTCGGAAGATATAGCGATTCAAAAGAGAAGCATTTTTATAACATTATAAGGGCCATTTTCGTGGAAACTGTCCCATATATATATATATATGGAACGTTCTATGCGATTTTGATGCTTGTGAAATTATATATATAGCATCCAATTCAAAGCGCTATATCCTCCACACGGTTTGAGCTCTTGACTTCCTATTTTCAGCACTTTATACTACACCATTTCTGTATGCTAAAATATAATTTGGGGTCTTGCACTTACTCCGTGCCAGTATTGCAACGTCCGATACCCCACCGGGTTCAAACCCACCATAACTTTCGGTAGGAGTAATCAAATCGTTTCAAATTCGGTTTGTAGGTAGGGAGGTCCTATACCTATTGATTTGTTCTGTTCGTTAATTTTCATGCCATCCGTTACGGAGAAACAGCTGTGCAAAGTAAGTACACGTTTCCCGCTCGAATCGCGCCTTTATATGTGCACGGAACAGTTTCCATTCTCCGGAGTGCATGAATATTCAACTATTCCTATAGGGCGTGATAACCACACCTATAAGGTCACCAAACAAACGGGCGGCTGAATTGTAGTATAGACTTACGGTTGTTTTTCGGTGTAGATAAACGATATGGTGACGTATAACACGAGTGAACGCGAGCTCGTCGAGTTTCACTGAATCAGTCGGCGGATGAGTTCGAACTGTACGAATACGACGATCGATATTCAAGATACATTGGACGAGGATGGAGAGATTGAGAAAGGTAGTGATGGCGGTCGTACCACTGACGATAATGTTGTGTTAGTGATAGGGAGTGAGCAGCCCCTAAATTACCAAAAGAGCCACCAGCCCCACCCCCACATAGGCAGGGGCTAATGGGGCTAGGCCCTTCACTGCAAGTTCGCTCAGCAGCCCTGGGGCCAAAGAGGCCATCCCCACACTACAAGTTCGCTCAGCAGCCCTGGGGCCAAAGAGGCCATCCCCACACTACAGAATCACAAGCCCCCTCACTGCAAGTGCACGCTATATACCTTTGGAACCATTAAGCCCCATGCTGCAATTTAAATAGCCTCACATTCCAAATATGGAGCCAACAAGTGGAATTAACAGGCCCCATAATTCCAGCAAGGGAGCCACCAGCTAACCTGGCCAATGGAGCTAGCATCCACAATGCCAGTGGAGACACCAGCCCTCTCACAAATAGATCATCTGACCCCCACACTGCCAGGAGGGATGTGGCCCCCAGAATAATGCCAATGGAGATGCCAGCCCTCAGGCTGCAAATGGAATCAGCATCCCCAACAATTTCAGGGGAGCCATGAACTACATGTACCAACAACACGTGATGACCTCACTACCAGATCAACCATTAGCCCTCACTCCGCAAGTGGTCTTAACAGGTCCCACTCACTGGGGCCAATCCCCCCCCCCCCCCCCCCCCCCACTACCTTTCCTTCAATGCAAGTTGAGTCAGCTGGGATCCCCCACACAGTAGAACCACCAGCCCCCTCACCGCAAGCTCATGAACAATAGCAGCGGAACCTTTAAAGTCTACACTGGAACTGAACTTAATAAAGCCTCACACAGCAGTCAGCAGCCCATGGAACCATTCTTACAGAACACCCTCAGCTATCCAGGGCCAATGGGGTAGCCTCCACAAAGTCAGTGAAGATGCCACCCCAAGATGAGTCAGCAGCCCCTACACAAACAAGGGCCAATAGGGCCTGCCCCACACAATACAACCACCAGCCCCTCTCTGCTCACTTCAAATAGAGCCACTAGACCCTCTAGCAGTACACACTGGAAGTCCAGACAGCAGGCCACACCAGTGGAGCCCTCTCACAGATGGAGCCCAGCAAGGAAGTACCAGCTGCCACACAACCAGTGGTCAATTGAGCCCCCATAATAATGCCAGTGGAGAAACCAGCCCTCACACTGCAAATGGATTCAGCAACCCCAAAAATTTCAGGGGAGCCATGAACTACATGTAAATGTACTTGCATGTACGAAAGAAACCCCAAAGGCCCATCAAACACAAGTTGAACTTTAAGTCCTCATAGTTAATACGTAGCAGTCCCCCCCCCCCCCCCCCCCCCACTACCTGTCCTATACAATGAAAGAGGGGCCAATCAGCCAATGGGACAGTACAACCACCAACCCTCTTCATTGGTCAGGGGACATGTACCAAGAACACATGCTGTCACTACCAGTTGAACCATTATCACTCAATGCAAGTGGACTTAACCGGCCCACCACACACTGGTGCCAGCCCTCGCCCCTCCCTCCTCTCAGCCCCTCTCTGCTCACTACCTGTCCTTCACTGCAAGTTGCGTCAGCAGTCCATGGGCCAATGGGGCCAAGAACTACCACTCCGCATCACTGCAATCACACACTACCTTTGGAACCAACCATTAACCCCCATACTGCAAGTGAACTCAATACTGCAAAACCTGACCCCCACACTACCAGCAAGGGACCACCAGCTGCCACACAACCAGAGGATCAATGTGGCCCCCACTTAATGCCAGTGGAGAAGGCAGCCCTCAGACTGTAAATTGAGTCGGTAGCCCCAACAATTTCAGGGGACATGTGCATGTACGCACATGTACCAACATTTGGAATCACACATGCCCCACCAATGGAACCAGTGGAACGTTTAGCCCTCACAGCAAGTGAACTTTTTACTTAGCAGTCCCCACAACACCCCCTCCCACTACCTGTCCTTCACTGAACGAGGGGGCTAATGGGACCATCCCCACACAGTACAACTACCAGCCTTCCTCATAGCAAGCCAATGGAACCATTAACTCCCAAGCTGCAATTGAACTTAATAACCTCACACTTCAAGTCCAGTCAAAAGCGCTGCACAACCAGTGGAGCCACCAGCCCTTCCACATATGGTGTTATCAGACCGTTCACTGCCAGCAGGAGGGTCAATGGGGCCCCCATAATAATGCTCATTGACCCTGGTTCAAGATACATTGGTCAAGGATGATGGCGGTCGTAACACTGACGATGGTGGTTGTGTTAGTGACAGGGAGTGAGCAGCCCCTAAATTACCAAAAGAGCCACCAGCCCCACCCCCACATAGCCAGGGGCTAATGGGGCTAGGCCCTTCACTGCAAGTTCCCTCAGCAGCCCTGGGGCCAAAGAGGCCATCCCCACACAGCAGAACCACAAGCCTCCTTACTGCAAGTGCACACTATATACCTTTGGAACCATTAAGCCCCATGCTGCAATTTAAATTATTAATAATAGCCTCACATTCCAAATAGTGGAGCCAACAAGTGGAATTAATAGGCCCCATAATTCCAGTAAGGGAGCCACCAGCTAACCTGGTCAATGGAGCTAGCGTCCACAATGCCAGTGGAGACACAGCCCTCACACAGACAGATCATCAGACCCCCACACTGACAGCAAGGATGTAGCCCCACAATAATGCCAGTGGAGTTGCCAGCCCTCAGGCTGCAAATGGAATCAGCATCCCCAACCATTTCAGGGGAGCCATGAACTACATGTACCAACAACACGTGATCACCTCACTAACAGATCAACCATTAGCCCTCACTCCTCAAGTGGACTTAACAGGCCCCACATCCAGGGGCCAACCCCCCCCCCCCCCCCCCCCTTCGTTCAATGCAAGTTGAGTCAGCTGAGACCCCCGACCCCCCACATAGTAGATCAACCAGCCCCCTCACCGCAAGCTCATGAGCAATAGCAGTGGAACCTGTAAAGTCTACACTGCAATTGAACTTAATAGCCGCAGTCAGAAGCCCATGGAACCATTCTTACAGAACTACCCAGGGCCAATGGGGTAGCCAGTCAAGATGCCACCCCAAGTTGAGTCAGCAGCCCCCACACAAACAAGGTCCTGTAGGGCCAGCTCCGCACAGTAGAACCACCAGCCCCTCTCTGCTCACTTCAAACGGAGCTACTAGACCCTCTACCAGTACACACTGCAAGTCCAAACAGCAGCCCACACCAGTAGAGCCCTCTCACAGATGGAGCCCAGCACGGAAGTATCAGCTGCCACACAACCAGTGGTCAAATTGCGCTCCCAGAATAATGCCAGTGGAGAAACCAGCCCTCGCACTGCAAATGGATTCAGCAACCCCAAAAATTTCAGGGGAACCATGAACTACATGTATATGTACTTGCCCCCACTACCTGTCCTTCAATGAAAGAGGGGCCAATCAGCCAATGGGACAGTACAACCACCAACCCTCCTCATTGGTCAGGGGACATGTACCAAGAACAACTTAACAGGCCCACCACACACTGGTGCCAGCCCTTGCCCCTCTCCCCCCCCCCCCCTCACCCCCCCCTCTTCTCACTACCTGTCCTTTACTGCAAGTTGCGTCAGCAGACCAGGGGCCAATGGGGCCAAGAACTACCACTCCCCTTCACTGCAATCACACACTACGTACCTTTGGAACCTGCAACCAATAACCCAAGTGAAATCAATACTGCAAAACCTGACGCCCACATGTACACTGCCAGCAAGGGAGCACCAGCTGCCACACAACCAGAGGATCAATGTGGCCCCCACTTAATGCCAGTGGAGAAGGCAGCCCTCACACTGCAAATGGAGTCAGTAACCCCATGCAACAATTTCAGGGGACATGTGCATGTACGCACATGTACATGTACCAATGGAATCACACATGCCCCCCTTCAAACACTACCAATGGAACCAGTGGAACTTTTAGCCCTCACAGCAAGTGGACTTATTACTTAGATGTCCCCACAACGCTCCCCCCCCCCCCCCCCCCCAATACCTGTCCTTCACTGAAGGAGGGGGCTAATGGGACCATCCCCACACAGTACAACTACCAGCCTTCCTCATAGCAAGCCCATGGAACCATTAACTCCCACACTGCAAGTGAACTTAATAACCTCACACTTCAAGTCCAGTCAAAAGTGCTGCACAACCAGTGGAGCCACCAGCCCTTTCACATATGGTGTTATCAGACCATTCACTGCCAGCAGTGGAGCTAGCAGCTGCACACAACCAGGGTCAATGGGGCCACCATAATAATGCCCATACTCTACAAATGGTTACCCTTAATGTGTGGGTTACACTGGTAGTGAGGTAGTGAGGAGGCTGGTGACTTTGCTGAAAGTGTGGGGTCTGCTAACTTCACTTGGGAAGAAAGCAAGGTGTGATGCATAATATTGTTGCCTTTATGGACTGTGCCTACGTGTGCAATTTACATGCAGTTGTATATTCCACTTGTTACTTTTTATGACATTTAAAATGGTACTTATTACTACATGTACATAAAGCACTAGTTTCCAGCAAGAGGGTACATGTACATTTTAGAAAAGAAATGTACAACTCAAACCTTCTTGTATGCCTTGCTTGCCTATATAAACCAACTACCATGACCCAAAATCTGATAGGGCAGGTAATGATATTCACCCGCCAATAACAAGGCTTCACTAAACCTCAGATAAACAGATACAGACAACAGGTATACACATGAACCCACTGCAAATGAAAGGCAACTTCAGTAAGCTTAGTTGTGTTTCTATTTGTTAGTGGCTCCAATGGGGACTGGTAATAAACATGATGGCTCCCCTAAAAGTGTCCGGGTGCCAAGTCCATAGCAGTTTGGGGGGGAGGCTAGCTCCAGTGCTAAGTCCAATTGCAGTGAGGGCTAATGGTTCCACTGGTACCATGTGTTGTGTTAGGAGCAGGGAAGCAGGGAATGTGTGGCTCTGTTGGTACATGTAGTTCAGGGGGCTGGGGTCTCCACTGGCATTATTGTGGGGTGACTGGCTGGACTTGCAGTGTGTCTAGTGGCTCCATTTGAAGTGAGCAGAGGGGCTGGTGGTTCTACTGTGCGGAGCTGGCCCCTACAGGCCCCTGTTTGTGTGGGGGCTGCTGATGCAACTTGGGGTGGCGTCTTCACTGGATTGGTGGAGGCAACCCCATTGGCCCTGGAATGGTTCCATAAGTCGTGCATGGGCTGCTGACTGCATGGACATGTGAGGCTATTAAGTTCAGTTGTAGGGCACACTTTACAGGTTCCACTGGTATTGTTCACAAGCTTGAGGTGAGGGGGCTGGTGGCTCATCCCAGTGGCCCCTCAACTGCTGACTCAACTTACATGCAGCAATAGAAAGGTAGTGGGGGGGGGGGGGGGGGGTGGGCTGGTTCCAGTGAGTGGGACCTGCTAGGTCCACATGCGGAGTGAGGGTTAATGGTTCATCTGGTAGTGAGGGCATGTGTTATTGATACATGTAGTTAGTGGCTCCCCTAAAATTGTTGGGGATGCCGACTCCATTTGCTGTGTGGGGGCCACATTTCTGCTAGCAGTGTGGGGGTATGATAACTCTATTTGTGAGAAGACTGGTAGCTCCAATGTTTGTGTAGAGCTGCCTACAGGACAGGCTAAATGTTCCACTGGTTCCATTGGTAGTGTTTGAAGGGGGGTATGTGTGATTCCATTGCGTACATGCACATGTCCCTTGAAATTGTTGCATGGGGTTACTGACTCCATTTACAGTGTGAGGGCTGCCTTCTCCACTGGCATTACGTGGGGGCCACATTGATCCTCTGGTAGTGTGGCAGCTGGTGCTCCCTTGCTGGCAGTGTACAGTCAGGTTTTGCAGTATTGATTTCACTTGGGTTATTGGTTGCAGGTTCCAAAGGTACGTAGTGTGTGATTGCAGTGAAGGGGAGTGGTAGTTCTTGGCCCCATTGGCCCCTGGTCTGCTGACGCAACTTGCAGTAAAGGACAGGTAGTGAGAAGAGGGGGGGTGAGGGGGTGAGAGGGGCAAGGGCTGGCACCAGTGTGTGGTGGGCCTGTTAAGTTGTTCTTGGTACATGTCCCCTGACCAATGAGGAGGGTTGGTGGTTGTACTGTCCCATTGGCTGATTGGCCCCTCTTTCATTGAAGTACAGGTAGTGGGGGCAAGTACATATACATGTAGTTCATGGTTCCCCTGAAATTCTTGGGGTTGCTGAATCCATTTGCAGTGTGAGGGCTGGTTTCTCCACTGGCATTATTCTGGGAGCTTGATTGACCACTGGTTGTGTGGCAGCTGATACTTCCTTGCTGGGCTCCATCTGTGAGAGGGCTCCACTGGTGTAGGCTGCTGTCTGGACTTGCAGTGTGTACTGGTAGAGGGTTTAGTGGCTCCGTTTGAAGTGAGCAGAGAGGGGCTGGTGGTTCTACTGTGCGGAGCTGGCCTTACAGGCCCCTGTTTGTGTGGGGGCTGCTGACTCAACTTGGGGTGGCGTCTTGACTGACTTTGTGGAGGCTACCCCATTAGCCCTGGGTAGCTGAGGGTGATCTGTAAGAATGGTTCCATGGGCTGCTGACTGCGGCTATTAAGTTCAGTTGCAGTGTAGACTTTACAGGTTCCACTGCTATTGCTCATGAGCTTGCGGTGAGGGGGCTGGTTGTTCTACTATGTGGGGGTCCCAGCTGACTCAACTTGCATTGAACGAAAGGGGGGGGGGGGGGAGGGGGGGGGGGTTGGCCCCTGGGTGTGGGGCCTGTTAAGTCCACTTGAGGAGTGAGGGCTAATGGTTGATCTGGTAGTGAGGTCATCACGTGTTGTTGGTACATGTAGTTCATGGCTCCCCTGAAATGGTTGGGGATGCTGATTCCATTTGCAGCCTGAGGGCTGGCATCTCCCTGGCATTATTGTGGGGGCTACATCCCTGCTGGCAGTGTGGGGGTCTGATGATCTGTCCGCGAGAGGGCTGGTGTCTCCACTGGCATTGTGGACGCTAGCTCCATTGACCAGGTTAGCTGGTGGCTCCCTTACTGGAATTATGGGGCCTGTTAATTCCACTTGTTGGCTCCACTATTTGGAATGTGAGGCTATTATTAATAATTTAAATTGCAGCATGGGGCTTAATGGTTCCAAAGGTATATAGTGTGCACTTGCAGTAAGGGGGCTTGTGGTTCTGCTGTGTGGGGATGGCCTCTTTGGCCCCAGGGCTGCTGAGGGAACTTGCAGTGACGGGCCTAGCCCCATTAGCCCCTGGCTATGTGGGGTGGGGCTAGTAGCTCTTTTGGTAATTTAGGGGCTGCTCACTCCCTGTCACTAACACAACCACCATCGTCAGTGTTACGACCGCCATCATCCTTGACCAATGTATCTTGAACCAGGGTCAATGAGCACTGTTATGGGGGCCCCATTGACCCTCCTGCTGGCAGTGAACGGTCTAATAACACCATATGTGGAAGGGCTGGTGGCTCCACTGGTTGTGCAGCGCTTTTGACTGGACTTGCAGTGTGAGGTTATTAAGTTCAATTGCAGCTTGGGAGTTAATGGTTCCATTGGCTTGCTATGAGGAAGGCTGGTAGTTGTACTGTGTGGGGATGGTCCCATTAGCCCCCTCGTTCAGTGAAGGACAGGTAGTGGGAGGGGGTGTTGTAGGGACTGCTAAATAATAAGTTCACTTGCTGTGAGGGCTAAATGTTCCACTGGTTCCATTGGTGGGGCATGTGTGATTCCATTGGTACATGTGCGTACATGCACATGTCCCCTGAAATTGTTGCATGGAGTTACTGACTCCATTTGCAGTGTGAGGGCTGCCTTCTCCACTGGCATTAAGTGGGGGCCACATTGATCCTCTGGTTGTGTGGCAGCTGGTGCTCCCTTGCTGGTAGTGTGGGGGTCAGGTTTTGCAGTATTGATTTCACTTGGGTTATTGGTTGCAGGTTCCAAAGGTACGTAGTGTGTGATTGCAGTGAGGGGGAGTGGTAGTTCTTGGCCCCATTGGCCCCTGGTCTGCTGACGCAACTTGCAGTAAAGGACAGGTAGTGAGAAGAGGGGGGGTGGGGGGGGGGAGGGACGAGGGCTGGCACCAGTGTGTGGTGGGCCTGTTAAGTTGTTCTGGTACATGTCCCCTGACCAATGAGGAGGGTTGGTGGTTGTACTGTCCCATTGGCTGATTGGCCCCTCTTTCATTGAAGGACGGGTAGTGGGGGCAAGTACATATACATGTAGTTCATGGCTCCCCTGAAATTTTTGGGGTTGCTGAATCCATTTGCAGTGCGAGGGCTGGTTTCTCCACTGGCATTATTCTGGGAGCTCGATTAACCACTGTTTGTGTGGCAGCTGGTACTTCCTTGCTGGGCTCCATCTGTGAGAGGGCTCCACTGGTGTGGCCTGCTGTCTGGACTTGCAGTGTATACTGGTAGAGGGTTTAGTGGCTCCATTTGAAGTGAGCAGAGAGGGGCTGGTAGTTCTACTGTGCGAAGCTGGCCTTACAGGCCCTTGTTTGTGTGGGGGCTGCTGACTCAACTTGGGGTGGCGTCGTGACTGACACTGTGGAGGCTACCCCATTGGCCCTGGGTAGCTGAGGGTGTTCTGTAAGAATGGTTCCTGGGCTGCTGACTGCAGTGTGAGGCTATTAAGTTCAGTTGCAGTGTAGACTTTACAGGTTCCACTGCTATTGTTCATGAGCTTGCGGTGAGGGGGCTGGTTGTTCTACTGTGTGGGGGGTCCCAGCTGACTCAACTTGCATTGAACGAAAGGGGGGGGGGGGGGGGGGGGGGGGGAGTTAGCCCCTGGGTGTGGGGCCTGTTAAGTCCACTTGCGGAATGAGGGCTAATGGTTGATCTGGTAGTGAGGTCATCACATGTTGTTGGTACATGTAGTTCATGGCTCCCCTGAAATGGTTGGGGATGCTGATTCCATTTGCAGCCTGAGGGCTGGCATCTCCCTGGCATTATTGTGGGGGCTACATCCCTGCTGGCAGTGTGGAGGTCTGATGATCTATCTGCGAGAGGGCTGTGTCTCCACTGGCATTGTGGACGCTAGCTCCATTGACCAGGTTAGCTGGTGGCTCCCTTGCTAGAATTATTGGGCCTGTTAATTCCTCTTGTTGGCTCCACTATTTGGAATGTGAGGCTATTATTAATAATTTAAATTGCAGCATGGGGCTTAATGGTTCCAAAGGTATATAGTGTGCACTTGCAGTAAGGGGGCTTGTGGTTCTGCTGTGTGGGGATGGCCTCTTTGGCCCCAGGGCTGCTGAGGGAACTTGCAGTGAAGGGCCTAGCCCCATTAGCCCCTGCCTATGTGGGGGTGGGGCTGGTGGCTCTTTTGGTAATTTAGGGGCTGCTCACTCCCTATCACTAACACAACCACCATCTTCAGTGGTACGACCGCCATCACTACCTTTCTCAATCTCTCCATCCTCGTCCAATGTATCTTGAATATCGATCGTCGTATTCGTACAGTTCGAACTCATCCGCCGACTGATTCAGTGAAACTCGACGAGCTCGCGTTCACTCGTGTTATACGTCACCATATCGTTTATCTACACCGAAAAACAACCGTAAGTCTATACTACAATTCAGCCGCCCGTTTGTTTGGTGACCTTATAGGTGTGGTTATCACGCCCTATAGGAATAGTTGAATATTCATGCACTCCGGAGAATGGAAACTGTTCCGTGCACATATAAAGGCGCGATTCGAGCGGGAAACGTGTACTTACTTTGCACAGCTGTTTCTCCGTAACGGATGGCATGAAAATTAACGAACAGAACAAATCAATAGGTATAGGACCTCCCTACCTACAAACCGATTTTGAAGCGATTTGATTACTCCTACCGAATGTTATGGTGGGTTTGAACCCGGTGGGGTATCGGACGTTGCAATACTGGCACGGAGTAAGTGCAAGACCCCAAATTATACTTTAGCATACAGAAATGGTGTAGTATGAAGTGCTGAAAATAGGAAGTCAAGAGCTCAAACCGTGTGGAAGATATAGCGCTTTGAATTGGATGTTATATATATAAATTCACAAGCATCAAAATCGCATAGAACATTCCATATATATATATATACCGGTATAGAAGCCCGCCGGCCGCCGAAACACAAGTTACATATTAAAAGTGTGAACGTTATTAACTCCCACTCCAAACCATGATAAAACAAATTAATCATGTATTGGTGTAACGAGACCAAGACTTAATCTTTAATAGGCAGAGAACTCAGCATACAGAAAAACTCTATTCATCACTCACATGCACAACTTATATAGTTATATAATATAGTTAAGAATGTTCTAGAACAGGCAGGCTTAAACTTGCACTGGAGTGTTGATTGACCAGCTGACTAAGGTGATGATGACCTCTCAGGTCGTTACATAGGTTATGGAAAAATACCTGTTCCGAGGAGATCTCATCATAGTTATCATTCATTTTTGCTAGCATGAAAATTCCCAGCATCCACCTATCAACTACTGTTGTAACTTTACGTACAAGCAATATACAGTTATTGCTTTAGCCTGTAAAAGGTCTCCTGCATGGCCGCCGTTTTGTTTGCTTAGTTTTCGGGATCTTTAAACTGATATACAAACAACTGATACCCCGACGTCGGGGGTGCTTACAGCGCTTCCCCATGATACTTCCTACCTTCATCCTGGCCCCAACCTTCTAGAAATGCTGGGGGCGCCCATGTTTGTGTTTGTCTAATACACTGTGTAGGCGTAGAACTAAGATTGGTTGAATCAAGAACATTTAATAAAGTGTCCATGGTTGAATTAAGCTAGCTGACCCCGCCTTTTGTATAGAGTCTAATTCAACTTTTGCTGATCTGGGCCCGCTGTAGCTTTGGATGTTCTTTATACTGTTGCGCTTGAACCTGTATTATCAGAAGTGCATGCAAGTTTCAGTTGGAGTCTGCTGCATGTGGGAACTGGTGAGTGATGCTTTAAAAGCGCGCTATACAGCAATGTACGTTTAAAACGGTTTCCTGCAAGTTGATTCACCCGGATCACTTTTGGCAACCCGGAACAATTTTAGCAACCAAAAGTGGTCCGGGGTCGGACCAATTTTGGCAGCTTCTTATTATCTTTTGTTCTCGGAGTCCGCGGGTCGCGTTGTGTGATCATAAAGTATCAAAACCGATCTCCGCAATTAAATTATGATTCGTGATAGTGTAATCATAACAGTGGCTAAATTTGTATCGGATGATATAGAATGTACTCGGTCCATGGAATTTTATAATGAAACACAATTTACATGTACAAACAGAAGAATAGAATAAGTTTCTTTTTGTATAAATTTGTCAGTTGGTCGTACGTGACGTTACAGATTTGCTCCACTGAACTACTTGATTTGTTGCAATGTGTACACGCCTGCATAAAAAATACACGTACATGTATCAATCATCAAGAATCAATTTCCGATCATTGCACACTTACCCATGCAGAAAAATCATTACTTATCGCGGAAAGGATATTTCCCATGGCTGTCGAGTTGCATGCGCTTCCATTAGGACAGTGCTTTATCGTGTCGTTCATATACCATAGTACTCTGCATACTGATGTGATGGTGTCGTGGCATGTTGAATCAGCCTGTCGTCTTTGAATAGGGTGACATATAATACCTCCTATGATGGTCAGCACAAGGAGACTTAGAAGGTTAGACATGGTACAATGTTGCCTTTGAAATGTAGCTACACGACTGATATGGACCAAAGTAGTGAACATCAAACGTTATATACACTATATTTATTATAAGGGGCATCACCGCCGATTGCATTTAAGTGCATCAGGAGGACTCATAAGGCCCTGGGATGTATTATGCGGAGGTAAATCAGGAAGGAAGATTGGTGTAGGGTTGCATAGGAAACTACCTGCTAAATTTCCTTTGCATGAATTAGACGATGCCCGGTCAGTGCAGTTAGCGGCTTGAAATCCTAATCGTGTCGATTTGTTTAGTTTTTGTGTAATTAAAGTGATTAAATTGACATGAGATAAAAATTTATCTCAATGTTAAATGTAGTGCATAAACCAAAATGGAATAATAGTAATATCTGGGTATTTCCGAGTCGTACGTTGGTTTAACAACAAAGTAAAGTGCACTTGTACTCATCATGTATACATACAATTCAGGCATTTCTTCTCATAGTACATATATCTGATTGATAAAACTAGATCTTTCATGCATTGGTATTTCATTTTCTTAAACAAAAGCGCATGTAATATGTCTAGGAAAATTAAGGAGCCGTGTTCTATAAGCAATATTAAATTGTATAAACTCTTCCATTTCAATTGCTCTACGCACAATGGGTGCAATGTACTCCAAGCGGCGCCATACATTTACATACATGTACTTTGCTGGCGTACAAATCATGACCACAACCGTAAATGCATGCGGCTTCCTCCATATAAGCATGGTATTGCTAGGCAACATCACAGTGTACACTTGAAATCAATACGCATTGCTAGTAAGCCTACCGCGGTTTACTAGGAATAATTTCAATTAATGTTTACGTGCATGTGTTTGAGCTATGGCTTCCTTTTAGATGTTTGGCTTTATTCATGCGGCTTCTGACACAAATGATGGCTATAACTGCTATCCCCCTTATTAATACGCAGAACAAATAATTATGGTGCATTCAAGATGATGCCAATCCAGTATTCATGTCGTGTTCCTACACATCTAGTTGCATGATCAATTGAATAGACACATCATTGGAGTACAGCAGTAACATATTACTCAGATATACGGTTGAGATGGAACATGTTTTAAGGCTCAAATGGGTCTTTTCTATGTGCAAGTTAAGAGCCAAATAAATACAAATGAAATTATGCATGCTGAAGAAATTTTTTAAAATAAAAGAATTCCAATCAGTAAATTGTTTAGAATGCATACGATTAAAGTAATGGCTAATAGCGTTTATTGTATAGCATCTACATTGGATTAGGCCGATGGCACAGTTTATAACAAAGTTTGAGAGATGCTCCAATGCTTGGCAATGATACTACTGCAATAGGAACATATTGACACGATGCACAGTGCATGGACACGCCCCTGATCGATTGAAACCATTCAGCACAATGCCGTGTACTTCACTACATTTTGTTTCATATCAGGACAACCGTAGCGTATATGCTACATAATTATTATAATTATAATTATAATTATATTTAGCTACACAGTGAATTAGAAATACATGTGTCCCTTCATTTCAAAGTTAAGATGATAATGAACTACTAAATGAAGTACCGAATGAAGAGGAATGTTTTCCACGTCGAAATTTACTGACTAGAATAATTCCTCACAATGAATCTTGTGTCCGTATCTCCTCCAATGAAAATCACTGGCCTTTAGTCATTTGCTTATACATGCAATCATACATGTATTTCCTGTACATACATGCAGTTGATTAGTCAATTGTTTAACTAGTTGCAATAAACTGATAACGTGATGTAAAAAAAAAATCCCTATGCAAATGTAATACTACGCAAATTAAAAAATACAGGAAATTTTATTTTATTTTATATTTTTAAATAGAAACTTGCTTTGGGTTTGACTAATATAGTCGTTGTCGTATCCCCTCCCATTATTCTCCAACTTATTCTCCTGTTACTTCCTCATATCTTGTTCCCACTGAATACTGTGGGTATCTTGCCACGCATCCCAGTTTAATAATTCTAATATACTTGCAGCATGCAGTTACAAGTACCCGGCAGTGTATAGCAAAGAATAAGATGGAGAATAAAGGATCTGGTTACGAGAACATGCAGCTATATATTAGACAAACACAAAGCGGCTCCTTATGTTCTTCTGTCATTCATATAACCATACACATACACATGTTGCACATACATGTATAAGTGCACGTTGCTAGGAACCGCCGGGATATAGTTATTAACATTCCGGATATCAGCCTCACCAAGCTGATTAAAAAGAAGCCAAAGGACCGGCCGGGCGTCAGTCGTTCTGATGCATGCATGCTTCCGTTTGTAGCTAGGAGAGAGATCTGATATGTTATTAATAAGTACATGTACCATCAGCATGCACTTTGCCTACATCCTTGACTCGGTAGTTTTACGTATTTAATCCAGATCCTGCAGTACGTATCAACGACCCAGGATATATACTTTAGATTAATTCATATAAATAAAAGTCTGAAGGAAAAGTTAATTGGATATAGAATATATCAATAAGTGTATAAGATCGTGAATGTTGGATAGCAACAAGAGTGCACAAAATGGCCAAGAAAATTACTAGAAATGCTAATATATTCGCGCTGGTGGTTTTTATGCTGTTCAGCAAATTAATTTATAAGTGCACATCCACTTATCTCCGTTATTAACGAGAACAGCGGCTCACGCACATGGATGATGACTACAGGGGCGGATTCAGGCATGTGACCTTTTCCATTGTGTTTTAGAGGATTCAGTATTTTCATTCAGTTTTACAAATTTCAATTTCCGTGAGTGGATATACTTTTTTCTGATTGCTAACTAAGCTAAGCGTCAGATGGCAATTGTAGGCCTATTTGCGAGCATGTCATTAATCATTCTAGACCATAAGTCGAAACTATATGCATACATGTTTAATAAACAAGCTTGATTGATTAATCTGTATGCGCGCGCGTTAGTGCTGAAAAATAAATGGAACAGAGCAGCATAGAGCTTCCGTGCCAAAGTGCGGGGGTGGGTTTTTTAATCATTTTCTATATATTAATATATGTAACCTCCTTTATTAATATTAGTGGCAGCAAAATAAGAGGAAGTATGCAATAGCTCTATGCGGCTTGATATGCTTTACTTTATGTTTTTGTATTCCGGTGTCATATATATATATATATATGGGACAGTATCCGCGAAACTTTCGTACGTTTTATAACATTATAAAACAATAGTGTAATAACGTTTGAATCACTATATCTTCCGAACGTTAAGCGTTATTGACATTCTATTTTCAGCACTTCATACTACACCATTTCTCTATGACAAAATACATTTTGGAGTCTTGCAGTTGCTCCGTACCAGCATTGCAACGTTCGATACCCCACCGGGTTCAAAGCCACCATAACTTTCGATAGGAGCAATCAAATCGCTTCAAATTCGGTTTGTAGGTAGAGAGGTCCTATACCTATCTACCTGTTCTGTTCGTTAATTTTTATGCCATCCGTTACAGAGATACAGTTGAGCAAACTACGTGTGCGTTTTCCCGCTTGATTCGCGCCAATGATATAACCACCGCCTCCCCATACATTGAGCGAGAAGCGGTTTGCCCAAATCATTGGCGCTAATCAAGCGGGAAAAAATGCACGTAGTTTGTTCAACTGTATCTCCATAACGGATGATATAAAAATTAACGAACAGAACAAATCGATAGGTATAGGACCTCTCTACCTACAAACCGAATTTGAAGCGATTTGATTGCTCCTATCGAAAGTTATGGCGGGTTTGAACCCGGTGGGGTATCGAACGTTGCAATGCTGACAAGGAGCAAGTGCAAGACTCCAAAATGTATTTTGTCATAGAGAAATGGTGTAGTATAAAGTGTTGAAAATAGGATGTCAATAATGTTTACTGTTCGGAAGATATATAGCGATTCAAACGTTATAACACTATTATCTTATAATGATATAAAACGTACGAAATTTTCGCGGATACTGTCCCATAAAATTATATGGGACAGTTCACGACAAAATGAGCCTTCGTATATATATATAAAATGTTATAAAATTCCCTTATGTTTGAATCGCTATAATTTCTGAACGGTAAAAGCTATCAACTTCCTATTTTCAGCACTTCATACTACGCCATTTCTCTATTGTAAGATACATTTTGGAGTCTTGCACTTGCTCCGTACCAGTATTGCAATGTTCGATACCCGACCGGGTTCACACCCGCCATAACTTTAGGTAGGAGTAATGAAATCGCTTCAAATTTGGTTTGTAGGTAGAGAGGTCCTATACCTATCGATTTGTTCTGTTCGTTAATTTTTATGTCATCCGTTACGGAGATACAGCGGCGCAAAGTTGGTACACGTTTCCCGCTCGAATCGCGCCGTTGTACGTGCGAGGCCCGCTTCCATTCATCAAAGACATGAATATGCAACTACTTCCTGTGGGCCGAGACTTTGATAACTTATAGCCACACCCATACTGCGCTAGCTAGATCTGATGGGTAAGTATTTAATGCATCGTCCCTGTCACAGTTGTTATTCGTTATCTCCTATGTAGATAACGGATATGGCGACGTCCACTGAAGACAACACGCTCGCAAGAGTTTCAATCGGCGGACGAGTTCGAGCGGTACGGATACGACGATCGATATTCAAGATACATTCGACGAGGTGGGGAGATTGAGAACGGTAGTGACGGCAGTTATACTACTGACGATGGTGGTTGTACATGCAGCCCCTAAATGACTAAGCCCTAGTCTCGTACCCAGACCCTGATTCCCACAGCTGCGGATGGACACCAGCCCCACCCCCACATATGCCTCACTGCATTGCAGCGGCCCCGCATAACCAACAGCAGACGCCACCAACCCGCACTACCTATGGAACCACCTGCCCATATCAGACCCTACACACGAGCCACAAACTAACCAGTGGGGTCAGCCTCCACAATGGTATACCAGTGGAAACACTGCTATCCCTCTCGCTGCAAATGGAGTTGGCAGCCCCCCACAATTTCAATCAAGGGAAGCCACACAAGAACTAAGCTGACTGTGTCCGGCAGTGTGGCCAGGATGTCACTTGTGTGTCACAGCTGTACCTAGACTGGAATGCCTTCTTGGGCCAGTGGTTTGGTCCTCTGGTTGGCCTAAGACACTACCGCACATTTGAGTTTGATCAAGACCACCCTGGTGTCATGAGGATGGAGACCTTGCCATCGGACACAAACCCCACCGAGGTAACCATGCTGAGGACTGGAGTGGCCATAAAGGACATACAGGAGGCTTATCAGAGCCAAGTGATGCCACCTGTTATTACCCCCAGTGGATTGTCCCTGACGCGATCACTGTACCTGTACGAGAAGGTGAGGGAATACGTTCGTGACCCCAAGAAAAGGGACAAGGTGTTGTCCAAAGCCTTCACAAAGCTCAGAGGCCAACTCTTCCTGTATATCCTAGCGGTAATGCTTCATCCCATGCAGTAGAAGAAAATGACAAACCAAGACCTTCCTCACTTACCTACAGTCTGCAGATGACACTCACAGTGAATTGCAAGGCAATAGCTGTGTTTCTGGCAGGAGGAAATGCAGACCCAGGTCTGAACTAATCCTTGCCTACCAATGCACTGTACATGTATGTCACAACAAGTATGCCAGTAGCCAGGCCTTGTCCCTGCACAAAATGAACACTCACAAGCAGCCTGCTGTTCCAGGTGATGAACACGGATTCCAGTGTTGACAAAGGAAGCCAGGATCCAGCCAAGCACAAGCCGCGAGGCGTACGCTAATATCTGAAATTGACAGGCCATTTTCCAGTTCGATGTGTGGCAAGACGTACGGAACCCCAGCCGCACTGTATACTCACAACAAGACCAATAATGGTTCATGACAAATGAACCATATTGTGAGATGCATGCTTTGTATGTAGTTTAAGGTCACCTCTGCAGTGTACACCATACATCTGTGTCATCAAAGGGTTACCTGTACACCATACATCTGTGTCGTTAAGGTGTTACCTCTGTACACCTTATGTACATGTATGGGTTGTTAAAGTATCACCTGTACAGTGTACAGTGTACACCATACATCTGTGTCATTAAGGGGTTACCTCCGTATACCTTATGTATGTGTCGTTAAGGGGTCACCTCTATACACCATATGTATGTGTTATTAAGGGGTTACCTGTACACCATACATCTGTTTCATCAAGGGGTTACCTGTACACCATACATCTGTTTCATCAAGGGGTTACCTGTACACTATACATCTGTGTCGTTAAGGGGTTGCCTCTGTATACTTTATGTATGTGTCGTTAATGCATTTGTTGTTAAAGGGTTACCTCTATACACCTTATGTATGTGTGATTAAGGGGTCATGTGTGTACCCTATACATCTGTGTCATCAAGGGGTTACCTGTACACCATACATCTGTGTCATTAAGGGGTTAACTCTGTATACCTTATGTATGTGTTGTTAAGGGGTCACCTGTACACTGTACATCTGTGTCGTTAAGGGGTTACCTCTGTAAACCTTATGTATGTGTCGTTAAGGGGTTACCTGTACACCATACATCTGTTTCATCAAGGGGTTAACTCTGTATACCTTATGTATGTGTTGTTAAGGGGTCACCTGTACACTGTACATCTGTGTCGTTAAGGGGTTACCTCTGTAAACCTTATGTATGTGTCGTTAAGGGGTTACCTGTACACCATACATCTGTTTCATCAAGGGGTTACCTGTACACCATACATCTGTGTCGTACCGAGACTGTATACCTTATGTATGTGTTATTATGGGGTTACCTATACACCATGCATCTGTGTCGTTAAGGGGTTAACTCTGTATACCTTATGTATGTGTTGTTAAGGTTTCACCTGTACTCCATACATCTGTGTCATCAAGGGGTTACCTGTACACCATACACCTGTGTCATTAAGGTGTTACCTCTGCACACCTTATGTATATGTATGGGTTGTTAGGGTATCACCTGTACAGTGTACAGTGTACACCATACATCTGTGTCGTTAAGGGGTTAACTCTGTATACCTTATGTATGTGTTGTTAAGGGGTCACCTGTACACCATACATCTGTGTCGTTAAGGGGTTACCTCTGTACACCTTATGTATGTGTTGTAAAGGGGTCGACCACCTGTACAACATACATCTGTGTCATAAAGGGATTTTTACTTTTCACGTAGTGGTGATGTAATCCATCTGATGCTGTGAAAATCTAGGTCTGGGTGTGAGACTAGTGACGACGGTGGTCCCATTTACACCCTGTACTTGTGTCTGCTGTGGGATCAAATCCATGGTCCCATTTACATCCTATTTTGGGGTCAAATCTATAGTCCCATTTACACACTGTAGGTGTATCCATTGTCGGGTCAAATGCATGATCCCATTTACACCCTGTACTTGAGTCTGTTTTAGGGTCAAATCTATGGTTCCATTTACACCCTAAAGCTGTGTCTGTTGTGAGAACAAATCCATGCTCCCATTTACACTCTGCATGTACTTGTGCTCAAATCCATGGTCTCATTTACACTCTGTTCTTGTTTCTATTGTGGGATATTTGTGGGATCAAATTCATGGTCTGATTTACACCCTGTGCTTTTGTCTGTTGTGACGTCAAATCCATGGTCTCATTTACACCCTGTACTTGTGTCTGTTGTGGGGTCAATTCATTGGTCCCATTTACACCCTGTACTTTTGTCTGTTGTGGGGTCAATTCATTGGTCGCATTTACACCCTGTACTTGTGTCTGTTGTGGGGTCAATTCATTGGTCCCATTTACACCCTGTACTTTTGTCTGTTGTGGGGTCAATTCATTGGTCCCATTTACACCCTGTACTTTTGTCTGTTGTGGGGTCAATTCATTGGTCCCATTTACACTCTGTACTTGTGTCTGTTGTGGGGTCAATTCATTGGTCCCATTTACACCCTGTACTTTTGTCTGTTGTGGGGTCAATTCATTGGTCCCATTTACACCCTGTACTTTTGTCTGTTGTGGGGTCAAATCCATGATCTGATGTACACCCTGTACTTGTGATTAAATCCATGATCCCATTTACACCCTGTACTTTTGTCTGTTGTGGGGTCAATTCATTGGTCCCATTTACACCCTGTACTTTTGTCTGTTGTAGGGTCAAATCCATGATCTGATGTACACCCTGTACTTGTGATCAAATCCATGATCCCATTTACACCCTGTACTTTTGTCTGTTGTGGGGTCAATTCATTGGTCCCATTTACACCCTGTACTTTTGTCTGTTGTGGGGTCAAATCCATGATCTGATGTACACCCTGTACTTGTGATCAAATCCATGATCCCATTTACACCCTGTACTTTTGTCTGTTGTGGGGTCAATTCATTGGTCCCATTTACACCCTGTACTTTTGTCTGTTGTGGGGTCAATTCATTGGTCCCATTTACACCCTGTACTTTTGTCTGTTGTGGGGTCAATTCATTGGTCCCATTTACACCCTGTACTTTTGTCTGTTGTGGGGTCAATTCATTGGTCCCATTTACACCCTGTACTTTTGTCTGTTGTGGGGTCAATTCATTGGTCCCATTTACACCCTGTACTTTTGTCTGTTGTGGGGTCAATTCATTGGTCCCATTTACACCCTGTACTTTTGTCTGTTGTGGGGTCAAATCCATGATCTGATGTACACCCTGTACTTGTGATCAAATCCATGATCCCATTTACACCCTGTACTTTTGTCTGTTGTGGGGTCAATTCATTGGTCCCATTTACACCCTGTACTTTTGTCTGTTGTGGGGTCAATTCATTGGTCCTATTTACACCCTGTACTTCTGTCTGTTGTGGGGTCAAATCCATGGTCCCATTTACACCCTGTACTTGTGTCTGTTTTAGGATCAAATGCATGGTCCTATTTACACTCTGTACATGTACATGTATGTGTGTCTGTTGTGCGGTCAATGCATTGGTCCCATTTACACCCTGTAATGGCCCAGGGTCCAATCAGGTCAACTCCCTCACTGCAAGCGGACAGAACCATTAATGCAAGTTTACTTAATAGCCCCACACTACATGTCCAGACAGTTAGCACCAGTGCATGGAGCAATTGCAGGTGGAGTTGTCAGACTGGCAGCAAGGGAGCAATCAGGTGCTAAAAAATTCTACAGGGTCATTGGGGGTCCCCACAATAATACAGCTCTCACACTGCAATAGGAATTGGCACCCCCCACTATATTAGGGGAGCCATGAACTGGATTCACACATGCCCCATTCACCCCCATGGCCCTATCTCCCACTATCTATCCTCCTCTACTGCAAGTTGTATCAGAGGCCCAGGCCATCCCCTACTCAATAGCACTCTCAGTCCCCACACGACCAGCCCTCCCACCCACCCCTAAACACCCCTCCAACATATGGTGTAATCGTACTACCAACAGGCCGGAGAGCTGCCAGCTGCCACATTACCAGGGTTGAATGGGGTCGTCACAAAACTAGACCTCAGTACATGTATGTGGAGTGGAACCTTGAACTGGAGCCGACCCCAAATACTGAGGCCAGCCACAATGGCCCTCTATCATAGCCCCACACAGCTCCTCACTGCAAATGCAAATGAAGCCACTACCTATGAAACATTAACCCCCACACTACAAGAGTACTTACTAGTAGGGGACCGGAACCATCGTGGAGCTACCAGCTCGCATTGGACAAATGGGGATACCACCACTGGAGCAGCCTCCAATTGTAGAGTGTACATGCCTACGTTTTTCTCTTCACACATTTTGTGTTGTACATGTAGATCTGAACTAGGTCTACTGTAGACATGTACATGTTTTGTAGAGTAAATTTTATCTGGTGTGAAGCCATGCTGTTAGGGGTGAATATACTTACCTGCCCTATCGGTACTGATTGCGGTGGGTCTGCACCCGTGGTGATGTATATAGACAACCAAGGCTTGCAGAGGGCGTTTTGCCTACTGGGGAACTACATACTGTAAGGCCTTACTGTACGCGAGTAGCAAAATATGTAAGTACCATTTTGAATGTCTCATAAATTGCATGCACAGTCACAGCTACAATGTGGCACGATGAAGACATCAGATTTCATGACCACACAAGTGGAGTTAATAGACCCTACAAATTTATTGGATTCATCAACTACGTTATACCTAGCCCTAGGCTGGTGTTTCTGCCAAAATGTATGTGCGCGGGTAGTGTATAGTGGCCGTGGGGCACAGGTGAAACTGGGTTACACTGGTAATGTCTGGTGACATCTCTGACAGTGCTGTGTGGTCATGAATTCTGACGTCTTCACCGTGACACATTGTAGCTGTGACTGTGCTTGCAATATATGTGACATTCAAAATGGCACTTATATGTTTTGCTGCTACATGTAGGCAAAACGCCCTCTGCAAGCCTTTGGTTGTCTATATACACCAACCACGGGTGCAGACCCACCACAATCAGTACCGATAGGGCAGGTAACTATATTCACCACTAACAGCATGGCTTCACACCAGAATGCACAAAACATGTACATGTACATGTCTACAGTAGTTCAGATCTACATGTACAGCACAAAATGTGTGAAGAGAATAACGTATACGCATGTACACTCTACAAATGGAGGCTGCTCCAGTGGTGGCATCCCCATTTGTCCAATGCAAGCTGGTAGCTCCACGATGGTTCCCCTACCAGTAAGTCCTCTTGTAGTGTGGGGGTTAATGGTTTCATAGGTACATGTAGTGGCTTCACGTGCATTTGCAGTGAGGAGCTGTGTAGGGCTAGGATAGAAGGCCATTGTGGCTGGCCTCAGTATTTGAGGTCGGCTCCAGTTCAAGGTTCCACTCCACATACTGAGGTCTAGTTTTGTGACGACCCCATTCAACCCTGGTAATGTGGCAGCTGGCAGCTCTCCGGCCTGTTGGTAGTATGACCCCACAACAGACAAAAGTACAGGGTGTAAATGAGACCAATGAATTGACCTCATAACAGACAAAAGTACAGGGTGTAAATGGAACCATGGATTTGAGTCCCTACAACAGACACAAGTACAGGGTGTAAATGGGAGCTTGGATTTGATCTCACAACAGACACAAGTTTAGGGTGTAAATGGGACCATAGATTTGACCCTAAAACAGACTCAAGTACAGGGTGTAAATGGGATCATGGATTTGACCCCACAACAGACACAAGTACAGGGTGTAAATGGGACCGACCCCACAATAGATACACCTACAGTGTGTAAATGGGACCATGGATTTGACCCCAAAATACACACATACAGGATGTAAATGGGACCATGGATTTGATCCCACAGCTGACACAAGTACAGGGTATCAATCAAGCTTGTTTATTAAACATGTATGCATATAGTTTCGACTTATGGTCTAGAATGATTAATGACATGCTCGCAAATAGGCCTACAATTGCCATCTGACGCTTAGCTTAGTTATAGCAATCAGAAAAAAGTATATCCACTCACGGAAATTGAAATTTGTAAAACTGAATGAAAATACTGAATCCTCTAAAACACAATGGAAAAGGTCACATGCCTGAATCCGCCCCTCTAGTCATCATCCATGTACGTGAGCCGCTGTTCTCGTTAATAACGGAGATAAGTGGATGTGCACTTATAAATTAATTTGCTGAACAGCATAAAAACCACCAGCGCGAATATATTAGCATTTCTAGTAATTTTCTTGGCCATTTTGTGCACTCTTGTTGCTATCCAACATTCACGATCTTATACACTTATTGATATATTCTATATCCAATTAACTTTTCCTTCAGACTTTTATTTATATGAATTAATCTAAAGTATATATCCTGGGTCGTTGATACGTACTGCAGGATCTGGATTAAATACGTAAAACTACCGAGTCAAGGATGTAGGCAAAGTGCATGCTGATGGTACATGTACTTATTAATAACATATCAGATCTCTCTCCTAGCTACAAACGGAAGCATGCATGCATCAGAACGACTGACGCCCGGCCGGTCCTTTGGCTTCTTTTTAATCAGCTTGGTGAGGCTGATATCCGGAATGTTAATAACTATATCCCGGCGGTTCCTAGCAACGTGCACTTATACATGTATGTGCAACATGTGTATGTGTATGGTTATATGAATGACAGAAGAACATAAGGAGCCGCTTTGTGTTTGTCTAATATATAGCTGTTCTCGTAACCAGATCCTTTATTCTCCATCTTATTCTTTGCTATACACTGCCGGGTACTTGTAACTGCATGCTGCAAGTATATTAGAATTATTAAACTGGGATGCGTGGCAAGATACCCACAGTATTCAGTGGGAACAAGATATGAGGAAGTAACAGGAGAATAAGTTGGAGAATAATGGGAGGGGATACGACAACAACTATATTAGTCAAACCCAAAGCAAGTTTCTATTTAAAAATATAAAATAAAATAAAATTCATTCCTGTATTTTTTTAATTTGCGTAGTAATACATTTGCATAGGGATTTTTTTTACATCACGTTATCAGTTTATTGCAACTAGTTAAACAATTGACTAATCAACTGCATGTATGTACAGGAAATACATGTATGATTGCATGTTAAGCAAATGACTAAAGGCCAGTGATTTTCATTGGAGGAGATACGGACACAAGATTCATTGTGAGAAATTATTCTAGTCAGTAAATTTCGACGTGGAAAACATTCCTCTTCATTCGGTACTTCATTTAGTAGTTCATTATCATCTTAACTTTGAAATGAAGGGACACATGCTTTTCTAATTCACTGTGTAGCTAAATATAATTATAATTATAATTATAATAATTATGTAGCATATACGCTACGGTTGTTCTGATATGAAACAAAATGTAGTGAAGTACACGGCATTGTGCTGAATGGTTTCAATCGATCAGGGGCGTGTCCATGCACTGTGCATCGTGTCAATACGTTCCTATTGCAGTAGTATCATTGCCAAGCATTGGAGCATCTCTCAAACTTTGTTATAAACTGTGCCATCGGCCTAATCCAATGTAGATGCTATACAATAAACGCTATTAGCCATTACTTTAATCGTATGCATTCTAAACAATTTACTGATTGGAATTCTTTTATTTAAAAAAATTTCTTCAGCATGCATAATTTCATTTGTATTTATTTGGCTCTTAACTTGCACATAGAAAAGACCCATTTGAGCCTTAAAACATGCTCCATCTCAACCGTATATCTGAGTAATATGTTACTGCTGTACTCCAATGATGTGTCTATTCAATTGATCATGCAACTAGATGTGTAGGAACACGACATGAATACTGGATTGGCATCATCTTGAATGCACCATAATTATTTGTTCTGTGTATTAATAAGGGGGATAGCAGTTATAGCCATCATTTGTGTCAGAAGCCGCATGAATAAAGCCAAACATCTAAAAGGAAGCCATAGCTCAAACACATGCACGTAAACATTAATTGAAATTATTCCTAGTAAACCGCGGTAGGCTTACTAGCAATGCGTATTGATTTCAAGTGTACGCTGTGATGTTGCCTAGCAATACCATGCTTATATGGAGGAAGCCGCATACATTTACGGTTGTGGTCATGATTTGTACGCCAGCAAAGTACATGTATGTAAATGTATGGCGCCGCTTGGAGTACATTGCACCCATTGTGCGTAGAGCAATTGAAATGGAAGAGTTTATACAATTTAATATTGCTTATAGAACACGGCTCCTTAATTTTCCTAGACATATTACATGCGCTTTTGTTTAAGAAAATGAAATACCAATGCATGAAAGATCTAGTTTTATCAATCAGATATATGTACTATGAGAAGAAATGCCTGAATTGTATGTATACATGATGAGTACAAGTGCACTTTACTTTGTTGTTAAACCAACGTACGACTCGGAAATACCCAGATATTACTATTATTCCATTTTGGTTTATGCACTACATTTAACATTGAGATAAATTTTTATCTCATGTCATCATTCGTACTTAGAATTTGTAATTCATAATTTAATCACTTTAATTACACAAAAACTAAACAAATCGACACGATTAGGATTTCAAGCCGCTAACTGCACTGACCGGGCATCGTCTAATTCATGCAAAGGAAATTTAGCAGGTAGTTTCCTATGCAACCCTACACCAATCTTCCTTCCTGATTTACCTCCGCATAATACATCCCAGGGCCTTATGAGTCCTCCTGATGCACTTAAATGCAATCGGCGGTGATGCCCCTTATAATAAATATAGTGTATATAACGTTTGATGTTCACTACTTTGGTCCATATCAGTCGTGTAGCTGCATTTCAAAGGCAACATTGTACCATGTCTAACCTTCTAAGTCTCCTTGTGCTGACCATCATAGGAGGTATTATATGTCACCCTATTCAAAGACGACAGGCTGATTCAACATGCCACGACACCATCACATCAGTATGCAGAGTACTATGGTATATGAACGACACGATAAAGCACTGTCCTAATGGAAGCGCATGCAACTCGACAGCCATGGGAAATATCCTTTCCGCGATAAGTAATGATTTTTCTGCATGGGTAAGTGTGCAATGATCGGAAATTGATTCTTGATGATTGATACATGTACGTGTATTTTTTATGCAGGCGTGTACACATTGCAACAAATCAAGTAGTTCAGTGGAGCAAATCTGTAACGTCACGTACGACCAACTGACAAATTTATATAATTAGAAACTTATTCTATTCTTCTGTTTGTACATGTAAATTGTGTTTCATTATAAAATTCCATGGACCGAGTACATTCTATATCATCCGATACAAATTTAGCCACTGTTATGATTACACTATCACGAATCATAATTTAATTGCGGAGATCGGTTTTTATACTTTATGATCACACAACGCGACCCGCGGACTCCGAGAACAAAAGATAATAAGAAGCTGCCAAAATTGGTCCGACCCCGGACCACTTTTGGTTGCTAAAATTGTTCCGGGTTGCCAAAAGTGATCCGGGTGAATCAACTTGCAGGAAACCGTTTTAAACGTACATTGCTGTATAGCGCGCTTTTAAAGCATCACTCACCAGTTCCCACATGCAGCAGACTCCAACTGAAACTTGCATGCACTTCTGATAATACAGGTTCAAGCGCAACAGTATAAAGAACATCCAAAGCTACAGCGGGCCCAGATCAGCAAAAGTTGAATTAGACTCTATACAAAAGGCGGGGTCAGCTAGCTTAATTCAACCATAAATGGACACTTTATTAAATGTTCTTGATTCAACCAATCTTAGTTCTACGCCTACACAGTGTATTAGACAAACACAAACATGGGCGCCCCCAGCATTTCTAGAAGGTTGGGGCCAGGATGAAGGTAGGAAGTATCATGGGGAAGCGCTGTAAGCACCCCCGACGTCGGGGTATCAGTTGTTTGTATATCAGTTTAAAGATCCCGAAAACTAAGCAAACAAAACGGCGGCCATGCAGGAGACCTTTTACAGGCTAAAGCAATAACTGTATATTGCTTGTACGTAAAGTTACAACAGTAGTTGATAGGTGGATGCTGGGAATTTTCATGCTAGCAAAAATGAATGATAACTATGATGAGATCTCCTCGGAACAGGTATTTTTCCATAACCTATGTAACGACCTGAGAGGTCATCATCACCTTAGTCAGCTGGTCAATCAACACTCCAGTGCAAGTTTAAGCCTGCCTGTTCTAGAACATTCTTAGCTATATTATATAACTATATAAGTTGTGCATGTGAGTGATGAATAGAGTTTTTCTGTATGCTGAGTTCTCTGCCTATTAAAGATTAAGTCTTGGTCTCGTTACACCAATACATGATTAATTTGTTTTATCATGGTTTGGAGTGGGAGTTAATAACGTTCACACTTTTAATATGTAACTTGTGTTTCGGCGGGCTTCTATATGTTCGACGCGCCGACCTTTTCCAATCAGTCAAATGCGTATTGACAGTACATCACTGTGTATTTTGCTGGTGTTGGATGTTGGGGACATTAATAGGGGTGTTAGGTGTAGGTGTCATTAATAGTGGTGTTGGGTGTAGAGGTCATTAGTGGTGTTGGGTGTAGGGGTCATTAGTGGTGTTGGGTGTAGGGGTCATCAATAATGCAAATAAATATACACTTGCATGGGTACGGGATAAACAATAACCGGACGGAAACAAACATCGGAGTGTCATGTGTTCATGTGGTACATATTACATACATACATGTATGACGTGAGTTACGTAACTAAACAATACACGACGCGCGTGACGTCGATAATTCGTCCACTCAATTTTCGCTTCGATGCCATCGCACGCATACGTATACGTAGTAATTCTGGAGCAGGGTTTAATGATTTATGATAAGGGGGCGCGCGCCATTGAGTCCCAAAGTGCCCTACCCGCCCCTGGGGATGCCTATGCAAAGCATCTTCTTTTTGTCTTCTGTTATCGGACCGGAGTCAGTGGGTCGAGTTGTGTAATCATAAATTAATCAAAACCGATCTCCGTATAATTCGTGTTGGTGGTGTTATGTATGCGAGATATTGGACCTTAAAGTAAAACATCGTAAAGGTGCCGGCATTGCACTGAAGTAGATAAATGGTATAGAATGTACTACGTTGGATTCTAACAATTTGAAATTAAACACATGTACAATTTTACATTTAAAGTTTGATGTTCACTACTTTGGTCCATATCAGTCGTGTATACGTAGCTGCATTTCAAAGGCAACATTGTACCATGTCTAACTTTCTAAGTCTCCTTGTGCTGACCATCATAGGAGGTATTATATGCATGTCACCCTATTCAAAGACGACAGGCTGATTCAACATGCCACGACACCATCACATCAGTATGCAGAGTACTATATGGTATATGAACGACACGATAAAGCACGCATGCAACTCGACAGCCATGGGAAATGTCCAGTCCGCAATGAGTAATGATCTTTCTGCATGGGTAAGTGTGCGGTGATCAGAAATTGATTCACTTTATTTATTATAAGGGACATCACTGCCGTTTGCATTAAAGTGTATCAGTATAGAATTCATAACGCATTGGGACATATTATTATTCAGGCAAAGGGAAATTGGTGTAGGGTTGCATAGGAATCTAGTTGCTAAATTTCCCTTGCATGAATTAGACGATGCCTGTCACTGCAGTTAGCGGCTTGAAACCCTATTAGGTAAATCCTGTTGATTTGCGTAGTTTTTGTGTCATCCGTTTTAGAGAGATAGAATTATTAAAATATACAAATAAGGCTTAAAGTCTAAAGCAAAATACGAATGATGACACGAATATACATAATCGAAAATGGTAAATTAGTAATAAACAAAAATCTTTGGGTTTAGCTGAGCTGTACATTGGTTTGACAGCAAAGTATTATATGTTATTAAGATTTTGTATACATACATTTCAGCCATTTCTTCACAAAGTAAATATATTTGATTGATAAGCGTGATCTTTCATGCACTGGAATTTCATATCCTTAGCGGGCAAAGATCAAACTCTTGCAATAAGTTTATGAAATTAATGACTGAGCCAGAAAGGAAAAAAAAAAAGCCTTATTTCTAAACTGTCTTAAATTATACATGTATAATCACAAGCTGATCGCTTCCATTTCAATTGCACATTCTCCGCATGTACATGTATACCTGTAAAACGGAGTTAAAAGCAAAAGTAGCATTGTGTGTCCTAAATCTCCCACAAAGGTACAAGTACATGTGTATGTACATTTACGTACTTTGTTGGTGTATTAATCATGACCATTACCGTAAATGCATTCCTCCATGTAAGCATGGTATTGCTAGGCAGCCTAAGTAAAATATCACTGTGTACATGTGAGATAAGCATTGCTAGGTAACCTACCGGGCCTTACTAGGAAGAATTTCAATGTTTACGTGCTTGCAGGCTTTGATTCATGCGGCTTCTACCGACACAATTAATGATCCTAACTACTCAGTCTCAATATGTCCATGTACATGCACGCAGATAAATAATTATGGTGCATCCAACAGAGACGATCTCATGGGCGCCCCCAGCTTTTCTGGAAGGGGGGGGGGGGGGGGGGGGGGGGGGCAGGATAGGGCAAGGGGGGCGCCATTTGATAGCCGTGAATACGTTGTCCGCTTTCGGCCGATTCAACGATCGAGCGGGGGGGGGGGGGGGGGGGGGACGCCCATGGATCTCAGAGTAGTCAAGACTGCCTCATACATCTTTGTTGACATATTGTCAGCATTCATATTGTCAGCATTCATGTTTTATTGTCAGCATTCATGTTTTTATGACGTTATGCGTACATGTATATGACATCGCTTCTTGTGCAACTTTCATACCTACTATGACGATCCACAGCATAACATTTGCTCTCAAACACTGACGATTGCCAAAATTTTAACATCAGCTGCGAAGCAACATTAATTTGCCGCCTGGTTATTGAGAATAACCACTACACCTGACCGTATATAAACGAATCTAAAAAAATAAAAAGCGCGGGGATGAAAACGCAGCTCGCATGCATGTAACTTTTTAATGCTAGGTATGTTCCTCTAGGTTGATGATTATGATTTATCGGGGGGGGGGGGGGGGGGGGGGGGTGCAGGGGCAGATCCAGGGTTTTGGGAAAGGGGGGGTCCAATAAATGTATTCAGAACTGGGGGAGGGTACGGGAGGGGACGTGCCCCCTCCTATGACAGCAAGGGGGTCTGGGGGAGCGCTGATAGCTCCCCCAGTGGGGTCTCCAGCCGCTTTTTGCTTTTGCGTTTATTTAGCATGAAATTCACAGTGATATCCAATACGAACATCAGCCGCTTGTTGCTTTAGCACTGACATGTAGTTCATAGCTCTGGTCATAGCATCTTGTACGGGTTCTTTCCAGGAGTGCGTGCAATGATTTGTGTTGATTGGCTGTGTTTCCAATCCCTCTATATATTATCTCTAGTTACATGTACAATGTAACCGTCAGTGTATAGCAAAGAATAAGATGGAGAATAATGGATCTGATTACGAGAAAAGCTATACATGTATATTAGACAAACACAAAGCAGCTAGCATTCATATAACCATACACGTAGCACATGTTACACATATAAGTGCACGTTGCTAGGATATGGACCCGCCGGGATCTAGTTGTTGAGATTCCGGATATCAGCCCGGCTCGCCAAGCTGACTAAAATTAAAGAAGCCAAAGGACCGGTCATCAGTCGTTCTGGTGCATACTGGCTTCCGTTTATAGCTAGGAGAGAGATCTGATATCTTAAGTACCATCTGAACTTTGCCTTGATAGTTTTGCGCATTGAATCCAGATCATGCAGTACGTATCAACCGTCCCATGATACTTTAAATTAGATTAATTCATATATAACTTGAAGTTTGAAGGAAAAGTGAATTGGATATAGAACATATCGATAAGAGAATGCGCATGCAAGATCATGAGTGTTGGATGGCAAAATGGGTGCAGAAAATGGCCAAGAAAATTTTAAAAATATATTCGCGCTGGTGGTTTTTATGCTGATCACCAAATTAATTTATAGGTGCATGCACATCTACTTATCTCCGTTATAAATTTGTAAATTTATACGACAACAGCGGCTCACTAATGATGACTACAGGGGCGGATTCGGGTGTGTGTGTAATTATCACCTTTAAACACGTGACCTTTTCCATTGTGTTTTAGAGCATTCAGTATTTTCATTCAGTGTTACTTTGCGAGCAAAACGGTGTATGTCATTAATCATACGAAACCATAAGTCGAAACTGCATATACATGTATGGATGTTGAATAAACAAGCTTGCATGATTGATTAGTTCTGAAAAATAAATGCAGAGCTTCCGCGGGGGTGGGTGGGGTTACTAATCATTTCCTACATGTATATATTAATATATATGTAACATCCTTTCTTAAATATTCCCCTGGAGGTTTTAAAAGTTCGTTTTGTACCAATAACAGCAGACTGAGCAGAGGCTTCGAAAATACCCTCCATGGTTCTTATAAGTGGCCCTGTTAGTTTCTGAAGAGAGACAGTTAAATGTAAATTTGCGAGTTTCCTGTTTCATGCATGTTTATAATTCCAATATGCAAACGGTAAAAAGCGGTTGGGGTTTTCTCCACAGGCCCTACTGGGAGTAGCTTAAAACGCTACTCGTGCTGGTTTGTAGGAGCCGTCACGTGAAAATTGGTCCGGGCAAACATTGGTTCGGGCGGACCACTTTTCGCTGCCAAAATTGGTCCGACCCCGGACCACTTTTGGTTGCCAAAAATGGTCCGGGTTGCCAAAAGTGGTCCGGGTGTATTAACTTCCTAGAAAATCGCTCCTTACGATGTGAATTCGAAGGTCGTATATGCATGTACTGTACCTGTAAAGGTATTTTATATAATTAGCTACACAGTGAATGTCTCTGATAGTCACAGTTAAATTATAATCACTGCACTTTATATTATTAAATCCTTGTAATATAATATATTGAATACATATACATGAACGAATGAATATAACTTCACATTACTAATATTGTTACTAAATGCATAAAACCTTGGAAACCTAAAAGAGAGGCACTTCAGGCCTTACAGTCAAGTTACCCTGGACAGGATGGCTCTGCAGTTGGCTCTCACTAAGGGTTGGCCTAGGCGGCTGTATATTCCAAAGATGGTCCTGGACTTGGGTTGGTTTAGCCTGGTGGAATAAATATTCTTTTGTCATTTGCCTATTCATGCAATCGTACATGTATTTAGGTTGAATGAGCTCCAAAGCGGTTAAAACAAAGCCCTATGCTAAAGTATTACATAATTCAAGTTCAAAATTCTAAACGCCATTGAATGCGAGGACCATATAGGTTGCAATCAGTGAAATGCCTACATGCACGTACATGTAGGCGCTTGTTCGATCTGTCATTAAAATCGTAATATGGCTGACTCGTGCCCACATTGGTATGCTGGAATATGATTGACAAGGGGAATGGGCCGGATCATGTTACTCATGCCTCAGAGCTCTGAATGTGTTACTTGCCTTTTGATGCACTGCTATTTGTCAATTTTTGCTATTCTAGAATACTGGTTAATCGTATGCATGCTAAACAATTTACTGATTGGAATTCTTTTATTTAAAAAAAAATTCTTCAGCATGTATAATTTCATTTGCATTTATTTGGCTCTTAACTTGCACATTTTATGTACTGCTGATGAGATAAAAATGAGTCAAAATGACCCGTTAGAGCCTTAAAACATGCTCCATCTCAACCGTATATCTGAGAATTATGTTACTGCCGTACTCCAAATGCGACATGAATACTGGCATGGAATGGCATCGTCTTGAATGCACCATAATTATTTGTTCTGCGTATTAATAAGGTGGATTGCAGTTATAGTCATCATTTGTGTCAGAAGCCGCATGAATAAAGCCAAGCTTCTAAAAGGAAGCCATAGCTCAAACACATGTACGTAAACATTGAAATTATTCCTAATAAACCGCGGTATAGGTTTACTAGCAATGCGTATTGATTTCATATGTACACTGTGATGCTGCCTAGCAATACCATTCTTACATGGAGGAAGCCGCATGCATTTACGGTTGTGGTCATGATTTATACGCCAACAAAGTAAATGCATGTAAATATACATGCATTGTAAATGTATATGTACATTTATGGGAGATTTAGCACACAACTTTTTGCATACCTCCTTAATAATAATATATAATAATAATAATACTTTATTTGGTAAATTTACACCAAAAAGGCAAGTAATGGCATTAGGAAATGCACTTATAAACTGCCTAAACTATTTATAAGGGAATAGTTTACAAAAGGGGGTAAGGTCAACATGACTCAGATGAGCTTTAAATGCACAGACGGAGGATGCAGACACCACTGAGTTGGGCAAAGAGTTCCAAATTGGTATGACACGTTCTGAAAAAAAGTTTAGACGAAAATTATGATGTGGTAATGATCTGGACTTGAGCTTAAAGTGGTTACCTCTGGTAAAATGAACATGAGAGTTGATAACAAAGAAGTCAGATACATCGACATCAACAAGGTGAAACACTATCTTGTAACACATCACTAGGTCAAAGAATACCCTGCGATATTCAAGAGATTGAAGATTTAAATTTCTTAGCCGAGTGCCATAATCCATATATGAAAGCTTAGCTCTTCTGCAAACAGCTCTAGTAAAGAAGCGTTGGACCTTTTCAATGGAATGAATGTCTTGATGAAGCCATGGATTCCACACCTGAGTGTTTGACTCAAGAAGTGGCTCCTTGTTACACATTGGTGCGCACTTAAGAACTGGATACTGTTATGGCGCCGCTTGCACCTATTGTGGGTAGAGCAATTGAAATGGAAGAATTTAATATAGCTTAGAACCTTACATGCACTTTTGTTTAAGGAAATGAAATACCAATGCATGAAAAATAGAGTTTTATCAATCATATATATTTACTATGAGAAGAAATGCCTGAATTGCATCTATACATGAATTTTACATGAATTTGAGTACAAGTGCACTTGATGTAAATTTGTGTTTTTATTTCGTTATAAACTGTTAAAAATTCAGTGGAGTACATTCTATTTCATCCGATAGTAATTTCAGTAGCCACTTTTATGATTACACCATCACGAATTAATTTAATAGCGGAGATCGGTTTGATTACTTTATGATCACACAATGCGACCCTGGGACTCCGAGAACAAAAGAAAATAAGAAGCTGCCAAAATTGGTCCGACCCCGTCCCCGGACCACTTTGGTTGCAACTCTCAAACTTTGTTATAAACTGTGCCACCGGCCTAATCCAATGCAGATGCTATACTGCTATTACTATTAGCCATTACAGGTATGCAAATGCGCTCAGCGGTATAAAGTAATCCAATGTAGGTGCTGTATAAAAGGCGATACCTGTAAAGGTATTTTTACATAATTAGCTGCACAGTGAATGTCTCTGATAGCCACAGTTAAATTAAAATCACTGCACTTTATAAATATTCTTTTGTCATTTGCCTATTCATGCAATCGTACATGTATTTAGGTTGAATGAGCTCCAAAGCGGTTAAAACAAAGCCCTATGCTTAAGTATTACATTACTCGAGTTCAAAATTCTAAACGCCATTGAATGCGAGGACCACATAGGTTGCAATCAGTGGAATGCTTACACGTACATGTAGGCGCTTGTTCGATCTGTCATTAAAATGGTAATACTGGCTGACTCATGCCCACATTGGTATGCTGGAATATGATTGACAAGGGGAACGGGCCGGATCATGTTACTCATGCCTTAGAGCTCTGCATATGTTACTTGTCTTTTGATGCACTGCTATCGTATGCATGCTATTGGAATTCTTTTATTTTCTTCAGCATGCATAATTTCATTTGTATTTATTTGGCTCTTAACTTGACATTTTATGTACTGCTGTTGAGATAAAAATGAGTCCATATCGAGAAATTGGCGGTCAAAAGGATTACGCGGTATTCGGTCATTGCGTAATTCAATGTCCATAGAAAATGTATGGACGCATTCAGTAAACTGCAGCTAACTGCAGAAATAAAAATTATATTGACTAGGTGCTCTCGGATTTGCTATGTGGGGATTATTTAGCATATTTTGAGTACTTTCATGCACCGTAGGTACCTATATCCGCACTCCCACATTAATTATGCGAAGGTTTCCAATGTCCATTCATTTTATCTCATTTACTTATTCAGTCATCAATAGTTTCCCAACCAAATGATATTTTCCTTAGGTGCCACCGGATTATATGAGAGTAATCAATGCACTTATATTTCATCATTTTTTCAGAGCTTAGGGCCTTCAAATCGCGCTTCCCTTGAATGGTTAGTGAGATACACCCCAAATCCAAAACGCATAATATCACGTGCTACTCTTTCGTCAGTTAGCCGTGCCCAGACCGAGCTGTACTGTAAGTACATGTAGTTATTAAAGATAATATGTATTGCATATTGATGTCTATAACCACGACCCCACCCACCACTATAATGTACACAACAACTTAACGTGCAAAATAACTTATTAACCGCTATTTACTGTAGGCAGAGAATAAGAGATAATCTGCTGTAGGTTCGGTACTTCCGCGGACGATTTCGAACGGTACGAAGACGACGATATCGAAGATCAATCCCACGAGGATATGACATGCAGGTTAAAGACCTGGAAGTCTGCCTGTGGACTGGATTCTATGGCAGAACTGAAGCCTACGTACTACCCCACAGGCCACAGCTAACTACTACGGAGGTACGGGAGTGCACGGACCCTATTGCAGACAGACAGCTATAAAGCTGGTACTATACTCTGGACTCTACGGCAGGCAGCGACGGAATACCCCTGGCCCATGTATGGAGTGAACTCTATGGCAATAAGCGATGCATGAAGAATCACACAGTTAACAGCTATGAACTCAAATCTATGGCAGACACCTAACAGCTACAGTGTATGGAGTTGGGGTGATCCCTATTGCACACAGCTATGAAGTACTCCATGGTAAGTAAGCACCTAAGAAATGAATCCTATGGCAGATACCCCACGGCTGACAGCGTGTGTGTGAGCATATGTGTGTGTGACTGTGTGTGTGAGCATGTGTGTGAGTATGTATGCGTGACTGTGTGTGCATGTGTTGTTGTGTTAGTGGCTATGAATCCTCTCTTCCGCTCTCTCTGTACATGTTAGTCAGTATGTACATGTATATGTATGCTAAGAATCAGTTCTTGTTACCTTGTGCATATGCACATGAATGTAATTGGCTAGTTTTGATGACATTCTGCATTATTTTCCACAGTACATCCAGCTATCAATACTCACCAATGGCAAGCTCTATTTACCCACTCCTCCCTCCCTCCCTCCCTCCCTCCCTCCCTCCCTCCCTCCCTCCCTCCCTCCCTCCCTCCCTCCCTCCCTCCCTCCCTCCCTCCCTCCCTCCCTCCCTCCCTCCCTCCCTCCCTCCCTCCCTCCCTCCCTCCCTCCCTCCCTCCCTCCCTCCCTCCCTCCCTCCCTCCCTCCCTCCCTCCCTCCCTCCCTCCCTCCCTCCCTCCCTCCCTCCCTCCCTCCCTCCCTCCCTCCCTCCCTCCCTCCCTCCCTCCCTCCCTCCCTCCCTCCCTCCCTCCCTCCCTCCCTCCCTCCCTCCCTCCCTCCCTCCCTCCCTCCCTCCCTCCCTCCCTCCCTCCCTCCCTCCCTCCCTCCCTCCCTCCCTCCCTCCCTCCCTCCCTCCCTCCCTCCCTCCCTCCCTCCCTCCCTCCCTCCCTCCCTCCCTCCCTCCCTCCCTCCCTCCCTCCCTCCCTCCCTCCCTCCCTCCCTCCCTCCCTCCCTCCCTCCCTCCCTCCCTCCCTCCCTCCCTCCCTCCCTCCCTCCCTCCCTCCCTCCCTCCCTCCCTCCCTCCCTCCCTCCCTCCCTCCCTCCCTCCCTCCCTCCCTCCCTCCCTCCCTCCCTCCCTCCCTCCCTCCCTCCCTCCCTCCCTCCCTCCCTCCCTCCCTCCCTCCCTCCCTCCCTCCCTCCCTCCCTCCCTCCCTCCCTCCCTCCCTCCCTCCCTCCCTCCCTCCCTCCCTCCCTCCCTCCCTCCCTCCCTCCCTCCCTCCCTCCCTCCCTCCCTCCCTCCCTCCCTCCCTCCCTCCCTCCCTCCCTCCCTCCCTCCCTCCCTCCCTCCCTCCCTCCCTCCCTCCCTCCCTCCCTCCCTCCCTCCCTCCCTCCCTCCCTCCCTCCCTCCCTCCCTCCCTCCCTCCCTCCCTCCCTCCCTCCCTCCCTCCCTCCCTCCCTCCCTCCCTCCCTCCCTCCCTCCCTCCCTCCCTCCCTTCAACTCCATCCTCGCCTCTTCCCTCCTTCCATGATCCTCTCCTTCCACTTTCCTTCATCAGAGGAGGCTCAGAGTGTTCAGTGACAAAGATAAGGACAAACTCAGCAAGGTGACCCACACATACTAAGTCTGAGAGGGAGGCATGACATGGAGGCCACCCTCACCTTGGAAATGGAGACAGAACAGAACAGGGACCAGTGGGGTGTCATGGAGAAGGCACAGAATTTGAACCAGGTCTGGGCACTGGTCACCACTTGCAGTAACCCTGTATAAGCCAGTCAGATACAGTGATATTAGCCCTTTAGTGACACGAGTTTTAACCCTGTAAAGACACCAATATCAGCATTATTCTCCAGAACAAATTTTTATTTGTATATGTCTAGTTGCCATGGTGATTCATGTCCTCCTACTCTGCTGCAAAACTCAAAGTCTGTTGTACATGTATGATGATTAATTAATATTGTTTGTTTTCCATATATAGTATGGAGGAGGAGAGGACACAACTACACCGAGTACTTCAAGGCCACGAGAGGAGGGAGACCTCACAAGGGAGTGCAGCCAGCGGGTGGGTGTGGTCAAGGGAGGTGGTAGCAGATGTGATGAGGCCAAATATTGTGGCATACAATTGTACAATTCCATGAGTGTTGTGTGTGTGTGTGTGTGTGTGTGTGTGTGTGTATTTGTGTGTGTGTGTGTGTGTATTTGTGTGTGTGTGTCTGCAATGTATGGTAGCAAGCACACCATGCATGAACATGAACTGTACAGAAAATGTCACACACTTTAAAAGGAGCACACCTTAAAGGGCATACTTTAAAAGGAGCACACCTCAATGGGCACACTTTAAAAGGAGCACACCTTAATGGGCACACTTTAAAAGGAGCACACCATAATGGGCACACCTTCCCCTACAAAAAAATCTTGGCATACATGTTCCAAATTCATGTGTGATATGTTGTTGCATGTGTTCCAGTTTTTCTAGAGCACTGTTGAACATACTTATGTCATTAAATTGCAGACATATCACTCTTCTAACTTGTACAGGTTGAAGAGTTTCTAAAACGCGTTCCCCAGAGAAGTTATAAAGTGGCACACCCCTTAGCATATTAGCGGGTATGCCTCATCGGGGAATCGCTTTTTAGAAACTATTCATCCTGTGCAAGTTAGAAGAGTGATATGCCTGCAGTTTAATGACATACGTGTACATGTAAGCATGTTCAACAGTGCTCTAGAAAAACTGGAACACTTGCAAAAACATATCACGCATGAATTTGGAACATGTCATGCCAAGATTTTTTCGTAGGGGATCTATTGCGGGATAATGTGCAGACAGCATTCTACATGTAGGTGCCATTTTTCCCTCCCCTAGGAAAGGTCCCCTGTACTGTTCGTTGGGAGTACCAACCTGATATCTGCAAAGACTACAAGGAGGCAGGCTACTGCGATTTTGAAGGTTGATGTGTCTGGTGTGTGCGGGTGTGTTATGTAGGTATGTGCTGGTGTTTGCATGTTGTGTTTGCCCATACACCAGCCTATACACCATACACCAGCCTAGACTCCATACACCAGCCTGTACACCATACACTAGCCTGTACACCATACACCAGCCTATACACCATACACCAGCCTAGACCCCATACACCAGCCTAGACCCCATACACCAGCCTAGACACCATACACTAGCCTAGACCCCATAAACCAGCCTACCATACACCAGCCTGTACACCATACACCAGCCTGTACACCATACACCAGCCTAGACCCCATATACCAACCTACCATACACCAGCCTGTACACCATACACCAGCCTGTACACCATACCCCAGCCTAGACCCCATAAACCAGCCTACCATACACCAGCCTGTACACCATACACCAGCCTTACACCATACACCAGCCTGTACACCATACACCAGCCTGTACACCATACACCAGCCTAGACCCCATACACCAGCCTAGACCCCATACACCAGCCTAGACCCCATACACCAGCCTGTACACCATACACCAGCCTGTACACCATACACCAGCCTATACACCATACCCCAGCCTAGACCCCATACGCTATACACCATACACCAGCCTATACACCATACACCAGCCTAGACCCCATACACCAGCCTTACACCAGCCTAGACCCCATACACCAGCCTGTACACCATACACCAGCCTGTACACCATACACCAGCCTGTACACCATACACCAGCCTATACACCATACCCCAGCCTAGACCCCATACGCTATACACCATACACCCAGCCTATACACCATACACCAGCCTAGACCCCATACACCAGCCTAGACCCCATACACCAGCCTATACACCTATACACCATACACCAGCCTGTACACCATACACCAGCCTGTACCCCATACACCAGCCTATACACCATACACCAGCCTAGACCCCATACACCAGCCTATACACCATACACCAGCCTATACACCTTACCCCATACATCAGCCTATACATCATACTTAAAAACCAGCCCATACACGTTCCTACATGTACATGTACCAGAATACTGAAGGCTTTTGTCATACTTGTACATGTACCTACTCTTAATCCTAAGATCTGCCCATGGTCTGTGCTGTGAATATAATAAACTTGAAAGGGGAACCCACAACCTTATCTGATGTTAGAGGCCCATCTACCTTGCCTGCCCTGAAGCTACATGTTAGACCTACCTCCTACATGGACCTACATAGGCCTACCCTACATGAACCCTTACATGGACCTACATAGGCCTACCTACCCTGCATGAACCCTTACATGGACCTACATAGACCTACCCTGCATGAACCCTACATGGACCTACATAGACCTACATAGACCTACATGTACCTACCTGAGTACTGAAAATTACTTGTGTCTTTTGTCTACATGTATTCCCTTCAAACTACATGCCCTTCTGTGCTGTGAATATAATTAAACATGAAAGGAACCCACAACCTTATCTGATGTTAGACATAAAATAAACATACCCTGTACATGTACCTGGACTTATATGTCCCTACCTAAGACTACCATATCTACAAGACCTACATGTACATGTGTACATCTATTTAACTACTGGCATGTACTTATGTACATGTAGGACTACCCTGGACCTACATGAACTTGGTTTTACCAGAGGGCGCACGAAAACTGGGGGGGAGGAGGGGATGTAGTCGAAGGGATACATTTGTACATGCCCTGTTGTGCTCCACCGCTTTGTTGACATTTGTCAGCAAGTATTCAGACTTTTTTTTTTTACGTATGACACAACATGTAATCTACTCGCGGGTATATGTAATCATCAAAGGAAGCGTGTGTGGCTGGGGGGGGGGGGGGGGGGGGGGCAATTGCTGCCAGAGGGGTGGCATTTCATATGCCATGGGGGAGGGGGGGGGAAGCTGGCCCCCCCCCACCCCACCCCACCCCCAAGGCTATGCTTGATCTGGGGCTGCATGGTTACTACTTAGACTTATCGTAAGTACTGAAGGTTAAGTGTTCATGTGTCTTTCCTCTTCACCTCCGTACCACCTACACTGTACTCCTTTTTAGTAGAAACCATACAGAGAAGTTACATGTATAAGTCATACAAACCACACACTGTGTGCAGAATGTGTGTGTGTGTGGGTGGGGGGGGGGGGGTAATGAATGACAGGGGCCTGTTGGGCAAGCACTAGTCCTGATGCCTTGGTTGAGCTTTGCATTCAACCTAATGGGAGGGGATGGAGTGTGCTTTGTGCATGGTGCTGAGGGGCTTTGGTTTTATGGTAGGGGCATTTGTTCTGATGCATAACCATCACTTTTTTCCTCTAGGTTTCAATATCAGGAGCTGCGAATTTGTTTAAATGTCTGTTTGCAACTGTTTCCACGGAGATGTGCTACCATCAAGTATCTATGATGCACTTATCTTTTTTTGTTTTGTTTGGTGCTCATCATATGACACTAGACTTGCTTGTAACTGTGATAGCCATCCGATGAGGAAGAAGCGCAGCAGGGTCTTTGTGGTTATTGTCAATTAATTTGTAAACGTACATGTAACTCAGTGATGGGAAAGGGCACGCAGCATGACCCGTAGACCTGATCACTACGGTAAATGTATTAACGTATAAGAAGTTCGACATCTTGACATGAAATAAACGTTTAAGATACGGGTTCTAGCTTGCCAATGTGTTCGGCTCTAGAGAAACGCCCACGCTGCCGGTCCGCCCATGCATCGTTTACATCTCCCATATCACATTGAGTCGATGATTGACTACGGAAGGGGCTAAGAGAAACTATAAATGTAATAGCATATGTCATAGGAAGTATCGCTTTATATTATCTCTGCTTTTACGATATGTTGCCCGCGCGATGATCGCGATCGAGGCATCATGGCAATAATGTATTGCTGCATAGAAAGGTGGCATAAAAAGTGCTGGTGGCGTGACGTGCACAACGGACGCTTCACCAATATTGAAAGAATGGGTAAATATGCATGGCGGATCAGTATATATGATGACATGTTGGGAGTTGGGACTCGGTCTCCCGTCGTGAACTACTAGTAATTGCGGACCGGCCACTTTGGACGAAGCCGACATCATCCCTATGGCTTTCGGTCATCTGCGGTGCGTGTTCAATCTGTGTTTACGGGAGCTACAATTAGTAAGTAATACGTCATCGGCTTTGTATGCGTCTCGTGAGCTAGGCCATTAATTAAAAACATTATTGATAAATGACATAATTGTTAATAAATGTTACGTAACATGTCTACTTCACGAATAAATTAGTGCGGTAGAAATTAATTTTTTGTCTTGATTTTTGTACAAGAATGGCTCATGATATAAATCTATAAATTACAGATTCACAATCAGACCGATTTATCGTACTTAGTACATGTGTTTAAAAATCAATTTGAAAAAAAGTGCTAAATGTCCGCCTATGTATGGGCAATTTCTCCATATGCAAAATGACCCGTTAGAGCCTTAAAACATGCTCCATCTCAACCGTATATCTGAGAATTATGTTACTGCCGTACTCCAATGATGTACACAGCAAAAAAAGTTAGGTGGATTTCACTCAAAACGGCTTACTATATCACTCAGAATCAGGATTTGGAGTGATATCGTTGGCCGTTTCACTAAACTTTTTTTGCTGTGTATCTATTCACTTGATCATGAAATTCACAACTAGATATGTAGGAACACGACATGAATACTGGATTGGCATCGTCTTGAATGCACCATAATTGTTTGTTCTGCGTATTAATAAGGTGGATTGCAGTTATAGTCATCATTTGTGTCAGAAGCCGCATGAGCTTCTAAAAGGAAGCCATAGCTCAAGCACATGCACTTAAACATTTAAATTATTCCTAGTAAACCGCGGTAGGCTTACTAGCAATGCGTATTGATTTCAAATGTACACTGTGATGTTGCCTAGCAATACCATGCTTACATGGAGGAAGCCGCATGCATTTACGGTTGTGGTCATTACTGGTACGCCAACAAAGGACATGTATGTAAATGTATGGCGCCGCTTGGAGTACATTGCACCCATGTGCAGTGTGCGTAGAGCAATTGAAATGGAAGAGTTTATACAATTTAATATAGCTTAGAACGCGGCTCCTTAATTTTCCAAAACATTTTACATGCACATTTGTTTAAGGAAATGAAATACCAATGCTTGAAAGATCTAGTTTTATCAATCAGATATGTGTACTATGAGAAGAAATGCCTGAATTGCATGTATACATGATGAGTACAAGTGCACTTTACTTTGTTGTTAAACCAATGTACGACTCGGAAATACCCAGATATTACTATTATTCCATTTTGGTTTATGCACTACATTTAACATTGAGATAGATTTTTATCTCATGTCATCATTCGTACTTAGAATTAGTAATTCATAATTTGATCACTTTAATTACACAAAAACTAAATAAATCGACACGATTCATCCAATAGGATTTCAAGCCGCTAACTGCACTGACCGGGCCTCGTCTAATTCATGCAAGGGAAATTTAGCAAGTAGTTTCCTATGCAGCCCTACACCAATTTTCCTTCCTGATTTACCTCCGCCTGAATAATAATACTTCCCAGGGCCTTATGAGTCCTCCTGGTACACTTAAATGCAATCGGCGGTGATAATAAATATATAATGTATATAAAGTTTGATGTTCACTACTTTGGTCCATATCAGTCGTGTAGCTGCATTTCAAAGGCTCTAAGTCTCCTTGTGCTGACCATCATAGGAGGTATTATATGTAATCCTATTCAAAGACGACAGGCTGATTCAACCATCACATCAGTATGCAGAGTACTATGGTATATGAACGACACGATAAAGCACTGTCCTACATGCAACTCGACAGCCATGGGAAATATCCTTTCCACGATAAGTAATGATTTTTCTGCACGGGTAAGTGTGCAACGATCGAAATTGATTCTTGATGATTGATACATGCGCATGTATTTTTGATGCAGGCGTGTAAACATTGCAACAAATCAAGTAGTTCAGTGGAGCAAGTCTGTAACGTCATGCACGTACGACCAACTGACATATTTATATAATTACAAACTTATTCTATTCTTCTGTTTGTACATGTAAATTGTGTTTCATTATAAAATTCCATGGAGTGCATTCTATATCATCAGATACAAATTTAGCCACTTTTATGATTACACTATCACGATTTATAATTTAATTGCGGAGATCGACCCGCGGACTCAGAGAACAAAAGATAATAAGAAGCTGCCAAAATTGGTCCGACCCCGGACCACTTTTGGTTGCTAAAAATCGGTCCGGGTTGCCAAAAGTGGTCCGGGTGTATCAACTTGCAGGAAACCGTTTTAAACGTATAGCGCGCTTTTAAAGCATCACTCACCAGTTCCCACATGCAGCAGACTCCAACTGAAACTTGCATGCACTTCTGATAATACGCAGGTTCAAGCGCAACAGTATAAAGAACATCCAAAGCTACAGCAGGCCCAGATCAGCAAAAGTTGAATTAGACTCTATACATAAGACGGGGCAGCTAGCTTAATTCAACCAAGGACACTTTATTCAATGTCCTTGATTCAACCAATCTTAGTTCTACGCCCATGGTGGCTATGGAGGCCAGGTCTGGTGCTTGTTCAATGCTCATTGCTGTTTGAGGTCATGCAGAGAAGGTGAGGATGAATTTGATGTAAGCTCCAATCAGAGTCAATAATAATTAAATGATTATGAATCTTGACGCATCTCTTAATTTGTACTTAGGTAAAGCCCCACTCAAAAAAGATAACAGCATGCCGGACTTCCGTATACGTCGCCATACATACATTGTATAGTTGTCATTGAGGATGTATATATAATTAGGTATAAACAGCCGGATTATGGAGCTATAGAGAACATCAACCGCAAAAATCCGTACTGAGTCAAGCTCCTTTAGCAACGGCAAGGATTGATCGATCAATTGCGCTAGCTGTGTCTGGAATTCGAAAGCCCTGGATCGTAGGAGTCCCAGCACAAAATGATGCATGAAATGTTGAAAATGAATATAAATATATATATATAATTATATATTTATTATTTTATTGACATGCTCGCATGCATGTGTAGCTTTAATTAGAGTCGTTAATTTACATAAAAGCAAAATGCAGAGGCATGACATCATACACATGTATTGTAGTGACATGTAGAGATCCACTATTCATATTAATCACATGCACGGTACTTTTATATTTATAATATTATGTACGCGGCTACATACATTATCCTATTTCCTTGTGTCACATTAGGCCACTCCAATAAGATTCCTTGTTTCCCATTTCAATAGGACATACAAGGCATGCGGGCGGGCGGTTCATTATTAATTATTCATTATTATAAATCGATACATATAGTACATGTATTAAACTCAAACCACAACCTACACGTTATGCAACGTCTTTAATATTAAAAAAAAGGTTGCCCTCACACAGTAATAGGTTAAACAAAACTAAAGAAGCTCTTTGCGGAAGGATGTTCAACAGCTCACACGCCCACTTGAAGATTCGATGCGAAGCACGATCATGTAACGGAACGTGACGTCATGCATGTCACGTAAATATACATGTATATCGTTTCTTCCAATCCCTTTATTCTATTATCTATGCTCGTGCCCACCTCCGCTTTAACTAAATCTATCTAGGACTCTATAGATGTGCTTGGAAGACGTGGTCGAATAGAATCTACGAAAAAATCGCGAAATGAGTGTTCTGCTTTCTAGACAAACACGAGTTCAAGATAGTCATTTTTTATGTCTATGATTAATATAATGGATGTTACGTGACGACACGTGATCTATAAATGAATGTATAGCATCTACATTGGATTAGGCCGATGGCACAGTTTATAACAAAGTTTGAGAGTTGTTCCAATACTTGGAGATGATACTACTGCAATAGGAACATATTGACACGATGCACAGTGCATGGACACGCCCCTGATCGATTGAAATAATTCATTACAATGCCGTGTACTTCACTACATTTTGTTTCATATCAGGACAACCGCAGCGTATATGCTACATAATTATAATTATTTTTATTATTATCGAGAGTTACGTTAGTAAATCTCATATAGGATTTGACCTGATTATGAATGTCATTAAAAAACGGGACCCGCTTTTAACGGGACTCTTATCAATCGGATAGCTTAGCTCTTTGTCATCGTCGAACAAGCAGTCCAAAACGAGCAGTTTCGCGTTTGTTTGATGTCATAAAACCGCGTGGTTGTGGAGAACAAAACCTTTGTTTAAACTCGTACCCAGTCCCACCGTATTTCTCGTTGTTCTTCTTCTTCTTGACCACGCATAACTCGAGATAGGAATACTTCTAAGAAATGAAAATCACACCAATAGCTTCAGAATTCATTGGCATTCTCGCTTCAGTGGTCAAAATGTATCGAGGTTACATTGTATATATCGGTGGTAAGTACACTACATGTACATGTAATCCAATGTGAACGGTCTGGGCACTACACCTATTAGTGGTAATTAACCTAGTGAAATTGTGGCACGGCACTACCACTATTTACTCGAGCCAGAACTAACCGGTGAAGTCTTCACCGGAACCTCGAGCCTAAACTAAACTTTAAAGAGACAACGATACAACGAACATTCAGCGACCATGAAGAGTGCAGAACATCGGGACGATTACATCGCTTCTCCTTCGGCAAAAAGAATGCGATTCCAAGAACGCACGACCGACAGCCAAACATGCTGCTGGAAAAAATGCTACCGCAGGGGTAATAGGCTTGGAAAGCTACCAAAACCAATAGGTACGCTCGAATTCAACTGGGTTTGATGTACATCAGTCAATTATGGTCTCCGCCACCCCCCCTAGTACGGGCACAGAACGGGCATTTGGACGGGGATTGACTAGGATTTTTGCCCCAGGGGAATTATTCATGATGTCGCATGGCGCAGGAAATTTTATGCGGGCGTCTCTTCTGCTGCTCCACATAGTATGTGGGGGATTTGAATGGCTAGAATGCCCAAGGGGTTGGGGATTTGAAAACCGCAATCTTCAAATCCCCACCTTCGCCCCATCTGTGCCCGCACTGGGGGGCCGGGACTGGAGTGGGAGACCATTGATAGGTGCATAAACTATAGCAGTAGAGGTCAGAATTCATTGTTACGTGGGAAAACTTGTTAACCTTGCCCTGTCATCAATATATAAGAGGTCTGCCCAGGTCAATTAACAGTTTTGACATGGCTTCTATTTATACATGTACATGTATTTTTGTAGATACATGTAATTGTAATTTCATTGCATGTGTTCATTTTCTGTACCTATTAGCTTCTCCCTGTATGAACCAAACAAAGCATACTGAGGGAATATAAAGGTAGCCTAGTAGCATTCTGTTAAATGGGCTAATTATAAATGATGCCTTTTTCAAAATCCACCCATGGTTAGCACAAAAGGTCAGCTGTTTGTGAAGTTAGTGCAGGTGCTTTGCTTAACAAGGCTGCATAGAATAAAATAGGTGAATTTCTACATGATATTCGTGCTATTGATGCAATCAAAGTCACAGAACCTTTCTTTTGTGATGCCTCTTACAACCACATAGGGAAGCTTGGTACCCTAATGGTAAGTGTGTGTAATGGCAAATGAGATACCTGCATACCCTTATGTACCCTACTCCTCCCCTTATACCTACTACTACCCCTACCCCTCCCAATACCTACCACTACCCTTACTATTACCCCTACTCTTCCCCTTACCTACCACCATGGGCGCCCCCAGCATTTCTGGAAGGGTGGCGCCAGGATAGGGTAAGGGGGCTCCATTTGACAGCCAAATATTACTATGGGGGTGTTGTATGCTTTAGGCCGATTCAGCGGGGGGGGGGGGGGGGGGGGGGGGGGGGGGAGGGCATGGCCCCCCCTTGGGGGCGCCCATGACCTACTCCTCCCTTTACCTACTACATGTACTACCTCTATCCTCCCCTTACCTACTATTCCCTGGTGCATGGAGTGAGGTGACCTCAATGGTCACGTGTGTAATGATGAGGAATTCACTGATACACTACTGTCAGACTATGAAACATATCTACATGGATACTGTTCACAAGTTGAGTTGACACAGATCTCTTTAATTTACGTAACACTCAGGGATTTACCGCTCCCACCCCCTATCCACCCCCTACCCACCCCCTGGTTTGCCCCTAATTTGACTAATCCACCCCCTGGTTTATATGTGCCATGTCAAAATAAAACTGCATTTAATGGTGCAGAGGGAAGGCTTTTATTTTTGCCCACTCCCAATACTGTTATACATGTATATTCCGAAACCCACCCCCTGTTGCAAACTTGGCCATAAATCCCTGTCATGATCAGTGTTACTCTATGGTATCATAATTGCAACGTAGGAGGATGGTCCTTTTTGCATTTTAAAATGCAAAGTATTCTCTTTCCACTATTGGGGTATACATGTATGCATGTAAGATTAATAGTGATGAAATGTCTGTTGCTAAGTGAATATATTTAGATGTAGCATTGATAGCAAGAATAAAAAGCAATGAAACAAGTAAATAAAAACATTCTCTATGAGAAAGTTGGTGGTATATAGGATTTGAAGGCAATAGTGGTGTAAAAAGTAGGGAAACAAGGGTTGAATGATAAGGAAAAACGAAATAGTCCTATATTTAGCACATGCATGAACAATGTATTGTCCTACAATGTGTGCTGGGCTAAATATAGGACTATTTCGTTTTTCCTTATCATTCAACCCTTGTTTCCCTACTTTTTACACCACTATTGCCTTCAAATCCTATATACCACCAACTTTCTCATAGAGAATGTTTTTATTTACTTGTATAATTAGCTACACAGTGAATTAGAAAAGCATGTGTCCCTTCATTTCAAAGTTAAGATGATAATGAACTACTAAGTGAAGTACAGAATGAAGAGGAATGTTTTCCACGTCGAAATTTACTGACTAGAATAATTCCTCACAATGAATCTTGTGTCCCTATCTCCCCCAATGAAAATCACTGCACTTATATTCTTTAGTCATTTGCCTATACATGCAATCGTACATGTATTTCCTGTACATACATGCAGTTGATTAGTCAATTGCTTAACTAGTTGCAATAAACCGATAATATAATGTAAAAAAAAATCCCTATACAAATGTAATACTGCACAAATAAAAAAATAATAATTGCATCTCAGAGGAATGAATTTGTTTTAAATTCTTTTTTACTATTGTCTGTCTCAAGTACTAAGAGAGTTGTATGCTGCTAATTTGGAGCTTTGTATCTTGTCAATGGTATGAAATAGTCTCATGCTAATTTATACACATATAAACCTGTCACTTGTCACTAAATATCACTTTTTGGGTGGTCCAAGGTATGCTAGATACCGAAGATATAAAAATTTCTCTGGCAGATATCAAGTTTTTACGATATTTGAGCTTAATATCTACACGTACATGTAACTCCTGATTCTTTTATCTCAAAAGCGTCAAAATTGAAATCCATGTTTAAAAGTAATGTGGTTATTCATATCTTCTTTTCGTTTCAGTTTCAATAAACTATTGCTGAGTTATAGGTTTGAGAACATCAAGTAGACATTACGCGGTACATCTTATTCTCCTGTTACTTCCTCATATCTTGTTACCACTGAATATACTGTGGGTATTTTGCCACGCATCCCAGTTTAATAATGCTAATACTTGCAACATGCAGTTACAAGTACCCGTCAGTGTATAGCAAAGAATAAGATGGAGAATAAAGGATCTGATTACGAGACTGAACAGCTATATATTAGACAAACACAAAGCATCTCCTTATGTTCTTATATACATACACATGTTGCACATACATGTATAAGTGCACGTTGCTAGGATATGGGACCGCCGGGATATAGTTATTAACATTCCGGTTATCAGCCTCACCAAGCTGATTAAAAAGAAGCCAAATGACCGGGCGACGGTCAGTCGTTCTGATGCATGCATGCTTCCGTTTGTAGCTAGGAGAGAGATCTGATATGTTATTAATAAGTACATGTACCATCTACATGCACTTTGCCTAGCCTAGACTCGGTAGTTTTACGTATTTAATCCAGATCCTGCAGTACGTATCAACGACCCAGGATATATACTTTAGATTAATTCATATAAATAAAAGTCTGAAGGAAAAGTTAATTGGATATAGAATATATCAATAAATGTATAAGATCATGAATGTTGGATGGCAACGAAAGTGCAGAAAATGGCCAAGAAAATTACTAGAAATGCTAATATATTCGCGCTGGTGGTTTTTATGCTGTTCAGCAAATTAATTTATAAGTGCACATCCACTTATCTCCGTTATTAATTAGTACGAGAACAGCGGCTCACGTATACATGGATGATGACTACAGGGGCGGATTCAGGCATGTGACCTTTTCCATTGAGTTTTAGAGGATTCAGTATTTTCATTCAATCTTACAAATTTCAATTTCTGTGAGTGGATATGCTTTTTTGTGATTGCTAACTAAGCTAAGCGTCAGATGGCAATTGAAGGCCAATTTGCGAGCAAAACGGTGCATGTCATTAATCACTTGAGACCATAAGTCGAAACTATATGCATGCATGTTTAATAAACAAGCTTGATTGATTAATCTGTATGCGCGCGCGTTAGTGCTGAAAAATAAATGGAACAGAGCAGCATAGAGCTTCCGCGCCAAAGTGCGGGGGTGGTTTTTTTAAATCATTTCCTATATATTAATATATGTAGCCTCCTTTATTAATATTAGTGGCAGCAAAATAAGAGGAAGTATGCAATAGCCCTATGCGGCTTGATATGTTTTACTTAAAATGTTTTGGTACTCAGGGCAGTTAAGGCCTGGGTATCCTGTACATTGACATTATGTAGTGAAACTTTTTTATTTGATGACCAATAATTATAGCTTTTATATCTTTGGATAGCCCTGATTGAGACCTACACTTTGATATATACTATGACGCAATTACCTCACGTGATACTGCTAAGGATTATTAAACTCAATTAAAATCTTACCTACAAACGCGGTGATGATGCCAAGGTATTTATGATTCGTGATTACACGAGTATGAAGATCAGTACAACTAGAATACATTTTCTAAAAGACAATCGAAAATTCATCTCTGATGGGAAAATAATTAAACTAAAGCTCTTTCATCGCCGCCATTTTGGCCGCTTTATTACAATTATTTAGCATAGCAAAGCTATTGGCAACTACGTCTAACGGCCAAATTGTGTGTAAGTGACTGTTAGATGGTACCAATTTATAATATTCATTGAAAAGGTTCCGCTTCATCATAGCGTTTTCTATTATCCTTTATTAACTTAATTTCAGCGCGCGCCGTACGTTGATATGGAAACAGAAGATTGCACGTATGGCGGGATTTTGCTGCTGCTGTGCATGTATGAATGTTTGAAAGCCAGTCTATGTATATATATTACGTACACCACAATGAATAAGTTGTTTGTTGACTGTGGCTTTGCTCAGGTTGCCATCAGAGAGCTTTCTGTAGCCACACACACAGACACACACACACACATGCATGCACACACACGCACACACACACGCACACACGCATGCACACACACGCATGCACACACACGCACATGCATGCACACACACACACACGCATGCACACACGCACACAGTGACACACACACACACAAACACAGAGTAGGGCAGGACAAAAATAGACATAGTGACGAGAGCAAACAGGTTCCAGACTGTTTCTCCTGATTTTGCTGCATCAACATACTATTCTGTTAAAAAAAGGACAACACTTCAGCAATTCAACAAGCGGTGTAAAACCATATCATTCAAAGCTTTAACCTTTAATCTCCCGTCGTCCTACGCGTAGGATTAGCGTCCTACGCGTAGGACGTGACTAGATTCTGTATTATAGGTTTTGGAAACAGCTTTTAACGGCATAAATATACTTCAAAATATAGTGCAATGGTAATAGAACTGTAATATAATTTTTTCTACTGCTATCATAGCATCTATCATGCAGTCCATCACTTGGTATTTGATGAAATTGACTTTCTCTGCGGTTTAGTTAAAAATGGCGAAGCCGATTACAGTTGGAATTGCAATTGTAGGGAAGAATAAATAAACACTTGGAAAGCTTGGAGTGGTTGAGCAGGTATCTGGCAGAGGCCACAGCAAAAGATTTGTTATAAAATGGAGGGATTCAAGCACTACAACAGAATCAAGCCGGGGTATTTGTTTACCTAGCGTTTTTGAAGAGTCAAGGAGGTTTGTAGAGGCAAGGGGTAATAAAAGGCGTACTGAAAGTGAAGAAGAAGATATGGACATGCAATCTGCATCTACTGATGATGATAGCTATGAGGAGAGTGATGAGTCCTGTGCAGAGCAGGTAGAAGAAGTTCCGAGGTTGGTACCGTGCGCTAATTGAGCACCCGCCCCCAGATGTTATTCGTATTGTTTTACACTTTTATAGTGATGATACGGCCGTCACTGAAGGTAACAGGCCTACCCTGTCACCTCATGGGCGCCAATGGACACCAAGAAAAGAGTTGTTAATTGACCCTGGATCAAAACACAATGTCCACAGTCAGTGCTAGATTTAGATGGCCAGAAGCTCAAAGGGGAATAGGATCAAAGAAAGAAGTGGATTATTTTTATCAATTTTATCCTGTTCGAGGAATTGGGAAAACTTTGGAATACACAAACGTGAACATGCTCATACACAGCTATATTCCACTTACCAAAGGTGAATTTTTTAAGTACCTTGGGTTGCGACTTGCAATGGCATGTGAGCCTAAAAGGGGAGCCATCCCTGTGTATTGGGATGAAGGTTTACAGCCTGGCACAATATACAGTGGTGCAAGCTTTGGTGAATGCTTTGGGATGTCTAGACATCGATTTGAGAACATTACTCAGTGCCTTTCGTCACCGGCTTGAACTTGTAAAGCACTCACCAGCGTATTCTGGTACCAGAGGACGAAAGCAGCGTACTGAAATGCAGAATATGCTCTGCTACATGTAAATCATCATATTACTGTGTTGGTTGCTTAAGAGGGAAAGACAATGACCTATACGGGTGTTGTGAACCAGCAACAAGAGACTGTTCTAAAAATCACCTAAAGATGTTAGGGTTTGCATAAAACCTAGCACAAACCAACATTGAAAACATGATTGTGTGACTGTACATGTGGTAATTGGCTTCAGGTGGTGTTTTGAAAGTAAAGTATGTATTCAAAAAATAAGAAAACATTTCGATACAAACATACGTAACATTATACTATTACAATATCAACGTAGAGAGATGTCAAACAGTTGCGATTGAGGGTTGCCCCATCATCAAGTTGAAATGCACTTGTCCAATGTAGCTAAAACGTGTTGTCCTGTAGAAAAGACTGGGAAGTACACATATAAACTAAATATGCAAATCTCTTTTTGAGACGTGTTTCTTTGTATGGTTGTACCACAAATGTTTCATGGAAAATTTCTATGCTGACAATTTATACAGTGGCACACACATCAACCTCCATAAAACATATTTAAAAAGTTACACATGCCGTACATTTTTCTGTAACTATGAATTCTTTTCTATTATGCATTTTTAAGAACCGCATCTGTTGTTTTAGATAATACGGACCAAGGGTGTGGTATAAAAATAATCTAACAATTGGTAAAATAAGTGCATTGGCACATGAAACAATGGTAGATATATGGGTACAAGATAGTTTCATTTGAATTTAGGAGAAATTATTGCAATATTAACTAAATATGCAAATTGCATTGAGACATAAAAATGATGTTTCTTTCTATGGTTGTACCACAAATGTTTCATGAAACTTTTCTATGCTGACAATTTGTACAGTAGCACACACATCAACCTCCATAAAACATATGTAAAAAGTGACACATGTAATACTTTTTTCTGCTACTATGAATTTTTTTACATAATGCATTTTTAAGAACCGCATCCGTTGTTTTAGTTATTATGTACCAAGGGTGTGGTATAAAAATAATCTAACAATTGCTAAAATAAGTGCATTGGCACATGAAACAATAGTAGAAATATGGGTGCAAAATAATTTCATTTGAATTTAGGATAAATGTTTAAATTTTGGTCCTACGCGTAGGACCATTACCTGGAGAATTAAGGTTAATAGAAAGTGGTCTAAACAAACAGATCTTAAGGTCTACATGACAAACTTCTCAATATCCAAATGGGTTGCCATGACTAAACAAGTCCAAGTCTAAACATGCTGGTACCTAACATCAGCTCTTCCGGGAGCATCTTCTCACTGATGACACTTGTGAAGACTGCAGAAGACTTGTGCTGAGGGTATTTGGAATGTGCAAAACAGAAGGGTTCAAGTGAGGCTAGTGCAACACAATGCCTTGTGGCTAGACTTCAAAATACATATGAGACTATCCAGCACAAGCCATTTGTTGAAACAATTGTGAATGACTGCCCAGGTTTAGGCAGTTCTGCTTTAACCCCTCACTTACTAACCACACCCATCAACCCTCTTAGCGGCAGTTCTGTATTAACCCCACAACTTCTCACTCACTGGCCATACCCGTGGGTCCTCTTAGAGGCAGTCATTAACCCAACAATTTCAGCACCCTCTTAGTGGCAGTTCTGTATAAACCCCACAACTTCTCACTCACTGGTCACACCCATGGGTCCTCTTAACTGCAACAACTTCAGACCACCCTCTTAGCGTCAGTTCTGCATTAACCCCACAACTACTCACTCACTGGCCACACTGAAACAGTCAGTTCATTCTGATCCATTCTTAATTGATATCGCAGGCTGCGCGACTGTAGAGTTATTTTACTATGGATGAGCAGACTAAACATTTAAATCCATATCCCCGTATCAACAGCGGCAGGTACGTAATTAGCATAGCGCTTGAATGATTCTTTATCAACTGCCGGAATGTATTGTCCTCGGCCGTCTATAACAGGAACGGTAGTGGTTCTGGAGAAAGGAAACCGAAAGTGACAACCGACAGTGAAGGCAACATTGATTTAATCAATGACTCCAATTACTGCCCGCTCGTTTTACTTTAACACTTACCGATCGATACTCAGCCTTAGATATCTCTGCTCCTGCTTCGACTACCAAATGGACTAATGTACGGACCTAACAATAGCGATCTTTTGGTAATAACAAGGTCAACCAACCGCCCTGATCTATTTGTCATGCGCGTATACGTACTGTCAGAGTACCGTACTAGTATACAACTAGTACGCACGTACGTATAAAAGCTTACCTCGATCTGTCGCATGTGCATAAAGCTAGAGCTTAACAATCGCGACGATACCCATACACACGATGGTTCTGTGATGGCAACATCAAATTTCTGGCCGCATGAAAACATACACAGCGAGAAATCAATAATTGGACCAATATTGACGCATTATTGGATCAGGATGATATCACCCTTGGTAGGCAACATGCATATGGGTATCAGCATTGGTTCAATGATTTAGGGGAACATGACCCAAACATGTGTACGCAATATTGATATAACACTGATAAAGTGTTGATCCAACCATGATAGCAGTATTGTGCCAAGCATGATGTACCAAAGTATTGGCCCAATGCTGTTATTACAATATTGGCCCAAGAGGATATTACCTTTTAAGGCATCAATATTACCTCCTTTTTAGGCATTCAAAATTTTTATTAAAACAATACAGATTGCATCACAATAATAAACTATTCTATTGAATCCCTTATTCTGTTCTCTCTCCTTCTATTGGCACTGCGATCACCATGTCCTCGAAGTAGCATACTCCACCGGAGCAATGGACGGATACTTTGCATCCACTCAACAGCCTTGATGGTCTGTGTACAACCCTGTGCTGGATAGCAGAAGCATTACCACCACATATGTTCACGTACCTTGCAGTGTCACTGGTCATTTGGAAAGCTGCAAGACAAATCAACACCCTGGATATTTACCATTATTAATACAACTCACATCCAAGTCACGACGACAACACCAAGCGCACTGGTGTTTTGATATCCAAAAAGAGTTAGCCTGTGTGAATTGCAACAAAATAAATGCTGATATCAAGTCAACTCACGTAGCCACACACATCCAAGTTGCAGGACTCCATAAATGACAACACCAAGCACACTGGTGTTTTGATATCCAAAAGAGTTAGTCTGTGTGAATAAATGCTGTTATCAAGTCAACTCACCGGCGTAGCCACACACATCCATGTTGCAAGACTCCAGCGCACTGTTGTTTTGATATCCAAAAGTTAGCCTGTGTGACTTGCACAAAATAAATGCTGTTATCAAGTCCACTAGTACTCACGTAGCCACACGCATCCAAGTTGGAAGACTCCATAAATGACAACACCAAGCGCACTGGTGTTTTGATGATGAATTAGCCTGTGTGAATAAATGATAGGCCTATATGTTCTTAACGCACTTAGCCACACCAGAGATATACCTCTGGCCAGCATCCAACTCAAAGACAACACCTCGTCCTCATATAACCTGTCTATCTCCATCGCTTTTTCCTTTTTTACCAATTCTTCCCCACGGGCCGTCACTATTAGTACCCTCAATCAGATCACACGATGCAGATGCGCTCTAATAAGAGGTACAAGATGAGCGAATTCAAAGAACTTGGCAAGTGAAATACCACTAAACCGAAAAGAGACCGACACAATCACTCGCTTACCGATTCACACAGAGAACAGCGCGGTTCTTTTCTAGGACGTCCCCCCCCCCCCCCCCAATTATTACTAATCAACAAATCAATTAGCAGCGTTTGATATAATCAACAGCGTACCGTTACTGTAACAACTGTCTCTCAAGAGCAGTCACATCTAATTTATATACACTTCCTAAACATGATATATACACTTCCTAAACAGGGTATTGTTCTGCTATGTATTTGAGAAAGTTTCGGGTCCATTAAATCTACGTCTCCACATGAATTCTGGAAGGTAGGTGTCAAAGAGTTTGGAGTGCATAGTCCTCTCTTCTCTCATAAGACGCTTACAGGAGCTCCACATCGCTTCTACACCCTGTGTGTGTGCACCTGTAGTTGGGTCCACAAAGTGGAGGGAGTGGTTCACGGTCTCGTGCAACATCCCAGTAGTTGCAGTAATGCTAGTGTATGACTTCCATTCATCGCGAATGTGGTGCTGGATGAGAGGGATGAGCGTGGCAGCATCTCTATGCTCAACCTCGACTAGGAAGCATTCTCCAGTTATTCTTTCAGTTCCTCCAAACACCCAGTGACCTTCCACCTGCCTGCCTCGGTTATACTTTCTCTTACCAAACTTGCTCTCATCTATTTCAACTTCAACTCCCGGTCCTCCAATGATGGCCGGATGATCAATAAAATACTGCGCACAGATGTCACGAATGAAATTGTACCAGTCCACGGCGGTTTGGGCAGCAACCTGTTTAAAGCAAATACGTATGCACGTGGATATATAAATCACTTGGTATATAACCTTACTTCTATTTCTTCATTCATTTTTCCAAGGGGTGTCTTAACAGACCAGAGATACACCATTCTGACTATCTTCTCTATAGGCAACTGACTTCCTACAGCAAGGGATAAGGGACTGCATAGACTTATGCATGTAAAATGTGCCATCTCAATGCACCTTCAAAGAATGTCCCTGAACGCAGAGCTACTTCCTGCCTGCATCCTTTTCTTGGGCATCTCCACCCCATTTGCTCTTTATTAACGGCTTTACTCTTCACGAGGTGCATATCCCGTCCACATTTCGGGCAGCTTTTCCTCTCTGCAAGGAGTTTGTGTCGCTGGCACCAATGCACCGTAGATTCGACGTCACACAGTGCTGTGCAAAGATCTCTGTACGTGATGTGGCCAACCAACCACTGTGGCAACTGCGCTTGAGCCATCTCATGCTGAAATGCAGCTTATTCTTTTTACTGACCTTTTATACACAAGATTACGCGCCAAATTAGATGTGACTGCTCTTGAGAGACAGTTGTTACAGTAACGGTACGCTGTTGATTATATCAAACGCTGCTAATTGATTTGTTGATTAGTAATAATTGGGGGGGGGGGGGGGGGACGTCCTAGAAAAGAACCAACAGCGCGACATACTAATAGTCGCTAACAACAAATCTGTGAAACGGCTCCATGTATAGACCCCTTTTGGCGATAAGTGGCTGGTATGAATATTCACTATGAATACATTTATTATGAATACATTTATTACGTGGCAACCGTTGCTATCCTCCATTTTGACGGGCAAATGTTTCAGAGACCCATTGCACATGGCCATACTAACGAGCAAACGGCCGCTTTTCTCTACAAAATTCGACCAATGATTTGGAAACTACACTTCTACGTTGCAAGGGCCCAATTTAGATTGCAATTTGAAGCCGCTACAATGCCTATGTGGGCGGATGGGTCCGTCGACCCTTGTCAGTTTCTTGAGAATTGATGACATATTCTTGTGTATTTATTGACGCGCCAGGTCAGGATAAGAGATACAAAAGTGTAATGGTTTGTTGGCCATATCCAGAAATGAGCGGTCAATTAAAGGGAAAGCTAATTAATTCGCGGTTTGCGAATCAACGAATATTCCCGTATAACTTCCCATAGACATGTATGGGGTACTTCAATACCAAGCACACCAGATTTTTTCTCAGCATTTGCCAAAGGGGATTGTTAGTACACTACATTTGCCATGATTTTTAGTGGGGTCGCCGTATTTTTCCTATTTAAGGCGTCGCTTCCCTAGGATTGTCATAACATTGTCCTCAATGTACACGTAGTCAATGGGTACGTTTTCTCATTACAAATTCTATGACCATTTGTGTCAATACCTTTACGATTTGCTAATTTGCCAAAGGAGAAACATGTAGCTAGTACATCGAAGAACTATAATATATATTGAAAAGTAGGTCTTTGTATTTAAAAATCGGCTTCCATAATTGAAAGAAGTATTCTATATTGAATCAGATTTGTTGTCTCTGTCTCGTGCCCTCAAAATCGACTCACGCGCGGGACAAGGCAAAATAATGAGTATCCTCCTAGCTGTACCAGTTTTATAATGTATGAAATCGGGCCTGATATCGATTCTGCACGCCTCCTAGCGCTACGTAACAAGGTTTGTTGCTACCAGTTGAGTAGCCTACATATAAATGTACGTTATCGTACCCATACGTTCCGGATCTTTTGTAAACATCGCCGGGCCCATTTCATACTTGTATTGCTGTTAGGCTGTTACGTTGGTAGTTTATCTAAGTAACTGAAGTACAACTACTAGTATAGGTGGCACCAATAGTAATACGGCTACATGCATGTGTTTTAATTCTAGAAAATGCGCACTGATTTATCGAGTATCAAAGAAGCTGATAGCAGCGTCAGCGGCGTGGTAGCGTATTGTATTCTGTTGTATCTGGCGCTGCGTTGCAACATCCACCTGACCACCAGCAAAACGCCGTTGCAATCTTTCAGGTGAAATAAATATAAAATGCATGTGCAAGTCAATGACTTACGTAGGCATTGCACATCTCTCAACTTGGCAATTGCAGTCATTTCTTACCCTGCACTGCATGCTTTGTATTTTATTGTAATATTTAGCTACCTTGCGTACTTACATGTATATTACCGCTGTGAAGGCACCATAGCTAGTGTACTCATGTGAAGGCACCATAGTTATAAGGTGTGACTGTTTACAAATGGGTTATTGTGTCAGTGTGGTATGTAGCAGGCTTTGTTTATATGTGCATGCAATGTAATGTATGCACATGTGCATATGGACATATGTAGAAAGTTGGCAACGGACTCAAACGTGAATGTTGTGCATGTGTTGTCGACTGCATCACAGTGAAACTTATTAGTAAACAATTTGAAATAAATCACAAGATGACCGCCAATGTATGGGCGATTTCTCAATGTCAACACGCAAACACTAAAACGCATCACACACATCAAACAAACTGTCAGACATTCTCTGCAACCATTCTCTGCTGCATGTACCAATGTAAAGGTCTTGTTGATAACAATGAATACAATAGTTCAAGGGATGGTATACAAATATCAAGATAAAATATTTGTACATGCTCATACAAGTATGCATATCTGTGTATGTGTAAACAATTATTGTATGTTTGTATTGTATTTGTGTATGTGTGTTACATATGGACAACATTTCAACAGTCCTTTGCTGCGGCAGAACACACATGGCTGAGTTATCTTGAGCCTGAATACCACAAATGCAACAGTGAAAAATGTGAAGCTAGAACAGAGTAAGGCTGTTTGTGTATGTGTGTGTGCGTTACCAGTGTGGTAAGGGAGTGGCTCAAACATGGCACTGATCTTGGTGAACACAACACACACACACATGATGTGATATTGTGGTCAATTAGTTATGGCATGTGCAAATGGGCTGTGTTTGTGTGTGTTGCCTGTCTTGTGACAAATACACATGCATGTACACACATGAGGCTTCTGTAACTTCTACTGTAGACAACTAAAACATATCTAGCAAATTAACCCCTCCTTTCCCCCCAGATCTTGATGATAGACACACTCACACACACACAAGCACACACAAGTACATACATATACAAGCACACACACACATACACACAGTTAGGGGTGTGTATTGTGGGCGGGTCGATGTTACAGGAGGTCGCATGATATACTCTGCTGTGTAGTGTTGTTGCTGATTTGCTGATATCTTTGGGCAACCAAGTCCCCGATCCTTGACTACACGCCATTAGCGAAACACACATGAAGCTTCTAAAATCACTAAAACATCCATAGAAAAGCAGGCCTTCATTCCATATGTGTAATGATAGTGCCGTGGTGCAGTGTCTATTAAGTAGTGCTTTGGTGCTTAGTGTGCAGTGCTATGGTGCTACATTTATGAAGTAGTGCTATTGTGGAAAGAGCACTACATGGTGCAGTGCTTGTGAAGTACTGATGTGTGAAGTATCTCTGTATGTGTAAATATATGGTCTAGCTAATCGTGTGCATATTTATGTGTGTTTGCATTGTATATGTATGTGTGTTATATATGGACATTTCAACAACTCAGGAGACAAGGTGTATGGCTGAGTTATCTTGAGCAACAGTGAAAAATGTGAAGCCAGAACAGAGTAAGACTGTAAGGCTTTGTGTGTGCGTTACCAACTGGTGTGATAAGGGAGTGGCTCAAACATGGCATTGATCTTGGTGAACACACGCGCACACACACACACACGCACACAGAAACTTGTACACACTGGTGTGCGTGTGTGTGTGTGCATGTGTGTGTGTGCGTGTACAAAAGTGTGTACTATGTGTGTGTGTGTGTGTGTGTGTGTGTGTGTATATGTAAGTAATAGTAGGGCTTAAAAATTTTTGGAAGGCTACATGTACTGGTCATAACTTTTGTTTACACGGTTTACATACATATACATGTAGACATACTACATGTAGATGTACTACATGTATGCTCATGGCTTCATATTGTTGATTAACATCAGCTATGTTATTCCTGTTGTCTAAAACCCCCACTGTATAGGCCTACATGTATATGTAGGTAGTTAGGTCCAGATTCCATTGATAGATGGTGGTGATGAATTTAGGGCGAGTAAGGTTGAAGATGAGGAAGTAAGGCTGTCCAGGTCACCCTACCACTATTGGAAGTGGGGCTGCCCAGGTCACCAACTGCCAATCACACCTTGTGCTCTGATCTGGAATGTGTGTGTGTCTGATGCACTACGCTAAGTCCTGTGAAGCCTGAGGTACAGAGGCACCAGCTGTACTATCATGAAATAAATTCCAAAAGCCATCTTTACTAAGACCACCAATTCTGGTATATTACGGTAGTGATTGCTTTGATTGCTTGTGTGTGTTGTACATCTGTATGGCTGTACCAGTACATAACATGTGTGTGTGCATGTGTGTATGCATGTAGGTGTATGTGTGTATGTGTGTACGTGTGTGTGCATGTCTGTATGTACATGTATGTATGTACATGTATGTGGTGTGTATGTGTGTGCATGTGTGTGCATATGTGTATGCATGTGTGTGCATATGTGTATGCATGTGCATGTACAATGTATGTGTGTACATTGTACATGTATGTGTGTGTGCATGTGTGTATGTGTGAGTACATGTATGTGTGTGTGCATGGAAAGCTTTCCAATGCTACAGTGTAAGTGGTGCCCTTGGTACTTGTACGTAGCCCCTATTTCATCTAGGGAGCATACATGTAGCTTGAGAAGCTGATTTTGCTGGACGCTGTCCCATAGGTACATGTACATGTACAGTTGTACCTAAGATAAATATAATATTCATTTGTGCAGCTCAGAGGTCAACAACAATAGGGCATTGTATGCTATGTACACTGAGGTTATCCTAATCTGATGTTAGCTATAGACCAAGTTCTAAGAAGCAAGCACTATTGATGTACATGTAGTACCTACATGTGCATGTATGTGGCATGGGCCTTTTGTGCCTGATGCCATAAACTTTACAATCAAGTACATGTACATGATGGGAGGGGTGCTTTGGGCCTGATGCAAAACCTTTGGTTAGTGGTAGAGGCATTTACATCTGATGCATAAAGTCCTGGTACTTTTTTTTCTAGGGTTCAATATCAAGAGTTGTGTTAAAAGTCTGTTTGGGACTGTTTCTATGGAGATGAGGCGAAATATTACTCGAGGACACTCCTGTATCTAGTTTTGTACTGGGGAAGAGCAGCACCAGGAACCCAATGCTGAGACTGACCATCCGGAGTGTTCAACACCTCCAGGGGTATCCACCGTAGGCTCAATAAATACCCCTACGTTCCACTCTACTCAGCTGGCATGCACTTCTTCATCAAGCAAACCAGATGGGCAGGTGTGTTGAGTGTACCAAAGGCAGGCACACGTGTCCAGTTCTAGCAATGGAGGCCTACAGATAATGCTGCCACTGTTCCACTCACCCCTCTTCCACTTCAAAATGGGACGCCACTCGCATCTAAGAACTTCCACTCCACCTTCCTATCCCTGGTATGGTGGAGCAATCCAGCCAAATACAGCACTCCATTGGTGCAGCCACTTACAGTAACTGCTGACACCATTCAGAAGTACATATGGTGCAGCTACAATACTCATTGTTAGTAATAGCAATAGCAGAAGAGGACAAATTGTGTATGTTTTAAATGCACATTACATGTTTGCACTAACCACACACTGTGCAGAGACAGGGGAGGGGTTTGGGGGCCGTTTGGGCCTGTGTCAGCAAGCATTGGCATAACATACAAGGGGGGGGGTGGGTGGGGGGGGGGGGGTATAGTATGCTTTTAACTGGATGCAGAGGCTTTGGCCTAGTGATAGAGTGCTCAGCGCTTCAGAGTTTAACTTTTCTTTAAAAAAATAAAGCATTATTGGGATAGTGCTATTCCATTGGTAAAGCCCCGCGAAGGTGATTAGCAGTAAAATTAAAGCGCTTTACGCGCGCGTGTAGTACTGACTCTGGCCTGGCCATACACATGTATGCAGACAAAGATTCAAAATACGGCACGTGCAGATTTGATGTTAATCGATCTAGGTAAGGCTGAAATACCTACGTAGGTCGCAACTGTACTGAAAAGTGCCATTTGCAAATATCTATGTTTTGTATCAGTGCACGTGCCTATTAGCCTTCGCGCTTCATTCATCGAGCTGCAAGCAGGCTAAACAAACACGATAAGGAAAACAACCCACGCCACTATATAGGTCAAAAGTGTCCATGACGATCGACATCATGTAGTGTCCCTCTTGGCAGTCGAGACCTACGGTACTTGAGTAGTCGATCGCGAGTTCCTATCGTACTTTTGTATCAGGCCAGAAGCTGGCAGTAACCATATCGGTCTCTCCCTCGCTCTTTCATATCGGGTTCGAAACGCTCTCGGCCTCCCCCCCCCCCCCCCCCCCCCAATTGTCCGGTTATTAACGGCCTATTGGTATAGATATAGTTAAGTTATACCTTCAGCTAAATTAACTTGCTGTGCATATTTTTATTCACCATTTTGTTCAATTAATATCAATATTAGTTGAATAATTCTGGCAGATGACGCAAGGCATTACGCAATGACATATTTTGATGAATAAATTATGTGCGGTAGAATTTTAAATTTTTTGTCTTGATTTTAGTTCAAGAATGGTTAATGGAATAATTTTTTGAAGTACATATCTCATGATCAGACCGATTTATAGAACATTTTACAAGTGTTTAAAATTCAATTTGAAATAAAAAGCAAGATGACCGCCTATGTATGGGCCATTTCTGGATATGCCCTATATGTAAATACCAGCAAAACGTTCTTGGACAAGATTCCTGCCCACGATCATACCCAACCTGCCTTGCCCAAAGTGCCAAGATTATGGCGGCCAAGTTATTACCCATGATATGACAGCCTGCTTGTAAGATCTTGGCCATCCTGCATGTCAAGATCTTGCCCTACTTGGGCAAGAATCTTGCCCAAGAAAGTTTTGCTGGGAATGGTTTTTGCACAACATTTGAATTCAGTGATTGGGTTCAAACCATCCTTTAACTCAGCATACGCATTGATGGCAAGCACACATTACGTTTTAAAAGCAAAGTATAATCCATTTCAAAAGTTGCTGGGTGTCAATTGAAAGGAGATTTGGATACAATTGTGACTCTTTCCCATCCGACATGAAACAGTCTCGCAATCCAAACATTGAGATCTTGGGAATTCCAATAGGTAACAAAGATTTTTGCTCAGCCTTTGTCTCCATGCAGGAAGAGGTTAAAAGACTTGCGGAAGTTGGTGCAGTGGACCCTCAGGTTGCTTTAACACTCTTGCGTATGTGTGGCAGGTTCTGTCGGCGTGCACATCTAGCCTCAGGCTAGATGTGCACGCCGACAGAACCTGCCACACATACGCAAGAGTGTTAAAGCAACCTGAGGGTCCACTCCTCCTTCACTTGTTATGGCTTCTCTTGAGCTTTTTGATGCATGAAGATGTGCGTAGATGTTTTTCATCATGCACTGCAGTTGATACAACTGATGTTGCCTGGCAGCAAGCCCAGTTAAGCCTAAGCAAAGGAGGGTTGGGCATGAGGTCTCTGTCCCTCCACTCACCTTCAGCATTCATTGCATCTCTATGCTCCTCTGGCTATGGCTCCATATCAGACCACCATCTCTCTCATGCAGTACAGACATCCATATCTCCCGGCTTCTGATGCAATTCAGACTGATGGTTTAGTTTCACATCCAGTCCATCAAAAGCAACTTTCGAGCAAGATTGATATCCATCAGTTCAATAGCATCCTGATTGCTTCTTCTGTTGCTGATAAGGCTCGTCTGTTGTGGTCTCATTCCCACATGCTGCTTCATGGCTGTCTGTAGTCCCTTCTGAAGGTCTCGGCCTTAACCTTGAGCCTTCAGTATTCCAGGTAGCTGTCAAGTGGTGGCTTGGTATGGACACCTCTAATGGTTCCCAGTGTGCCCTATGCCCAAACAGTGCATTTAGATCCCCTTGGTCACCATGCCATAACATGCAAAAAAGGAGGAGACGTACTCATCCGTCACAACCATCTGCGCAATGTGTTGGTGGAAACCTGCCGTAGAGTGTGAAGGTGGAGATGGGCAGCAACCTTGCTTCAGACCATGACCACTCACGTCCCGCAGACATTTTGCTACCGAATTGGGCCCTTGGTAAACCAGCTGCCTTAGATATCTCAGTGACATCACATCACCGCTAAATCCTAAAATTGTATCAGTAGCAGGATTGTCAGCTGGGGCAGCTGCGTTGTCCACTGAAGAGCGTAAACACAAAATGACCCCAAATGCAATGCCTTGGGGTGGTGTTGTATACCTTTGGTTGCAGTCGTATGGAGCTTGGGGAAAAGAAGCCATAGATTCGTTTAAAATGCTTGCCTCCCGTCTTGCCATAACATCGGGCAAAACAAAATCAGCTGTGCTGTCTGAGCTGTACAGTAGGCTCAACCTGCACTTGGTGAGAGCGAATGCGACAGCGATCCTTTCCAGGTGGCTTCCATCTAAAATTTAATGAACTGTAGTGTGATTTAAGTGTTGTGTGTATTACATATTCTGTTCATGTATGTTTAATGCTCTGTGCACACCCGCAGTGTTTGCTACAAACACTGCGGGTGTACACATTCCGGAGCATCACATCCGATCATTGGCTCATTGTCATTTCGCTGAACCTTCTACTTCATCATGTAATGCTTAACAGCCAAGTACATCATGTTGTAATAATTATGATGATGTGCTTGTACACGAAGCTGAATTTGCAGAAGCCATCCTGAAAGATCAAGATGTCCCATATTGCATATACATGCGGAAGAAGAACACAACCGGATGAAAGTACTTTCTTGGCCTAAACTTGACTGCCATAATCCTGGCACTTTGGCCAAGATTTGGGCAAGTCTTGGGCAAGTTGAACAAGATCTTGGGCAGGTTGGGTATGATCTTGGGCAGATTAGGTATGATCTTGGGAAGGAATCGTGTCCAAGAACATTTTGCTGGTATTTACATGTAGGGCCAACAAACCTCTGCACTTTTGTATGTCTTAAGCTTATCCTGACCTGGCGCGTCAATAAACATGTATACAATCCAGAGTTAGCCACAAGAATATGTCATCAATCCTAGAGAAACTGACAAGGGTCGACGGACCCATCCGCCCACACAGGCGTTGTAGCGTCTTCAAATTGCAATCTAAATTGGGCCCTTGCAACGTAGAAGTGTAGTTTCCAATCGTTGGTCGAATTTTGTAGAGAAAAATCGGCCGTTTGCTCGTTAGTATCTGTATGGCCATGTGCAATGGGTCTCTGAAACATTTGCCCGTCAAAATGGAGGATAGCAACGGTTGCCACGTAATAAATGTATTCATAGTGAATTTCATACCAGCCACTTATCGCCAAAAGGGGTCTACAGTGGAGATCGTGATAGTTGAACGAAAAAAAAAATTGACATTTATTTTATGTTTACTTGAATTTAAAACAATAACCACATGTGATATTGAAAATCTAACTGCACAGAAACATGGGCTATACAATTGTCATCAAGTAGTAAAAGATATGGTGTGTCACGTGACTGTCACGTTCTACCACTTTTGTTTTCAGTGACCCCAGTCTTGTCAACTGAGTTTTCCTATTTATCTTCACTCAGGGATAGCGGATCAGGATGATTATTGGAATGTAGCTTAAGCACCATCCTGTAAATTATTTGGCCGAGCCAGATTCTGAACCCGGGAAACCGTTCGGTTATTGTCGAGCGATACGTAGCTTATAAAGACTATACGTGTTTGCCAATTTGTGTTTCAAAGCGCTTGATTCATGCTGATCGAAGCATGTAGTTGTTCCGAGCGATGATTATTGCATCGTTTGGGGCCCTTTGTACAGTGTACCAGCTTGTTTTTCCACTAGTATTCCGGTTGCCAAACTGAATTTCATTAGAACGTGCTGTTATAATCAGTTATTGCTGATAAAGTGGGCGGTCCGGTGGTACGACTCAAACTGAAAACGGTTCTTTTCAGCTGTGACCGATGGTGGAGAGTAAGTATAGGGGTAGAGCATACCTGGGCGGCGGTTGGGCATCGCTGGGACTACTCTCGGAACTTTTCACTCCTGCAGCGATGCCCAAGTACGCGCTACCCCTTTGCTTGCTCTCCGCCGTCGTTCACAGATGGATTGTGCTTGGTTCTGAAAAGAACCGTTCTTGGTTTGAGTCGTACCACCGCCCACTTACTTAGTCATAACTGAGAATAACTGTTTATAAAGGCGTTTTAATGAAATTCATCCGAAAATGGTGCTGTTTTTAAAGCCAGAAGTTAGGCAACCCGAATTCTAAATGAAAAACAAGCTGGTACATTGTAAAAGGGGCCCAAACGATGCAATGATCACCCTTCGGAATAACTGAATGCTTTATCTAGCATGAATCGAGCGCTTCGAAAAACAAAATGCCTAACACTTTTAGTCCTTATAAGCTACGTATCGCTCGACAATAACCGAACGGTTTCCCGGGTTCAGAATATGGCTCGGCCAAATCAATTAGAGGTTGGTGCTTAAGCTACATCCCAATAATCATCCTGATCCGCTATCCCTGAGTGAAGATAAATAGGAAAACTCAGTTGACAAGACTGGGGTCACTGAAAACGAAAGTGGTAGAACGTGACAGTCACGTGACACACCATATTTTTTACTACTTGATGACAATTGTATAGCCCATGTATCTGTGCAGTTATATTTTCAATATCAAATGTGGTTATTGTTTTAAATTCAAAGAAACATAAGATTAATGTCAATTTTTTTTCCGTTCAACTATCGAGTCACGATCTCCACTGTATAGATCGAAGCTTCGAACAACCTTCACCATGTGTAGTCACTGTAGACACTTTCAGTAGAGACCATACGTAACGATGGCAGAGCGAGCGATCCCTTTACACACTTGCAGCTGTGCTGCTGACGGAGGAATGGCCGTGCATGCCCGTCATATTAATAAATTTTAGGCATTGGAAACAATAATTATTAAATTAATAGATATACCGGTATATGTATGTACATCATGCCATTGCATTATTGAAGCAATATTGATATCATGGTTTATGTAAACATGATATTCAGATATTGTTCCAGGATTTTATCAACCTGTTCCATGTTGCTATATCAACATTGACCCAATAAAGATAATTTATCAGTATTGGGTCATGTTTCATATCATTATTGTACCAAGGTTTTTGTGTTTATCATCCTTGAGCCGATATTGGTACAGTGCCGGCTCGGAACAACGAACTTTTGACACCTCGGAACAACGAACTATTAAAGCAATTCACAGTTTATCTTTGAGCCCTATAATTGCATTAGCGGGTAAACTTAGCGGCACGACTGCGTAAACTTTCTCAGGTCGATTGCGGTTGATAGAAGTTTCCCCCGCTTACCTTTAATTCGATTACGTAGTGACGTCAGCCGTGAGCTTGGAATCGAGGCGCAGCTGAAGGAGTGGCATGCCGAAGCGATGTTTTTTTTTTTCGTGGCACTCTGTACAACGTGTAAATGTACAAACAACACAGTGAAACAGTGCATAAGGTGTGGTTTGTCCAGTCAAAGAAAGGCTGCATCAGCCTAGGATAGAGGACCATTAGCATACATAGCCTGAGCACCCTTCCACAAAAACAAAACTATATATACTGCTGCCCAAACATGCACTGCACGCTAAGTACACACCTGCACATAGCTGGATAAGAGTGCATTGCTGTCACCTTCTTTGGTGACAATATAACTCACTTTCACACTAATTTACTCCAAGCTACACATGGAAAGGGGTTGTGGAGTGATGGCTTTCTTTATGCTCACACCATCATGCTTTTGCAACAGGTCAATGGATACGTATACAATGACAAATGTGTATGGCACCATACATTGTAGCTGGAGCATTACATGTCAAAAATGGGACATCAGAAACCGCTTTTTATTTAGGACAGCTTTGCCAACCATTCATACGGAGAACACAGATCAATTGCGTTCAGGTCACTGGCTCATTGAGGCAGATGGACGTTGCGGACAAATGTCTGTGGAGTACGATCAGGTCAGGCTGGCTGCCACGGGGATCTAAGCTACATGTAATGCTGTTTCTTTGTAGGTGTAGGAGCCATACACACTTGTACATAGCTCTACGTGTACATCGACTAATCTAAAGCAGTTTAGCCATATTGTACGCATGCATGCATGACATTCAAATGTACGATCATAAATCGATCGCGAGGACTGTTGCCTACTTACCCCCATACTGGCTGTAACGAGGCCCTTACCCTCTCGGCTTCATAGTGTCTCATCTAGGCAAAGCCACGAACACGTTGCTGTGCATGTACGTAGCTCCTAAGGCGACCACGTGCACTACAGTGTAAAAACAATCATTCACTTACCTCATAGTTTCACGCGTATGATTCCAAAGTGAGGCTACTGTACGCTGTGCGATGTAGATGACAGACACAGACTGCCTGTGTACTTTCGGCCGCTATAAATTCCAATTGAAGTGCTCATTCATTAGAATCGTGGAAGCACATTCTAATGAATGAGCACCTTTATAGCGGCCGACAGTACACGGCAGTCTGTCATCTACATCGCACAGCGTACAGTAGCCTCACTTTGGAATCATACGTGTGAAACTATGAGGTAAGTGAATGATTGTTTTTACACTGTAGTGCACGTGGTCGCCTTAGGCCAATATGATCTCGGAGCTACGTACATGCACAGCAACGTGTTCGTGGCTTTGCCTAGATGAGACACTATGAAGCCGAGAGGGTAAGGGCCTCGTTACAGCCAGTATGGGGGTAAGTAAGCAACAGTCCTCGCGATCGATTTATGATCGTACATTTGAATGTCATGCATGCATGCGTACAATATGGCTAAACTGCTTTAGATTAGTCGATGTACACGTAGAGCTATGTACAAGTGTGTATGGCTCCTACACATACAAAGAAACAGCATTACATGTAGCTTAGATCCCCGTGGCAGCCAGCCTGACCTGATCGTACTCCACAGACATTTGTCCGCAACGTCCATCTGCCTCAATGAGCCAGTGACCTGAACGCAATTGATCTGTGTTCTCCGTATGAATGGTTGGCAAAGCTGTCCTAAATAAAAAGCGGTTTCTGATGTCCCATTTTTGACATGTAATGCTCCAGCTACAATGTATGGTGCCATACACATTTGTCATTGTATACGTATCCATTGACCTGTTGCAAAAGCATGATGGTGTGAGCATAAAGAAAGCCATCACTCCACAACCCCTTTCCATGTGTAGCTTGGAGTAAATTAGTGTGAAAGTGAGTTATATTGTCACCAAAGAAGGTGACAGCAATGCACTCTTATCCAGCTATGTGCAGGTGTGTACTAAGCGTGCAGTGCATGTTTGGGCAGCAGTATATATAGTTTTGTTTTTGTGGAAGGGTGCTCAGGCTATGTATGCTAATGGTCCTCTATCCTAGGCTGATGCAGCCTTTCTTTGACTGGACAAACCACACCTTATGCACTGTTTCACTGTGTTGTTTGTACATTTACACGTTGTACAGAGTGCCACGGAAAAAAAAAACATCGCTTCGGCATGCCACTCCTTCAGCTGCGCCTCGATTCCAAGCTCACGGCTGACGTCACTACGTAATCGAATTAAAGGTAAGCGGGGGAAACTTCTATCAACCGCAATCGACCTGAGAAAGTTTACGCAGTCGTGCCGCTAAGTTTACCCGCTAATGCAATTATAGGGCTCAAAGATAAACTGTGAATTGCTTTAATAGTTCGTTGTTCCGAGGTGTCAAAAGTTCGTTGTTCCGAGCCGGCACTGGCTGTGTATCACGTGCGTTTACGTAACAATGAATTTAATAATCAGAAAAAATTTATACCCAGCCGTGAGTATTCCGGTGTCATATACCTTTTCGACCGCAAATATGAATTTATTATTGTGTGACATGCATGTGACATAATTGGAAAGGCGTCGCCGTTAATGAGATACACGAATATGGTTGAACTGCCGGATTCGTTTAAGCAGCTTGATACGGTGGGAAGGTTACGCTATAAAGAGAAGCTTGGTATGCTAGGGGTAACCACAGACCCATACAGTACTTCAAGAGACGTTTGGCCGGCCCACAAAGTGTTTTCATCGAGGCATATCACAAGGGCTGTGTAAATCATGACAGCTCAACTCCGCAATTGAGGCGCAGAATTTCAACAACCCTACACCGTGTTAACATGCTTTAAATCTCAATACACCCATTAGACACCACTACACGTGGATTCTGCTTGGCGCTACCGTTTTTTGTTCTATCTTTGCACAAAATGGCTCACAATAGAAGACATTAAATTGCCTTGTTTTGATTACATAAACAAGGTGAAGTCAAATCAGTTACACCCATGGTATAGAGAACTTATTTATGTCGCTGGTGTTCCTTTTTCACGGAGGGCCAGAGGGATTACAAGATTGTTTTCAATACAATACCACGCGGATCACCAAATCGATAGGAAAAAAACGGAAGCAACCTTGAATGAAAGTTTTTGGCCTTGAAAAGTGATCGCTGATAGTTCCTGAACTCACTCGGCCTTTACTGAGAGAACTTCGTGTCGCGTGATGTAACTGAACCAATATTGGACGTGTCGCGTGATCAGTGTTGCCGCGATATATCGCGAAAGGCGATAGATCGCGATAGGCGATATATCGCGATTAAACGTTTATATCGCGAAAGGCGATATATCGCGATTAATCTTTAGTCATATCGCGAAATAAACGCGTACGGACGTAAACAAATATATACAGAAATTAAAATTTAGAAGCGAGCAGAGAATAAGCATACATGTAGGTATATCAATGAAAATAATTAACTGTTACAGTTAAACCAGTTCAGTTTGAATATTGTCTTAGAAATATACATTATTTGCCAATGCAGCCTTTCATGCAAGATGCCACGCCGCCACGGGCGCAACCTTTTCTTCTTAATTAAGGAAAACACCGAAGGAAAAATGCACAAGTGCTTGCTAGTTTAGCTATATACTGAGCTATGGTATAGGGACGTATGGTTCATGATTCCTCCACCACAGCAATGGTTCATATGCGCAAGCTATCATGCAGCAAAAAATCAATTGATTTTTTGTGTCATCCAAAGTCTCCCATACGGCAGTATTGAAGGCTTCGCGATCATCGCTCATGAAATCGTCTTTGGTAGCAAGTACATGTAGCGTAAGCATGTATACCTGTACCATATCCTTCGTGGTAACCATAACTATTCACCCCAACACTTAATAATCAAGCGATAATTGATCATGAATAATGTAATATATCGCGATATTTATATCGCGATTTATCGCGAAATAGACGATTAAATATGAAGGTTATTTCGCGGCAACACTGCGCGTGATGTATACACAGCGGTTCATTTGCATGATTCCGGGCTCGCCTCTGCACGTTCTTGCGCACGGATCCAATTGGATCCGATGTTAGCCGGTTGTACGATGACAGTACACGTGTGCGGACCGATAGGAAACGGCCGTGGAAGCGAGGCTCGTTTGGTCGCACGTTTTCACACGCTGATAATTCGTCTGCCTACCCCGTACGAGTTGTTCGGATCGTCTAACAACACCGTACGACTGTCAACCTGGCCCCGTACGGTCTGTTTGGATCGTTTACCTGGCCCCGTTTTGATCGTCTACCTACTCTGTACGAGCTTTCAACCCACCCCGCGGCCGTACGTATCTATGGTAGAACATGCAGCCTGCCGATCGACGCCATACATTTTGACACCGCGCCTCGCTCGCAAATAACACTTTTAAGTTTCTGTGAATCTCAAATTAGAAAAATAAACAAAACACACACACACACACACACACACACACACACACACACACACACACACACATGCACACACACACACACACACACACACACATGCACACACACACACACACACACACACACACACACACACACACAATTTTCTCTTCCGTTTTGTGCGTCAATTGCCTCTCCAACTATATAGGCCTGTTTCTGTCCGCGCGTCTTCTGTTTCTGATAATGCAATACACGATCTGAGATTGTTGCCAATAAGATAAAACCTTACCTCCTCACTTTTCTCGGGTAGGGATGCTACCTTGTGCAAACAACTTGCTTGCACCCTTGAATTGCCTTGAATTCCCTGGATCCCTGTGTGCATGTGCAATAACAAATAAACTATATGTACATTACCTCGAATAACGTAACTGTGCTGCATATGCGACCTTCGCTGCTACAGCCTTCTGCCTTATAAAGTACCGAACAGCCACAATTAGCTTCTCCGATGGTATATATTGTAACGGAACTGCATCAAGAACTGTGTGAGTGTGCATGAGACGGGGTAAAAAAAACAAACCTTACCTATGTCAGTTATAGGTATATAGTTCAGGTCCTAGTTCGTTCAAAACACGCAGCATTAGTCTTTCATGGTGACCTTACAGAATCGAGATCGCAGTAAGATTGAATAATCCACCGTTACTTACTGAGTTGCTATAGTATCTCTTGCACGCAGCGCGAACACTGGCCATTGCGGTAATTGAAAGGACGCGCGTACGTCTATATCATAAAAGGGTAGGTAAATAATCGTCCTACCATTTGCGAGGCCAGTCTGAGTGAGTCAAGTCACGTTGCTATATACCGGATGCAAAATTGCAGAACTGTTTAAACGCCCAGGGCATATTGTGTGGGTAATTAGACACGTGACCAGATGGTCATAAATGTAAAACATATACATAAACTTTGTATAGACAATCATTCGCTTGATCAAATTAGAGTCCTTCCAGGGAAGGAAGAGATGGCACCTCTCACACGCAGTATGGGGGCGCACTTATTGGAGAACACTGCATAGAGAGATGTTTGGATGTGTGTACTCCAACCTTGCCTTCAATGCTTTCTCATGAGGATGAGAAACAGAGTGTAAGGAGTGTGTGTAAAAATGTCTCAGTACGTACCTTGTTACAATCATTTGCAGTCCTTCCAGGGAAGGAAGAGATGGCACTCTCACAGGCAGGGCAGATCTCTGCTACGTGGATGGATGGGGAGCACTTATTGAAGAACAATGCGTAGAGAGATGTTTGGATGTGTGTACTCCAAGCACACATTAGTCATCCATTACCTTGCCTTCAATACAAGACAATGCTTTCTCATGAGGATGAGAAACAGCGTATAAGGCGAGTGTGTAAGAATGTCTCAGTACGTACCTTGTTACAATCATTTGCAGTCCTTCCAGGGAAGGAAGAGATGGCACCTCTCACAGGCAGGGCAGATCTCTGCTACGTGGATGGATGGGGAGCACTTATTGGAGAACACTGCGTAGATGGCACCTCTCACACGCAGTACGGGGGAGCACTTATTGGAGAACACTGCGTAGAGAGATGTTTGGATGTGTGTACTCCAAGCACACATTAGTCATCCATTACCTTGCCTTCAATACAAGACAATGCTTTCTCATGAGGATGAGAAACAGCGTGTAAGGAGAGTGTGTAAGAATGTCTCAGTACGTACCTTGTCGCTATCATTTGCTTGATCAAATTAGAGTCCTTCCAGGGAAGGAAGAGATGGCACCTCTCACACACAGTACGGGAGTGCACTTATTGGAGAACACTGCGTAGAGAGATGTTTGGATGTGTGTACTCCAAGCACATATCAGTCATCCATTACCTTGACTTCAATGCTTTCTCATGAGGATAAGAAACTGAGTTGTAAGGAGAGTGCATAAAAATGTCTCAGTACGTACCTTGTTACAATCATTTGCAGTCCTTCCAGGGAAGGAAGAGATGGCACCTCTCACAGACAGGGCTACGTGGATGGATGGTGAGCACTTATTGGAGAACACTGCGTAGAGAGAAGTTTGGATGTTTGTACTCCAAGCACACATCAGCCAACCATTACCTTGCCTTCAATCATGTTTTCTGTTTCAAATCCTACACGCAGACACTCAAACGATGACGCGCAGTAAAGATGTGCTGACGGAATCAGATGTCTTGGAATAACCTGACCAGGCTGTGACAAAAAAAAGACGCTGGCACCTCCTAGAGGCATTCTGCAAAAATTGGTAGCTGGTACGGGCCCGTGCTGATGTACTAGTAATCCGTCTTACATCGGCGTGAGAGTACAGATCTGTCACGCCCACTGCCGATCTTACGGTGAGCCTCGATCAGCCCGACTTTGGTGCTAAAGCCTATGGGACTGACTACGTCAGTACTGTAACTTTTCAATTTATCTGACGTCCGATGTGCTGTCTACATGTAACAAAAGTGATTGAGTACGATATATGTACATATACGAGGCCATACCATCGTTGGTAATATCAACTCCTTCAACTTCAGGACTAGTGATCGCACAGCCATGGTTAGCAAGCTGGTGCTCGAAGTAGGTGGATTTGCACACAAACTCTACACAGTGATCACAATATTAAAAGTCTTTAATTTGCCGCTAATTATTATGACTCAAGAAAAATAATTTCATTGCGTGTATTTAGTGTCTATGCAGACGGTTTGATTGTACGGCCCACGCTCCAAATATCTACCGTACGGTCTAAGGAAACAATGACTGCCTACCCACGTTTCGCTGTTTGCACGTCGGGTGTATTGACGGCGGGAATTAATCGTCACACGTATTTGGACGGCTGAACCGCTGTGATATGACGAGCGTGCGACATATATATTCATATTGTGGTCGAATAAGGTCTATAGGGTATACGGTCCGGGGCAATGTTCCTGAGCCAACTCCCTAGGGAATACGGTCCGTCAAAAATATTGTATACATCCACAGAATACAGTCCGGGGAAGAAGGCGGACTCAATTCCATTCCATCGAAAATTCAGTTCATTAATCCGGATCATGGACTATTTTTGCTTGGATTAAATTTACTGGGCAACAATAAAAAAAGAACTGGTGATGAAGGGCGCCGAATTCGCACGAGCAAGACGACCCCGCATGCAAACTTGCATGGGCATGCATCACAGTTACAGTCAATAAAACAAATCGCTCAGCTTTTTGAAACACAATGCATTGGTTACATTGGGCACATCACGCTTACCGAACTGCATGGTCGTAAACTCTATGGAATGTACATGTATCAATCCTTCGGCCGACATGCACAGAATGCACAGACGCCATCGTCGCTTCTCCTCCCCTCGTTCATACCTATGAAGTACGCCAACCACGCTTATAATAATTAATCTTAGCGTATTTCATCCATGCAGCGTACGCATATATAACAGTTTTGAATAAGACCGAAGAAAAGGTTAAATGTTACAGAAGCTGCATACTTTGCGACCTGCGATCAGCACCAAACTCGATTCCCTACGGTCCCCCAGACCAAAAATTGCCCCGGACCATATACCCTATGACACCGGCAGAGTAACAGCAGCTACATGTATATTAGACAAAAACAAAGCATCTTCTTATCGTCTTTTGTTCTCAGATGTCCGCAATTGAAATAATTCGTGATGGTGTAATAAATCAGTGGTGGCATGCGACTAAATTATTATAAATATATACTCCATGGAATTTTAATCAAACACAATTTACATGTACAACAAGCAGAATAGAAAAGTTTTTAATCATATAAATTTCTCAGTTGGTCGTACTTGACGTTACAGATTTGCTTCACTGAACTACTTGTTTCGTTGCAATGTTTACACGCCTGCATCAAAAATACATGTACATGTATCAATCATCAAGAATCAATTTCCGATCATTGCACACTTACCCATGCAGAAAAATCATTACTTATCGCGGAAAGGATATTTTCCATGGCTGTCGAGTTGCATGCGCTTCCATTAGGACAATGGTTTATCGTGTCGTTCATATACCATAGTACTCTACATACTGATGTGACGGTGTCGTGGCATGTTGAATCAGCCTGTCGTCTTTGAATAGGGTGACATATAATACCTCCTATGATGGTCAGCACAAGGAGACTTAGAAGGTTAGACATGGTACAATGTTGCCTTTGAAATGCAGCTACACGACTGATATGGACCGAAGTATTGGACATTAAACTTTATATACACTATTATATAATATTTATTATAAGGGGCATCACCGCCGTTTGCATTTAAGTGTATCAGGCGGACTCATAAGGCCCTGGGATGTATTATTATTATTCGGGCGGAGGTAAATCAGGAAGGAAAATTGGTGTAGAGTTGCATAGCTAAATTTCCCTATAGCATGCATGAATTAGCCGATGCCCGGTCAGTGCAGTTAGCGGCTTGAAGCCTATAGAATGAATCGTGCCGATTTTGTGTTATTTTTTAAATGATGACATGGGATAAAAATTTACTTCAATATTAAATGTAGTGCATAAACCGAAATGGTAAATTAGTGATAAAATCTTCGGTCGTACATTGGTTTAACAACAAAGTAAAGTGCAGTTGCATGTACACAAATTCTTGTTAGTAAAATGTATATACATGCAATTCAGGCATTACTTTTCAAAGTACATATTTTCCATTGATAAAACTCCATCTTTCATGCATAGGGTATTTCATTTCCTTAATTTACAGGCAAAACAAAAGTGAATGCAATAAGTTTAGGAAAATTAAGCAGCCATCAGATAAAAGACTAGTGCGTTCTAAACTATCGTAAATAGTATATTAAACGCAAGCTGTTCGCTTCTGTTTCAATTGCTCTACGTACAATATATGCAATAGGTACAATGTACTCCAAGCGGCGCCATATAGCAGTATCCAGTTCTTAAGTACGCATCATGTATCTGTAATATTGAGGTATGCAAAAAGTTGTGTGCTAAATCTCCCACAAATGTTCAAATACAAATGCATGTACATGTACGTACTTTTTTGGCATACAAAGCATGACCACACCGAAAATCCATGCGACTTCCTCCAAGTAAGCACTGTATTACTAGGCAACATCTCAGTCTACATTCGAAATCAGTACATATTGCTAGGAAACCTACCGGTTCACTAGGAAGAATTTCAATGTTTACGTGCATGTATTTGAACTATGCATATGGCTTCCTTTCAGATGTTTAGCTTTAATATTCGATTCATGCGGCTTCATCCGACACAAATGATGACTATAACTGCTATCCGTATACTTATACGCAGAACAAATAATTATGGTGTAATCAAGACGTGAAGACAATGCCAATCCAGTATTCATGTCGTATACATATCTAGTTGCATGATCAAGTGAATAAATACATCATTGAAGTACGGCAGTAACATAGTTCTCTTGAGATGGAGCATGTTTTAAGGCTCTATTTGGACTCATTTATATCTCAACAGCAGTACATAAAATGTAAAAGTTAAGAATAAATACATATATAAATGAAATCATGGATGCCGAATAAATTTTTTATAAATCAGTCAATCAATTGTTTAGCATGCAGATGATTAACCAGTATTCAAGAGTAGCAAACAGCAGTGCATCAAAAGGCAAGTAACACATTCAGAGCTCTGAGGCATGAGTAACATGTTCCCGCCCGTTCCCCTTGTCAATCATATTCCAGCATACCAATGTGGGCATGAGTCAGTCAGTATTATAATTACCATTTTAAATTTCAACTCTCAGTACCAAATGCTTTCAAGACAGTGCATGCATTATGCTTAAAACGATACATGTGCGCTATAACTCTACTAAGTAACAACACTTGCATGCCAATCAATATAAGACTGTGCTTGCACAGTCTATTCAAGGAATGCACACATACATGTATAGGTTTGCTTTTCTGAATATTTATTAACCACTTTCCCGCATTTTTCCAATATGGCATGCTTACACTAATTGATCTAAGAATTTTCAGTTGCTCCTGCTCTTTGCCATTAAGGGAATTGGTACTAAATTTGAATCCCTTATCAGGCAAATGCAAACGCAAAAGTGAAAGGTGCATGTAGTTCATGAGAAATTAGTTTCACGCAGTCACTTACATATGTACATGCCTGTATATACATACACATGTACTAGGCATAGAATTCAAGGAACCTGAGCTTAAATGGTTGATCTTCTGAACAAAACGCTTGATGCAATTTCTTTGCAGCATGCTAGATTCGACGTTGCGTTACTAATGAAAATTGCAACATCCAACACCTAGCTATTACTGAACCGCTCATCAGTATACTTTTACAGGTATCGCTTTTTATACAGCACCTACTTTGGATTACTTAATTGATACCGCTGAGCGCATGAGCATAATGCCTAATACCGCTTTTGTATAGCACTACATTGGATAATGCCATGGGCGCAGCTTATAACAAAGTTTGAGAGTTTCTCCAATGCTTGGCGATGATACTGCTGCAATAGGAACATATTGACACGATGCACAATGCATGGACACGCCCCTGATCGATTGGAATCATTCGTTTCAATGCCACCGCAGCGTACGTATATGTTACAATTATATATAGTAATTATAATTATAATAATTCTATTATATAATTATGTATATATATATAATATAAACAAGATAAACCTTAATTAAGACACTATAGGAATCAAAAAACTGTGGAGATCTAGCTAATATGGCCCTTGCATTGGCTCTCACTAGGACGATGCTGAGCCTTCCGTACAGAGCCGACGCAGCCGAAGACTTAATTGGAACGAGCCGTGCGAGTAGCGATACGTGCAGCAAGTCTGTCGAGACACTTAATGGCTTCGTCTCCCCAACACCCGTACGTCTCCATGGCTACAGGGACGCAGACCCAGCCCAAACGGTTGCATTTTGCATCGTTGTTGGCATGTTTGCGGGCTTCAGCAGCCGACGCAGTGGATCCAGCCGTCACACTCGCTTCATTTAAAGTAGTGTGATTTAGCGGTGATGTGACGTTGAAATCCAATGCTGCCGGTTTGCCGAACTCCCAGTTCTGGACCAGGATGTCTGCTGGGCGAGTTTGCCTACCCTCTTTGTCTAGGCTACTGCCTGCTTCAAGTTGACCCCCCGATACATGCCAGCTTGCAAAATTCCCAAAATGTGTCGCGCATAGCATTGTGCCTTACAATTAGATCACCAGCGTGATGACCCAGGGGATCTAAGGCAATTATAATTGTTATCATAATTATATGTTTGATAATGAAATGCATGATGCTTTTGCTGAATGCACTGCAGTGGATGCCGTTGGCAACTCCTGGGAACAGGCCCAACTCACTATTAGCAGAGGCGGGCTGGGTCTGCGTAGCCTTTCACACCACCCAGCAGCAGCCTACATTTCATCTGTAAGTGCATCTGAGTAACGTTCAGTGTCCATGTCACACCTACTTACTTCAGTGAACCTCTTCAGTGCAATCATTCCAGCTGCTGATTGCCATCACTCTAGATGACATTGTCTTCTCACCATGCCGTCAGCATGCTCTGTCTTACTAGTAAGATTGAGAATCACCAATGTAAGCTTCTTTTTGACCATTCCTCCTTACCTGATAGAGCCTAGACAACATCGCCCTAGAGTTTGCCCTCATCAGGGAGATGTTTAGCCTTGCATAGAGTTCAAAGATAGCCATGGACTTTGCCACACAGCCATGGACAGCAAGGCGAGATGCAAGTTTGGAAAAAAGATTGCTGAGCCTCCTTGCCCCATGCCCCATAAGACTCCACCACAAGAGGGATGGACACCCACCCCAACTCTGCACACTTTGCATCATTGGCAGTGTGCTTCCTAAGCTCAGCCGCCTCTGATGCTGCACCTGCTCTTGCTCCCACTGCAGGCAAAACATTTGAGTTTAGCAGTGAGCTACACAGAGAATTAGAAAAGCATATGTCCCTTCATTTCAAAGTTAAGATGATAATGAACTACTAAGTAAAGTTCTGAATGAAGAGGAATGTTTTCCACGTCGAAATTTACTTAGCTAGAATAATTCCTCACAATGGATCTTGTGTCCCTATCTCCCCCCAATGAAAATCACTGCATTTTTGTAATTATCCTTTGGTCATTTGCCTATTCATGCAGGTATTTCCTGTACGTTCATGTAGTTGATCAGTTAATTCTTTAACTTGCTGCAATAAACTGATAATATGATGTAAAAAAAATCCCTATGCAAATTTACAAATTAAAAAACATCTCAGGAATGGTTTATATAGCCATTCCTGGGTTCCTTTTTATAGTGATTTAAATAACGATAATTTTTTTTTCACCATCGATCTCGAAGACGACACAACATGCATGTACATGTATGTCACCCTATTGAAAGATGGGATGTGATTTAGCAGCATATATATCCATGTTATAACCTTAACATCGGCATGCACGATACTATGGCACGATAAAACACTGTGCCTGCATGGTATTATACGCAGTTGAAGGTGTGTGTATGGTGTGCAACGGAAATCCCTGCTACAATATATTCATATAAGTATAGTGCATACGTACAAATTAACTGCCAAAAGTGGTCATAGTACGTGTGAGATTTGTAACATCTTGGCGCATTGCCCATGACATGTACATGCATAAACAATTATCAAAACAATATAACATAGTGTAGCTATGTGTACATGTCTCTTGACAACTGCTTGGACCACACACGTATGTAGTCAGTATACCGGCATGTATGGTAGAATCCAGCACTATGCAAAAGGTATTGTTATACACTACTGTATAACAGTGTGCATATAGACGTTATCGTGTATACGTGTGTATAACGTCTCAATACGCAGTGTTATACACCGCTAATTGAAGTTATACACTAGTGTATAACAACCCTTTTTTACACAGTGCAGGTTATAGAGATTAAAGTTTGCATGCGTATATATATAAAGCGGTGATTTAATTTCCGCTGAATGCTACGCTGCACATGCATTTATAATACCGAAGGTGTGATGTACACTTCAAGCACATACAACTGTTTATGTAATACCGGACTGAGGTGCTTTACGTATGTATAGGCTGCGGTAAAGGGGTTTTGCAGTGGTAGAAATGGAGTTATCTAACTGATATTTAAGATGTGACAAGGCCTCTCAGTACCGATAGCTATAGTAGCAGCGTCAATGAATCTTAGGCGTTTCTTGAAACGTCTACATCTATATTATATATAATAATAATATTATAATTATACATGTATAGATTTTGTCCAACTCCACAGTGGTTTAGAAGTGTAGTCCATGAGGACATTTTTAATTTAATAGAATCCAAGCACACCAAAGTATAACTACCACAGCTGTGAATTATTGTACATTGATTAAATTCTGTTATATATTTTTAAGTTACATTATATCAAACCAATGTAATCAAGATTAAAAGTACTGCTTTAACCTTTAATCTCCCGTCGTCCTACGCGTAGGATTAGCGTCCTACGCGTAGGACGTGACTAGATTCTGTATTATAGGTTTTGGAAACAGCTTTTAACGGCATAAATATACTTCAAAATATAGTACAATGGTAATAGAACTGTAATATAATTTTTTCTACTGCTATCATAGCATCTATCATGCAGTCCATCACGTGGTATTTGATGAAGTTGACTTTCTCTGCGGTTTAGTTAAAAATGACGAAGCCGTTTACAGTTGGAACTGCAATTGTAGGGAGAAATAAAAAAACACTTGGAAAGCTTGGAGTGGTTGAGCAGGTATCTGGCAGAGGCCACAGCAAAAGATTTGTTATAAAATGGAGGGATTCAAGCACTACAACAGAATCAAGCCGGGGTATTTGTTTACCTAGCGTTTTTGAAGAGTCAAGGAGGTTTGTAGAGGCAAAGGGTAATAAAAGGCGTACTGAAAGTAAAGAAGAAGATATGGACATGCAATCTACATTTACTGATGATGATAGTGATGAGGAGAGTGATAAGTCCTGTGCAGAGCAGGTAGAAGAAGTTCCGAGGTTGGTACCGTGCGCTAATTGAGCACCCGCCCCCAGATGTTATTCGTAGTGATGATACGGCCGTACTGAAGGTAACAAGCCTACCTTGTCACATCATGGGCGCCAATGGACACCAAGAAAAGAGTTGTTAATTGACCCTGGATCAAAACACAATGTCCAAAGGTGAATTTTTTAAGTACCTTGGGTTGCGACTTGCGATGGCATGTGAGCCTAAAAGGGGAGCCATCCCTGTGTATTGGGATGAAGGTTTACAGCCTGGCACAATATACTGTGGTGCAAGCTTTGGTGAACGCTTTGGGATGTCCAGACATCGATTTGAGAACATTACTCAGTGCCTTTCGTCACCGCCTTGAATTTGTAAAGCACTCACCAGCGTATTCTGGTACCAGAGGACGAAAGCAGATTTAGAATATGCTCTGCTAAATCATCATATTACTGTGTTGGTTGCTCAAGAGTGAAAGACCTTGACCTATACGGGTGTTGTGAACCAGCAACAAGAGACTGTTTTAAAATTCACCTAAAGATGTTAGGGTTTGCATAAAACCTAGCACAAACCAACATTGAAAACATGATTGTGTGACTGTACATGTGGTAATTGGCTTCAAGTGGTGTTTTGAAAGTAAAGTGTATGTATTCAAAATATTGTTGATAAATAAGAAAACATTTCGATACAAACATACGTAACATTATACTATTACAATATCAACGTAGAGAGATGTCAAACAGTTGCGAATGAGGGTTGTCCCATCATCAAGTTGAAATTCACTTGTCCAATGTAGCTAAAACTTGTTGTCCTGTAGAAAAGACTGGAAGTACACACATAAACAAAATATGCAAATTTCTTTTTGAGACGTGTTTCTTTCTATGGTTGTACCACAATTGTTTCATGGAAAATTTCAATGCTGAAAATTTATACAGTAGCACACACATCAACTTCCATAAAACATATTTAAAAAGTAACATATGCCATACATTTTTCTGTAACTATGAATTTTTTCCGTTATGCATTTTTAAGAACCGCATCTGTTGTTTTAGATAATACGGACCAAGGGTGTGGTATAAAAATATTCTAACAATTGGTAAAATAAGTGCATTGGCACATGAAACAATGGTAGATATATGGGTACAAGATAGTTTCATTTGAATTTAGGAGAAATTATTGCAATATAAACTAAATATGCAAATTGCATTGAGACATAAAAATAATGTTTCTTTCTATGGTTGTACCACAAATGTTTCATGAAAATTTTCTATGCTGACAATTTGTACAGTAGCACACACATCAACCTCCATAAAACATATGTAAAAAGTGACACATGTAATACTTTTTCTGCTACTATGATTTTTTTTACATAATGCATTTTTAAGAACCGCATCCGTTGTTTTAGATATTATGGACCAAGGGTGTGGTATAAAAATAATCTAACAATTGGTAAAATACGTGCATTGGCACATGAAACAATAGTAGAAATATGGGTGCAAAATAATTTCATTTGAATTTAGGAGAAATGTTTAAATTTTGGTCCTACGCGTAGGACCATTACCTGGAGAATTAAGGTTAAAAACTGAATAACAAAATTACCTAACTATTTCTTTATTCACTGTTAACAAGTGGTGAAATAACATAATTTTTATTAATACAAATTAATTAACTAGAATCAAACCAATGTAATCAAGTATAAGAAAACTGTAATTCAGTACAATAGAAAGGTTTGTTGATGTATTCAGGACTCAGTTTAAAGGCACACTGTTTAAATGCTATCACCAGATGCCATGTGAGTTGAAGCTTGTTGGGTTGTAGCAGTATCTTCATCATATTCCCTTGATCCGTTCCCTCCCCAGTAGTAAAATACACTCAACTAAGTGCTCTTCGAATGATACACACCTACTAGTCACCTCCAATCATTGGGGGCAGGAGCGAACATTGACTAATGTGTGGTCCATTGCAAAATGAACATTTAGCCACACATCGATAACTCCTCATGCACCAATGGATCTGACTTGATCCACAGCCTAGTTAACACATCTGTTAGGTTTGCCTGCTGGCCTTCTCAGCAGGGCCATTCGATTAGACCAATGTTTCTTTAACTTGCTACTTTGATCCTTCTCAGAAAATAAGCTTTCATCAGTAATAAACTGCCCTGAAGCCTCCCAATCGCTTTTTAAAACCTCTTTATGTATTTGTCGTAAGCGTCCGCGTTGGAAATCGACTTTCCCTTTTGAGCCATAAAACCTTTGCAATCAAAGTACAATAGCACGATTGCACATTAATGTCACCGACCAGCTTCGAACAACCTAATAGTACACACTTCGCATATACATGTAGAAAAAGAGACGCCAGGTACAATCACACGCATAAGTCATATTACAGGTATATATGCATACGATATACGCATGCGTGCAGCACGACACAAAGAGCACAAAGACAGCCCAGAAAAGAACAAAGACGGCGTTTCCTTAGCCTGCCATTGTTGTCTGGAGCTAGCAACAAGCAAAAGAACCCAATCATCACATAGGATACAGCCATCTAGACAGTTATTAAAACAATTATTAATCACTCAGTCATCGCTATGTCGCACGTTTGAACCTTACTTGCAGCACTAAACGGAAAGTCGGTTGGAGTCGGCTACGTTGGTGAATTGGAAATGCATGGGAAATTCGATTGGCCGTGACTCCTTGCTTCGTTCGGTCCTAGAATCGTGTAGAAAAGTGCTTGAAGTTGGTACATCGAAAAAATTTCGTTTTTTTACGTATAAAATGGAACATTTTACCGCGCATTTGAAGTAAGTGCCTATGAGTTTAGTATTATTGGAAACAGCAGAACAAAAGCTATTTGCTCCAATACTAAACTGCAAATTTATGTATTTTGGAAAGCAGATAAAATTCATGTAAGCAGAAATGAAAAAATGCTCATCAAATTCACTTTCGATGTGCACAGCTTTAAAAAACCAATCCTATTTCTTATTTTACTAATAAAATCTAACACTTCAATCAGTTACAACAATTTTTATGCAAAAATATATATGCATCATTCCCATACCCAATGTCCTGCTGTTAAACCACTGTGAACTCTTTGTTTGCACGAATCGCAGGCAGGAACTAAAGATGCCCACTCTTTGCCAATCAGTTGGAGCAAGCAATTGGTGTGGGCAGCATCGCTAGTCAGTACTCTGCGGTCTCTGAGGTTCAACACAACGTCTCCACAACACCTGCACTGATATGGGACCGGGGCCCGGGGCCCAAACTGCCGCCATAGCGTTAATAAATTTGATAATCATCGGATGTGGTCAAACTATGGAACGATATGATTGTTTGTTTACATTCCACATGCTTGCGACTCGAGATGCCAGACCTATACGAGCGTGTTTATACATTATGCGATAAACATTGCGTCATATTGGTCTGGGACGAGATTAGGCTCCGCCTCACTGATACCCCGACGTCAGGGGTGCTTACAGCGCTTCATCCTGGCCCCAACCTTCTAGAAATGCTGGGGCGCCAATGTTTGTGTTTGTTTTATATACTGAGTACATTAATCTTCATCTTACTCCGCAGGAATACAACAATGTATCGAGATTTTGAGTAAAGCAAGTCAATCAACATAGGGCTTATACATAAAAATCTTCAGTAGTGTAAGGGACATCACCAATGGTTGCATACATACCTGCATTACTGCATTAGGATTCATAAAGCCGTAATATCCTGAGGCATACATACAATTTGTTTTTATATGAAACATTCTGGCCTCGACGCGAGTAAAATGAAATTATCAAGTTATAATAGCTTTTAAAATATCTCATTATTAATTCAAGTCAAAGGTTTAACCTACTGGATATGAAAAGCCTCTCTAGGGATGACACTGCCTTAGATGCTTGAGTGCTAGCTGTCTCCCTGCATGTTGTTGGCTCTCATGCGCGCGTTCGTTGGTATTGTACTGAGTTGCGTTTATTTTGTGCACTTCAGAGGGTGTATTTTTCGTTTAAATGGAGAGCATGATGTCTGAGATGAGGCTTGTATACATGCAGTTTGGAATAACTAAAGCATGTGTAGTGACCCCTGATCAGCAAGTAGTGACCAGGTAGAAAGACAATGACAGTATAAAAGGTACAGCATTCATATTTATACATACATATATCCACATGCGCACAACATATATACATCGGAAGGTCAGATAGTCAAAGGACCCCCCCCCCCTCCTCCCTGGTGGGCATCAGGCCTTTATTAAAACAAACCGCCCCTGGTTGGGGATAATAACCAGTCAAAAGTATTCGCGACGTGGTTTAATAAAAGGTCAAATGCCCTACCGGACTATCATATGGAGAAATGGCCCATACATAGGCGGTCATCATGCTTTTATTTTTAAATTGAATTTTAAACACATTTATAATTTACTATAAATCGGTCTGATTGTGAATCTGTGTTTTATATAATTATGAAATGAACCATTCCTGTAGTAAAATCAAGACAAAAAATTAATTTCTACCGCGCATAATTTATTCATAAACAATATGTCATAACGTAATACCTTGCGTCATCTGGGATTAAGTTACGTACGTTGCTGTTAATTGCAGATGAATTATTAAGGATAATACACAATCGTAGCTTTGGAGATGTGGAGGCAGCAATAAACGGATTGCCCTGCATGATTTCAACTTCTGAGATTCAAGTGTTTTGGTGAGTATACTGTGTGAATTTAGTATGTGAAGAACAGGCATATATTCGATGCAGTGAAGGGGGAGGAGATATGGCCTTCTCCCTATACTAGTACTGTATGGAATTCGCCCTGTACTGTTGGCCTTCTCCCGGACCGTTAATTGCCCGTCTCCTTATACTGTTGGTCTTCTTCCTGTAGTGTTAGACTGGTTGCCTTCTCGCTATACTGTTGGCCTTCTCCCTATACTGTTGGCCTTCTCGCTATACAGTTGGCCTTCTCCCTATACTGTTGGCCTTCTCCCTATACTGTTAGCCTTCTCCCTATATACTCTTGGCCTTCTCCCTATACTGTTCGCCTTCTCCCTATACTGTTGGCCTTCTCCCTGTACTGTTGGCCTTCTTCCTATGCTGGTGGCCTTCTCTTTATAATAAGCTGCGCTTATACTGTTGGCCTTCTCCCTATACTGTTGGCCTTCTCTCTATACTGTTGGCCCTCTCCCTATACTGTTGGCCTTCTCCCTATACTCTTGGCCTTCTCCCTATACTGTTGACCCTTCTCCCTATATGGTTGACCTTATCCCTATACAGTTGGCCGTCTCCCTATGCTGTTGGCTTTCTCCCTATACTGTTGACTTTCTACCTACATGTGTACTGTCGGCCTTATCCCTATACTATTTCCTATACAGTTGGCCTTCTCCCTATACTATTGGCTTTCTCCCTATATGAACCACTGAGCATTGTCCATTTGTGTAGCATCTCTGTCCCTTTGTTTACCATGTGTATAGCTGACCTGTGGGACACACACACCACACACGTGCATGGACACTTCCAGCAAGTCACGCACGCTCAGTTACAGTGTGGACACTCAATGTAGTAGCTCTATATTCACAAGTGTCTCCATCATGTGCACACTACACACGCTGATGTAGAGCTGTGTATTGTGCGCTTCAAACATGGGCACACACACCAATGATGTCCACACATATACCTGTACACAGTGGTACTTACATGTACATCCATATACATCAGATATAAATAATAATAATTTGGACACAAACACACACACACACACACACACACACACACACACACACACACACACACACACACACACACACACACACACACACAGATTGCTGTACAACCACAACAAGACACAACAATCTACCAGGAGAGAGCTACCATACTACTGGAGGAGCAGAGGATCAATGAAGACCTACTACATGTAACTGCAGTACTACAAACCAAAGTATTTACTGGTCTGGCTACTTCCCCAGTCCTTTGAACACAGTGACGACAGATAACAGGTGTGTGAATGGCTGTTTGGGGGCTATTGTGATGGTGGTTACATGCACTAGAGTACGCATGGTATTTTTGGACATGCTAATTTTTCTTTGCATGCATTGGTGTTGAGAACACTTCCTCACTCCCCTGGAGGGGTGTTGGTGGTGTCATTGGATCACCTCTCCAAATCCCCCAGAAAGGGGGGAGGTATCCTTTGTACACATACAATGCATCACTTGGGTGACGGCTCCATCAGAAGTCTTTGAACATGCATGTTAAAGTACTTCTGTTTAAGGGCCTGGAGAGGTACATTAACTTGTACATGTACTCTTTGTTACATGTACTATTGTCTATCTTTATAGACACCATCTACTGTTACATAATCCTGTACCTAGTATATGTACCCAGGACTAATTTTTTTCTCATCTGGTGGCTACCAGATACAGATATAAACCCTAACCCTGACTACCTACACAAAAGTTCTGGTAAATTTAATATTACTACATTTGCTTATGAGGCTGTGCTTTAAAAGGCTACCATGCGCTATGCAACATGTTACCTACATGTACGTGTGGTAACCTTAACCCTTCTATACATGTATGTAGCCAAGTCATCGTATGCCCTTCATGCAACTTTTTTGGCTGTAGGTCACTACATGTACATGCAGTGGTACTTCAAAGATAGGTAGTGATTTTAGTGGTTACCTAAGTTTTGCAAAGCAACCACATCCATTGTGTGGACAAGGAAACCACAAGCCAGCCTTAAGCTGGTTTTGGCCCCTACTGGCCTAACAAGGGCTGGGGCTATGCCAAAGCTTCATACATGTAGGTTGGCCCATGCCCATTTAGTGTTTGCATTAGTTATCACAAATAGAATAACCTTATGGGCCCACTTTGTACATACATATATGGACACACCTCCCTTGACTACTTACATGTACATGTACATGTTATATACTATACTGTTGGTCAGTTGGCCTTCTCCCTATACAGTGGCCTTCTCCCTATACAGTGGCCTTCTCCCTATACAGTTGGCCTTCTCCCTATAGGTGGCCTTCTCCCTATATTGTTGGCCTTCCCTAAAGGTTTTCATTTTTAGTATGCACGGCATTACATGTAGTACCTTGCTCTCATTACTGTCAACAGTAAGGCTCTCAACTGTAGTACTCCAAGCCTAGCTGGCAACAAGTAGACAGGCAATAGAATAACCCTGGGGCTCACCAAAAATGTACATACATGTATGGACACAAGTAGTAGTGCTGCACATCTGTTAACATACTATGAACTTCCAGGACACAGCTTTTCCCTAGGACAACCAGCAAAACCAGGCCTAGGGGTTGTATTTGCACAAAGATGCATGGCATTGTGCATGAGATTATTCACTGTATGTACATGTACAGACCTAGACCTTTTATCAGCACAGTCTGGCCACACAACAAAATTCATAACATTGGGCCTTTGTTACTTTGTACAAACATCGAAATAAGATAGGATCAGCAGGTGTTTATGTACACACACACATACATGTACATACACACACACACACACACACACACACACACACACACACACACACACACACACACACACACATTCACACACACACACACACACACACACACACACACACACACACACATCAGCTGAACGTGGGGGAGGAGGAGGCAGGAATAGGCAACATCTGCCAGTATCACTTACGGTTTCCAGTCATGCATTTGCTACAGATGTTACGTGTACAAGAAGCACACCATTACATGCATGTACTTCCTATAACACCAGGGATTTACCGTACCTACCCCCTGGTGTACACGTGGCATGTCACTTGCTGTTCTGTCAATTAATCCAGGGTTCACAAACATGCCATTTAACTGTACATATGAAGGGAAGACTTCCTACAATAATACTGCAGCAATGGAAGTAGAACATCATAACACAAACTTTCATGAATCCCTCAATTGTATTTAGCCAGTCAGACACTCAATGTTTTGGCATATACAAACTGCCACCACAACCTGTACAAAAAAAAACAAATAATACTTTCTCTTTTCCTCCTCCATTCAATTTCCTTACCTCCCCTTCCATCTCCCTCCCTCCTCATCCCGTCAATTTTCCTACCTCCCCCTCCCTCCCATCACTCTCGCTCCTCCTCTCTCCTTTCCTCCCCTTATCCCCATTCACCCCGCTGGCCCCGGCTCTCATCTTATAGCGCATGTCAAATGAAGTACTATCAGACTGAAAGGATTGTGTATGAAAGGAAAAAGGTAAGCTAGCTGGGTTTGTTTGTAAAAAACAAAATAAAACTGAATAATACCATGCTTTCCAGTGTTGTAAAGTGGTTTTAAGAAGACACTTATATTGGGTTGAAGAAAAGGACGTAAGTTAACCTGTTCTCTTCTACAGTATGCAATATGTGTGTTCAGGTGTATTCTAGTAATCACTGCATTTTTATTTCAGGGAGTTCAAGTGTCAGCTTAAATTGATTTTTTACATACAACGCTCACTAGCTGCAGGAACAATCAGAAGGAACAGTGCATGTGCAAGGGTGTCACTATGGATGTAATGTAGCGTTACTGTTGTGTTAATTTAACTGCAGGTGTCACAACAAAGCACTGTTGTACATGTACATGTGATCATGTTTCAAAAGATTCAACCACATGCAATGGCGTCCTAGGCTGGTTTGTTTCTCAGACACTCGATACCTCAGGATGCACTCGGATAGCTCACAACATCAACAACGTACCATTCATTCATTATACTGAATCATACACGTAATCACATGCACACACATCCTATTTATCTCTAATCACTGAATGTTTCCAGACATCACAGTTCCTCCCCATTTCACACTGGTGACAGACCACCATCCCTTGTTGTCCATTCTCAACCCTGAAAAGGGATTACCAGCAGTGACAGCAGCACGGTTGCATTGGTATATGTGGTAGGCTAGCCCTGTCTTGATATCAGGTACAAGAGTACCACTCAGCACACAAATGCTGATGCACTTTCACGTCTCCCAGTGGTGGCCGACATGCAGATGGCACAAATGGACGAGGAGGAAGGAGGGACATTCCCAACTACAAACCCTCCTGGTCGCAGTGGCAGAATTACGAAGAACAACAACAATTAAGGGACCTGGTGTTAGCAAGGGTGTTTCAGTCTATTCAGGAGGGATGGCCACCCAAAACTACAGAAGTGGTCCGGTTATAAAGCCATGCTTTGAGTAGAGACATGAACTATACATGTACAGCAGTACAATCCTGTGAAAGGGTACAGGGAGAGGTATAGGCCTGTACCACTGTTCACGGAGGGGTACAGGCCTGCTCAGGGATACAGGCATGTTCAAGGAGGGGTACAGGGATACAAGCCTGGACAGGGGTACAGGCCTGTACTGGCGGGGGGGCGGGGGGGGGGGGGGGGGGGGGGTTTACAGGACTGTACAGTGGGTACAGGCTTGTACAGGGGTAAAGGCGTGTACATGCAGGGAGGGGTACAAGCCTGGACAGGGGTACAGGCCTGTACTGGGGTGGGTGGGGGGTACAGGACTGTACGAGGGTACAGGCTTGTACAGGGGTGCAGGCCTGTACAAGGGTAATGGCGTGTACAGGGAGGGGTAGTGGCCTGGACAGGGGTACAGGCCTGTACTTGGGGGGGGGGGGGGGGGGTGTACAGGACTGTACAAGGGTACAGGCTTGTACAGGGGTGCAGGCCTGTACAAGGGTAATGGCGTGTACAGGGAGGGGTAGTGGCCTGTACAGTGGTACAGGCCTATAAAATTGTACAGGCCTGTACAATTTGGGGTACAACCAATTGTATTGATACATAGCAGTTGTTCATTCATGATGAACTCCACATACATATAGGTTTACCCATTGTCCTCTGTTTCATTCCATATCTCTTGTCTTTTGCTAGGCCATGTAGTGATCCCCATTTCAGTCCGTCCCATTCTTCATTGCTTTCATCGTCCCCCTTTAGTTCCTTCACAGAGTGGTCTCTAGTGGGTACACCCTTTCCAACACCTGTTCCTTCTGCCCTTTTCTTTGCACAACACGCCCTCTCAATGTGTCCCCATTTCCTGCAAACTTTGTTTCTGAACCTGCACTGTTGAGTATCATGCGCTCCTCCACACCTGTTGCAAGCCCCTAGGCCTGACTGTCTCCCCCTTCTTGGTGGTGCTGCCACTTGATGTACTTCAGGGTCTTGTTCCTGTTTTGTGACACTCTGCAACTGTTCTGCGCGTCTTTAGTCTCCCTTTCCGCTATTTCCGCTGTCTCCAGCACCTTGGCAAAAGTGAGGTCTGCCTTTGTGAGGAGTCTCTTCTGTACCCCCTCGTCCCTCATACCAAAGAACACCCTGTCTCTCAGCGTCTCTGATAACGTCGCACCAAACGCACAGTTCTGCAAACTTGCTGCATACCACATATCCCTCCTTTTGTCCCGTTTGTGGAACCGTACGTTCTGCGATGACTAAAGGTTTAGGCGCTACGTGTGTCGTTAAGGCTGCGACCAGTTGCTCGTACGTTCGGTCTTTCAATTTCTGGGGTGCTACGAGCGCTCGGAGCAGGCCAAATGTAATACAGGCGAGGAAAGCGTCCTTTTTCTGTTCGGCTTCCACTTTATTTGCCAGGAAGAAATGTTCTAGCCGCTCGACGTATTAACTCAACCAGTCTTCCGTTGACGCGTCACACTCCCCTGCCATCCTTCTTAGCTATCCCATGCACCCTCGTCGCCCTGTAGACCTCAGGATGCACTCAGATAGCTCAGATCCAGCTACAGCTACGTGTAGGCCTACATCTCTTGTCTGAGCCAGCCGGTCGAGGTAAGCAGCCTAACATCATTTCAATACATCGATCTGTCTTGCAGAAAACACAGACTCGAAGCTTTTAGTATTCCATGGCATGTACTAGTAGTTACCCCCGGCACGGGGCGGCACCTGGCCCACCACGCCCTCTGCTCGACTCCAGCTTTGCAAAATGCTGGCATGTCCTAGATCCTAGTCTCATTTTATTAACTATGGAATATCCTTGATTTTACTAAATATCTATGGCAACACATAGAAACGCCATTTAAAAATGGCGCCTTATTGCACCAAAACTGATTTACTATTTTTAAAAATGGTCCCCAAATTCTTCACGACAACATCCACTTTTTTCCATATATTATATTATTTGGATAGTTGTAGAATTGTTTCAGAGGGTGGCAAAAGTTCTAACCCCCCTCTGTTCATTAGTTATAACTAATGGAATATCTTAATTAGCATGATTTTTTTCCATTTTCTGTACAAGTCTATGGAATATCATATTTTCAGAAATGGTCCCAGAATTTTGGACGATACAAGGTATAAAATTTGAAATTGCCTACATTTAAACATCATTTAGAGTAGTATTAGAGGGTGGCAAAAGTTGCAGGTCTGTTAGTTAAGTAAATAATAATCAAGTTAGTAAAAACGCCATACATTCTCTATGGAACGTACCGCGGAATGAAATCCAAAAATTTACAAACCGCAACTTTCGTGTCCGTTGATTTCTCCATATGTGTAAAATGTGTGGCCCAGTAATGATATTCACGCGTCAAATCCAATCCTTCTATATATTATCTCTGGTTACATGTACAATGTATATAGCAAAGAATAAGATGGAGAATAATGGATCTGGTTACGAGAACAGCTGTATATTAGACAAACACAAAGCAGCTCCTTATCTATTTTCTTCGTTTCGGTAAGGGCATCCCGCGATGTCATTCATATAACCATACACGTAGCACATGTTGACATATAAATGCACGTTGCTAGGATATGGACCCGCCGGGATCTATAGTTGTTGAGATTCCGGATATCAGTCCGGCTCACCAAGCTGACTAAAATTAAAGAAGCCAAAGGACCGGTCATCAGTCGTTCTGGTGCATGCTGGCTTCCGTTTGTAGCTATAGGAGAGAGATCTGATATCTTAAGTACCATCTGCACTTTGCCTTGATAGTTTTGAGCATTGAATCCAGATCATGCAGTACGTATCAACGTCCCAGGATACTTTAGATTAGATTAACTTGAAGTGTGAAGGAAAAGTGAATTGGATATAGAACATATCGATAAGAGTATGCGCATGCAAGATCATGAGTGTTGGATGGCAATATGGGTGCAGAAAATTGCCAAGAAAAATTTAAAAATATATTCACGCTGGTTGTTTTTATGCTGATCACCAAATTAATTTATAGGTGCATGCACATCTACTTATCTCCGTTTTAAATTTGCAAATTAGCACGATAACAGCGGCTCACTAATGATGACTACATGCAGGGGCAGATTCGGGTGTGTGTGTAATTCAGTGCATGTTGCCACGGTCAGCCGCGACCGATCCGGTCACGATCACTGCGAACCGTACCGGATCATCCCGGTCAAGTTCGTGGACGACAGCTGACCGTTTACAATCCATCCGGTCAAAGTTGACGGTTACCGTGAAAATCTAGACGGTTACGGACGAACCAGATGCTTGAGCGTTTGATAAATAATACTTACATGTATATTAATAAACACATGAACAATAATTTTATTCCTCGCCCTTGTGCCGATGCTACGCCCTTGGAGTCAGTCTGCTTAGCGGGCTCTTCACTGTAACACAAAAAACGCATCCGTCGTTACGCATGCATGGATGAGCCACGAATGCATGCATCAGGTGCATGAAGCCTCCAACATACATGTTATGAACATCAATCAGATGTTTTTTCATCCTTGTAGTAGACCCATCACTGCGAGGAATCCAAACGGTTTCACCTCCCTTTTGGCATAAAGCACACAAAACCCATTTGTCACAGTTAGCGCGAGGAGAGAGCTTATAGTGCTTCCACAGCCACACGTTCACAAACCTAGGACCAGAAGGATGGAATGTACCCATAACGTCAGCAGGTTTCAGTTTTGCACTAGTAGGGCCGCACTGTTTCACTTTCTTAGCAGCAGGAGGCTCTCCTGCACCACTGACTGATATGTCATCTGATTCAGATCTGGATCCTGCAGATTGGTCCATCCGGAAGACTGTAAACTTGAGGACTTAAGCGCTTGCGCCAACGTATGTATGGCTAACGGCTCTGTAATAGATCCCTGCACACAAACGGCAATAGCAAGAAAAATCATGCATGTGCTTTTTAATATATAGTGTTCACCAAACTGGCATATACAGGGTGTCTACGAAACAACGCAACGCTTTTGAAAGGGAATAACTTTTGATAGGATTAAGCAAAAAATCTCATATTTTGAAACTGAGTTGGTCGGTTTCCTCAAATTTTTTTCCATCCTTTTAATTGATACATTATTAATCATGCTAATTAATTTTAATAAGCACAATAGATTAGCTGATTTTGAAAGTTCGCATGTGTTCACGTATCGATTGTGAAGCTTCGTTCAAAATATTGGATTTTTTTCACATTCACAACTAAAACTGCAACCCTCTACCCATTTCTCTTCGCGTACGCATGCGCACACGACCTCGTCCTAAGACTTAATTCGGTGATAAAATAACCAATCTCAATCACGTGATACAATTCGGAGGCGGATCTTCTTTTTTTTTTATAATGCAATACCCCACCTCCTTCGTGGGTGTTACGAGTCACTGCCAATTAACGTGTTTACATCCGATGTAGTGCGCACCAATTAGCACTATCGTACAGACAGGCACTAAACCGAGCGGCAGGTACTACGGGTTGATATGAATTTGACATGTAATGCCATTCTGTGAGTTAGGAAACGGAGACGCACACGTTAAACTTAAAGCGCAAGTTATTACACAGTACACGCAAAAATGTGCTGGTTGGTAGACTATCGATCAAATTCTTAGGTATCTGACTAATGTTTCAAGCCTGCAGCTAGGTTTTAGATAAGTTATTGTTTTTTTTTTCTTTAAAGAGAAGGCATCCCACATCAATTTTTTTTAACGACTTAGACAAGACACTGCACGATGGTTTCATTTTCATTGTATTACTTTGCAAGCCTGTTAGCTGGGTATGGTTGATTTATTCATTTCATGGCATTCAGTAATGAAGTTTTTGGATGATTAGGATGACTTGTTTTTTTTTTTGTTGATGTTGCACACAAATGAGCCTATTAGTTGGTTTTCAAATCATGTCTGTGTGTGCATAGATATTGGTGGATGCTTTGCTTTAGAATAGACTCTTGTTATGTACCTTTAAAAAGACAACTTATGAGGGTGTAGTTTAATAATGTTGCAAGCTTTTGTGTATAGAAAATGATTATGGTACTTGGAATTTACAAAAGCATCCTTTGACATTAAGTTGCAAGTGCAATATGGACTATGATAGGGAAGAATGTTATTTAAGAGGATCATAGTGTATGTTAAAGAATGTGCTTGGAAACCTGTGAGCTTTTAGCTGTGTCTATTGTTTCTTTGAAAGTAAGGTTAAGGTAATCTCTGATTAAAAATACACCTGCAGGTTTTGGATGTTGGGGAATGTTGCGGTTTTCGTTTAAAGAAAGGTGTGCTTTGCATCATTGTTTAAAATTCTTGCTGTTGCTTATGTGCTGGTTGGTAGACTATCGATAAACATGTTTCAAGCCTCCAACAAGGTTTTAGATGAGTTTTAAGAGAAGGCATCTCAGATCAAAAATTTTTTAACGACTTTGACAAGCCACTCATGGTTGCATTGTCAATGTATTACTTTGCAAGCCTGTTAGCTAGTTCCCATATCATGGTGTGCTTAAGTAAGGGTAGGGTTGATTTATGTGATTTCATGGCTTCAGTAATGGAATTTGCTTGCAACAAGTTGTGATTTTATATAGCTATTTCCTTACCATAATGTGTGCTAACTGCTGCTTATGGGTATAGACCCTCTGCTTTAAGAGTTCCTTCATGCAGAGTATGCTTAAATTTCTAATTTTGCAACCCATTAGATGATCGAGTACAGATGAATCAAAAAATCCTTTTTTTAAAGCACCTAAGAAGAGTGCTGTTTTTTAAGATAGGTTGTGCTTAATAAAGTCATGAGTCCTATAGCTAGTTACTACAAATGTAGATCACAATCTGTGCTGTTGTTTAAGCATGGATACTAGGCTTCCATGTCTAGGAGATACCTGTTGTGATTTGAAGAATTGCTTTAGTATCGACTAATGTTGCAAGTGGTTTTGTGATGCTTGGATTTAAGAGTGGTGTTATTTCGCCATGTTGTGAGCAATTGTGTGTCGAATTAGTGGTAGCATAAAAAGGGTAAAATGTTTGGGAATTCAGCTGTACGTCTTAATAAAGCATCATGTTTTGTTAGCTACATGTAGTTCACAGATTATAATATGCTTATGAGTACTACATGTACATGTATATGTACAGTTGCAAGCCTAGCTTTTAAAAGTTCGAATAAAAGTGTGCCTTCCTACCCCATCCTGTCTCCTCTTGGTCTTAAAATAATTTTCTGTATTTGATGCGTGAGTGTTGCTTATGAGTACTACCTGTTGAGGACCCAGTATAGCTAACCATCTTTTCATTGGTGAACCAAGGCTTCCTTCTTTCGTACTGCTTTGTTGTGTGAGTAGTATAGCTAACCTTCTTTTAGATCCTTAACCTAGGCTTCGTTCTTTCCTACGGTCCCTTCCTATCCCCCTCGATCCTTCTCTTTATATGACGCGTGAGTGTTGCTTATGAGTACTACCTGTTGAGGACCCAGTATAGCTAACCATCTTTTCATTGCTTAACCCAGGCTACAATCTTTAATACCCCTTCCTATCCCCTCTTGATCTTAAAATAATTCTCTGTGTGAGTGTTGCTTATGAGAACTACCTGTTTAGGACCCAGTATAGCTAGCCCTCTTTATTGCTTAACCAAGGCTTCCTTCTTTCGTACTGCTTCTTGTTCCCTCTTGATCTTTTACAATTCTCTACATGTTTGTTGTGTAAGTGGTATAGCTAACCTTCTTTTAGTTCTTTAAACTAGGCTTCCTTCTTTCCTACGGTCCCTTCCTATCCCCCTCGATCCTTCTCTTTGTATGATGTGTGAGTGTTGCTTATGAGTACTACCTGTTGAGGGCCCAGTACAGCTAACCATCTTTTCATTGCTTAACCAAGGTTTCCTTCTTTCCTACCCCATCCTGTCTCCTCTTGATCTTAAAATAATTCTCTGTGTTTTTATGGTGTGTGTGTGTGTGTGTTGCATATGAGTACTACCTGTTGAGGACCCAGTATGGCTATCCATCTTTTCATTGCTTAACAAAGATTTCCTTCTTTCCTACACCTAGCTTCCTGTCCCCTCTTGATCTTAAAATAATTCTTTGTGTTTGCATGGTGTGTGAGTGTTGCTTATGAGTACTACCTGTTGAGGACCCAGTATAGCTAACCATCTTTTCATTGCTTAACCAAGGCTTCCTTCTTTCCTACCCCTTCCTGTCCCCTATTGATCTTAAAATAATTCTCTGTGTTTTCATGGTGTGTGAGTGTTGCTTATGAGTACTACCTGTTGAGGACCCAATATAGCTAACCATCTTTTCATAGGTTAACCAAGGCTTCCTTCTTTCGTACTGCTTCTTGTTCCCCCTTGATCTTTTACAATTCTCTACATGTTTGTTGTGTAAGTGGTTAAGCTAACCTTCTTTTAGTTCCTTAAACTAGGCTTCCTTCTTTCCTACGGTTGCTTCCTATCCCCCTCAATCCTTCTCTTTGTATGATGTGTGAGTGTTGCTTATGAGTACTACCTGTTGAGGGCCCAGTACAGCTAACCATCTTTTCATTGCTTAACCAAGGCTTCCTTCTTTCCTACACCTAGCTTCCTGTTCCCTCTTGAACTTAAAATAATTCTCTGTGTTTCATGTGTGAGTGTTGCTTATGAGTACTACCTGTTGAGGACCCAGTATAACTTACCATCTTTTCATTGGTTAACCAAGGCTTCCTTCTTTCCTACCCCTTCCTGTCCCCTCTTGATCTTACAATAATTCTCTTTGTGAGTGTTGCTTATGACTACTAACTGTTGAGGGCCCAGTATAGCTAACCCTCTTTTTATTACTTGAACAAGACTTCCATCTTTCCTACCTCATCCTGTCCCCTCTTGATCTTAAAATAATTTTCTGTGTTTTCATGGTGTGTGAGTGTTGCTTATGAGTACTACCTATTGAGGACCCAGTATAGCTAGCCATCTTTTCATTGGTTAACCAAGGCTTCCTTCTTTCCTACCCTATCCTGTCCCCTCTTGATCTTAAAATAATTCTCTGTGTTTCATGTGTGAGTGTTGCTTATGAGTATAACCTGTACAGGACCCAGTATGGCTATCCATCTTTTCATTGCTTAACAAAGACTTCCTTCCTTCCTATACCTAGCTTCCTGTCCCCTCTTGATCTTAAAACAATTCTTTGTGTTTACATGGTGTTTGAGTGTTGCTTATGAGTACTACCTGTTGAGGACCCAGTATAGCTATCCATCTTTTCATTCCTTAACCAAGGCTTCCTTCTTTCCTACACCTAGCTTCCTGTTCCCTCTTGAACTTAAAATAATTCTCTGTGTTTCATGTGTGAGTGTTGCTTATGAGTAATACCTGTTGAGGACCCAGTATAGCTATCCATCTTTTCATTGCTTAACAAAGACTTCCTTCTTTCCTACACCTAGCTTCCTGTCCCCTCCTGATCTTAAAATAATTCTCTGTGTTTGCATGGTGTGTGAGTGTTGCTTATGAGTACTACCTGTTGAGGACCCACTATAGCTATCCATCTTTTCATTGGTTAACCAAGGCTTCCTTCTTTCCTACCCCTTCCTGTCCCCTCTTGATCTTTAAATAATTCTCTGTGTTTGCCTGGTGTGTGAGTGTTACTTATGAGTACTACCTACTGAGGACCCAGTATAACTTACCATCTTTTCATTGCTTAAGAAAGACTTCCTTCTTCCTACACCTAGCTTCCTGTTCCCTCTTGAACTTAAAATAATTCTCTGTGTTTCATGTGTGAGTGTTGCTTATGAGTACTACCTGTTGAGGACCCAGTATAGCTATCCATCTTTTCATTGCTTAACAAAGACTTCCTTCTTTCCTACACCTAGCTTCCTGTCCCCTCTTGATCTTAAAATAATTCTCTGTGTTTGCATGGTGTGTGAGTGTTGCTTATGAGTACTACGTGTTGAGGACCCAGTATAACTTACCATCTTTTCATTGGTTAACCAAGGCTTCCTTCTTTCCTACCCCTTCCTGTCCCCTCTTGATCTTACAATAATTCTCTTTGTGAGTGTTGCTTATGACTACTAACTGTTGAGGGCCCAGTATAGCTAACCCTCTTTTTATTACTTGAACAAGACTTCCATCTTTCCTACCTCATCCTGTCCCCTCTTGATCTTAAAATAATTTTCTGTGTTTTCATGGTGTGTGAGTGTTGCTTATGAGTACTACCTATTGAGGACCCAGTATAGCTAGCTATCTTTTCATTGGTTAACCAAGGCTTCCTTCTTTCTAACCCTATCCTGTCCCCTCTTGATCTTAAAATAATTCTCTGTGTTTCATGTGTGAGTGTTGCTTATGAGTATAACCTGTACAGGACCCAGTATAGCTATCCATCTTTTCATTGCTTAACAAAGACTTCCTTCCTTCCTACACCTAGCTTCCTGTCCCCTCTTGATCTTAAAACAATTCTCTGTGTTTACATGGTGTTTGAGTGTTGCTTATGAGTACTACCTGTTGAGGACCCAGTATAGCTATCCATCTTTTCATTGGTTAACCAAGGCTTCCTTCTTTCCTATCCCTTCCTGTTCCCTCTTTATCTTTAAATAATTCTCTGTGTTTGCCTGGTGTGTGAGTGTTCCTTATGAGTACTACCTGTTGAGGACCCACTATAACTATCCATCTTTTCATTGGTTAACCAAGGCTTCCTTCTTTCCTATCCCTTCCTGTCCTCTCTTTATCTTTAAATAATTCTCTGTGTTTGCCTGGTGTGTGAGTGTTCCTTATGAGTACTACCTGTTGAGGACCAGTATAGCTAACCATCTTTTCATTGCTTAACCAAGGCTTCCTTTTTTCCTACCCCTTCCTGTCCCCTCTAGATCTTTAAATAATTCTCTGTGTTTGCATGGTGTGTGAGTGTTGCTTATGAGTACTACCTGTTGAGGACCCACTATAACTATCCATCTTTTCATTGGTTAACCAAGGCTTCCTTCTTTCCTATCCATTCCTGTCCTCTCTTTATCTTTAAATAATTCTCTGTGTTTGCCTGGTGTGTGAGTGTTGCATATGAGTACTACCTGTTGAGGACCCACTATAGCTATCCATCTTTTCATTGGTTAACCAAGGCTTCCTTCTTTCCTACCCCTTCCTGTCCCCTCATGATCTTTAAATAATTCTCTGTGTTTGCCTGGTGTGTGAGTGTTACTTATGAGTACTACCTGTTGTGGACCCAATATAGCTAACCATCTTTTCATTGCTTAACCAAGGCGTCCTTCTTTCCTACCCCTTCCTGTTCCCTCTTGATCATAAAATAATTCTCTGTGTGAGTGTTGCTTATGAGTATTACCTGTTGAGGGCCCAGTATAGCTAACCCTATTTTTATTACTTGAACAAGACTTCCTTCTTTCCTACCCCATCCTATTTCCTCTTGATCATAAAATAATTCTCTGTGTGAGTGTTGCTTATGAGTATTACCTGTTGAGGGCCCAGTATAGCTAACCCTATTTTTATTACTTGAACAAGACTTCCTTCTTTCCTACCCCATCCTATTTCCTCTTGATCTTATAATAATTCTCTGTGTTTTCATGGTGTGTGAGTGTTGCTTATGAGTACTACCTGTTGAGGGCCCAGTATAGCTATCCATCTTTTCATTGGTTAGCTAAGGCTTCCTTATTTCCTACCCCTTCCTGTTCCCTGTTGATCTTAAAATAATTCTCTGTGTTTGCCTGGTATGTGAGTGTTGCTTATGAGTACTACCTGTTGAGGACCCAGTATAGCTAACCATCTTTTCATTGCTTAACAAAGACTTCCTTCTTTCCTACACTTAGCTTCCTGTCCCATCTTGATCTTAAAATAATTCTCTGTGTTTGCATGGTGTGTGAGTGTTGCTTATGAGTACTACCTGTTGAGGACCCAGTATAGCTAACCATCTTATCATTGCTTGACCAAGGCTTCCTTCTTTCCTACCCCTTCCTGTCCCCTCTTGATCTTTAAATAATTCTTTGTGTTTGCATGGTGTGTGAGTGTTGCTTATGAGTACTACCTTTTGAGGACCCAGTATAGCTAACCATCTTTTCATTGCTTAACCAAGGCTTCCTTCTTTCCTACCCCTTCCTGCCCCCTCTTGATCTTAAAATGATTATCTGTGTGAGTGCTGAATATGAGTACTACCTGTTGAGGGCCCAGTATAGCTAACCCTATTTTTATTACTTGAACAAGACTTCCTTCTTTCCTACCCCATCCTGTCTCCTCTTGATCTTAAAATAGTTTTCTGTGTTTTCATGGTGTGTGAGTGTTGCTTATGAGTACTACCTGTTGAGGACCCAGTATAGCTAACCATCTCTTCATTGGTTAACCAAGGCTTCCTTTTTTCCTAACCCTTCCTGTCCCCTTTTGATCTTCTGTGTTTACATGGTGTTTGAGTTTTGCTTATGAGTACTACCTGTTGAGGACCCAGTATAGCTAACCATCTTTTCTTTGCTTAACAAAGACTTCCTTCTTTCCTACACTTACATGTAGCTTCCTGTCCCCTCTTGATCTTAAAATATTTCTCTGTGTTTCGTGTGTGAGTGTTGCTTATGAGTATAACCTGTTCAGGACCCAGTATAGCTATCCATCTTTTCATTGCTTAACAAAGACTTCCTTCCTTCTTACACCTAGCTTCCTGTCCCCTCTTGATCTTAAAATAATTCTCTGTGTTTGCATGGTGTGTGAGTGTTGCTTATGAGTACTACCTGTTGAGGACCCAGTATAACTTACCATCTTTTCATTGGTTAACCGAGGTTTCCTTCTTTCCTATCCCTTAATTCCTGTCCCATTCTTTGTGTTTGCATGGTGTGTTAGTGTTGCTTATGAGTACTACCTGTTGAGGACCCAGTATAGTTAACCATCTTTTCATTGCTTAACCAAGGCTTCCTGCTTTCCTACGCGTTCCTGTCCCCTCTTGATCTTAAAATAATTCTCTGTGTGAATGTTGCTTATGTGTACTACCTGTTGAGGGCCCAGTGTAGCTAACCCTCTTTTTTTACTTGAATAAGACTTCCTTCTTTTCTACCCCATCCTGTCTCCTCTTGATCTTAAAATAATTCTCTGTGTTTTCATGGTGTGTGAGTGTTGCTTATGAGTACTACCTGTTGAGGACCCAGTATAGCTATGCATCTTTTCATTGGTTAACCAAGGCTTCCTTCATTCGTACTGCTTCTTGTTCCCTCTTGATCTTTTTCAATTCTCTAGATGATGGTTGTGTGAGTGTTATAGCTAACCTTCTTTTAGTTCCTTAACCTAAGCTTCCTTCTTTCCTACGGTCCCTTCCTATCTCCCTCGATCCTTCTCTTTGTGTGATGCGTGAGTGTTGTTTATGAGTACTACCTGTTGATGGCCCAATATAGCTAACCATCATTTCATTGTTTAACCAAGGCTTCCTACTTTCCTATCCCATCCTGTTCCCTCTTAATTCTTTGTGTTTGCCTGGTGTGTGAGTGTTGCTACTACCTGTTGAGGACCCAGTATAGCTATCCATCTTTTCATTGCTTAACAAAGACTTTCCTACCCCTTATTTCCTGTCCCCTCTTGATCTTAGAATAATTCTCTGGTGTGTGAGTGTTGCTTATGAGTACTACCTGTTGAGGACCCAGTATAGCTAACCATCTTTTCATTGGTTAACCAAGGCTTCCTACTTTCCCACCCCTACCTCTCCCCTCTAGATCTTAAAATCCTACCATGCAATTCTCTGTTTTTGGTATCGGTGTTGCTTATGAGTACTACATGTAGAGGGCCGAATATAGTTTAAAAACCCTCTTTTCATTGCTTAACCCAGGGGTTTTTTTTTCCTACCCTTTCCCGACCCTTTGTAATTTAAAATAATTCTCTGTGTTTCGTGTGCGAGTGTTGCTTATGAGTACTACCTGTTGAGGACCCAATATAGCTAACCATCTTTTCATAGGCGGGTTAACCAAAGCTTCCTTCTTTCGTACTGCTTCTTGTTCACTCTTGATCTTTTACAATTCTCTACATGTTTGTTGTGTGAGTGGTATAGCTAACCTTCTTTTAGTTCAACTAGGCTTCCTACTTTCCTACAGTCCCTTCCTATCCCCCTCGATCCTTCTCTTTGTATGGTGTGTGAGTGTTGCTTATGAGTACTACCTGTTGAGGGCCCAGTATAACTAACCATCTTTTTATTGCTTAACCAAGGCTTCCTTCTTTCGTTCCCCTACCTGTCTGATCTTGATCTTAAAATAATTCTCTGTGTGAGTGTTGCATATGAGTACTAAGTCTTGAGGGCCCGGTATAGCTAACCCTCTTTTCATCAGTATCCAAAAAGAAGCAAAATTATTGTGCATGCTTTTGAGGTGTGTAAACCTGTGTTAAGTGATGGTGTGTTTTATTTTAAAGAGCTTGTTATTACTGATAAAAGTAAAATCTCTGCATAAAATACACCTGTAGGTTTGGATATAATTGCAATTTTAAATACGACATCTAGTAATGTAATCCGCAAAGATTTGTACATACGTGTTTTGTTGTAATGTAGCATTCAAAACATTGTGAGCAAAGAGCTGTGTCACTTTGTGTCTTTAAAAGTGAGGTTAGATAATTACAACTGTAGATTGTTTTTAAAAGAGGTGTTATTTTCATTATGATATCAGTATCATTCAAGCATCTAGTTAAAATTTTGTTGTTGCTTGTGTATGGGTATCTCGTCTTTATACAGACACCTGTTGTGTACTTTCATTTTAAAGCATAAACTAATATTGCAAGCCTCCAGCTAATGTAGATTTCTAATGCATCATGTTGCGAGACTTGGCCTTGAATCAGTTTTCAGGTCATAATGAGTGTGCTAAAGTATGGGTACATGTAGATGGACTCACTACTTCATTACACTACTTTTGTTATGTATTATTGTGCCTGCTTTCAAAATATACAAACTAAATGTACATGTTTAGAAGCTCACAACTTACATTTTCTATGAAAGTACACCCTCACATCAATGCAGTTTTTGTAAGTACTTTCAACAGAATGAACAATTACATGTATATCCGTTACATTATGCTATGAGTTGAAAATTAAAGCACACCTGACACTATTTAAGCAGAGAGTCTCCATCCATACAAGCACTATGACCTGGGACATCATCATACAAGCACACAACTCTTAAAAATACCAATCATCCCCGTACATTGTGTATATGTATTGGAATTTTCATATGCAGAGACTAGCTGTAAGTTACACATAACCAAGACACTAAATTCAGTGAGTTCAAATGTATGAATGGATACCCAACCTTCACCTATGCTGGGCAAAACAGGACTGATAAACAAGACAGATGGTGTAAACTCATATCAGTAACATCTCTCACTAGAAGGAACAATGCAAATCAAATTCATATAAAACCTAGTCATTTATGAATTCAATTAGGCACCTTCATGTTTGTAAAAAGCCTCTAATAGGCCAAGCACTACTATGCCCAGCAAGAGGACCCTTGATTCTGCAAAATCCATAATAGTAGCTCACTAAAAGACATAACAGACATAACAGAATTGTAATGACTTTTAAATACTACATGTACGTTCATATCTCAATTGCAACATAATGCAAATTCAATAAAGCACACCCTGACTTAACAACAAATCAGAGCACACAAACTAAAAGAAAGTTAGCTATACAACTCACACAACAAACATGTACAGAATTGTAAAAGATCAATAGGGAACAAGAAGCAGTACGAAAGAAGGAAGCCTTGCTTAACCAATGAAAAGATGCTTAGCTATACTGGGTCCTCAACAGGTAGTACTCAATTATTTTAAGATCAAGAGGGGACAGGAAGGGGTAGGAAAGAAGGAAGCCTTGTTCAAGTAATAAAAATAGGGTTAGCTATACTGGGTCCTCAACAGATAGTACTCATACGCAACACTCACAAACCATGCAAACACAGAGAATTATTTTAAGATCAAGAGGGCACAGAAAGGGTTAGGAAAAAAGGAAGCCTTGGTTAACCAATGAAAAGATGGATAGCTATACTGGGTCCTCAACAGGTAGTACTCAAACACAACACTCACGCAGACAATTATTTTAAGATCAAGAGGGGACAGGAAGGGGTAGGAAAGAAGGAAGCCTTGGTTAACCAATGAAAAGATGGATAGCTATAGTGGGTCCTCAACAGGTAGTAATCATAAGCTAACACTCACACACCATGAAAACACAGAGAATTATTTTAAGATCAAGAGGAAATAGGATGGGGTAGGAATCAAGGAAGTCTTGTTCAAGTAATAAAAAGAGGGTTAGCTATACTGGGCCCTCAACAGGTAGTACTCATAAGCAACACTCACACAGAGAATTATTTTAAGATCAAGAGGGGACAGGAAGGGGTAGAAAAGAAGGAAGCCTTGGTTAACGAATGAAAAGACGGATAGCTATATTGGGTCCTCAACAGGTAGTACTCATAAGCAACACTCACACACCATGCAAACACAGAGAATTATTTATAGATCTAGAGGGGATAGGAAGGGGTAGGAAAAAAGGAAGCATTGGTTAAGCAATGAAAAGATGGTTAGCTATACTGGGTCCTCAACAGGTAGTACTCATAAGCAACACTCACACACCAGGCAAACACAGAGAATTTGTTTTTAAAGATCAAGAGGGAACAGGAAGGGGTAGGAAAGAAGGAAGCCTTGGTTAAGCAAAGAAAAGATGGTTAGCTATACTGGGTCCTCAACAGGTAGTACTCATAAGCAACACTCAAACACCATATAAAGACAGAGAATTATTTTAAGATCAAGAGGAGACAGGATGGGGTAGGAAAGATGGAAGTCGTGTTCAAGTAATAAAAAGAGGGTTAGCTGTACTGGGCCCTCAACAGTTAGTAGTCATAAGCAACACTCACAAAGAGAATTATTTTAAGATCAAGAGGGGACAGGAAGCTAGGTGTAGGAAAGAAGGAAGTCTTTGTTAAGCAATGAAAAGATGGATAGCTATACTGGGTCCTCAACAGGTAGTACTCATAAGCAACACTCACACACCATGTAAAAACTGAGAATTATTTTAAGATCAAGATGGGACAGGAAGGGTTAGGAAAGAATGAAGCCTTGGTTAACCAATGAAAAGATGGTTAGTTATACTGGGTCCTCAACAGGTAGTATTCATAAGCAACACTCACACACGAAACACAGAGAATTATTTTAAGATCAAGAGGGGACAGGAAGCTAGGTGTAGGAAAGAAGGAAGTCTTTATTAAGCAATGAAAAGTTGGATAGCTATACAGGTAGTACTCATAAGCAACACTCACAGACCAGACAAACACAGAGAATTGTTTTTTAAAGATCAAGGGGGAACTGGAAGGGGTAGGAAAGAAGGAAGCCTTGGTTAAGCAATGAAAAGATGGTTAGCTATACTGGGCCCTCAACAGGTAGTACTCATAAGCAACACTAACACATCATACAAAGAGAAGAATCGAGGGGGATAGGAAGGGACCGTAGGAAAGAAAGAAGCCTAGTTTAAGGAACTAAAAGAAGGTTAGCTTAGCCACTTACACAACAAACATGTAGAGAGTTGTAAAAGATCAAGAGGGAACAAGAAGCAGTACGAAAGAAGGAAGCCTTGGTTAAGCAATAAAAGGAGGGTTAGCTATACTGGGTCCTCAACAGGTAGTACTCATACGCAACACTCACACAGAGAATTATTTTAAGATCAAGAGGGGACAGGAAGGGGTATTAAAGATTGTAGCCTGGGTTAAGCAATGAAAAGATGGATAGCTATCTGGGTCCTGAACAGGTAGTACTCATAAGCAACACTCGCACACGAAACACAGAGAATTTTTTTTAACATTATGAAGGGAGAGGAAGGGGCAGGAAAAAAAAAAACCCCTGAGTTTAGCAATGGAAAGAGGGTTTTAAAACTATAGTCGGCCCTTTACATGTAGTACTCATAAGCAATACCCATACCAAACACAGAGAATTGCATGGTAGGATTTTAAGATCTAGAGGGGACAGGAAGGGGTAGGAAAGAAGGAAGCCTTGGTTAAGCAATGAAAAGATGGTTAGCTATACTGGGTCCTCAACAGGTAGTACTCATAAGCAACACTCACGCATCATACAAAGAGAAGGATCGAGGGGGATAGGAAGGGACCGTAGGAAAGAAGGAAGCCTAGGTTAAGGAACTAAAAGAAGGTTAGCTATACTACTCACACAACAAACATGTAGAGAATTGTAAAAGATCAAGAGGGAACAAGAAGCAGTACGAAAGAAAGAAGCCTTGGTTCACCAATGAAAAGTTGGATAGCTATACTGGGTCCTCAACAGGTAGTACTCATAAGCAACACTCACACAGAGAATTATTTTAAGATCAAGAGGGGACAGGAAGGGTTAGGAATCAAGGAAGCCTTGGTTAACCAATGAAAAGATGGTTAGCTATACTGGGTCCTCAACAGGTAGTACTCATAAGCAACACTCACGCATCAAATACAGAAAATTATTTTAAGACCAAGAGGAGACAGGATAGGGTAGGAAGGCACACTTTTATTCGAACTTTTAAAAGCTAGGCTTGCAACTGTACATGTACATGTACATGTAGTACTCATAAGCATATTATAATCTGTGAACTACATGTAGCTAACAAAACATGATGCTTTATTAAGACGTACAGCTGAATTCCCAAACATTTTACCCTTTTTATGCTACCACTAATTCAACACACAATTGCTCACAACATGGCGAAATAACACCACTCTTAAATCCAAGCATCACAAAACCACTTGCAACATTAGTCGATACTAAAGTAATTCTTCAAATCACAACAGGTATCTCCTAGACATGGAAGCCTAGTATCCATGCTTAAACAACAGCACAGATTGTGATCTACATTTGTAGTAACTAGCTATAGGACTCATGACTTTATTAAGCACAACCTATCTTAAAAAACAGCACTCTTCTTAGGTGCTTTAAAAAAAGGATTTTTTGATTCATCTGTACTCGATCATCTAATGGGTTGCAAAATTAGAAATTTAAGCACACTCTGCATGAAGGAACTCTTAAAGCAGAGGGTCTATACCCATAAGCAGCAGTTAGCACACATTATGGTAAGGAAATAGCTATATAAAATCACAACTTGTTGCAAGCAAATTCCATTACTGAAGCCATGAAATCACATAAATCAACCCTACCCTTACTTAAGCACACCATGATATGGGAACTAGCTAACAGGCTTGCAAAGTAATACATTGACAATGCAACCATGAGTGGCTTGTCTAAGTCGTTAAAATTTTTTTGATCTGAGATGCCTTCTCTTAAAACTTATCTAAAACCTTGTCGGAAGCTTGAAACATGTTTATCGATAGTCTACCAACCAGCACATAAGCAACAGCAAGAATTTTAAACAATGATGCAAAGCACACCTTTCTTTAAACGAAAACCGCAACATTCCCCAACATCCAAAACCTGCAGGTGTATTTTTAATCAGAGATTACCTTAACCTTACTTTCAAAGAAACAATAGACACAGCTAAAAGCTCACAGGTTTCCAAGCACATTCTTTAACATACACTATGATCCTCTTAAATAACATTCTTCCCTATCATAGTCCATATTGCACTTGCAACTTAATGTCAAAGGATGCTTTTGCAAATTCCAAGTACCATAATCATTTTCTATACACAAAAGCTTGCAACATTATTAAACTACACCCTCATAAATTGTCTTTTTAAAGGTACATAACAAGAGTCTATTCTAAAGCAAAGCATCCACCAATATTTATGCACACACAGACATGATTTGAAAACCAGCTAATAGGCTCATTTGTGTGCAACAACAACAAAAAAAAAAAAAACAAGTCATCCTAATCATCCAAAAATTTCATTACTGAATGCCATGAAATGAATAAATCAACCATACTCAGCTAACAGGCTTGCAAAGTAATACAATGAAAATGAAACCATCGTGCAGTGACTTGTCTAAGTCGTTAAAAAAAATTGATGTGGGATGCCTTCTCTTTAAAGAAAAAAAAACAATAACTTATCTAAAACCTAGCTGCAGGCTTGAAACATTAGTCAGATACCTAAGAATTTGATCGATAGTCTACCAACCAGCACATTTTTGCGTGTACTGTGTAATAACTTGCGCTTTAAGTTTAACGTGTGCGTCTCCGTTTCCTAACTCACAGAATGGCATTACATGTCAAATTCATATCAACCCGTAGTACCTGCCGCTCGGTTTAGTGCCTGTCTGTACGATAGTGCTAATTGGTGCGCACTATATCGGATGTAAACACGTTAATTGGCAGTGACTCGTAACACCCACGAAGGAGGTGGGGTATTGCATAAAAAAAAAAAAAAAAGAAGATCCGCCTCCGAATTGTATCACGTGATTGAGATTGGTTATTTTATCACCGAATTAAGTCTTAGGACGAGGTCGTGTGCGCATGCGTACGCGAAGAGAAATAGGTAGAGGGTTGCAGTTTTAGTTGTGAATGTGAAAAAAATCCAATATTTCGAAAGAAGCTTCACAATCGATACGTAAACACATACGAACTTTCAAAATCAGCTAATCTATTGTGCTTATTAAAATTAATTAGCATGATTAATAATGTATCAATTAAAAGGATGGAAAAAAATTTGAGGAAACCGACCAACTCAGTTTCAAAATATGAGATTTTTTGCTTAATCCTATCAAAAGTTATTCCCGTTCAAAAGCGTTGCGTTCTTTCGTAGACACCCTGTATATGTAATCACATGAATGCTAGGCATACATGTGCTTGTCACCTCACTGGCAGGGGCAGGCTTTTGCCTGCTCTTGCTGAGTTGTTCACACCTCCATGCTGGTCCTGCATGACAGGCTCCGATCACGAGTACTGCAAAATGTATACATCATACATACTTGGTAACCGTGTAAATATTTTACGGTTCCCGGTTATTTTGCTAAAAAAACTGGCGGTTTAGTGATTCGCGACCAGTATTACGTCATGCATTTTTTCTGGCGGTCACGGACACGGTCAGGCCTACCGTATCGGCTGATTGCCGGTTTTCACGATTGACGGTCCAACCGCGGCAACACTGGTGTAATTATCACCTTTAAACACGTGACCTTTTCTATTGTGTTTTAGAGCATTCAGTATTTTCATTCAGTGTTACTTTGCGAGCAAAACGGTGTATGACATTAATCATACGAAACCATAAGTCGAAACTGCATATACATGTATGGATGTTGAATAAACAAGCTTGCATGCATGATTGATTAGTGCTGAAAAATAAATGCAGAGCTTCCGCGGGGGTGGGTGGGGTTACTAATGTAACGTAATAGTGACGTCATGTATTGCGCAGAGACCAGCGCGCATCCTACAAGTCTGACCCTTGCCCTCTAGAACTTATATAGCTGTATATATTTTTGTGTATTGGCATTTCGTGTATATGTGTTTGCTGAGGCTGCATTGATTTCGGCACTCGAGTCACATTGGCGTAGTCGGCAAGATTAGGATGTCGAAACCCGTTCTCCTGCCTGAGCCATTCAATGGCGAGCCGGACGAATGGTTACGAGTGGGTTACCCATTTCGAAAATGTCGCCGTTGTGAATAAGTGGGAGACGGGCGAAGAAAAGCTGAAATGGTTGCGAGTAAGGCTAACAGGAAAGGCACAGACGGCCTTCATGAAACTGCCTGAGGCGGCGCGAGGCAATTACGGTGAGTGCATTAAGGCATTACAGAAACGTTTCGCTCCCGACAGCAGGCGAGAACTGTATGTCGTGGAACTCAACACGAGAAAGAAGCGCCGAGACGAAGACTGCGCATTTTTCGGAGACGCCTTGTGGGTGCTATCTGACAGGGCCTACCCTGACTTGGAGGACAAGGCAAAGGAACGCCTATCCCTGAATCAATACCTGTCGCAGATTGAAGACTCTCAGGTGGCCTTTGGAGTAAAACAGAAACGGCCCAGTAACGTGGAAGAAGCTGTTGCGGCTACTATAGAACTTGAGTCGTACCTGAACGCCGCCGCGAGTTCTAGTAAGTCCCACCGTCACGTTGACGTTGTTGTTCCACAGAAATCAGCAAGAGACTCACAGTGGGGGGACGGCACTGAATCAGCAGCAGTTTCTGGTGTTGCCGGTGTCGATGAGAAACTACTAACAACATTGGAAAACTTAAGTGAACGACTTCACAGGTTGGAGACGTCTATGAGAAGCAACAAAGATCACCCTCCGGCGAGGGTAGATAAGCAGCCGGACAGGCGTAGGAACATTGTATGTTGGAACTGTGGCAAAAAGGGTCACACAGCTTGGGTTTGTAGAAACAGCTCCCCACTAGCACAGCAGGGAAACTTCAGTCCCTCAGGGGTAAGGGCCACCCTTGCGAGGGAAGATTTGTAAAGGCCCATCCAGACATAGTCGCTGTTCACACCTATACATCATTGTCATCAAACAACATGAGTTTTCGTATTGTTGTTTTTGTTAATTCTGTCCCTTTAATTGATACAGGCGCCGCTGTCTCACTTCTGCACACAAAGGACAACCACTGCAAAAGTGGGCGGGACTGGGGCTTACTGGGGTCATCGGCAATGCTTTATCAATAAAAGGCTGTGCGCTCTTCCTAGTCGTGGTGGAAGGAGGTAAAGAGTTCAAGGTATCATTTGTTATTACAGATGATATCATGGTGGATGCAATTCTTGGGCTAGATTTTCTAGGGGCCAATAGCAGTGTCATTGACTGTGGTAGAAGGGTGCTTACCTTTCCCTCTGGGGAAATGTCCTGCTCTCTTACAGATGTCCCAGTAAAGATCATTGGGCTAGTTACTAGTACAATGATAACCATACCTGCTGCTAGTGAAATGGAAATCATGATACAACCGAAAAGTCCTGTTGGTAATGGCACGTGGATTGTGGAAGGTGATTATGTTGGTAGACATGGGGTTATGGTTGCAAACGCTATAGTGCATTCACGCGGAAATGAGTTGATCCCAGTCAGATTACTTAACCCTCGTGATATTCCTGTGACAGTGAAGAAAGGAGAGCAGATTGCTAAACTGGAGGAGGCTGAACCCTGCACCAGCACTACAGGCATTTCAACGATCTCAGTGGGCACAGAATTGTCATTGGAAGAAAAAGAAGCTCTGTGGGACATTGTACTGAAGGTTGGAAATCATATTTCCCCCGCCGAGAGGGAGCAATTATTTTCTGTACTACTGGAGTACAAGGACGCATTTGCTCTACACGAGCATGATTCTGGTCACACCTCAGTTACGAAGCACAAAATAGATACGGGTAATTCCTCCCCTGTTCACTGCTCCCCTCACAGGATTCTACAAGCACGAAAAGAAGAAGTCAGGAAGTTGACGCAGGAAATGCTGGAGAAAGGAGTAGGGTGTGTAACCTCCCCTGAATAATGAAAATCGATTTTTCCGAATACTTTAAAAACACTAATCAATTTTTCAGGTTTTTCTGGATCTGAAAATCGATTTTTCCGAATAGTTGAAAAAAGAAAATTGATTTTTCCGAATAGGTTTTGACAATTTGCTAGCCGAATACCTAGGTTATTCAGGTTTTCTGCTCACTGAGCCACCTAAATGTACACATCACACCAGATACCCTCCTACAGCTAAACTATAACACCAGATACCCTCCTACAGCTAAACTATAACACCAGATGCCATCAGCACACAAACACACTTACCCCCATCACACCAGTGCCCTCATGAGGCACACAACCCTAGTTACCCCCATCACACAACCACACCAGACACCCTCCTACAACTACCCACATTACACCAGATCAGTACAGCATGCATCCACAGCTACCCACATCACACCAGATGCACTCAAATCACAACCACAGCTTCCTACATAGGCCTAAATCGCTTGGCCTAACCACATACCTACATCGACCTAAGTTACCGTGGCCACGCTGAGGTCTACCTACACATCGCACCCGATGCCAAGAGTAGAACCATGCATGCACAGATGAAGTTTACGCACCACCAGCCATGCAGCCTCAATTTCACCATCGCGAGTTTAGAAAATACTAGTAACTAAGTAGGCCTATAGGCCTAAATGCGATCGCGCTAATATCAGTTCAGAGACATTGGTGCAAGAAACCAGCTAGTTTGAAATGCACTAAGCGAACTAACTTTGATTTGTAGCTGGAGCTGTCCGTCGTCATGACTCGTGATTCGTGAAGATGGAGATCTGTTGGCTAGTTCATCTGATCTCGTCCCCACGTATATATAAATAGTAACACCAGTGACGTTATTTAACGTTACGTTTCAAATTAGAAGTAATTTATGTAATATCGTAAACGCGTATCCGGATATCGTCATAAAAAGGTATTCGAATAATGGGCGAATTGTCGATGCGAACGACGAATACCTAAGTATCTCCGGATGGAGATTCACAAACCGGTTATTTCGAATAGAAAAAATCCAATAATCGATTTTTCCGAGTAATGCTAAATTACTATTCGAACGGATAGGTTTTTGCGAATATCCGAATAACCCGAATAACCTGATAACCGGTTACACACCCTAGAAAGGAGTAATCCAACCGTCTGACAGTCCTTGGTCCTCCCCAATAGTGCTGGCAAAAAAGAAGGATGGGTCCGTAAGATTTTGTATTGATTACAGGAAAGTTAACGCCATCACTAGAAAAGATGCATACCCGCTCCCCCGAATAGATGAAACCTTGGATACTTTGGCTGGTTCCAAGTTGTACACCACGCTGGATTTGAAAACCGGCTATTGGCAGGTCGAGGTAGAAAACGAGGATAGAGCAAAGACCGCTTTCAGTACCCCGGATGGGCTATATGAATTTAAGGTAATGCCATTTGGACTATGTAATGCCCCAGCCACATTCCAGAGATTAATGGATAGGGTATTGCATGGGTTGAAATGGCACAGTTGCTTAGTTTACATCGATGATATTGTTGTGGTTGGGGCCAACTTTAAGGAGCATTTGTATAATCTAGCCTGTGTGCTCAAAAGACTGAGGGAGGCGGGGCTCAAGTTAAATCCCACTAAGTGCAACCTTTTACAAAAGGAAGTCAGATATCTTGGGCACGTGATTTCAGAAAATGGAATTTGCACTGACCCCATTAAGACAGACGCAATTCGAAAATGGCCAACCCCACAGTGTAGGCGGGAAATTTTGCAGTTTCTAGGCCTAGCTAACTATTATAGACGCTTTATTAAAGATTTTGCGTCTGTTAGTAGGCCACTCCAACGTCTAACAGAGAAAAATGCCCCATTTTGCTGGACTGAACAGTGTCAAAAAGCGTTTGACGATCTTCGCAACTGCTTGGTTAATGCCCCCATTCTAGCGTATCCGGACTACACAAAACCATTTGTTCTTGATACCGATGCTAGTAATTCTGGGATAGGGGCAGTGCTGTCACAGGTCCAAGATGATGGTACTGAGTGTGTTGTAGCGTATGCTAGTCGATCGCTAACCAGGCAAGAGCAAAAGTATTGTGTCACGCGTAGAGAGCTCTTAGCAGTTGTGGAGTTTACCCACCATTTTCGACCATATCTACTTGGGCGAGAATTTACACTGAGAACTGACCATGGATCACTTGTTTGGTTAAAAAACTTCAAGGAACCTGAAGGCCAGCTGGCACGCTGGCTGGAAAAGCTGCAGGAGTATGACTTTATCGTTATGCATCGTCAAGGTTCCAGACATGGGAATGCAGACGCCTTGTCAAGGATCCCGTGCAAACAGTGCGGAAGGGGTGACCGGTGTGGAAACGAAGATGATCATGCATGTAGTCGAAATTGGTGCTATTACGGGTCCTTTCTTGCAGCAACTCAACAACCTAGGGGAGGTTCAACGCCTGCAAGCAGCAGTGGCGGATCTAGGAATGGGGCTATAGGGGGGGCGGTTGTTTGGAGGGGCGGCCGGGGACGTGGCCCACCCACTCACCAGCAAGGGGGTATGGGGGAGCGCTGTAAGCTCCCCCATCGGGGTCTGGGGCTCCGCCCCAGAAGCTTTCACATTTTTCGCTTCAAAGCCGCTAAAAATCAGCGTATTCGCAGCGCAGTGAAAGAATTTACATACGCGCGAAAGACAACGAAGTTTATTGCGACAACGCGCCTCGTAACGGTCGTCAACAGGCGTCTAAGAATATTGGATATGCCCGCGTGAGCAAACCGTACTTCTCCTCTATATTGACGTTGTGATGTATGTATAAATCGCTTTAGAGGTATGGTGATGTAGCAATTGAAGCAGCAGCAGCTGTGAAAATGTACGGAACGGTGCACCTAATTAAACCTTTAGTGACAATCGGTAGACCATATACCGGCTTGTACATTTAAAGACTGAAACTTTGTTATTGTTAATTATGATCGTGATTCAGTTAAGTTAGTATACACCTATCAGTGGCGTAGGAAGGGAATATAGAGTGCAGCGGCCAACAAAGGTGGTTCCCCCGCCTCCCCGGGGAGGGTACGGGAGGGGGGCACCCCTCCCGGCCAGCTAGGGGCACGGGGGAGCGCTGTAAGCTCCCCCATCGGGGTCTGGGGCGGAGCCCTAGAAGCCAACGCTTTTTGTGTAGAAAACCCCCCAAAACAACGCTAAAACTGTAACCAGGTTAATTTGTTTTGAGACCTTGCCTCTGCGCATGTAATATAAAATACAAAACGGCTATAGTGCAGCCAAGGCCACTTTTGGTAACCGTTGTACACTGGGTAGCCTAGCTTGAGCTAGCTCTCGCGATCGATTTGAAGACCACTTGCATGTCATTAACTATAGCAGCAATTGCTCAGCAATAATTGAATTGATGCATGCGCGCTTGTGAACCTATTATTATAATATACTTTTTGTTGTTGTGAAAAAGTGCAGCGGCCATGGCCGCTGCTGCCGCCCCAGCTCCTACGCCACTGCCTATGCACATGCAGGCAAGATTTCGAAGGAACGAATAAAACGTTCGCGGTTATTAAATAAAATTTCCGGTATTAGATTAAATTTCGTAATCACTGAAACTTTTAAGAAATTGCCGCCCCCCCCCCCCCCCACACACACACACACAAAAGGTGTGCTTTCTAGATGCGCGTGCGTTACGTACGGTAGGAAGTGCGCGCGCACTCTGTGTGGGGGGAGGGGGGCGGCAATTTCATGACAGGGGCGGCATTTAATATGAATGGGGGGGGGGGGGGCGGCCGCCTCCCCCAAGGCTACCACTGGCAAGCAGAGGATGATGACATTGCCCCCGTGCTGAATGCTGTCAAAGAGGGCAGCGTATACCTCCAGGTGACACTACCAAGTCTTGGAGCAGAGAAAGTCGCCTTCTCTTAATTACAACAGTGGGAGATGCTAACGATCAAGCATGATGCACTTTGGAGACAGTTCTCAGATGGGAAAAGGGTGAGGCTCCAACTTGTTTTAACCTCCAGGTTACACAAAAAGGTCATCCGGGACTTGCATGAAGGCGCGGTGTCAGGGCATCTGGGAGAAGAAAAAGTGCTGTCTCAGCTCAAAAAACGATTCTATTGGACAGGCTGTGGCGAGGCAGTAAGAACATGGTGTAGACAGTGCAAAATTTGTGCCTCCAGGAAGATGACGATTCCAAGCAGAAAGGCAAAACTACAAACCATTCAAGCTGGCTATCCTATGCAGGTCGTAAGTGTAGATATCATGGGACCACTTCCAGAAACAACAGACGGTTGCAGGTATGTGCTAGTGGCTGCTGACCACTTTACGAGATGGGTGGAAGTGTATGCTATCAGAAATCAAGAAGCTATTACTGTAGCGAAGAAACTTGTGGACGAAATGTTTTGTAGGTTTTCTCCCCCCCGAACAGCTGCATTCAGACCAAGGGTTGCAATTTGAATCAGACTTGATTGCGGAGATCTGCAAACTCTTAGAAATCAGGAAGACCCATACGACCCCCTACCACCCCCAGGGTAACGGAATGGTGGAACGTTTCAATAGAACACTACTTGATATGCTGGCGACAACAATGCACAATCACCCAAATGACTGGGAGTGTTGTGTTCGTAAGGTGTGTATGGCCTATAACTCGAGCGTCCATCCTTCCACAGGTTTTAGCCCCTTCTTCCTTATGTTTGGGCGTGAAGCAAAGCTGCCCGTTGATTTAATGTACGGATCAAATCCTGTTGATAAAAGGACGCCCTCGGAGTACGTGCAGCAGCTGAAAACTAGCCTCCATGATGCATATGCCTTCGAACATAAGAGACAGAAAGCCGTTTATGATGAAAAGATTCACGGGAAGCCTTTTGATCTTGATGATAATGTATGGCTACATTCGCCAGCTATTCCTCGAGGACAGTCCAAGAAACTGAATCACCCTTGGAAGGGCCCCTTTAAGTACATGTAGGTACAGTGACATTTTTTTCAAATCGATTTTTAAGGCACATAATATACATCATTGGAAAGAGCAAAAAATATACATTCCAACGATATCTTATGTTTATAGTGATTAGTTTCGTTGCGAGCACCACGCTATTCCAAAGATGTAATACGAAATGATCGCGAATGTACGTGAGTTAATGGAACCGCGAAACAAAAACTGTCCCGGTTGAGTTTATAATCAGTGCAGAGATGCAACTAAGTGCAAAGACTTAACCAAAACGTTAAGTTACGATGACTCACTCATAACATACAGAGAGATGCATTGAAATCTGCTCCTATAAGTCATTTACACTTACCATTGGTTATAAAGTTAAGGAAGGTTATTCTGTCAAATTGGTATCATAGCTGTATGCACTGAATTATGGTACAAAGTGGTGAAATATACACAAATCACACTAATAGTACAATAATACACAATGCAAAACAAATATCCCATTATAACAACACAACACTATGTACAATGCAACATTATTCATGTATTAAGTTCACTTAAGTTAAGGTCACCAGCAATGTAATCTGCTAACAGCCCATATACTGTCATTGTAACGTTCTCCCCATCTTCTTCATCTTCATCTGATTTCCAGTAGAATACAATGACTTTAGGAACTTTTGACTTTGTTAAAGGTTTCACACTTACTACATGTCCATTATAGAGTACATTCTTCTCGTTCACATACCAAAGGTGTTCGAAGTAGAGACCAAGTATGGAGGATGTATCTGACAAAACTTTTAATATAATACTTACTTGATGAGGTGAAAGTTCAGGAAACTCATTCAGCAAGTTATGCTCCATCTCTACAACACAGCGTAACTTTTTTTCAATGCTTCTCCTGAAGGTATCTTCCTTCTTTTGATTTTTCACTTTTTGTCGTTGCTCTTGCAGTCTTGCAATGTTTTTCTCATGCACTTGGAATGCATATCGTACTTTTTTACTCTGTTTTATACAAAATGTTACCATCCTATGTTATTCTTCCAGTGGAAGAGAACACAACCATAGCAGTGTTTTGTTTAACTTACTTTTAACTTTACTATCTAAAAATCCCACCTTCATACTTGTTGCTTTCCTAAAAATGTAATCTGCGAGTCCAAGTGTGTGTTCAGCGAACATGTTATGAACAGGTGCAGAAAGTGTTTGCCGAGCTATTGATGGATCAAGGTGTGCCAAACTTCCTTCATAATATTCATATAATTGTTTTTGCATCACATCTACTATTCCTCCAATTAGCAAACACAGCATACAATGTAATTCTTTCTTTTCCAACTCTTCAATTTCAGCGATTTGTAGTTTTTTCAATACTGTGTCAGAGTCTGGACTCAACGGTACGCCAAATGTATCTGTTTTTACTTGCAAATCTAGTAAAGGGGATTCCTTTAAGGCATTCAAATTCTGTAGACAAGTCTTAATAAACGTACTGCTTTCAAGGTTTGTTATTGCTTGATTTGTATACAACTGATGCATCCAAGGTCCAGTGACCAATTTCCCGATCAGCCCAAGCGCTCTTAACTGTAGTAGAATCTTATTGTTTCTTAAATCTTTTATTAATGCTGTCCTTAAAGTAGTTTTGCTATTGCACACATTTTCTAAATACATCAAAAGCTTTTCCTGTAAATAATACAACACACCAGCTTGATGAAACATTACATGGAAACGATTCCCAACATAACGAACTATAATACTTGACTTTATATTATTCTGTCTCAAAAATAGTTTAAATCCAGCAGGATCACCTTTGCCCTGTTTAAATCTCATTTTATTCATCGCTATTATAAAATTTACAGCACAGCACTCCCTGCCAAAGGTATCACTTGTTATGCTATTGTCGTTATCATATGTGCGCAATACATTGCTGCTTTTCTTTGCTATGCCATCCAGAGGGTGAATGTTGCACTTAAGTTCCAATAATTCAATTTCTAATTTGTCCTGTAAACTTTGCACAACACAGTGATTAACAGCAACTCTATCACATAAGGTATTCTTTAAATTATTAACTATTGTTGACTTGGTGTGAACATAATCTAAACTGTGAAAAGCAGCATACATATTAACAATATTATGAATTGATTCACAAATATGTGATGTATAGTCATCTGTGGTACCACCTGCAATTGTTTTTAAACTTAACACGTATGATTTAGGAGGTGATGCTGCAACACTTATGTGTATTTCATTAACATGGTCTCCATTAACTGTAGTTGAATCCCAGGAAAGTGTAATATCTTTGTAATTATACATTATTTCTCCTACTTATAAGTCACTTAATACTCCTAATTCATATGCACAGCAATTAACTGTGGATGGGTTTGGGAGGCTAGTTATCTTTACACCTGCCAGCTCTCTTAAAATCCCTTCAATAACTGGACTTATATTATATATTGGCACATGGTACTCTAAACAGCAATAGACAGCTTTACGACAAGCAATATTATATGTTTTATCATCGCTTTTAGCATTAATGCATTTTAAAGATTCTTCCTCACGAACCCACTCCTCAAATTGCATTGAAGCATATCATTTTCAATTTTCATTAGGCGAATTTTTTCTTTTTATTCCTTATTTTCCTTCTTCCATTTCTGCTCATGTATCTTATAGGAGATTTTTGATTTGTAGTACTTATATCTTAATGCAACAAGTGATCGTTTTAGCTGTCTTGATTGGCTTCCTTGACCTTGTTTTAATGAGAGGTTTTCCAGTTTCAACTTGTTAATCTTTGAATTGTTTGTATTAATTGTTCTTTTAGCACTTAGCAATTTAGAACGTAGTGTATCTTCAATGTTGGACTTCCTTCTTAATGCTTTTTGAAGATACTTGTTTTTCATTTTGACACTTGGAAACAATCGAAGCTTTACTTTGAGAACATTATTTGATGCAATCAACTTCCTTAAAGAAGTTTTTATTTCCCCACATTTAGTGCAGCCAGATGTAGAATTCAATGTTATTGAACCAGAACTGCCACTTTGGCTAGTGTGCATGACAACACTAGCTGATGCGTGTGGATTTTGCTTCTTTGTCACTGATTCATTTAAAGGTAAATCAAATTTCAGCTTCAGAAAACAAACAACATCTTCCCAGGCTCTATCAAGATGCTTCTTCATGTCATTGATAGTTTGAAGCACACGCTTAATGGAGGCGCACAATGCATTAATGTTCATATCTTGTCTTGGTGCTAGTTTTGCCACTATTCTCGCTATTTCTACGGGTTTGGCATTTTTTAGGTTGGAGTTGATGTACAACACCAAGCCAATTGTTACATCTGGAGCAAGAAGGGATCCATCCTCACTCACATCCTTTTTATAGCCATTAATGAGCATTCTGAGATCAGCAACTGTCTTCATTCAAAGCAATGATTGCGTGCATACATGTACGTGTGTGATATGAAGTAATTAAACATGAATACTTGGCTTGAAAAGAACAGTGCGTGGGCATCATCGTCTTGCAATGTTATAGCAATAGAAATATAGTGATTAGTTCACTCTTGAACGAAATTTTATTTACAACGTAGTTAATTGAAGATTGGGGTGTGCACTAAATAGGGTAGTCAGAAAGAACGTTATTGAACCGAATTTGAATGAGCTCATGCATCTTAGACGGAGAATCCAGGTTATCCAACTTAGTTCAAACACAAAGATACATTAGTACAAGGATTTGTGCTCTTTTTTCATGCATGCCAACATAAAACGCCTGGGTAGTTAAAGCACCCTTTGGGCATCGTGCAAATGGCCTCATACTTTGTAGCATAATGATTCAGTGCCTAACTTAAATAAAAAAAACATACCATGTGATAGTTGGTTAACAATCGGAGTCAAGATTCGTTCCCAAAAAAATGCTACGAATTTAATGTGTCAAATAAAAAAAGAACAAGAACCAGCTCGAAATTAGACGATAATGTCTCATTCTACAACTAATCGGGTCACTAAATCTAGCCATGCAGTCGGACTAACCTCGCAGGTGATTGAGCAACTTTCTTCTCTTCGCGATACACTTTTTCAATGTTACGAAATACGGGTCCAATTTTCGACGTAGTTTTAGATCATCGATTTTCGGACCCAATTACGCGATTTGTCACAGTACCTACTTTAAGGTGGTGGAGAGATTTAGGGAATCCGTGTATAAAATAAAGGGGCCTAAGGGCTATCAATGCGTGCATTTCGACAGGCTGAAACCGTATCAAGGAGAAAATAGAGAATTCCAGTCTGAAGCCCCACCCAGCCAACGGTTCACGGAACAGCAACTAATCCCTGAAGACCCGCCCCCACGCACCCCTGCAGCGATGGAGTTGTTGGATGATGACGAAGAAGAGCAACAGCTGGATTGATAGGCGAACGAAGATCAGCCCGAAGTGGCACCTGCTGCGGATCCTCCTCCAGTCGCGCCCGCTGCCGATCCTCCTCCTGGTCATCGTTACCCTGCTAGAGAACGCCGAGTCCCAGACCGTTACGGACCGTACATTCAATTCTGAAAGGAGGGAGTGGTGTAACGTAATAGTGACGTCATGTATTGCGCAGAGACCAGCGCGCATCCTACAAATCTGACCCTTGCCCTCTAGAACTTATATAGCTGTATATATTTTTGTATATTGGCATTTCGTGTATATGTGTTTGCTGAGGCTGCATGCATTGATTTCGGCACTTGAGTCACACTAATCATTTCCTACATGTATATATTAATATATATGTAACATCCTTTATTAAATATTCCCCTGGAGGTTTTAAAAGTTCGTTTTGTACCAATGACAGCAGACTGAGCAGAGGCTTCGAAAATACCCTCCATGGTTCTTATAAGTGGCCCTGTTAGTTTCTGAAGAGAGACAGTTAAATGTAATTTGCGAGTTTCCTGTTTCATGCATGTTTATAATTCCAATGTGCAAAGGGTAAAAAGCGGTTGGGGTTTTCTCCACAGGCCCTACTGGGAGTAGCTTAAAACGCTACTCGTGCTGGTTTGGAGGGGCTGTCACGTGAAAATTGGTCCGGGACTCCGGGCAAACATTGGTTCGGGCGGACCACTTTTCGCTGCCAAAATTGGTCTGACCCCGGACCACTTTTGGTTGCCAAAAGTGGTCCGGGTGTATTAACTTCCTAGAAATTGCTCCTTACTATGTGAATTCGAAGGTCGTATATGCATGTAATGTGTTACTAAGGCCACAACAATATGATTCTTTGTTTCCCATTTCCCGCTCGCACCATTATTAGGTACCGCAAAAATGACTATCTTGAACTCGTGTTTGTCTAGAAAAACTACTTAACTTCCTTGGAATATTGAAGCAGAACACTCATTTCGCGATTTTTTTCGTAGATTCTATTCAACCACGTCTTCCAAGCACATCTATAGAGTCCTAGGTAGATTTAGTTAAAGCGGAGGTGGGCACGAGCATAGATAATAGAATAAAGGGTTTGGAAGAAAAGATATACATGTATATTTACATTACATGACGTCACGTTCCGTTACATGATCGTGCTTCGCATCGAATCTTCAAGTGGGCGTGTGAGCTGTTGAACATCCTTCCGCAAAGAGCTTCTTTAGTTTCATTTAACCTTTTACTGTGTGAGGGCAACCTTTTTTTTTATATTAAAGACGTTGCATAACGTGTAGGTTGCATGTGGTTTGTGTTTAATTAAAAATGAACCGCCCGCCCGCATGGAATGGCCTAATGTGACACAAGGAAATAGGATAATGTATGTAGCCGCGTACATAGTAAACATTATTATATTTATAAAAGTACCGTGCATGTGATTAATATGAATAGTGGATCTCTACATGTCACTACAATACATGTGTATGATGTCATGCCTCTGCATTTTGCTTTTATGTAAATTAACGACGCTAATTAACATGCGAGCATGTCAAAAAATTTATATATATATATATGGGACAGTTTCCGACAAAATGGCCCTTCGTATAGATATATAAAATGTTATGAAAATGCTTCTCTTTTGAATTGCTATATCTTCTGAACGGTTAACGCTATCAACTTTCTATTTTCAACACTTCATACTACACCATTTCTCTATGGCAAAATACATTTTGGGATCTTGCATTCTCTCCGTGCCAGTATTGCAACGTCCGATACCCCTGTGGGTTCAAACCTGCCATAACTTTCTGTAGGAGTAATCAAATCGCTTCAAATTCGGTTTGTAGGTAGAGAGGTCGTATACCTATCGATTTGTTCTGTTCGTTAATTTTTTAGTCATCCGTTACGGAGATACAGCGGCGCAAAGTTGGTACAAGTTTCCCGCTCGAATCGCGCCGTTGTACGTGCGTGACCCGCTTCCATGCACCAAATACATGAATATGCAACTACTTCCTGTGGGCTGACACTTCGATAACTTATAGCCACACCTACTCTGCGCTGGATACGTGAATCCATCTCCCGGTCGGGACTCACATGCAGTTGTTATACTATTCGATCCCTATTTCGTTATCTTCTGCGTACATAAACTTTATGGCGACGTCAACTGAAGACAAGATCATAAGAGTTTCAATCGGCGGACGTGAAGTTCGAGCGGTGCGAATACGACGATCGTGAGAAAGGTTACTAGATCTATGCTAGTACAGTGACGACGGTGGTCCCATTTACACCGTGCACTTGTGTCTGTTGTGGGATAATATCAATGGTCCCCGTTGTGGGATGGGGTCAAATCCATGGTCCCATTTACACCCTGTACTTGTGTCTGTTTAGGGTCAAATGCATGGTCCCATTTACACACTGTACTTGAGTCTGTTTAGGGTCAAATCTATGATCCCATTTACACCAGCACTTGTGTCTGTTGTGGGGTCAAATCTATGGTCCCATTTACACCCTGTACTTGTGTCTATTGTGGGGTCAAATCCATGATCCCATGTACACCCTGTACTTGAGTATGCTCCATGGTTCCATTTACACCCTGTACTTGTGCCTGTTGTGGGGTCAAATCCATGGTCCCATTTACACCCTGTACTTGTGTCTATTGTGGGGTCAAAACCATGATCCATGGTTCCATTTACACCCTGTACTTGTGTCTGTTTTGGGGTCAAATCCATGGTCCCATTTACTCCCTGTACGTGTGATCAAGTCCATGGTCCCATTTACACCCAGCCTGTACTTGTGATCAAATCCATGGTCCCATTTACACCCTGTATTTGTATCTGTTTAGGGTCAATACATTGGTCCCATTTACATCCTGTACTTTTGTCTGTTGCGGGGTCAAATCCATGGTCCCATTTACACCTTGTACTTGAGATCAAATCCATGGTCCCATTTACACCCTGTATTCGTGTGTGTTGTGGGTTCAAAACCATGGTTCCATTTACACCCTGTACCTGTGATCAAATCCATGGTCCCATTTACACCCTATACTTGGTCTGTTGTGAGATCTAATTCATGGTCGCATTTACACCCTGTACTTGTGTCTGTTGTGGGGTCAAACTCATGCTCCCATTTACACCTAGTACTTGTGTCTGTTGTGGGTTCAAATCCATGGTCCGATTAACACCCTGTACTTGTGATCAAATCCATGGTCCATTTTACACCCTGTACTTGTGATTAAATCCATGGTCCCATTTACACACTGTACTTGTGTCTGTTGTGAGATCTAATCCATGGTCCCATTTAACCCTGTACTTGTGTCTGTTGTGGGGTCAAATGCATGGTCCCATTAACACCCTGTACTTTAGTCTGATTTAGGGTCAGATCTATGGTCCCATTTACACTCTAAACGTGGGTATGTTTTGGGGTCAAATCATTGGTCCCATTTACACCCTGTACTTGTTGTGTCTATTGTGGGATATACATGGTGTATGTGTCTGTTGTGGGATCAAATCCATGGTCCCATTTACACCCTGTACTTGTGTTTGTTGTGGGGTCAAATCCATGGTCCTATTTGCATCCTGTACTAGTGTCTATTGTGGGGGCAAATCCATGATTCCATTTGCTTTACACCCTGTACTTGAGTATGCTGTGGGGTCAAATCCACGGTTCCATTTATACCCTGTACTTGTGTCTGTTTTAGGGTCAGATCCATGGTCCCATTTACACCCTAAACTTGTGTATGTTTTGGGGTCAAATCATTGGTTCCATTTACACCCTGTGCTTGTGTCTATTGTGGGATATTTGTGTCTGTTGTGGGATCAAATTTACACACTGTACTTGTGTCTGTTGTGAGGTCAAATCCATGGTCCCATTTGCACCCTGTACTTGTGTCTATTGTGGGGTCAAATCCATGATCCCATTTATACCCTGTACTTGAGTATGCTGTGGGGTCAAATACATGGTTCCATTTACACCCTGTTCTTTTGTCTGTTGTGGGGTCATATCCATGGTCTGCTTTACACCTTGTACTTGTGATCAAATCCATGGTCTGCTTTACACCTTGTACTTGTGATCAAATCCATGGTCTCATTTACACCTTGTACTTGTGATCAAATCATCCATGGTCCAATTTACACCCTGTATATGTGATCAAATCATTGGTCCCATTAACACACTGTACTTGTGTCTGTTGTGAGATCTAATCCATGGTCCCATTTAACCCTGTACTTGTGTCTGTTGTGGGGTCAAATCCATGGTCTGCTTTACACCCTGTACTTGTGATCAAATCCATGGTCTCATTTACACCCTGTACTTGTGATCAAATCATCCATGGTCCGATTTACACCCTGTATATGTGATCAAATCCTTGGTCCCATTTACACACTGTACTTGTGTCTGTTGTGAGATCTAATCCATGGTCCCATTTAACCCTGTACTTGTGTATGCTGTGGGGTCAAATCCATGGTTCCATTTACACCCTGTACTTAAATCTGTTTTAGGGTCAAATCTATGGTCCCATTTACACCCTGTACTTGAGTCTGTTTAGAGTCAATTCATTGGTCCCATTTACACCCTGTACTTTTGTCTGTTGTGGGGTCAAATCCACGGTCCGATGTACTCCCTGTACTTGTGATCAAATCCATGGTGTCATTTACACCCTGTACTTGTGATCAAATCCATGGTCCCATTTACACCCTGTACTTGTGATCAAATCCATGGTCCCATTTACACCCTGTACTTGTGATCAAATCCATGGTCCCATTTACACCCTGTATTTGTGTCTGTTGTGGGGTCAAATGTATGGTCCCATTTACACTCTGTACGTATGTCTGTTGTGGGGTCAAATCCATGGTCTGCTTTACACCCTGTACTTGTGATGAAATCCATGGTCCCATTTACACCCTGTACTTGTGTCTGTTGTGGGGTCAAATGCATGGTCCCATTTACACACTATACTTTTGTCTGTTTTGGGGTCGAATCCATGGTTCCATTTACACCCTGTACTTAAATCAGTTTTAGGGTCAAATCTATGGTCCCATTTACACCCTGTACTTGAGTCTGTTTAGGGTCAATTCATTGGTCCCATTTACACCCTGTACTTTTGTCTGTTGTGGGGTCAAATCCATGGTCCGATGTACTCCCTGTACTTGTGATCAAATCCATGGTCCCATTTACACCCTGTACTTGTGATCAAATCCATGGTCCGATTTACACCCTGTACTTGTGATCAAATCCATGGTCCCATTTACACCCTGTACTTGTGATCAAATCCATGGTCCCATTTACACCCTGTATTTGTGTCTGTTGTTGGGTCAAATGCATGGTCCCATTTACACCCTATTTATCCTTTTGTCTGTTTTGGGGTCAAATCCATGGTCTGCTTTACACCCTGTACTTGTGATGAAATCCAAGGTCCCATTTACACCCTGTACTTGTGTCTGTTGTGGGGTCAAATGCGTGATCCCATTTACACCCTATACTTCTGTCTGTTTTGGGGTCAAATCCATGGTCTGCTTTACACCCTGTACTTGTGATGAAATCCATGGTCCCATTTACAACCTGTACTTTTGTCTGTTGTGGGGTCTAATTCATGCTCCCATTTATACTCTGTATGTGTGTCTGTTGTGCGGTCAATTCATTGGTCCCATTTATACCCTGTAATGGCCCTGGGTCTAACCAGGTCCACTCCCTCACTGCAAGCGGACAGAACCATGTATTAATGCAAGTTACCTTAATAGCCCCACACTACATGTCCAGTTAGAACCAGTGCATGGGGCACATGCAGAAGGAGTTATCAAACTGCCAGCAAGGGAGGAACCAGGTACTAAAAAATCCTACAGGGTCATTGGGGGCCCCCACAATAATGCAGTTCTCACACTGCGATAGGAATCGGCGCCCCCCCCCCCCCCCTCCTCCCACCCCATTCGCCCCCATGGCCCTATCTCCCACTACTTATCCTCCTTTACTGCAATTTGTATCCTTTACTATCCGAGGCCCAGGCCATCCCCTACTCAATAGCACTCTCAGTCTCCACACAACCAGCCCTCCCACCTACCCACCCACCCACCCACCCCTAAACACCCCTCTTACAAATGGTGTAATCAGACTGCCAACAGGGGAGCTGCCAGCTGCCACATTACCAGGATTGAATGGGGTCGTCACAAAAGTAGACCTCAGCATGTGGAGTGGAACCTTGAACTGGAGCCGGCCCCAAACACTGGGGCCAGCCACAAAGGCCCCCTATCCTAGCCCCACACAGTACTAACACCAGCTCATCACTGCAAATGCAATAGAAGCCACTACCTGTGAAACCATTAACCCCCACACTACAAGAGGACTTAATGGTAGGGGAACCATCAACAACAAGTGGAGTTACCAGCTCGCATTGGACAAATTGGAATACCACCACTGAAGCAGCCTCCATTTGTAGAGTGTACATACGTGCCTACGTTTGTCTCTTCACACATTTTGTGTTGTAGATCTGAACTACTGTAGACATGTACATGTTTGTGCATGTACAGAGTAAATTTTATCTGGTGTGGATGCTATTAGTGGTGAAATAGTTACCAGCTGCCCTATCGGTACTGATTGCGGTGGGTCTGCACCCGTGGTTGATTTATTTAGACAACCAAGGCGCCTTGCTTTGCCTAAGCACTGGGAACTACGGTACTGTACGATCGCGAGTAGCAAAACACATTTTGAATGTCACATAAATTGCACGCACAGTCACAGCTACAATGTGGCACGATGAAGACATCAGAATTCATGACCACACAAGTGAAGTTAGCAGACCCTACACTGTCAGAGATGTCAACAGATCTAGACATTACCAGTGTAACCCAGTTTCACCTGTGCCCCACGGCCACTATATACACTGGCACATACATTTTAGCAGATATACAACAGCCTAGGGCTAGGTATACGCAAGTACGTAGTTGATGGATCCATTACATTTGTAGGGTCTGCTAGCTCCACTTGTGTGGTAATGAAATCTGATGTCTTCATCGTGCCACATTGTAGCTGTGACTGTGCATGCAATTTATGTGACATTCAAAATGGCACTTACATGTTTTGCTACTCGCGTACAGTAGTTCCCAGTAGCAGTAAGGGCAAAACGCCCTCTGTTGTCTATATAAACCAACCACGGGTGCAGACCCACCGCAATCAGTACCGATAGGGCAGATAACTATATTCACCACTAACAGCATCCACACCATATAAAATTTACTCTACATGTACATGTCTACAGTAGTTCAGATCTGAAGAGACAAACGTAGGCACGTATGTACACTCTACAAATGGAGGCTGCTTCAGTGGTGGTATTCCATTTGTCCAATGCGAGCTGGTAACTCCACTTGTAGTTGATGGTTCCCCTAACAGTAAGTCCTCTTGTAGTGTGGGGTTAATGGTTTCACAGGTAGTGGCTTCATTTGCATTTGCAGTGAGGAGCTGGTGTTAGTACTGTGTGGGGCTAGGATAGGGGGCCTTTGTGGCTTGCCCCAGTGTTTGGGGCCGGCTCCATTTCAAGGTTCCACTTCACATGCTGGGGTCTAGTTTTGTGACGACCCCATTCAACCCTGGTAATGTGGCGGCTGGCAGCTCTTCTGTTGGCAGTATGATTACACCATATGTACGAGGGGTGTTTAGGGGTGGGTGGGTGGGTGGGTGGGTGGGTGGGAGGGCTGGTTGTGTGGGGACTGTGAGTGCTATAGAGTAAGGGGTGGCCTGGGCCTCGGATACAACTTGCAGTAAAGGAGGATAGGTAGTGGGAGATAGGGCCATGGTGGCGAATGCGGCATGTGTGAATCATTAATGAGGGAGCCCCCAATGACCCTGTAGGTACCTGGTTGCTCCCTTGCTGGCAGTCTGATAACTCCATCTGCAATTGCTCCACTGATGCACTGGTGCTAACTGGACATGTAGTGTGGGGCTATTAAGTTAACTTGCATTAATGATTGTTCTGTCCGCATGAAGTGAGGGAGCTGACCTGATTGGACGCAGGGCCATAACAGGGTATAAATGGGACCAATGAATTGACCGCACAACAGACACACATACAGAGTGTAAATGGGACCATGGATATGATCACAAGTACAGGTGTAAATGGGATCATGGATTTGAACACAAGTACAGGGTGTAAATCGCACCAAGGATTTCACCCCACAAGAGACAAAAGTACAGGGTGTAAATCAGACCATGGATTTAACCCACAACAGACACAAGTACAGGGTGTAAATGGGACCATATATTTGATTACATGTACAGGGTGTAAATCAGACCATGGATTTGACCCCACAACAGCCATAAGTACAGGGTGTACAAGTGTAAATGGGAGCATGAGTTTGACCCCACAACAGACACGAGTACAAGGGTGTAAATGGGACCATGCATTTGACCCCAAAACAGACACAAATACAGGGTGTAAATGGGACCATGGATTTGATCACAAGTACAGGCTGGGTGTAAATGGGACCATGGATTTGATCACAAGTACAGGCTGGGTGTAAATGGGACCATGGATTTGATCACACGTACAGGGAGTAAATCGGACCATGGATTTGACCTCAAAACAGACACAAGTACAGGGTGTAAATGGAACCATGGATCATGGATTTGACCCCACAATAGACACAAGTACAGGGTGAAAATGGGACCATGGATTTGAACCCACAACAGACAGAAGTACAGGGTGTAAATGGGACCATGCATTTGACCCCACAACATACACAAATACAGGGTGTAAATGAGACCATGGATTTGATCACAAGTACAGGCTGGGTGTAAATGGGACCATGGATTTGATCACAAGAACAGGGAGTAAATCAGACCATGGATTTGACCCCACAACAGCCAAAAGTACAGGGTGTAAATGGGAGCATGAGTTTGACCCCACAACAGACACGAGTACACAAGTACAGGATGGGACCATGGATTTGATCACAAGTACAGGGTGTAAATCAGACCATGGATTGACCCCACAACAGACAAAAGTACAGGTGTAAATGGAGCATGAGTTTGACCCCACAACAGACAAAAGTACAAGGGTGTAAATGGGACCATGCATTTGACCCCACAACATACACAAATACAGGGTGTAAATGAGACCATGGATTTGATCACACGTACAGGCTGGGTGTAAATGGGACCATGGATTTGATCACAAGTACAGGGAGTAAATCGGACCTTGGATTTGACCCCAAAACAGACACAAGTACAGGGTGTAAATGGAACCATGGAGCATGAGTTTGACCCCACAACAGACAAAAGTACAGGGTGTAAATGGGACCATGCATTTGACCCCAAAATAGACACAAATACAGGGTGTAAATGGGACCATGGATTTGATCACATGTACAGGGAGTAAATCGGACCATGGATTTGACCCCAAAACAGACACAAGTACAGGGTGTAAATGGAACCATGGATCATGGATTTGACCCCACAATAGACACAAGTACAGGGTGTAAATGGGACCATGGATTTGACCCCACAACAGACAGAAGTACACGGTGTAAATGGGACCATAGATATGACCCCACAACAGACAGAAGTACACGGTGTAAATGGGACCATAGATTTGACCCTAAAGCAGACAAAAGTACCCAGTGCAAATGGGAGCATGAGTTTGACCACATAACAGACACAAGTACAGGTTGTAAATCGGACCATGGATATGATCTTAAAACAGACTCAAGTACAGGGTGTAAATGGGAGCATGAGTTTGACCCCATAATAGACACAAGTACAGGGTGTAAATGGGACCATGGATTTGACCCCACAACATACACAAATACAGGGTGTAAATGAGACCATGGATTTGATCACAAGTACAGGCTGGATGTAAATGGGACCATGGATTTGATCACAAGTACAGGGAATAAATCGGACCATGGATTTGACCCCAAAACAGACACAAGTACAGGGTGTAAATGGAACCATGGAGCATGAGTTTGACCCCACAACAGACAAAAGTACAAGGGTGTAAATGGGACCATGCATTTGACCCCAAAACAGACACAAATACAGGGTGTAAATGGGACCATGGATTTGATCACAAGTAACAGGCTGGGTGTGAATGGGACCATGGATTTGATCACAAGTACAGGGAGTAAATCGGACCATGGATTTGACCCCAAAACAGACACAAGTACAGGGTGTAAATGGAACCATGGATCATGGATTTGACCCCACAATAGACACAAGTACAGGGTGTAAATGGGACCATGGATTTGACCCCACAACAGACAGATTTACAGGGTGTAAATGGGACCACAGATTTGACCCTAAAGCAGACAAAAGTACTTGGGTGCAAATGGGAGCATGAGTTTGACCGCATAACAGACACAAGTACAGGTTGTAAATCGGACCATGCATGGATATGATCTTAAAACCGACTCAAGTACAGGGTGTAAATGGGAGCATGAGTTTGACCCCATAATAGACACAAGTACACGGTGTAAATGGGACCATGGATTTGACCCCACAAGATACACAAGTACAGGGAGTAAATGGGACCATACATTTCAACCTAAACAGACTCAACTACAGGGTGTAAATGGGACCATGGATTTGACCCCACAACAGACACAAGTACAGGGTGTAAATGGAACCATGGATTTGACCCCACAGCATACTCAAGTACAGGGTGTAAAGCAAATGGAATCATGGATTTGATCCCACAATAGACACTAGTACAGGATGTAAATAGGACCATGGGTTTGACCCCACAACAGACACAAGTACAGGGTGTAAATGGAACCATGGAGCATGAGTTTGACCCCACAACAACAGACAAAAGTACAAGGGTGTAAATGGGACCATGCATTTGACCCCAAAACAGACACAAATACAGGGTGTAAATGGGACCATGGATTTGATCACAAGTAACAGGCTGGGTGTAAATGGGACCATGGATTTAATCACAAGTACAGGGAGTAAATCGGACCATGGATTTGACCCCAAAACAGACACAAGTACAGGGTGTAAATGGGACCATGGATTTGATCACAAGTAACAGGCTGGGTGTAAATGGGACCATGGATTTGATCACAAGTACAGGGAGTAAATCGGACCATGGATTTGACCCCAAAACAGACACAAATACAGGGTGTAAATGGGACCATGGATTTGACCCCACAACAGACAGAAGTACACGGTGTAAATGGGACCATAGATTTGACCCTAAAGCAGACAAAAATACCTGGGTGCAAATGGGAGCATGAGTTTGAACGCATAACAGACACAAGTACAGGTTGTAAATCGGACCATGGATTTGATCTTACAACAGACTCAAGTACAGGGTGTAAATGGGAGCATGAGTTTGACCCCATAATAGACACAAGTACACGATGTAAATGATGGATTTGACCCCACAACATACACAAGTACAGGGTGTAAATGGGATCATGGATTTGACCCCACAACATACACAAGTACAGGTATAAATGGGACCATACATTTCACCCTAAACAGACTCAACTACAGGGTGTAAATGGGACCATAGATTTGACCCCACAACAGACACAAGTACAGGGTGTAAATGGAACCATGGATTTGACCCCACAGCATACTCAAGTACAGGGTGTAAAGCAAATGGAATCATGGATTTGATCCCACAATAGACACTAGTACAGGATGTAAATGGGACCATGGATTTGATCCCACAACAGACACATACACCTTGTATATCCCACAATAGACACAACAAGTACAGGGTGTAAATGGGACCAATGATTTGACCCCAAAACATACACATGTTTAGAGTGTAAATGGGACCATAGATCTTAACCTAAAACAGACTAAAGTACAGGGTGTTAATGGGACCATGCATTTGACCCTAAACAGACACAAGTACAGGGTGTAAATGGGACCATGGATTTGACCCCAAACTACACAAGTACAGGATGTACATGTAAATGGACCATGGATTTGATCCCACAACGGGGACCATGGATATTATCCCACAACAGACACAAGTGCACGGTGTAAATGGGACCACCGTCGTCACTGTACTAGCATAGATCTAGTAACCTTTCTCACGATCGTCGTATTCGCACCGCTCGAACTTCACGTCCGCCGATTGAAACTCTTATGATCTTGTCTTCAGTTGACGTCGCCATAAAGTTTATGTACGCAGAAGATAACGAAATAGGGATCGAATAGTATAACAACTGCATGTGAGTCCGACCGGGAGATGGATTCACGTATCCAGCGCAGAGTAGGTGTGGCTATAAGTTATCGAAGTGTCAGCCCACAGGAAGTAGTTGCATATTCATGTATTTGGTGCATGGAAGCGGGTCACGCACGTACAACGGCGCGATTCGAGCGGGAAACTTGTACCAACTTTGCGCCGCTGTATCTCCGTAACGGATGACATAAAAATTAACGAACAGAACAAATCGATAGGTATACGACCTCTCTACCTACAAACCGAATTTGAAGCGATTTGATTACTCCTACAGAAAGTTATGGCAGGTTTGAACCCACAGGGGTATCGGACGTTGCAATACTGGCACGGAGCAAGTGCAAGACCCCAAAAAGTATTTTGCCATAGAGAAATGGTGTAGTATGAAGTGTTGAAAATAGGAAGTTGATAGCGTTAACCGTTCGGAAGATATAGCAATTCAAAAGAGAAGCATTTTTATAACATTTTATATATCTATACGAAGGGCCATTTTGTCGGAAACTGTCCCATATATGGAACGTTCTGTGCGATTTTGATGCTTGTGAATTTACATATATAGCATCCAATTCAAAGCGCTATATCTTCCACACGGTTTGAGCTCTTGACTTTCTATTTTCAGCACTTCATACTACACCATTTCTCTATGCTAAAAGATATTATGGGGTCTTGCACTTACTCCGTGCCAGTATTGCAACGTCCGATACCCCACCGGGTTCAAACCCACCATAACTTTCGGTAGGAGTAATCAAATCGCTTCAAATTCGGTTTGTAAATAGGAAGGTTCTATACCTATTGATTTGTTCTGTTCGTTAATTTTCATGCCATCCGTTACGGAGAAACAGCTGTGCAAAGTAAGTACACGTTTCCCGCTCGAATCGCGCCTTTATATGTGCACGTAACAGCTTCCATTCTCCGGAGCGCATGAATATTCAGCTATTCCTATGGGGCGTGATAACCACACCTACATAAGGTCACCAAACAAACGGGCGGCTGAATTGTAGTGCTTGTTACGGTTGTTTTTCGGTGTAGATAAACGATATGGTGACGTATAACACGAGTGAAGGCGAGCTCGTCGAGTTTCACTGAATCAGTCGGCGGATGAGTTCGAACTGTACGAATACGACGATCGATATTCAAAATACATTGGACGAGGATGGAGAGATTGAGAAAGGTAGTGATGGCGGTCGTACCACTGATGATGGTGGTTGTGTTAGTGATAGGGAGTGAGCAGCCCCTAAATTACCAAAAGAGCCACCAGCCCCACCCCCACATAGCCAGGGGCTAATGGGGCTAGGCACTACACTGCAAGTTCGCTCAGCAGCCCTGGGGCCAAAGAGGCCATCCCCACACTACAGAACCACAAGCCCCCTCACTGCAAGTGCACACTATATACTATTGGAACCATTAAGCCCCATGCTGCAATTTAAATAGCCTCACATTCCAAATAGTGGAGCCAACAAGTGGAATTAACAGGCCCCATAATTCTAGCAAGGGAGCCACCAGCTAACCTGGCCAATAGAGCTAGCATCCACAATGCCAGTGGAGACACCAGCCCTCTCACAAATAGATCATCAGACCCCCACACTGCCAGGAGGGATGTGGTCCCCAGAATAATGCCAATGGAGATGCCAGCCCTCAGGCTGCAAATGGAATCAGCATCCCCAACAATTTCAGGGGAGCCATGAACTACATGTGCCAACAACACGTGATGACCTCACTAACAGATCAACCATTAGCCCTCACTCCGCAAGTGGTCTTAACAGGTCCCACACACTGGGGCCAACCCCCCCCCCCCCCCCCCCCCCCCCCCAATACCTTTCCTTCAATGCAAGTTGAGTCAGCTGGGATCCCCCACACAGTGGAACCACCAGCCCCCTCACCACAAGCTCATCATGAACAATAGCAGCGGAACCTGTAAAGTCTACACTGCAACTGAACTTAATAAAGCCTCACACAGCAGTCAGCAGCCCATGGAACCATTCTTACAGAGCACCCTCAGCAACCCAGGGCCAATGGGGTAGCCTCCACAAAGTCAGTGAAGATGCCACCCCAAGATGAGTCAGCAGCCCCCACACAAACAAGGGCCAATAGGGCCAGCCCCACACAGTACAACCACTAGCCCCTCTCTGCTCACTTCAAATAGAGCCACTAGACCCTCTACCAGTACACACTGGAAGTCCAGACAGCAGGCCACACCAGTGGAGCCCTCTCACAGATGGAGCCCAGCAAGGAAGTACCAGCTGCCACACAACCAGTGGTCAATCGAGCCCCCATAATAATGCCAGTGAAAAAACCAGCCCTCGCACTGCAGATGGATTCAGCAACCCCAAAAATTTCAGGGGAGCCATGAACTACATGTAAATGTACTTGCATGTACCAAAGAAACCACACATGCCCCCTTCAAACACAAGTGGAACTTTAAGCCCTCATAGTTAATACGTAGCAGTCCCCACAGCCCTCCACCCTCCCCCCCCCCCCCACTACCTGTCCTATACAATGAAAGTGGGGCCAATCAGCCAATGGGACAGTACAACCACCAACCCTTTTCATTGGTCAGGGGACATGTACCAAGAACACATGCTGTCACTACCAGTTGAACCATTAGCACTCAATGCAAGTGGACTTAACCGGCCCACCACACACTGGTGCCAGCCCTCGCCCCTCCCCCCTCTCAGCCCCCCTCAGCTCACTACCTGTCCTTCACTGCAAGTTGCGTCAGCAGTCCATGGGCCAATGGGGCCAAGAACTACCACTCCGCATCACTGCAATCACACACTACCTTTGGAACCAACCATTAACCCCCATACTGCAAGTGAACTCAATACTGCAAAACCTGACCCCCACACTACCAGCAAGGGACCACCAGCTGCTACACAACCATAGGATCAATGTGGCCCCCACTTAATGCCAGTGGAGAAGGCAGCCCTCAGACTGTAAATTGAGTCAGTAGCCCCAACAATTTCAGGGGACATGTGCATGTACACACATGTACCAACATTTGGAATCACACATGCCCCACCAATGGAACCAGTGGAACTTTTAGCCCTCACAGCAAGTGGACTTATTCCTTAGCAGCCCCCACAGCCCCCCCTCCCCACTACCTGTCCTTCACTGAAAGAGGGGGCTAATGGGACCATCCCCACACAGTACAACTACCAGCCTTCCTCATTGCAAGCCAATGGAACCATTAACACCCAAGCTGCAATTGAACTTAATAACCTCACACTGCAAGTCCAGTCCCTTTCACATATGGTGTTATCAGACCCTTCACTGCCAGCAGTGGAGCTAGCAGCTGCACACAACCAGGGTCAATGGGGCCACCATAATAATGCCCATTGACCCTAGTTCAAGATACATTGGTCAAAGATGATGGCAGTCATACCATTGACGATGGAGTGAGCAGCCCCTAAATTACCAAAAGAGCCACCAGCCCCACCCCCACATAGCCAGGGGCTAATGGGGCTAGGCCCTTCACTGCAAGTTCCCTCAGCAGCCCTGGGGCCAAAGAGGCCATCCCCACACAGCAGAACCACAAGCCCCCTTACTGCAAGTGCACACTATATACCTTTGGAACCATTAAGCCCCATGCTGCAATTTAAATTATTAATAATAGCCTCACATTCCAAATAGTGGAGCCAACAAGTGGAATTAACAGGCCCCATAATTCTAGCAAGGGAGCCACCAGTTAAGCTGGTCAATGGAGCTAGCGTCCGCAATGCCAGTGGAGACACCAGCCCTCTCGCAGACAGATCATCAGACCCCCACACTGCCAGCAAAGATGTAGCCCCCACAATAATGCCAGGGAGATGCCAGCCCTCAGGCTGCAAATGGAATCAGCATCCCCAACCATTTCAGGGGAGCCATGAACTACATGTACCAACAACACGTGATGACCTCATTAACAGATCAACCATTAGCCCTCACTCCGCAAGTGGACTTAATAGGCCCTACACCCAGGGGCTAACTCCCCCCCCCCCCCCCCCTTTCGTTCAATGCAAGTTGAGTCAGCTGGGACCCCCCACACAGTAGAACAACCAGCCCCCTCACCGCAAGCTCATGAACAATAGCAGCGGAATCTGTAAAGTCTACACTGCAACTGAACTTAATAGCCTCACACTGCAGTCAGCAGCCCATGGAACCATTCTTACGGAACACCCTCAGCTACCCAGGGCCAATGGGTTAGCCTCCACAGAGTCGGTCATGACGCCACCCCAAGTTGAGTCAGCAGCCCCCACACAAACAAGGGCCTGTAGGGCCAGCTCCACACAGTACAACCACCAGCCCCTCTCTGCTCACTTCAAATGGAGCCACTAGACCCTCTACCAATATACACTGCAAGTCCGGACAGCAGCCCACATCAGTGGAGCCCTCACACAGATGGAGCCCAGCAAGGAAGTACCAGCTGCCACACAACCAGTGGTTAATCGAGCTCCCAGAATAATGCCAGTGGAGAAACCAGCCCTCACACTGCAAATGGATTCAGCAACCCCAAAAATTTCAGGGGAGCCAGAAACTACATGTATATGTACTTGCCCCCACTACCTGTCCTTCAATGAAAGAGGGGCCAATCAGCCAATGGGACAGTACAACAACCAACCCTCCTCATTGGTCAGGGGACATGTACCAAGAACAACTTAACAGGCCCACCACACACTGGTGCCAGCCCTCGCCCCTCCCCCCCCCCCCCCCCACCCCCCCTCTTCTCACTACCTGTCCTTTACTGCAAGTTGCATCAGCAATCCAGGGGCCAATGGGGCCAAGAACTACCACTCCCCCTCACTGCAATCACACACTGCGTACCTTTGGAACCAACCAATAACCCAAGTGAAATCAATACTGCAAAACCTGACCCCCACACTGCCAGCAAGGGAGCACCAGCTGCCACACAACCAGAGGATCAATGTGGCCCCCACTTAATGCCAGTGGAGAAGGCAGCCCTCACACTGCAAATGGAGTCAGTAACCCCATGCAACAATTTCAGGGGACATGTGCATGTACGCACATGTACCAATGGAATCACACATGCCCCACCAATGGAACCAGTGGAACGTTTAGCCCTCACAGCAAGTGGACTTATTACTTAGCAGTCCCCACAACACCCCCTCCCACTACCTGTCCTTCACTGAACGAGGGGGCTAATGGGACCATCCCCACACAGTACAACTACCAGCCTTCCTCATAGCAAGCCCATGGAACCATTAACTCCCACACTGCAAGTGAACTTCATAACCTCACACTTCAAGTCCAGTCAAAAGTGCTGCACAACCAGTGGAGCCACCAGCCCTTTCACATATGGTGTTATCAGACCATTCACTGCCAGCAGTGGAGCTAGCAGCTGCACACAACCAGGGTCAATGGGGCCCCCCTAATAATGCCCATACTCTACAAATGGTTACCCTTAATGTGTGGGTTACACTGGTAGTGAGGTAGTGAGGAGGCTGGTGACTTTGCTGAAAGTGTGGGGTCTGCTAACTTCATTTGGGAAGAAAGCAAGGTGTGATGCATAATATTGTTGCCTTTATGGACTGTGCCTACGTGTGCAATTTACATGCAGTTGTATATTCCACTTGTTACTTTTTTGACATTTAAAATGGTACTTATTACTACATGTACATAAAGCACTAGTTTCCAGCAAGAGGGGGAAAGGCAACTCCAGTAGTTGTGTTTCTATTTGTTAGTGGCTCCAATGGGGACTGGTAATAAACATGATGGCTCCCCTAAAAGTGTCCAGGTGCCAAGTCCATATGCAGTTTGGGGGGGGAGGCTAGCTCCAGTGCTAAGTCCAATTGCAGTGAGGGCTAATGGTTCCACTGGTACCATGTGTTGTGTTAGGAGCAGGGAAGCAGGGAATGTGTGGCTCTGTTGGTACATGTAGTTCAGGGGGCTGGGGTCTCCACTGGCATTATTGTGGGGTGACTCCTGGTTATGTGGCAGCTGATGGCTGACTGGACTTGCAGTGTGTCTAGTGGCTCCATTTGAAGTGAGCAGAGAGGGGCTGGTGGTTCTACTGTGCGGAGCTGGCCCCTACAGGCCCCTGTTTGTGTTGGGGCTGCAGATGCAACTTGGGGTGGTGTCTTCACTGGATTTGTGGAGGCAACCCCATTGGCCCTGGAATGGTTCCATAAGTTGTGCATGGGCTGCTGACTGCATGGACATGTGAGGCTATTAAGTTCAATTGTAGGGAACACTTTACAGGTTCCACTGGTATTGTTCACGAGCTTGTGGTGAGGGGGCTGGTGGTTCATTCCAGTGGCCCCTCAACTGCTGACTCAACTTACATGCAGCAATAGAAAGGTAGTGGGTGGGGGGTGGGGGGTGGGGGGTGGGCTGGTTCCAGTGCGTGGGACCTGCTAGGTCCACTTGCGGAGTGAGGGTTCATGGTTCATCTGGTAGTGAGGGCATGTGTTATCGATACATGTAGTTAGTGGCTCCCCTAAAATTGTTGGGGATGCCGACTCCATTTGCTGTGTGATGGCTGGCATCTCCACTGGCATTATTGTGGGGGCCACATTTCTGCTAGCAGTGTGAGGGTATGATAACTCTATTTGTGAGAAGACTGGTAGCTCCAATGTTTGTGTAGAGCTGCCTACAGGACAGGCTAAATATTCCACTGGTTCCATTGGTAGTGTTTGAAGGGGGGTATATGTGATTCCATTCGTACATGTGTGTACATGCACATGTCCCCTGAAATTGTTGCATGGGGTTACTGACTCCATTTACAGTGTGAGGGCGGGGCCACATTGATCCTCTGGTTGTGTGGCAGCTGGTGCTCCCTTGCTGGCAGTGTGGCAGTGTGGGGGTCAGGTTTTGCAGTATTGATTTCACTTGGGTTATTGGTTGCAGGTTCCAAAGGTACGTAGTGTGTGATTGCAGTGAGGAGGAGTGGTAGTTCTTGGCCCCATTGGCCCCTGGTCTGCTGATGCAACTTGCAGTAAAGGACAGGTAGTGAGAAGAGGGGGGGTGGGGGGGAGGGGCCAAGGCTGGTACCAGTGTATGGTGGGCCTGTTAAGTTGTTCTTGGTACATGTCCCCTGACCAATGAGGAGGGTTGGTGGTTGTACTGTCCCATTGGCTGATTGGCCCCTCTATCACTGAAGGACAGGTAGTGGGGGCAAGTACATATACATGTAGTTCATGGTTCCCCTGATATTTTTGGGGTTGCTGAATCCATTTGCAGTGCGAGGGCTGGTTTCTCCACTGGCATTATTCTGGGAGCTCGATTGACCACTGGTTGTGTGGCAGCTGATACTTCCTTGCTGGGCTCCATCTGTGAGATGGCTCCACTGGTGTGGGCTGCTGTCTGGACTTGCAGTGTGTACTGGTAGAGGGTCTAGTGGCTCCGTTTGAAGTGAGCAAAGAGGCGCTGGTGGTTCTACTGTGTGGAGCTGGCCCTACAGGCCCTTGTTTGTGTGGGAGCTGCTGACTCAACTTGGGGTGGCGTCTTGACTGACTTTGTGGAGGCTACCCCATTGGCCCTGGGTAGCTGAAGGTGTTCTGTAAGAATGGTTCCATGGGCTGCTGACTGCGGCTATTAAGTTCAGTTGCAGTGTAGACTTTACAGGTTCCACTGCTATTGCTCATGAGCATGCGGTGAGGGGGCTGGTTGTTCTGCTATGTGGGGGGTCCCAGCTCACTCAACTTGCATTGAATGAAAGGGGGGGGTTGGCCCCTGGGTGTGGGGCCTGTTAAGTCCACTTGAGGAGTGAGGGCTAATGGTTGATCTGTTAGTGAGGTCATCACGTGTTGTTGGTACATGTAGTTCATGGCTCCCCTGAAATTGTTGGGGATGCTGATTCCATTTGCAGCCTGAGGGCTGGCATATCCACTGGCATTATTGTGGGGGCCACATCCCTGCTGGCAGTGTGGGGGTCTGATGATCTGTCTGCGAGAGGGCTGGTGTCTCCACTGGCATTGTGGACGCTAGCTCCATTGACCAGCTTAGCTGGTGGCTCCCTTGCTAGAATTATGGGGCCTGTTAATTCCACTTGTTGACTCCACTATTTGGAATGTGAGGCTATTATTAATAATTTAAATTGCAGCATGGGGCTTAATGGTTCCAAAGGTATATAGTGTGCACTTGCAGTAAGGGGGCTTGTGGTTCTGCTGTGTGGGGATGGCCTCTTTGGCCCCAGTGCTGCTGAGGGAACTTGCAGTGAAGGGCCTAGCCCCATTAGCCCCTGGCTATGTGGGGGTGGGGCTGGTGGCTCTTTTGGTAATTTAGGGGCTGCTCACTCCCTATCACTAACACAACCACCATAGTCAGTGGTACGACCGCCATCATCCTTGACCAATGTATCTTGAACCAGGGTCAATGAGCATTGTTATGGGGGCCCCATTGACCCTCCTGCTGGCAGTGAATGGTCTAATAACACCATATGTGGAAGGGCTGGTGGCTCCACTGGTTGTGCAGCGCTTTTGACTGGACTTGCAGTGTGAGGTTATTAAGTTCAATTGCAGCTTGGGAGTTAATGGTTCCATTGGCTTGCTATGAGGAAGGCTGGTAGTTGTACTGTGTGGGGATGGTCCCATTAGCCCCCTCGTTCAGTGAAGGACAGGTAGTGGGAGGGGGTGTTGTGGGGACTGCTAAGTAATAAGTCCACTTGCTGTGAGGGCTAAACGTTCCACTGGTTCCATTGGTGGGGCATGTGTGATTCCATTGGTACATGTGCGTACATGCACATGTCCCCTGAAATTGTTGCATGGAGTTACTGACTCCATTTGCAGTGTGAGGGCTGCTTTCTCCACTGGCATTAAGTGGGGGCCACATTGATCCTCTGGTTGTGTGCCAGCTGGTAGTGTGGGGGTCAGGTTTTGCAGTATTGATTTCACTTGGGTTATTGGTTGGTTCCAAAGGTACGTAGTGTGTGATTGCAGTGAGGGGGAGTGGTAGTTCTTGGCCCCATTGGCCCATGGACTGCTGATGCAACTTGCAGTAAAGGACAGGTAGTGAGAAGACGTGGGGTGGGGGGGGGGGGGGAGGGGCGAGGGCTGGCACCAGTGTGTGGTGGGCCTGTTAAGTTGTTCTTGGTACATGTCCTCTGACCAATGAGGAGGGTTGGTGGTTGTACTGTCCCATTGGCTGATTGGCCCCTCTTTCATTGAAGGACGGGTAGTGGGGGCAAGTACATATACATGTAGTTCATGGCTCCCCTGAAATTTTTGGGGTTGCTGAATCCTTTAGCAGTGCGAGGGCTGGTTTCTCCACTGGCATTATTCTGGGAGCTCGATTAACCACTGGTTGTGTGGCAGCTGGTACTTCCTTGCTGGGCTCCATCTGTGAGAGGGCTCCACTGGTATGGGCTGCTGTCTGGACTTGCAGTGTATACTGGTAGAGGGTCTAGTGGCTCCGTTTGAAGTGAGCAGAGAGGGGCTGGTGGTTCTACTGTGCGAAGCTGGCCCTACAGGCCCTTGTTTGTGTGGGGGCTGCTGACTCAACTTGGGGTGGCGTCATGACTGACACTGTGGAGGCTACCCCATTGGCCCTGGGTAGCTGAGGGTGTTCTGTAAGAGTGGTTCCATGGGCTGCTGACTGCAGTGTGAGGCTATTAAGTTCAGTTGCAGTGTAGACTTTACAGGTTCCGCTGCTATTGTTCATGAGCTTGTGGTGAGGTGGCTGGTTGTTCTACTGTGTGGGGGGTCCCAGCTGACTCAACTTGCATTGAACGAAAGGGGGGGGGGGGGGGGGGGGGGGGGGAGTTAGCCCCTGGGTGTGGGGCCTGTTAAGTCTACTTGCGGAGTGAGGGCTAATGGTTGATCTGTTAGTGAGGTCATCACGTGTTGTTGGTACATGTAGTTCATGGCTCCCCTGAAATGGTTGAGGATGCTGATTCCATTTGCAGCCTGAGGGCTGGCATATCCACTGGCATTATTGTGGGGGCTACATCCTCGCTGGCAGTGTGGGGGTCTGATGATCTGTCTGCGAGAGGGCTGGTGTCTCCACTGGCATTGTGGACGCTAGCTCCATTGACCAGCTTAACTGGTGGCTCCCTTGCTAGAATTATGGTGCCTGTTAATTCCACTTGTTGGCTCCACTATTTGGAATGTGAGGCTATTATTAATAATTTAAAATGCAGCATGGGGCTTAATGGTTCCAAAGGTATATAGTGTGCACTTGCAGTAAGGGGGCTTGTGGTTCTGCTGTGTGGGGATGGCCTCTTTGGCCCCAGGGCTGCTGAGGGAACTTGCAGTGAAGGGCCTAGCCCCATTAGCCTCTGGCTATATGGGGGTGGGGCTGGTGGCTCTTTTGGTAATTTAGGGGCTGCTCACTCCCTATCACTAACACAACCACCATCGTCAGTGGTACGACCGCCATCACTACCTTTCTCAATCTCTCCATCCTCGTCCAATGTATTTTGAATATCGATCGTCGTATTCGTACAGTTCGAACTCATCCGTTGACTGATTCAGTGAAACTCGACGAGCTCGCCTTCACTCGTGTTATACGTCACCATATCGTTTATCTACACCGAAAAACAACCGTAACAAGCACTACAATTCAGCCGCCCGTTTGTTTGGTGACCTTATAGGTGTGGTTATCACGCCCTATAGGAATAGTTGAATATTCATGCACTCTGGAGAATGGAAGCTGTTCCGTGTACATATAAAGGCGCGATTCGAGCGGGAAACGTGTACTTACTTTGCACAGCCGTTTCTCCGTAACGGATGGCATGAAAATTAACGAACAGAACAAATCAATAGGTATAGGACCTCTCTACCTAATAACCGAATTTGAAGCGATTTGATTACTCCTACCGAAAGTTATGGTGGGTTTGAACCAAGTGGGGTATCGGACGTTGCAATACTAGCACGGAGTAAGTGCAAGACCCCAAAATGTATTTTAACATAGAGAAATGGTGTAGTATGAAGTGCTAAAAATAGGAAGTCAAGAGCGTAAACCGTTTGAAAGATATTGCGCTTTGAAATGGATGCTATATTTATAAAATCACAAGCATCAAAATCGCATAGAACGTTCCATATATATAGTTTCCGAGAAAATTGCGCTTCGTATATATATAATGTTATAAAAATGCTTCTCGTTTGAATCGCTATATCTTCCGAACGGTTAACGCTATCAACTTCCTATTTTCAGCACTTCATACTACACCATTTCCCTATGACAAAATACATTTTGGAGTCTTACACTTGCTCCATGCCAGTATTGCAACGTTCGATACCTCGCCTGGTTTAAACCCGCCATAACTTCCTGTACGAGTAATCAAATCGCTTCAAATTCGGTTTGTAGGTAGAAACATCATATTCCTATCGATTTGTTCTGTTCGTTAATTTTTATGTCATCCGTTACGGAGATACAGATGTGCAAAGTTGGTACACTTTTCCCGCTCGAATCGCGCCGTTGTACGTACGCGAACCGCTTCCATTCACCGAAGACATGAATATTCAACTACATCCTGTGGGCTGGGACATTTATAACGACATTCCCACCCACTACCATAGTCTGGGGACCTAGCTGAATTGTTTCCTGCAGAAGAAGCTTTGCGCTTCAAGTTTTAGACGTTGACTTGAGCGTATGATTTCGAACGGTGCGAAGACGACAAGATATAAGATCAATCCGACGAAGTAGTTTGAGAGCGGTAGCGATTGAAGGCAGATGATATAGCTGTGGATCCCAGAGTGGACAGCTGTAGAGTATGGCAGATAGCTGCGGAGCAAACAGTGGAGTAACTGCATGTGACCAGTACGCGGAGTGGACTTTACGGCAGACAGCAGTGGAATGAGCACTACAGCAGACGAAACCTAAGGCAGGCAGGCAGGCAGGCAGGCAGCTATGTGATGAACCCCAAAGGGAAAAGTTCATAACTATACTATCAACAAAGCCAGGCACAGCTGTGGAATGGATTCCACAGTGGAATCCAGAGTGCAGTAACCAGCTGTAGAGATGGCAGGCAGATAGGTGTGTCCAGAAGACAGTGGAACAATTACCAACTAGTGTAGAGTGGACCATATAGTAGACAATACATGTAGGTAGTGGACCCTACGGCAGACATCAACACTGTACTGTATGGTAAGGACTCTACTGCAGACATCTATACTGTATTGAGTGGACCCTACTGAGTGGATATTGCGGCAGACAACGGAATGGATCATATGGCTGTCAGACAACTGTAGATCGGACCATATGGTAGAACCTCACAGCAGTGGACACTGACAGCTGAGAAGCAGGCAGACAAGTATGTAACTTTGCAAGCAGTTGTGGAGTGCACTCTATAGCTATTCCTTACAGTGATCAGTGTCAGCCATGATGTGGTTTTGAATGGGCGCTACCCCTGTGCTAAGCCCTACTACTATTCCTTACAGTGAACCTAGTCAGCCATGACGTGGACCCTCTTATTACTCAACTCCACCCTACCCCATACTATTCAGTGGACTCCACCCTATGCCCGCCCCGCCCCCCCCCCCCCCCCCCCCCCCACAACTATTCCTTACAGCAAACACAGTGTCAGCCATGGAGTGGACCTTCATTTTAGTGGGACTCCATCGAATCCCTTGTGCTGCGCCCTACAGCTATTCCTTACGGAGATCACCTTTTGAATGGAATCCACCCTACTCTGTACAATTGAGTGGACTCCACCTACCCCCTGTGCTACGCCCCACAACTATTCCTTACAGCGAACAGTGTCAACCATGGAGTGGGCTCTCTCATTAATGCACTCCAACCTACTCTGTACGATTGATTGGAATCCACCCTACCCTCTGTGCTACGCCCCACAACTATTCCATACAGCGAACAGTGTCAACCATGGAGTGGGCCCTCTTATTAATACACTCCACGCTACTCTGTACGATTGAGTGGACTTCACCCTACCTTCTGTGCTAAGCCCAGCGAACAGTGTCAACCATGGAGTGGGCCTTCTTTTTAATGGAATCCACCCCACTCTGTACGATTGAGTGGACTCCACCAAACCCTCTGTGCTACACCCTACAACTATTTCTTACAGCGAACGGAGTGGGCTTGCTTATTAATGCACTCTACCCTACTCTGTACGATTGAGTGGACTCCACCAAACCCCCTGTGCTACGCCCTACAACTATTCCTTACGGAGATCACCTTTTGAATGGACTCTACCCTACTCTGTACAATTGATTGGACTCCACCCTACCCCCTGTGCTACGCCCTACAACTATTCCTTACAGCGAACACTGTCAACCATGTAGTGGGCCCTCTTATTAATGCACTCCACCCTACTCTGTACGATTGATTGGACTCCACCCTACCCCCTGTGCTACGCCCTACAACTATTCCTTACAGCGAACAGTGTCAACCATGGTGTGGGCTCTCTCATTAATGCACTCCAACCTACTCTTTACGATTGAGTGGGCTTAACCCTACCCTCTGTGCTACACCCTACAACTATTTCTTACAGGGAACGGAGTGGGCCCTCTTATTAATACACTCTACCCTACTCTTTACTATTCAGTGGACTCCACCCTACCCCCTGTGTTACGCCCTACAACTATTCCATACAGCAAACAGTGTCAACCATGGAGTGGGCCCTCTTATTAATACACTCCATGCTACTCTGTACGATTGACTGGACTCCACCCTACCCTCTGTGCTAAGCCCAGTGAACAGTGTTAACCATGGAGTGGGCCTTCTTTTTAATGGAATCCACCCTACCCTGTAGAATTGAATGGACTCCACCCTACCCCCTGTGCTACGCCCTACAACTATTCCATACTACGAATAGTGTCAACCATGGTGTGGGCTCTCTCATTACTGCACTCCAACCTACACTGTACGATTGAGTGGACTCCACCCTACCCCCTGTGCTACGCCCTACAACTATACCTTACGGAGATCACCTTTTGAATGGACTCCACCCAACTATTCCTTACAGCAAACAGTGTCAACCATGGAGTGGGCCCTCTTATTAATGCACTCCACGCTACTCTGTACGATTGAGTGGACTCCACCCTACATACTGTGCTAAGCCCAGCGAAAAGTGTCAACCATGGAGTGGGCCTTCTTTTTAATGGAATCCACCCTACCCTGTAGAATTGAGTGGACTCCACCCTACCCCCTGTGCTACGCCCTACAACTATTTCTTACAGTGAACAATGTCAACAATGGTGTGGGCTCTTTTATTAAAGCACTCCACCCTACTCTGTACGATTGAGTGTAGTCCACCCTACCCTCTGTGTACGCCCTACAACTATTTCTTACAGCAAACAGTGTCAACCATGGAGTGGGCCCTCTTATTAATGCAGTCTATCCTACTATGTACAATTGAGGGGACTCCACCCTATACCCCCTGTTTTACACCCTACAACTATTCCTTACGAGATCTCCTTTTGAATGGATTCCACCCTACTCTGTACGATCGAGTGGACTCCACCCTACTTCTGTGCTACGCCCAGCGAACAGTGTCAACCATGGAGTGGGCCCTCTTATTAAAGCACTCCACCCTACTCTGTACGATTGAGTGGAGTCCACCCTACCCTCTGTGTACGCCCTACAACTATTTCTTACAGCAAACAGTGTCAACCATGGAGTGGGCCCTCTTATTAATGCACTCTATCCTACTCTTTACAATTGAGTGGACTCCACCCTATACCCCCTGTTTTACACCCTACAACTATTCCTTACGAGATCTCCTTTTGAATGGACTCCACCCTACTCTTTACGATTGAGTGGACACCACCCTACTTCTGTGCTATGCCCAGCGAACAGTGTCAACCATGGAGTGGGCCCTCTTATTAATGCACTCCACCCTACTCTGTACGATTGGACTCCACCCTACACTCTGTGCTACACCGTACAACTATTTCTTACAGAGATCACCTTTTGAATGGACTCAACCCTACCCTGTACTATTCAGTGGACTCCGTCCTAGTACCCTGTACTGCACCCTACCCCCCCCCCCCCCCCCCTGTATTGCTTATAGCGAACAATGTCAGCCAAGGATTGGACCCTCTTATTAATGGACTGCACCCTATTGAGTGGAATCCACCCTACCCTTACAGCGAACAAAGTCAGCCATGGAGTGGACTCGTATTTTAGTGGACTCCATCCTACCTTGAACACTTTTGTTGAACTTTATGCTAAGACTGCTAAGTGATGGCGGATACTGGATGCTGTATATGTAGTAGAACACACCACTGCCATTTCCATAGATGGCAGGCATACGTAATTTGGTTTTCTCCACCACAATCACAGAATATGTCAGGTCTGCTAGTAATGTACCGAAGGCAGCAACATATGTGTGGGAGAGTTGCAGCTGGTACCAATAACAGAATCATCCAAAATTACGTATTCACCCTGTAGAAAATTATTCATCAATATATTTAAAACACAGTAATATAACATACCAAAAAGGTTTGAAGAACTCATTTTCTCCATCACGATCAGTAGGTGTATCACAGTTCATTGTCGTGGCCTATTCAAGGTAAGCAAGCAAATGTCAATCACTTTGTTTCACTGCACTAAGCTCAGACAAAAGTTTTTTTTTTGACATTCGTCTTGCCACACCGCTTGCAAGAAAAACGGGTGATGATTAAACCCTTCCATCTACAAATGAAAGGAAAAACGCATTTAACTTTAATGCAATGACAATGTATAATACACATCATGCGCTATTTGGGAATGAAACAAGATATGCTTACCTTTATGCTTACCTTTCTGCTTCAGCCCAGTTTCTTTGAACTGTACAAAAAAACATAGTTAATCCCAAATACTGCAAGTACAGATTGATGTAAATGTACCTCAGACCCTTTGATGCCAACTCTCCATGCTCTGCACTAAAATGAGAAGAACAATGTCACCTTGGACAGCCACGATCGGACAGCCCTTTTTCCATGTTTACACTGTAAAAAGTAGAGAATATCATCAAGCATTTATCAAACTCACTTTCATGGCTAACCTGGCCAATGCACCACCAGCTTCGTAGAACACACTGGATGCACAACATGCTTGATTGAATGCACCACTGGTAAAAACATTTATCTTTCAATCTCAGAAGTAAACACATATACAAACAATACCTCTCAGATTCAGGTAGAACATCAGACAAACTCTGCAAAAGACTATGAGCAAAGTTATTAATAGTATTCTATAATCCTTGCATTACTTTAATACCTCACAATCAGAATCTGCATGTTCATCCTCTCCTCAGATGAATCTGTAATAGTTATAAAAATCATGTCTAATTTAATGTATGTTGGAAATTATTAGCAAGAACTGAGTGGTTGGAAAGTGTGCATAAACTTTGCACAGTGGTATCTCTGTAACAAATAAACAAAACAGATCAATAGCACTCTTTACGTGAGGTGATTTGAATGCTCTTTGTTGAAAGCTCTTTTGAAGGGGTGATGGTTTTGAACTTTACAGTGTATCGGACCTCATAACGTGCTTGTGCAAGACATAAAAAAATTTCACAAAGAGAAATCGTATCGTATGAAGTGCTACAAATACTAAGTCGATAGTTTTAACAATTTAGAAGATATAGCCATTTGATTTTCATGCTATATACATATAAATCCATAAGAGTCTAAATCTATTGCAACATTCCATATATATATATGCACAAGTTATAAACGCTCGAATTACTTAATTTATACAATCTGTTAAAGGTTCCTTACATTTGTTGATTGCCTCTAACCTACTTTTTGACCTTAATTTGCACATGACCTACTACTATTGGACCAGGCCCCTTCCCTTAAGCCCTGGGCACCTCACTTCAAGTGTTAGGTTACTTAAATATGGAACAGTCAGTATCCAGCAAAATCACCCTTGTGATACATTTTCAAATTTTCAGGAAAAGCAAAAGAAAAGTAACACCCACAATGAAATTTATGTCTAAATTCAGTGCCTTATAACATTATCACAATTTTTGATACATAAGGGTAGAGGCTTTTTGCAGTTCACAAGGAAAAAAAATTGTAAACCTGAAAATCTAAATTTGCTGGAGTATTATTCTTGTACAAAGCCAGGGAGGATGTAACACCCACACTTTTAGTAGCTTATACAGATTGAAATAACTTGTTTCAATCATTTTTTTAGGTTGTCTGGGGTGTGCCCAGTGGGTCATGCCTTTATACTGCAGGGTGGAGAATTTGTTACGTTTCACCATTTTAGCATTCTAGCGATGTTCAATGGTTTTGCCAAGTTTTGAAGATCCTCATCCCTTTGGGAATAAGCTTTGAAGCCTTAAATCTATTTGCTTTTTCTTATCACAGCCTAACAATTTGGTACATACTGCGCACAGACATAAATTGAAAAACTGTGCAATACAACTTTTTAAGAATATGTGAGATACGAAAAGGACTTTGCAACCATCCCTACTATTTGCAAATATTGTCTTTGAAAGCCATATAGCTCCCTATTTCTTTTGCCTAGATAAGAATGGCTGCCATTTACATGCCAGTGTAAAAAATATTTACAAGTATCTACTGTACTTGGTTGCTTGACTTTGGCAATGATAACGAAGACATCAAACATTGCTAGAATGCTGAAGTGGCTGAATGCAAATAAATTGTACCCCGCAGTGTACAAAAGTACCCAGCTCTTATTTCCTGTGCCCCACAAGGCACTCACGGTCATAGGCAGCCCTATAATAGCTATTGGGCTTCATTATAAGTACAATCCAAAGTTGTATACACAAAACAACTTTGCTCCAAGGAATTAACAGGGGGTGGCAAATACTGCTGACATCTCACATGGCAATCATTATACAACGTACTCTATACATGGAAGTAAATGTTGTACGTATACGTTACAATAGTAAGTCATCCTAACACCATACACGGCAATTACAAGTGATCTAAACCAATTAGCACGTTCTTAATAAAAGTATCCACCAAACTTAATGTCTAATGTCCTGGGCGTACTCCGCGGAACACATTTGTACAGCGGGGGTACGCGAACCAAGCGTTCCGCCATTTCAGCATTCTAGCAATATTTGACTGTTGTGCCACATTGTATAAGTTCTTATCTGTTTGGGCCGAAGCTTTGAATGTCTAATACCTTTCGCTGCTCTTACAGCAACTCGTCACAGTGGAGGTACGCGAAACTTCCGGTACGTAAGTTATTATCCTTTTTAAATTTACCGCTGTCTATGTGGCGAGTTGGTGTAAGAGCAACGAAAGGTATTAGGCCTTCAAAGCTTCGGCCCAAACATATAAGAACTTTTACGTACAACGTGGCAAAGCAGTCCAACTTCACTAGAATGCTGAAATGGAGGAACGTTTGTTTCGCATATCCCACGATGTACAAACATGCTCCGCGGAGTACGCCCAGGATATAAGACAGTAAAGCTAAAGGATGGATGCTAGTCACAATAGTTTTTGTGGCATTCGAGCGCTCCGCTCCCCCCCCCCCCCCCCCCCCCCCCCCAAAAAAAAAATCCTACCTAGGTGCCACAATAGTCCCCTACAGTAAGTATTAGTTTGTTTAGATGAAGTTAAAGACAGCTACATGTAAGTATTGCTGATACACAAACCTTTCGCTCAAGAGTCTTTTCTGTTCCACCTTCCCTTTCATTCTATCCCAAGAAGCTGGTCAGATTATTCTTCGTTAGTTCAAGAAAGGTCACTCTCTCTACCCGGTGTTTTATGATTTCTTGCACAAAGCTGTCACTTAACTCAGGGATTCTTCTTTTATGTAAGTAGCAAAATCCGCCATTCTTTCCGCAAATCTGCCACGTGCTATTAAATTATAGGTAGTTACTTTCAATAATTCGGGGAAATATTTGTGGGTGGAGTAATGAATACGATTGTATCGTCCTGAATATCATCTACGTGTTATGAATATCGAGAGTTACGTTAGTAACTCTCATATAGGACCCCGATTATGAATGTCATTAAAAAAAACGGGACTCGCTTCTAACGGGATGTCTATCAATCGGATCGCTTTGCTTGTTGTCGGTATCGAACAAGAAGTCGAAAGAGAGCCGTTTGATGTTTGTTTGATCTTTCAAAACCGTGTGGTTCAAGAGAACAAACGGGATCCTGTTTTTCCTCGTCCCCAGACGGAACATAGTAGCGCCATTTTTTTTCTTCTTCTTCTTCTTCCTTTATTTGTAAAGTACTCGAGACAAAAACCGTTTCAAAGGACGCGAATGGTGCCAGTACGTTCAGAATTTCAAGCGGTAGTGCCCTTTTGAGTCAGATACACGTGCATGGATCCTATTGGACTTGGAACTGATAACATAAATACATATATTGATAACTTTACAGGGGATAAAACTCGACACGGGAGCTGTTTCAAAGAACGTCAGTGGTATCAATAGGTTCAGAATTTCAAGTTATATCCGTACACGTGAGAATGTTCATAGGGATCGCTTGTTACAGTAGCTAAGGCTAGAAATGGTGTGCTTCAAGCCATACGGCCATGATAGATGCTGTAAGCCACACCTACCTGAGCTTAAATAGAACTACACGTGAGGCTTTGGTGTTCCTGTTCGTAGTTTATATCGTTTGCTTTTGTTAGTGAAGTTGTTTTTGTCAAAATGAGCTAAACGTCGAGCGGAATACCTCCAAAAGCGAGAGGAAATATTGAAAGAACGGTCGTCAGAAGAGAGCAAAGAAAAAGCTCGAGAACGATATCATCGGAACCCCAAGCCAAAACTAACCGCTGAGGAAGAACGATATCACCAGAACTCCGATCGAAAGCAAGCCGCTGAGTGGGGAAAATATCACAAGAACCTATCTTTAAAGTGGCAACGGTACAATGAAAATAAAGCGGCCGTGAACAGTGCAGAACATCGGGACGGTTCCATCGCTTCTCCTGCTAAAATAATGCGATTACAAGAACGACCGACAGATCAACATGCTGCACGAAGCAAATGCTACCGCAAGGATAATGGGCTTAGAAAGATATCTACCAATAAACCCCAAAGGTACGTACGTACGTTCGAATTCGACTGAGTGATACAATATGTATTTTGAACATGTACATGCATGCGTGTATTATAAAATAATGTTTATCAACCTTTGCGTTGCAAAGTCACCATGGACATAGTGCCCATATTACCAGGGCAACCTCATTCCTCCATCCTGCACATTCTCTCAGAAGGTTCTATTCAGCTACTGCGTGGGGGAAGGTGTCATCCTACTGACAGCTCAGACGTGTGTGGTTCTATCATTGTGGTCATACAATATAATATTTACTATAGGTGTTACAGCAAGGTGGATGGAGGGATCAAGGCAGATATGGAGTCAGCAAGCCACATAGTTCTGCAGAAGTCTAAGGGCATTCTCCATTTGAATACCTGTTGAGGTATGCATAAGTGTCAATGGCCTGCCTGAGCAAGCCATGAAGTTTAGCCCTTCCCACTATTGTGTTCTGCCTGCATAATTTTATTCAATGTTTCTTTGAAGTGCACTGCGGTGACTGAATATGGCTTCTGTTTACCAAGCATGCTTGTATTGGAGTCTGCTTGTGTAACAAGTGGTAAGTGTATTGCCTAGTGTAGTGGTGTTGCTACATGTATGACTTTGTCAACACCTCCAAGACTTGATTCTTCCATTCTAACATTTTAGAACACTTCCTAGCTGTGCAGGTCACATGTGTAACTTTGGAAAGGGTATGGATATATCATGATACGCTATTTGACTGGTGTACTCAAGAGTACATCTATGGAGAAGATTGATATGGTCCTCCAGTGGGGCTAAAAAAGTGAACGATAAGTGTGTGGTGCTTATCCTAAAATTGGAAAGAGGATTAGTTTGGCAATGCAATGGCAGTTTAATGAAGGTATAGTGTGCACATTGGAGATTGCTAAGGGATGGAGTGAGTGGATTTGGTGATGGTGCATATAGCACTTGTCCTGACTAGGTGGATGTCAGATGTTGAAATTCACCGTTTTTGTCTTGGTGATATGGTGGAGATATGGTGGAGTTGGTGATGGTGTTAAATGTGATATTTAAATTTGTGCTGTGGTCACATATGGAGATGCAGTCATCCTAATGACAGCTCAGACACATTTGACTATAAATGAGGTGGGAGGCAAAATTATGTGTTATCATTGTGGTCATACAGTATAATATTTTATAGAAATTTGCTATACATGTAGGTGTTACAGCAAGGTGGATGGGGGGGGATCAAGGCAGATATGGAGGCAGCAAGCCACATCATTCTGCAGAAGTCTAAGGGCATTCTCCATTTGAAGACCTGTTGGGGTATGCATAGGTGTCAATGGCCTGCCTGAGCATGCCATGAAGTTTAGCCCTTCCCACTATTGTGTTCTGCTGTTAGCTGATATGGCTTTAATGTTCTGGATATAGTGTAAAGATGTTGGTCCAATATCAAGGTAAATGAATGCTGCATTGAGTTGAGTGTATTAGTCATGTTTCTTTATCTACTCTGTAGAAATGTGTGTCAGTGTCTTCTGTCAGTTGCAAAAATGGTGGTGTGACATTTGGTTCTGAGCCTCTACCAACACCAGAAAAAAATAGCAGCTGTATGGAACACCACCAAGATAAAGCAGTGGGTCCTACAGCTACCAGTGTGCCTCAGTGCAAATGAACTTTCTCGGGATGACAACTGTACATTAAAGGGCTAGCACCGCAATGATACTCTCAGATCGGTGAATGCAATGGGCTAAACAAGCGTATGGCAACAGATTTTAGCCCCCTACTAAAATGTCTTTACCTTGGTTTTAGACACATGTCCAGATATCACAGCCTTCGATACGCACGCATGAATCGATTAAGCTACCAGGCTGGGGTAGGCTCTCCAAACCCAAATGTACGTAACAATGATCATCCTTGGGCAGTGATGTAATCCATCCGCTGCTGCAAACGGGTCTGGGGCCGAGACTAATAATTGGTATGAACAAAAATTAATGAAACAAGTAAATAAAAACATTCTCTATGAGAAAGTTGGTGGCATATAGGATTTGAAGGCAAGGGTGGTGTAAAAAGGAAGGAAACAAGGGTCTAATAATAAGGGAAAATGGAATAGTCCTATATTTAGCACACGAACAAGATACTATCCTACATGTAGAAATGTGCTAAATATAGGACTATTCCATTTTCCCTTATTATTAGACCCTTGTTTCCTTCCTTTTTACACCACCCTTGCCTTCAAATCCTATATGCCACCAACTTTCTCATAGAGAATGTTTTTATTTACTTGTAATAAAGTGCTTCCATAGCACACCGTTAGTGCTTTTACAACACCACAAGACGTGTTCGGATAGCACTCATTTTTTACAGTGCACGTTTCTCGGTCGGCACTGACCTCATATTGTGGTTGTCTCGCTTCGAGCTATACGTCCGACTAGCAAAGATACCAAAGGAACAGGTAACAGGAGAGCTGTTGTCGTTATTAGACGATGAACCATTCCGGGTAATCTCGCAGCAAGGTTTGGTTGATTCCCCCAGTTATGATAGTGTCGTGAAATGCTTGCGTGCCCTTTACGCTCCCGAGGGTAACCAACTCGAGTGGCAGCGAAAATTGCAGAGCAGGATGCAGAAGACAGGGGAACTGCTGGTCGAGTTCGCCGGAGAACTGCGGGTACTCGCTGACAGGGCCTACCCCAAGTGGTCTTCAGAAAACAAGCAGGAAGTATTGAGAGACCAGTTCATGCAAGGAGTGCGGTCTTCGTCCGTTCAGCTGCGATTGATGAAAGAGATGCCGCCCACGCTGGAGGACGCGCTTAAATTAGCGAGTCAACTCGAAGCGGTTGAAGAAGCACAGAAAAGACTGCAAAAGGACAGATGTCAGGCTGAATCGCTTGCATTGACAGAGGATGCAGAGGATGATGGTTCATGTACATCGAATGCTGCATCTGATTACAGACGTACGGGTAGTACCCAGGAGAAAGAGAGCCTAGAGAAGCGGCTTGGGTGGCAACTCAAACAGACTAAAGAAATGGTTCACCAACTCTCCACGCAAGTTCAGCAACTGCTTAAGGAGTCAGCGAGGGGTACTAGCCGCAGTAGGTGGCCAGCCAGAAGGAAGGATGGTGGCACTGGACAGAAGCAAGCCTCTGGTCCCATATGTTGGGAATGTGGGAAACAAGGCCATATCAAGAGGGACTGCCCCCAGCGTAGAACTGCATTTAAGGCCCACTTTCCATCAGAGAGTGCAGCTGTGAGTGCAGCCTTGTTCATATATGGCTACCTTGAAGGACGTCCTACGAAGATACTGGTGGACACCGGGTCGGCTGTAACTATCATTCGCCTTGACATCTGGGATGAAATAGGCCAGAAACAATTGGAGACGCCACTTCGTGCAGTTTTTGCTGCTAATGGTGATGAAATCAACCTGTCAGGTCAAGGTGATGTCTGCATGTATTCAGGTTGGTGATTTGTCAGTTAAGCATAATGTTTTGGTGGCTGAGTGCTTGACTCAGGATTGCTTACTGGGGTCAGATTTTCTTGTATCGTATGGTTGTGTAATTGATTTGCATAATCATTCCCTGCTGGTTAAGGGAACGGCTGTTCCACTTTCATCTGGAAACCACTCCAGTGTTACAAATGCTTGTGGGGTGTCAGTTGCTGAGACGGTAGAGGTGCCTGCCAACTGTCAAATGAGATTGATGGCCAACCGACAGGACAAAAGGCAGGGGCAGCATGTGAGTGATCTGGTTGGTGTCATGTTTGAGCCCAGCCAGGATTTCATGGAGTGTCATGGACTGGCAGTAGCCCATGCTGTTGTGCAGGAGAGTAATGGTGGTATAGTAGTGCAAGTCTTGAATCCAACCCCACATGCAGTTCAGGTTCGACAGGGAAGAAGGATTGGATGTTTGCGGCCACTTACGGACATTTGTGCTATCGAATTGGAGGCTACGCAACACAGAAATGACAGGAAGTCTGCATTGGAGGCCACCATACACCAATTGGTATCAAGTGCCCAAGATGTCACCCAGAGGGAGAGGCAACAGTTAGCAGACCTACTGGCTGAGTTTGAAAGCATCATATCTGTTCGTGATGATGACCTTGGCAGGACAGACTTGGTTTACCACAGGATCGATACCGGGGATGCTGTATCTATTCGACAACCTGTCAGAAGACTTCCCTACTTCCAGAGGGAGGAAGTACGTAAGATGATTGCTGAGATGTTGAGTAAGGGCATTATTGAACCTAGCACTAGTGCATGGTCATCACCTGTTGTGCTTGTGAAAACGAGAGATGGCATGCAATACAAGGTTTTGCATAGATTTTAGAAAGGTTAATGCGGTCACCATAAAAGATGCCCAGCCATTGCCTCGCATTGATGATACTCTAGATTCACTGGGTGATGCTAGCTATTTTTCCACACTAGATTTAGCTAGTGGTTATTGGCAAGTGGAGGTTGACCCTTCAGATCGGGAAAAGACAGCATTTGTAACACCATTTGGGCTGCATCAATTTCGTGTTATGCCATTTGGGTTATGCAATGCACCTGCCACTTTCCAGCGGCTTATGGAACAGGTGTTGACTGGTCTTCACTGGTCTACCTGTTTGGTTTATTTAGACGACATCATTGTGTTCAGTAGAACAGTGGCAGAGCATTTGGGTCAACTAAGGGATGTGTTTACCAGACTAAAGAATGCTGGTCTTAAGCTAAAACCATCCAAATGCCACCTGCTTCAGAACAGGGTTTGCTATTTGGGGCATGTAGTGTCGGGAAAGGGGATTGAAACAGATCCTGAAAAAGTTAGAACTGTGTTTGATTGGCCTATTCCTCTTAATCAGAAAGTTTTGAAGCGTTTCCTGGGATTGGCATCGTATTATCACCGTTTTGTTGAGGGGTTTGCTCAGGTGGCAGCTCCACTTTACAGGCAGTGGGAGGATGTTCCTGGTGGTGGACTACACAGGGGACTGCAGCTGGTGTTGCCGGTATCTCTAGTACCAGAAGTGCTTTCAGGACTACATGATTCTCCGGTTGGAGGCCATCTAGGAGTGAAGAAAACGCTTCAGAAGGTTCAAAGACGCTTCTATTGGCCTAGCCAGAGAAAAGATGTGGAGAAGTGGTGTGCTAGCTGTGCCAACTGTAGTTCAAGAAAATCACCACCTACACCAAGGGCTCCGTTACAGTTAGAGGACTCAGTATCAAGGCCCTTGGAAAGAATTGCCATGGACATTCTGGGACCACTACCAGTCACTGAAAGGGGAAACCGTTATATTTTGGTGGTAGGAGACTACTTCACCAGGTGGAAGGAGGCGTTTCCTATTAAGGACATGGAAGCACAGACGGTGGCATGTATCCTTGTTAATGAGTTTATTTGTCGGATGGGAGTGCCTGACATCATTCACACAGATCAAGGGAGAAACTTTGAGAGTAACCTCATCAAAGAACTGTGCTTGATGCTGGGAATAAGGAAGACAAGAACCACCCCATACCATCCCCAGTCTGACAGGATGGTTGAGCGCTTTAACAGGACATTGTTGAACATGCTGAGCATTGCTGTGGGGGAGAATGAGAAGAGCTGGGATCTGCAACTTCCTTTCATACTCCTGGCATATAGGACAAGTGTACATGACACTACTGGTGCCTCCCCATTTGAGTTAATGTACGGGCGTGAAGTGCGTCTTCCAGAGGATGTGATGTTTGCTCTTCCAACCACTGTGGAGACAGCTGGAGCTGACTACAAGACAAAGCTGAAAGCTCGCCTGCAGCATGCCTACAATTTGGTACAACAACACACCAGAAGGCAGCAGGACCACCAGAAATCCGTTTATGACAAATCAATCAGGGGGCAACCTTTTCAAATTGGTGACCTGGTGTTGCTGCACTGTCCACAGGTACCCAGAGGTCGCTCACGAAAACTACACAGGCCATGGCAAGGACCATACAAAGTGGTGTCACTACTAGGACCAGCCACCTACCGCATTATGAACTGTGTGAGAACAAAGAAGCGTTTGGTTGTGCACTTCAACAGGCTGAAACCTTGGGTCTCCAATGAGGAACAGCCAGACTGTGTCCCAATACAAAATGTACCAAGAGTGGTTCCTACTGTCAGGACTGCAGTACCTCATAACACAGGTGACAAGATGGAAGATATAGTTGTGTATCTTCCACAACAGCAGGAGAACCCAGTGGAAGGAGACCTTGAAGACAGTCATGAGATATAGGCCCCAGAGGAGCATCCACCAGAACATGCAGATGCGGAAGCCCATGATGAACCTGGCCCCGAACCTCCTGCACTCAGACGATCAACTAGAATCAGACAACCCCCTGGCTGGTACGGGGATCGTATTATACTACCTGACAAACTTGCATAAGTGTGAGGTCACACTTAAAATGTAGGAGGGAGAAGTGTAACATGGGACATGCAACCATCTAACTCACCTGACTACAAGTGGCACCATGTATATGTCATGTGTGAACTTTGACCGTCTGTGACGCATGCACTTTTTATGTTGTAGATTCAGATTACTACTTCGCTGCATTACCTTACCTGGTCATCCTTCGGCGCGGGCGCTACATATACAATGGACGGGGAATCACTCGTAGTCCCCATGCATATCGATTGTTGTGCCGTTCAATAACAAAGTACATATGTAGGTACTCAATGCAATCGATTGTTAACTGCTATGGATATTAATTAGTTGGGGTACGCAGGGCCGGGGGGGGCATACGCCTTTCCCCCCCCCCCCCCCCCCCCCCCCCCCCCCTACCTTCCCCCCCTTGCGCCTCATCGAGCGGACGCCTATAGTCACGAAGCATAAATGCTTTCTCTGTAATATAAATATATATTTTGCTAACAGGCAGCTAGGTCCGGGGGGGGACCAGGTTGCCTAAATATATGGGTCCCCCCGGACCCAAAATGGGGGGGACCCGTATGCCTGTGACACCGGTTGTGTAACCGGCTGTACGGTTATGCAGCTGGCTGTCCCGTTTTAATGCATAGATAGTTGTCCAGTTACACAACGGCGTATAGTCATCATACTCATAGGCGGCCGGAGGGGGGGGGGGGGGGCTTGGACAACCCCCCCCCCCCCCCCCCCCCCAAATCCCCAGGCTATGACGCTCCCTTCCCCTTAGCTACCTCCAATCCCTAAAACTATTGTCAATCACTATACAATCCAAAGAGACTACAACATACGGAGCATGATTTAAGCTTCTAGCGCTCGCTCGCATGCATTATTAGCAACAATCCAGAGTCAAACGGTTACGTGCGTATCTGAATTATCGTAAGCCACGCCCTTTTTTGGCGCCCCACGTGTGCTTGGCCCCTACCCTCGGTAGATGCTGGGGCCGCCTCTGCAGACTGTTAGTTTCCTAGCGTGTCTCAAAATTGCATTGCGATCGACAGGTCAATCATTAAGTCCTGTATGAGTCGAAGAAACAGTTGTGTACTACTTGAACATGACCCATTCATTGTTTGTATATGCTCAACATGTTTTTATTTTATTTTTATTGCATCATAATAATAACACACTAAAAAATAACTACTTACAGACTACTACAAAGTACCTAAGCCTAACTAATGTTTCAGACATATAGGGTACTCAAATGATTGGGGCAGACTTCTCGTCAAAATAGCTCTTGCTCTGCTACGAGTTAGCACCAGACTAAGTCTGCCAAAAAGATCAGCAGTGACCTTATACTTTGCGGCAGAGAAACACAGATGGCAAGCCGAGTGGCTGTTACAAAGTGTAGCGGCTGACGGACGCTAACTTACTGTTGAGAAAGTAACAATAAATGTGTCTATCGTATCAAAACCGGCGGGTGCCAGTAAATAAAACGCATCAGGAAACTCGGTCCCCCCCTCCACCCCCTACCCGGACCAAGATGCCTGAATGTACAGATAATTACTCGGACCCATATGCCTAGGCATTTGGGTCTGGGGTGGGACCCAGTTGCCTAGGCATATGGGTCCCCCCGGACCCAAAGGGAACCCACATGCCTGTGACACCGGCATCCGGTTACGTAACCGGCAGTGTTGGGCATCCGCACAGAACTTGAGTTGAGCATTCCAGTTTTCATTTCCAAAACTTTCTCAATGCCGAAGGTAGGGGACGCGATACCTCCACGGGGTCAACCAAATTCGTTATGCATACAGAGAAGTACATTCTGTGTTTTTCTTAGCCGGCCGTTATAAGCCGACTATAGATGTTCCGCGGGTGTTTTGCGCCAATTACTATGATTGAAGGTGACTCTCATCACCACGCATTGAAAGGAAGTGCGCGTGTACGCCTACAATGATGTAAGTGCTTGCTTGTCCCTTAATGCTTATTCTACTAACTTCTTCATGCAGGCAGGTACAAGTGTGATTCCTTGCATACACACGTGTATATGATTCCAAGCTTCTCTGTGTATACGCGTATACTAGCTAGGCACTGCGGAATCCGTGATTTTAGACCATAAAATCCTAGACGTCAGAAGAAAATTTTTCAGTTTGCAATTTTAAAAACATTTATTGACACCATTTGGTAAAAACCAGGGAATAATTTCTTTTTAAAAATTGCATAGCAATTTTGCTCCGCAAAATCGATATTGATTAACAACTTGGTTCAGTTGCATCGCAATTTGTTCCTGCCGAAATGTGTGATGATTCTTCATTTGAACACAAAGCAGAGCTATCCCACGGACACGGCCCGCATGCATTTGGATCGCTTTCAGGCGAACGAGTCAAATTGCTACTTCGATTCCCCCCCCCCCCCCCCTCTCCCCCGTCTATACAAAACGAGGTCACCATCCCATTTAAAAGTTTTCATATTTTTAGATTTTGACCACCCGTATTGGCACTGTCGCGTAGGCGTTCTGGCATATTCATGTGCAGTACGTACATGTAACCACGTACGTTTGCGCGTAAACGTACATTTTAATTTGTAATGATTTGGTAACTTCCTACGAAGCCGGCTGTGTACGCTGCGCGCTCATGTCATTCGTACGCGTACGCAATCGTTCATCGTCACATTAATTGTCGCGATCGCGATGCCACGTGAGTGTGGCTGATGCGACGTGGCGCCAGCTTTCTGATTGGAACCCAATTGTACCATAAATGCACTCTCTTCGCGTAGCATTTACACTGAGCAACGTGCCTGCAAACACGTCGGATAGATTGCATCGCAGTTTTCTGCGACAATGTTTTGAAGCTGTTTCGCATCTAATAAAAACTGCTTCGCAAAATGCGATGCGAATCCGGTTAAATTATTCCCTGAAAACGATCATGGTAAAATCGATCTGATAGCTTCATTGTGCTTCATTGGGCTTACTATGCATTCAGAAAGACTGCCGAATGCGTGAGCAATAGACCAGACTAGTTTTTAAGTTTAAACACGCACGTATTTATTACGTGTTGTTCAAATCGAATATAGTTTTCTGCCCACGATTTTCGACTCCAAAATGCTGCGTCTCCTCTAGACAATTCATCGTTCTGAAGTTTCATAAAGATTTGACGAAGCGCAGGGTACCTTCTACGATGCGCCAGTTACTGAACATCTTTGGACCGATACATCAAATGGTGCTATACACTACATGGCCAGAAATTGCATGCCTTCATTACTAATTCCTGACGCGTTATGACGTTTTTCCCGTTTCATTACCGTGCACGCGTCCATTGAAATGTATGGAGGATGACACTCTTTTGATCACTGTCACTCAGGAAAAGATGCCCATGACAAGGAAAAAGAACTTTATGATGCAGAGGGTCATAAGGTATGCCTCTATCGTTAAACAAAAAAATTAGCCCTCTTCTTGACGCTTCCTCAGCAGAATTTCAGCATTTCCATAGACATGTATGGATTTTGATTTTTAAAATGAGGGTTTTTCAAGACATTTATGCTTCCTGACGAAAGTCCAAATTAGATATCAAAAAGGAAAGACTAACTGCTGTTAGTACAACCATTAGGGCCGGAGTGTGACATATTATGATGTTCATGACCCTTTTACCCTCGCTTCCCTGATGACTTTTATCATTAAGGTTCATATGTCTTTGTAGATGTCAATATTCAATAATAAATTGACAAATGCGGCGTGTGTGCCCTGCCGCGATGAAGGTTTTCAAACAAGAAGACACAAATCACCGACCACAGTATGAATCCTTGCAACGATGGTTCGATACTTGACAGCTTGTTACACATGTGTCGACTGTTGTGCGTGTGCATGGGTGGCTACAGCCTACCGGTATAGATGCGATTGTACTTTTATTGGTAATAGGCCTACTCGGCTACTCTGACATTCGTTTTAAGCCCTGTAAGGCGCGATCATGCATGTTCGGAGTGTTTTAACTACCTATATGTACATGTACATGGATTCTAGAACGGCTTGTTTTGGTTGCGTTGGTTTTAAACGATTCGATTCCGGCTTACTCACCTATATCGCTAATTCTACCACAAAAGGAGTTCGTGGATATGATTCCTATAGCAAAGCCACTCTTTTGCACCTGTTCTACCTTCATTTGTAAAGATGGGCATGCTCTTACTTGCAAACCTGACGCCATATTTTTTTTGTAGGTTTTGTTCCTTTTTTTTTTTTTTTTGCAAATTGTACTTAAGTATCTGCGCGTGTCTATATAATTTTTCATCTCTGCAGAATGAAAACTACCAATACAGCAAAAAAACCCGTTCCACAGAGACGAACCTTATAAGGATAAATCACGTGAGGAATACATGCGGCAATTTAAATTTATTGGGAAATGCAACCTACTTTTTTTACTATATCCACATGTGAGAAGGTGGAAAAGGTGACAGCCTTGTGAAGGTGGAGGGAGGTAGCCACATGTATGTAGGTGGAGGGAGGTAGGCTTGTGAGGGTGGAGGAAGGTAGCCTTGTGAGGGTGGAGGGAGGTAGCCTTGTGAAGGTGGAGGGAGGTAGCCTTGTGAGGGTGGAGGGAGGTAGCCTTGTGAGGGTGGAGAGAGGTAGCCTTGTGAGGGTGGAGGAAGGTAGCCTTCTGAAGGTGGAGGGAGGTAGCCTTGTGAAGGTGGTTTTGTGAAGGTGGAGGGAGGTTGTTTTGTGAAGGTGGAGGGAAGTAGCCTTGTGAGATAGCCTTGTGGAGGCAGAGGAGAGAGTGCCTTGTGAAGGTGAATGGGAGATATCCTTGTGGAACAGTTGGGAAAAGGTAATACTTGTAGGCCCTTCTCCCTAGAGATGAGGAATTTGATAGCACACCCCAGAGGCAGCCACTGGGATATGAATTAAATTAAGTTTAAAGGTTTCTGATGTAGGGTACTCCTGATGTACAGTTAGAAGGAGATAGATCTATGTGTCACATGCATAATTGTTTAAATTGGCTACAATTGTCACATCCTGTGGTGTCCACCTTCATTAGTTTGGTTAGAAAAACTCCTTGGTTTGGTTGTACACATAGCACTGACAGGAGGCTTACCTACATGACCACCTGGTATGGACCAGGGACTGGACACACAGTTTTGCATCTCATGGACTGTGCCAGCCACCCTTCCAACATGCACCTTGTGAAAACACTTCAGCAACAACTCAAATGGAAGGCTTTATGTGGTCTAGCTATATGTACATGGCTCTGCAGGTGTATGTAATAGTTGATGTAACAGTTGTGGTGTGGTATTTATATTTATTTGGTTATGTATTGGTTGTGTATGTGTGTGTGATTGCGATAAATGTGGAAAGTTCAAGAAGGTATTACATATACTAGCAGAGAGTGTAGTTGACTCAAAGTCTTTGTGGTCACCTATTTAATTAGGGTGGTGGCATCTGGTCATTAGTTATGGCTGTTATGTAAACGTTTCACATGCATGTCCCTCACATACTTGTAGGTTCTATCTAGCATCCTTGCCATTGTGTATGAGTCATGATCACCAGCCTTCATGCCATCGTCCATCGATCTGTTCATTGATGACAGATCAGAGCTGCATCATGGCATCCTTTTTTGTGCCATTGCTTTAGTATTTGTAGGAGTAAATTAGATAGACAGGTGCATGTATGTTATCTTTTCTTCAACTGCATGCCCATCATATGGAGAAATTGCCCATACATAGGCGGACATTTAGCTTTTTTTTTCAAATTGATTTTTAAACACATGTACTAAGTACAATAAATCGGTCTGATTGTGAATCTGTAATTTATAGATTTATATCATGAGCCATTCTTGTACAAAAATCAAGACAAAAATTTAATTTCTACCGCACTAATTTATTCGTAAAGTAGACATGTTACGTAACATTTATTAACAATTATGTCATTTATCTATAATGTTTTTAACTAATGGCGCTAGCTCACGAGACGCATAATACACAAAGCCGGGCTCTGATCATAACGTATTACTAATAAGTAAAAGTAATTGTACATTGGCCTGACCCTTCGATATATAGTTCCCGTAAACACAGATTGAACACGCACCGCAGGATGACCGAAAGCCATAGGGATGATGTCGGCTTCGTCCAAAGTGGCCGGCCGGTCCGCAATTACTAGTAGTTCACGACGGGAGTCCCAACATGTCATCATATATGCTCCGCCATGCATATTTACCCATTCTTACAATATTGGTGCAGCGTCCATTGTGCACGTCACGCCACCAGCCCGTTTTATGCCACCTTTCTCTAGCTCTATGCGGCAATTCATTATTGCCATGAGCGATCATCGCGCGGGCAGCATATCATAAAAGCAGAGATAATGAAAAGCGATACTTCCTATGATATATGCTACTACATTTATAGTTTCTCTTAGCCCCTTCCGTAGTCAATCATCGACTCAATGTGATATGGGTGGGCGGACCGGCAGCGTGGGCGTTTCTCTAGAGCTGAACACATTGGCAAGCACGAACCCGTATCTTAAACGTTTATTTCATGTCAAGATATCGAACTTCTTATAGGTTAATACATTTACCGTATTGATCAGGTCGACGGGTCATGCTGCCCTTCCCCATCACTGAGTTACGTTTACAAATTGACAATTTTTTAAAAATAATTGATCACTTTCGCATATACCACAAAGACCCTGCTGCTCTTCTTCCTCATCGGATGGCTATCACAGCTACAAGCAAGTCTAGTGTCATATGATGAGCACCAAACAAAAAAAAAAAAAAAAGATAAGTGCCTAAGTAGCATCATAGATACTTTATGGTAGCACATCTCCATGGAAACAGTTGCAAACAGACATTTAAACAAATGAACAGCTCCTGATATTGAAACCTAGAGAGAAAAAAGTGATGGTTATGCATCAGAACAAATGCCCGTACCATAAAACCAAAGCCTCTCAGCATCATGCACAAAGCACACTCAATCCCCTCCCATTAGGTCCAATGCAAAGCTCAACCAAGGCATCAGGACTAGTGCTTGCCCAACAGGCCCCTGTCATTACCCCCCCCCCCCCCCCCCCACACACACACACACATTCTGCACACAGTGTGTGGTTGTATGACTTATACATGTAACTTCTCTGTATGGTTTCTACAGTGCTTGGGTGAATTAAAACTATACTGACCTAAGGTCATTTACAAATAGAAAGGAGTACAGTGTAGGTGGTACGAAGGTGAAGAGGAAAGACACATGAACACTTAACCTTCAGTACTCACGATAAGTCTAAGTAGGTACCATGCAGCCCCGGATCAAGCATAGCCTTGGGGGTGGGGGCCAGCTGCCCCCCCCCCCCCCCCCACTCCCCCATGGCACCCCTCTGGCAGCAATTGCCGCCCCCCCCCCCAGCCACATGCTTCCGTTCATGATTACATGTACATATACCTGTGAGTAGATTACATGTTGCGTCATACATAAAAAAAGTCCGAATACTCGCTGACAAATGTCACCAAAGCAGTGGAGCAGAACAGGGCATGTACAAATGTGCCCCTTCGACTGCATCCCCTCCTCCCCCCCACCCCCCACCCAGTTTTCGTGCGCCCTCTGGTAAAACCAAATTCATGTAGGTCCAGGGTAGTCTTACATGTACATAAGTACATGCCAGTAGTTAGATAGATGTACACATGTACATGTTAGTCTTAGTAGATATGGTAGTCTTAGGTAGGTACATATAAGTCCAGGATAGAAAGGCCTACATAGGTACATGTACAGGGTATGTTTATTTTAAGTCTAACATCAGATAAGGTTGTGGGTTCCTTTCATGTTTAATTATTTCACAGCACAGAAGGGCAAGTTTGAAGGGAATACATGTAGACAAAAGACACAAGTAATTTTCAGAACTCAGGTAGGTACATGTAAGTAAGTCTATGTAGGTCCATGTAGGGTAGGCCTATGTAGGTCCATGTAGAGGTTCATGTTCATGTAGGGGTTCATGCAGGGTAGGCCTATGTAAGTCCATGTAGGGGTTCATGCAGGGTAGGTCTATGTAAGTCCATGTAGGTGTTCATGCAGGGTAGGCCAATGTAGGTCCATGTAGGGGGTCATACAGGGTAGGCCTATGTACATGTGTAGGTCCATGTAAGGGTTCATGCAGGGTAGGCCTATGTAGGGGTTCATGCAGGGTAGGCCTATGTAGGGGTTCATGCAGGGTAGGCCTATGTAGGTCCATGTAGGGTTCATGCAGGGTAGGCCTACATGTATGTAGGTCCATGTAGGGTTCATGCAGGGTAGGCCTATGTAGGTCGATCCATGTAGGGTTCATGCAGGGTAGGCCTATGTAAGTCCATGTAGGAGGTAGGTCTACATGTAGCTTCAGGGTAGGCAAGGTAGCAGCACTACATGGACCACTAACCATCAGATAAGGTTGTGGGTTCCCCTTTCAAGTTTATTATATTCACAGCACAAACCATGGGCAGATCTTAGGATTAAGAGTAGGTATATGTATGACAAAAGCCTTCAGTATTCTGGTACATGTACATGTAGGAACCTGTATGGGCTGGTTTTTTTAAGTATGATGTATAGGCTGATGTATAGGGTAAGGTGTATAGGCTGGTGTATGGTGTATAGGCTGGTGTATGGTGTATAGGCTGGTGTATGGTGTATAGGCTGGTGTATGGTGTATAGGCTGGTGTATGGTGTATAGGCTAGTGTATGGTGTATAGGCTGGTGTATGGTGCATAGGCTGGTGTATGGCATATAGGCTGGTGTATGGTGTATAGGCTGGTGTATGGTGTATACATGTAGGCTAGTGTATGGTGTATAGGCTGGTGTATGGTGTATAGGCTGGTATATGGTGTATAGGCTGGTGTATTGTGTATAGGCTGGTGTATGGTGTATAGGCTGGTGTATGGTGTATAGGCTGGTGTATGGTGTATAGGCTGGTGTATGGTGTATAGGCTGGTGTATGGTGTATAGGCTGGTGTATGGTGTATAGGCTGGTGTATGGTGTACAGGCTGGTGTATGGTGTACAGGCTGGTGTATGGCATATAGGCTGGTATATGGCATATAGGCTGGTGTATGGCATATAGGCTGGTGTATGGTGTATAAGCTGGTGTATGGGAACACACCAGCACACACCAGCACACACCAGCACACACCAGCACACACCTACCTCCAAAGCCGCAGTAGCCTGCCTCCTTGTAGTCTTTGCAGATGTCAGGTGGATATAGTCCCAACGAACAGTACAGGGGACCTTTCCTAGGGGAGGGGAAAATGGCACCTACATGTAGAATGCTGTCTGCACATTATCCCGCAATTGATCCCCTATGAATAAATCTTGGCATGACATGTTCCAAATTCATGCGTGATATGTTTTTGCAAGTGTTCCAGTTTTTCTAGAGCACTGCTGAACATGCTTATGTCATTAAATTGCAGGCATATCACTCTTCTAACTTGTACAGGATGAAGAGTTTCTAAAAAGCGATTCCCCGACGAGGCATACCCGTTAATATGCTAAGGGGCGTGCTGCTTTATAACTTCTTGGGGGAACGCGTTTTAGAAACTTGTCAACCTGTACAAGTTAGAAGAGTGATATGCCTGCAATTTAATGACATACATATAAGCATGTTTAACAGTGCTCTAGAAAAACTGGAACACATGCGACAACATATCACGCATGAATTTGGAACATGTCATGGCATGTCATGCCAAGATTATTTTGTAGGGGAAGGTGTGCTCTTTATGGTGTGCTCCTTTTAAAGTGTGCCCATTAAGGTGTGCTCCTTTTAAAGTGTGCCCATTTAGGTGTGCTCCTTTTAAAGTGTGCCCATTAAGGTGTGCTCCTTTTAAAGTGTGCCCTTTAAGGTGTGCTCCTTTTAAAGTGTGCCCTTTAAGGTGTGCTCCTTTTAAAGTGTGCCCATTAAGGTGTGCTCCTTTTAAAGTGTGCCCTTTAAGGTGTGCTCCTTTTAAAGTGTGCCCTTTAAGGTGTGCTCCTTTTGAAGTGTGTGACATTTTCTGTACAGTTCATGTTCATGCATCGTGTGCTTGCTACCATACATTGCAGACACACACACACACACACACACACACACACACACACACACACAAATACACAGACACACACATCACAACACTCATGGAATCGTACAATTGTATGCCACAATATTTGGCCTCATCACATCTGCTACCACCTCCCTTGACCACACCCACCTGCTGGCTGCACTCCCTTGTGAGGTCTTCCTCCCCTTGCGGCCTCGAAGTACTCGGTGTAATTGTGTCCTCTGTATATGCTGTCCTCCATACTATATATGGAAAACAAACAATATTAATTAATCATCATACAACAGACTATGAGTTTTGCAGCATAGTAGGAGGACATGAATCACCATGGCAACTAGACACTGTAGATATACAAATAAAAATTTATTCTGGAGAATAATGCTGATATTGGTGTCTTTACAGGGTTAAAACTGGTGTCACTAAAGGGCTAATATCACTGTATCTGACTGGCCTATAAAGGTTTACAGCAAGTGGTGACCAGTGCCCAGACCTGGTTCAAATTCTGTGCCTTCTCCATGATTCCCCGCTGGTCCCTGTTCTGTTCTGTCTCCATCTCCAAGGTGAGGGTGGCCTCCATGTCATGCCTCCCTCTCAGACTGGTATGTGTGGGTCACCTTGCTGAGTTTGTCCTTATCTTTGTCACTGAACACTCTGAGCCTCCTCTGATGAAGGAAAGTGGAAGGAGAGGATCATGGAAGGAGGGAAGAGGCGAGGGAGGGAGGGAGGGAGGGAGGGAGGGAGGGAGGGAGGGAGGGAGGGAGGGAGGGAGGGAGGGAGGGAGGGAGGGAGGGAGGGAGGGAGGGAGGGAGGGAGGGAGGGAGGGAGGGAGGGAGGGAGGGAGGGAGGGAGGGAGGGAGGGAGGGAGGGAGGGAGGGAGGGAGGGAGGGAGGGAGGGAGGGAGGGAGGGAGGGAGGGAGGGAGGGAGGGAGGGAGGGAGGGAGGGAGGGAGGGAGGGAGGGAGGGAGGGAGGGAGGGAGGGAGGGAGGGAGGGAGGGAGGGAGGGAGGGAGGGAGGGAGGGAGGGAGGGAGGGAGGGAGGGAGGGAGGGAGGGAGGGAGGGAGGGAGGGAGGGAGGGAGGGAGGGAGGGAGGGAGGGAGGGAGGGAGGGAGGGAGGGAGGGAGGGAGGGAGGGAGGGAGGGAGGGAGGGAGGGAGGGAGGGAGGGAGGGAGGGAGGGAGGGAGGGAGGGAGGGAGGGAGGGAGGGAGGGAGGGAGGGAGGGAGGGAGGGAGGGAGGGAGGGAGGGAGGGAGGGAGGGAGGGAGGGAGGGAGGGAGGGAGGGAGGGAGGGAGGGAGGGAGGGAGGGAGGGAGGGAGGGAGGGAGGGAGGGAGGGAGGGAGGGAGGGAGGGAGGGAGGGAGGGAGGGAGGGAGGGAGGGAGGGAGGGAGGGAGGGAGGGAGGGAGGGAGGGAGTGGGTAAATAGGCCAACCCTGCAAAGCTAAGCTTACCATTGGTGAGCATTGATAGCTGGAATTTGAGCTCTGTACTGTGGAAAACAAGGCAGAATGTCATCAAAACTAGCCAATTACTTTCATGTGCATTAGCACAAGGTAAAGGTCGGCATACACAGGGCGACTACCTGTCGATTTGTCGCATGCAGCTCAAATGAATATAGGGTAAAAGTTCCGTAATTGTTTAGTTTACTGATGGGTTGCGGAACATTTGTCCATATTCATTTGAGTTGCATGCGACAAATCGACTAGACGCCCGGGCTGTGTATGCCGACCTTAACACAACAACACACAGGAACTGATTCTTAGCATACATATACATGTACATACTGACATACATGCACAGAGAGAGGGGGAGAGAGGATTCATAGCCACTCACACAACAACACGCAAACACAGTCACGCATACACACTCACACACATGCTCACACACACAATCACATACACAATCACACGCACTCACAACATGCTCACACACACAATCACACACACACACACACTGGCAGCTGTGGGGTATCTGCCATAGGATTGGTGCTTGCTATATGGGGTACTTGCCATACGACCAGTTAACTCCATAGCTTCTTGCCATAGGGACCACTCCAACTCCATACACTGTAGCTATTAGGTGCACGTGTCTGCCATAGATTTGAGTTCATAGCTGTTAACTGTGTGATTTTCCATGCATCGCTATTTGCCATAGAGTCTACTCCATTCGACCATACATGGGGTATTCCGGTAGCTGTCTGCAATAGGGTCCGTGCACTCCCGTACCTCCGTTAGCGTAGCAGTTAGCTGTGACCTGTAGGCTTCAGTTCTGCCATAGAATCCAGTCCATAGCTTATTGGTCCACACCGCACTAGTACGGTATTTGTTTGCTAGCTGTCGGCTATTCCGTAGCGTTGTCTGCCATATGTCACTATAGGGTCCACTCCATACTGTACTCAGTGTACTGTAGCTGTTAGCTGTGAGGTACTCCATATACCGTAATACCCAGTATTCCATAGCCATAGGGTCCACAGGCAGACTTCCAGGTCTGTCCCATCCTCATGGGATTGATCTTCGATATCGTCGTCTTCGTATACTGTTCGAAATCATCCGAACCAAAAGCGATGAGCAGGCCCATGCAGTAAATAGCGGTTAATAAGTTATTTTTAAATCGCATGCATGTTAAGTTGTTGTGTACATTTTAGTGGTGGGTGGGGTAGTAGTTATAGACGTCAATACGTACATGTACATATTATCATTAACTACATGTACTTACAAAACAGCTCGGTCTGGGCACGGCTAACTGACGAAAGAGTAGCACGTGATATTATGCGTTTTGAATGTGGGGTGTATCTCACTAACCATTCAAGGGAAGCGCGATTTGAAGGCCCTAAGCTCTGAAAAAATTATGATAAATACGGGGATTGATTACTCTCATGTAATCCGCGAGCAGGTAAGGAAAATTTCATTTGGTTTGGAAACTATTGATGCCTGAATAAGGAAATGAGATAAAAATGAATGGATATTGGAAACCTTGCATAATTAATGTGGAAGTGCGGATATAGGTACCTAAGTTGCGAAAAACTACACAAAATATGTCAACTAGTCCCCAAATTGCAAATCCGAGAGCAGGTAGTCAATATAATTTTTTTTTCTGCAGTTAGCTGCAGTTTTCTGAATGCGTCCATACATTTTCTATGGACATTGAATTACGCAATGACCGAATACCGCGTAATCCTTTTGACCGCCAATTTCTCGATATGTGCAAGTCCTGTGTCATGTGTGTGTATGTGTGTGTGTGTGTATTTGCATGTACATGTGTGTGTATGTGTGTGTGTATGTGTGTGTGTGTGTGTATTTGCATGTACATGTGTGTGTATGTGTGTGTGTATGTGTGTGTGCGTGTGTGTATTGGCATGTACATGTGTGTGTATGTGCGTGTGTGTATTTGCATGTACATGTGTGTGTGTATTTGCATGTACATGTGTGTGTGTTTATTTGCATGTACATGTGTGTGTATTTGCATGTACATGTGTGTGTGTGTGTATTTGCATGTACATGTGTGTGTGTGTATTTGCATGTACATGTGTGTGTGTGTATTTGCGTGCATGGTGCATGTTTGTATTTGCATTTGGGTGTGGGTGCGTGTGCATTTCCTTCCAGCCGCTCAATCATCAAAAAGTAGAACACACGGCATAACAAACAGACACATCTCAGGCCAACTGCCGAATACGTTTACGACTGTTCATCCTTCTTGTATACCCTAGCCAAAATTCTGGCGGAGCTGGATAGAAATGAGTACAGGACTTAACCTCGTAGCAGATATTGGGTCTGGGAACGAGACTGCTATGGAGTGACCTTGCCTGCCAATTGATCCATATACAGTCATTAATCGACGATATACAGTATAAGAGGGCCAGGACACAGTGGAGAGTCCAGCTGTGAATATCCGCCACCATGCATATGTTAATTCTTTAGCTAGTGGAAGGCATATCCTTAACACTCCTCCACGAGAACTTCTAGCATGTTATCAAAAACAAGCCCGTCGTCGTGGTCAACGCCAGAGCGATGCACATGCAGATAGATATATATATACAGGTCCACGAATGAACGCAACGCTTTTGACCGAGAATAACTTTTGATAGAAGTAAGAAAAAAATCTCATATTTTGAAACTAAGGTGGTCGGTTTCCTCAAATTTTTTTACATCCATTTAATTAATAAATTATTAATCATGCTAATTAATTTTAATAAGCACAACAAATTAACTACTTTTGAAAGTTCGTATGTGTTCACATATCGATTGTGAAGCTTCGTTCAAAATATTGAATTTTTTTCACATTCAAAACTAAAACTACGATCCACTACTGATTTCTCTTCGCGTACGCATGCGCACGCGACCTCGTCCCAAGACTTATTTCGTGATTAAATAACCAGTCTCAATCACGTGATACAATTCGGAGGCGGATCTTTTTTAAAAAGCAATGCCCCACCTCTACGTGGGTGTTACGAATGTTTACATCCCATGTGGTGCGCACAATTAGCACAATCGTACAGACAGACACTGCTACGGGCTGATAAGAATTTGACATGCAATGCCATTCTGTGAGTTAGGAAACGGAGACGCACACGTGTATACACGCGTGTGTTATTACACACGCAAAAATAAAAATAAATTATAGCTCTCTCGGAGCTATAAATAGCCTACAGCAGCATCGCATCCCAAGCAGCACACAGTACTAGTAATTTGTGCGCATATCTGATTTTGTCTCTTAGCTAGCTACGTAGCTAAGATCCCGTGGAGCCAAACCAATGCTACTTATGGGTACTGCCTGTGACGGATTAAAGGATACTCTTGTGTTATGTGAAGTGCTATTTGATACTGTAAGGAAAGCCTCATGTCATACATATGTGAAGGGTCAGAGAGCATTCAAGCTTCCATGCAGTAAAGTGATTAATTGTGCATGCTGTTAAGCTAGGTATTTGCTTTGTAAATCTAATAAGGGGTTGTTTTATTTTAAAATGTAACGTGATCTTCTAGCTGTGAGTGTTATTAAGGTTAAAGGTAGTCTCTGCTTAAAAATACACCTGCAGGTTTAGATGATAGCAAAGGTTGCAGTTTTAAAGACAAGTGGGTACGAGCCTTATTTCCAGATCATAGTGTGTGCTGTTGCTTAATTATGTGTCAGTGTGTAGACCACTGATCTCTTAAAAAAATTCTCGTAGTTATGTTATTCAAAGCTTATGTTGCAAGCTGCCAGCAAATTTGTTTTTCTAAAGAGAAGATGTGCGTTACTTTCAATGTTCATCCCAGAATATTTTTTTGGTGCTACTTGTGTATGAATGGCTCTCTTCTTTTTAAACAGACAGTTGTGATATGAGTGGGTGCTTTTGTTAAAAATCGCCAGCTAATGTTACAAGCCAATGATTGGATTTAAGAACAGTGTCACTATATCCCATTGCGAGCCTGTTAGCTAGTTCCCAGATCATGGTGTGCCTCAATTGGGATTAGATGAATTTAGAAGACAGCTGTTTTAGGTGAGGTGTGCTTGCATCATGTTCGGAGCCTTTCTAGCTGTGTTAACTGTGGCCTTTGCATATAGACTCTCTGGGTTTTTTTATGTGAGGGTGTGCTTAACTGTCTAATGTTGACCAGTAAGGATTGGGTAGGGTTGTAGCTAGTTTCCGGATCATAATGTGCTTTTAAATGAGTCATGTTTCTATGTTAGGGGCCAAAGCTTTCATTTTAGAGTATCAGCTGATATGTAAAGCCTCGAGATATGTTTTAGAAAATAGTGTCGTTAGAGAGCTTTAATTTCAATTCATAAAGCTATGAGTTTCTTAGCAGATCACAATCACTGTATGTCTTAAAGTGAGCATCATGTTTTGGGCCTTGCTGTTAGCTACATGTAGTTCCCAGTTTTTATGATGTACGTTGCTGTTTGTTTATGTATCAGCCTTAGGAGACTCCTGAACATTGTGGTGTAGCAAGCTTACAGCTAGGTTTTAGATGGTTGGATGTACGTGTGGTGCCATGTCTTAAGAGTAGTCTCTGCTTTACCTAGAAAGCTTTGTGTTCTTGAAAAGCTACAAATTACACCTGTAGGAACTTGGAAAGATGACTGGTTTAAGAGAGTGCATGTGCTAAGTATCGGTACTCCTGAGGGTGTCCATTAGTTTCATACCATCCAGTAATGTATTTGCACACAAAATGATTGTGCATGCTGTTGAAGTACGTGTTTTTTTTTAGAGAGGTGTGTTTGGGATTGAGCCTTGTTGTTAGCTAGCTCAATATCATAGTTTGTTGTTGCATATGAATTACTCTCTTATTTAAGTGAAGTCCTCATGATTTTATTCATGGTGTTTCATAGGAAACTGCCATGTTAAGAGAACCGGGTAATGCATCATTGTTGCATGTTCCCAGGTCATAGTGAACCAACATGAATGTTCTTTTTTTTTTTTTTGGGGGGGGGGGGGGTTCTATGTTATGTACTTTGCGTGCTTTTAATACTTCTCCAGTACATTAATGATTGTGGATGCTGTTGAGGTATGTAAACAACTGTGATAAATGAGGTGTGCTTTAAAATGGAGATGTGAGCTTTTACCTGTGTGTTATGTATGGCTCTAGGTACAAATGACATAGTCTCTGCTTAGAAATATACCTGTATTAAACAAGGGTGTGCTTTGCATCATGGATCTGAGATGAGCCTGCTGTGATTTGGGGGAGTGCTTTCATGACAAATATCAGCTAGGTTCCCAATGCTTGGATTTCAGAGTGGTGTCATTTTAGTTTCAATGGTCTAAGTTGGGATTTTAGGACAGGTTTGCTTGCAACAAGTTGCTTTTTTATAGCTATTTTTTTCCACATTACAATGTGTGCTAACTGCAGCTTCTGGATATAGACTCCCTGCATTACGGGTTACTTCTTGTGAGGGTGTGCTTAACTGTCTAATGTTGCAATCCATTAGATGATATTGAGTAGAGATGAGTCCATTGATCTTTTATCAGTGCTCACCTATGCTAGTTCTGTGTACTGATTCGAATTTAGGGAAGGGCTCTCTCGTACATGTATTGAAGTGAGTCATCATTTTTAATGCTAGAAGCCGATGCTTTTATTTTAGAGCATCAGCTCATTTGTCAAGCCAGCTATATTTTGGATTGATTTCTTGGGAAGAGTGCTGTTTTTTAGGATAAGTTATGCTTAATAAAGTTATGAGTCTTATAGCTAGTTACCAGATCACAAATGGTGCTGTTGTTTAAAGCACTGATAGGCTCTCATCTCTAGGAGACACCGTGATGTGGATTTAAGAATGGTTTTATTTTCTTTGTGAGCAATTGTGTGTCGAATTAGTGGTAGAATCATTGCTTTAAGAGACTCCTAGGAAAAGCTCTATGTTATAAATGAGGGAGTGCTTTAATTCAAAATGTAATAGTATAGGCTTCTTTGTTTGTTATTGCACTAAAAGTAAAAACTTTGCTGTTTTAAGTACTTGCATTGCGATGTGAGCCTCTAAGCTAGTTCCAGGTCATAGTGTGTAATTGTTGTTCTTTGATTATGTTAACTCTTTACTTTTTAAGGTGTTCTAAAGCTTACGACCTCCAGTAAGGTTTAAAAAGTTTGGGAAGTCAGCTGCACGTCTTAAGAGAGCATCATGTTTTGAGCCCAACATGTCTACAGATCTTAGATTGTACATAATATGTGCCGTTGCTTGGTATGAGCTTTTGAGACTCCTGTTGAGATGTGAAGGAGTGATTTCATTTAAAAGTATCCAGGTTTTAGAAGTTCGAATGAAAGTTTGGAGCATGTCTTTGACAGTTGTTGTAACCCTTTTAGCTTAATTGTATTTTATTACATTTTTAGCCCGGGTGTTTATTAGAAAACCTTGTTTTTGTGTTAAATGATTCATTCTGTAGGAACTTTAGATTATTGGAAAGATTATTGGTTTAAGAGAGGGACGTTGTCTCAGCCACTTACCTAAGTTCCCACTGACATTGTGCATGTGCTAAGTATCAGTACTGTGTTATGTGCGTGTGTGCTTTTGGTAAAGTAATGATTATTAAGGTATGTAAACCACTGTGTTAAATGAGGTGTGCTTTCATTTGAAAATGTAACAATCTGAGCTTCTATCTGTGTGCTATTAAAAGTTCATGCAGTCTCTGCTTAAAAATACACCTGTATATGCTGGGGAATGTTTGAAAGGTGTGCGTTGCATCATGAGTCTGACAACTCAGACAAGCCTGTTGTGATTCGGGGGAGTACTTTCATTACAAAATATCACAAGTCACCATGCAGCTACAGGTTCCATAGCCTGAATTTAAGAGCAGTGTCATTGTAGTTCCTGGGTCTATAGGTTGGGGTTTCAATGAACATAACTGTTTTAGGACAGGTTTGCTTGCAACAAATTGTGAGTTTTTAAACTTAAATATAGCTATTTTCGTATCATAATGTGTTCTAACCGGTGCTTATGGATATAGACCCTCTGCTTTAAGTGTTACTTTTAGTGAGAGTGTGTTAGCTGTCTAATGTTACAATACATTAGGTGATTGAGTCCATCGATCCTTTCTAAGCACCTAAACTTGTTCTGAGATTATAATGTGTACTGGTTTTAGCCGCTGTCTCATACACGCATTTAAGTTTTTTAATGCTTTCAGTCGATGCTTTTATATGAGAGCATCAGCTCATCTGTCAAGCCTCCAGCTATGTCGTTGAACAACAAGTGCTGTTTTTTAAGATAGGTTGTGCTTAATCAAGTTATGAGTCATATAGCTTAGAACAATCTGTGGTGCTGCTTTTTAAGCGTGCCTGTTGTGATTAGTGTTGCAAGTGCGTTTGTGATGCTTGGATTTAAGAGTGATGTAATAACACCAATTGTGTGCCAAAGTAGTGATAGAATCACTGCTTTATGAGACTGCACGGAAAAGCTCTATGTTAAATGAGGGAGTGCTTTCATTCAAAATCTAATGGTGCAGGCTTGTTACTAAAAGTTAAAAACTTTATTTGTTTAAAAAAAAAAGTAATTCCAGATCAATGTGTGTAAGTGTTGTTCTTTAAAATTATGCAAGCATGGTGACCTCGTGCTTTAACAGTCACCTGTTGTTATGTTGAGGTGTTCTAAAGCTTACGGTCTTTGTTTGGGAAGTCAGCTGTATGCCTTAAGAGAGCATAAAGTTTTGAGCCTACTGTAATGTGGGGGAGTGCTTACATTTCAAAGCATCTAGTGGTCTTGCAGGGTTGGATGATTGGTTTTAAGAAAGTGTGTTTCTTTTTGTTGTGATTTCAGTTCATGTCTCCATGTGTACATAAATGCTTTGCTTTAGAAGAGACTCTTGTTTGTTACAAAGCTAGTTTGATGTAATATTTGCTTAGAAAAACTGCAATTGTGGCCATACTAAGTTTCTTGCTATTGGGTATTTTAAAAGTGTTATGAACTCATGTTAGGTCAGAACATGTGCAATAGCATCCTTTGATGTTACATTGCCAGCACAGTATAGACTACGATAGGGAAGAATGCTGTTTTTAAAACAGAGGTGTGCTCTGCATCATTGTTAGATCACATTGTGTGTTGTTGCTTATGCATGAGTACATGATTCTAAGGGAACCGGTTGTAAAGTAAACATGTGCTTAACATGAAATAAAACCTCCAGGTCTAGATTTTAGGATGATGGAAAATTATTGTTTTATAGCTTACATGTATTAGAGGTGGTTAATTTATTTCAATGTTGTTTTTGTGAGCTTCTAGCTATGCATAGTCTGCTCAAAAGATTATTGCATAACACGATACACAATACTTACAATATGCACATACAACAAGTACACACCATACATTGTCACTTTAATTATAAATGCCCAACTGAAGTCCTTGAATTTCTATAAGTTTTCTAGCATTTTCCACTACTTTTAATGTGGCATTGTGCACCATCCTAGCTGGGATGGCTTGGATTGCATTCTGAATTGCTATCCTCAATTCCCTCAATGTGTCCAACTGTTGTCCGTAGACTTGATCCCTAAGATAGCCCCACAGCCAAAAGTCCAAAGGTGATAGGTCTGGACTTCTTGCTGGCCATGGTATGGGTCCAGCTCTTCCTATCCATCTCTCTTTGAATGTATCGTCCAACCATCTCCGAGCAACTTTAGAGTAGTGAGCTGATGCTCCATCTTGTTGGAAGTATACAAGATCGATCTCGTCCCCCATCAATGCTCTGAGAGCTGGCCACACACTTCTCTTCAGCAGATTTAGATAGACATCCCCAGTCACTGAACTATCAAAGAAAAATGGACCAATTATATTGTCCTTGATGAGACCCACCCACAACATCACCCCAGCTTTTTTCTGGGTGTCTCTCTCAATATAGACATGGGGGTTCTGGGTGGCCCAGGTGATGGCATTGTGCCGGTTTACAGTTCCATTGAGATGAAAAATGGCCTCATCAGTCCAGAGGATATAGTCTGGATATGTGAAGTCCAGCATGACTGCATCAAGGAAATCCTCAGCCCACTTTACCCTCTTGGCAGCATCAGGTGCTTTTAAAGCCTGCACTGCAGGAGGATGGTATGCCTTCATGTGGAGGTCCTTCTTCAACATCTTCTGTGTGCTTGACCTCTTGAGCCTTGTGTGAGCTTGAATGCGTCGTGTACTGACATGGGGATTCCTCTGTATGCACTGAGCAAGGATGTTAACATTGGCTTGCACTCTAACAGACTTCTTCCTTCCACAATGCTGCTTCAGTCTGTTTTCCATGGTCCCATGCTCCTCAAATTTAGATACCAACCTAAGCACAGTGCTTCGGCACAAAGTTGTGTAGGCTGGGTAGTCCCTCCTGAACCTGCTTACTGTGAGGTAGGCATTTTTTCCACTCTCATAGTAGAGCCTTACTATTGCAGCTCTTTCTCTACTGTCAGTCGATGGGCTCTTGCTGCTCGAGGCATCCTTCACAGTCATGTGCACACAAAGGAGCTGCACCATTTTTATACTTTATTGGATAATCTAATTGGTCTCCAAATGCTGCATTCTATTGGTCAACTATCCCTGCTTTTCTATTGGTCAACTATCCCTGCTTTTCTATTGGGCAACTACCCCTGCATTTCTATTGGTTAAAAATCCATGCATTTCTATTGGTTCTATTACTGCTTTTCTCCAATCATCATAGAGCTCGTAAGGTGATCCTTTAATCTTTTTCTGAAAGTAACAAAGCTCTGTAAGTTTTCAAAGTGCTTTAAAAACAGGTTTAAGGTGTCATTTACATGGAAGCATCCCCTGGTCTAAGAATTTAACAAGGGGGGGGGCAAAACTAAAAAGGCAAATCTTATATCATTACACGTACACCACAACTGAATAATCAAATGTGGGGTTTATTTATTTCAAAATATCTCTGCAGAGCCCTTAAAAAACCCCTATAATCTTAATGTACAGGGTTAATGTTAAATGCCTCCAGCTACCCCCCAGATGATTTGAAGGCTGATGATTTAAGTTCATGTGTGCTCTGCTTTGTTGTTAAGTCAGAGTGTGCTTTAATTCCATAGAAGATGATTTTTCGTGCTGTTTTAAGTTTTTTTTTTCTTTCTGATGGTTTCTCTTATTGGTGTATGTGCAGTGCAGTGCACCATTTGGCCTGTTGTACATGTTAGAAGCATTTTACAAGCATGCAGGTACCTAATTACATTCATAGTGACTAGGTTTTTTTATGAATTTGATTTGCATTGTTCCTTGTTGTGAGAGATGTTACTGATATGAGTTCACACCATCTGTCAAGTTTTACTCAGCAAGGGCAAGGTACATGTACATGATATGTACATGATATTGAAGGTTGGGTGTCCATTCGAATTCACTGAATGTAGTGTCCTGGTTATGTATAGCTTACAGCTATAGTCTGCATAGAAGATATGCACAATGTATGGGGAAGATTTTTTTTTTTTTTTTTAAAACATAAATCTTCCCCATACATTGTGCATCATCATGCAAAGCACACCTCTCTTAAAAGAGAGGTGTGCTTTGCATGATGATGTCCCAGGTCATAGTGCTTGTATGGGTGGAGACTCTCTGCTTAAAGAGTGTGAGGGTGTGCTTTAACATAGCATAATGTAACATCACACAAGATGACTGATCATTCTGTTTGCTTAAAAAACATTCATTTTAAATGAGGGTGTGCATTCATTGAAGGTGTAAGTTGAGCTTCTAACATGTACATTGGTTTAGTTCCTACATGTTAAAAGCAAGTACAATCACACATAACAACGAAGTTGCAAGCCCATCTACCCATACATGTACTTTAGCACACTATGACCTGAAAACTGAAAGATGGAACCTCACAACATGTTGCATTAGAAATCTACATGTACATGTAGCTGGAGGCTTGCAACTTTTAAATAAAAGCACAAAATTGAACTAGACAAATAACGCCTCTTTTATAATTACTACCTCTAACCTTATGTGTTAAATACACACAGTACAATTACTGGATGGTGTCTTAAAATTGGAATCTTCTCCAAACAAAGAGGTGTATTTTTTAGCAGAGACTACCTTTAACCTTAGTTATAACTAACACAGCTATAGGCTCTTTCAATACAATCACACCCTCATTTAACACAGGGTTTCGTACCTCAAAAGCATGCATAATACTTTTGCCGACATTACTGGATACTGATACACATGTACACATGAACAATGTCCTGCGAGCTTAGGTATGTGGCTCACAACATCCTTCTCTTAATCTTTCCAAGAATCTCAAGTTCCTACGAGTGTACATGTAACTTGTACCTTTAACCTTGCTTAAAAATAAAAATAAAACACATGAATCATTTAACACAAACAAAACACATTTTGAAGCACACAAAACACCTTAGTCTCTTTACAGCTAAAAGGCTCTGCATTAAATCTTATACAAGGACATGCACCACCCAGACATTCTATAGCTGGAGGTTTGCAACAGTATTTTAAACGAAAGCACTTACTCCAATCTCAAAAGGATTTCTTAAAGTGACAGATATGCAACATAATATTATGATCTGGAAAATACATGTTGCTAATATCAGGCTCAAAACATGATGCTCTCTAGCTATAGACATACAGCTGACTTCCCAAATGCTTTATGCTGGAACAACAATTTTCCCATCATCTAAAAATTTACAACCTTCAAATTCACATTTAATGATGTAACACACAAAGTTGAAACTGTTTTAACACAGAGTTTTTCATACGAGTCTATTAAATCAGTGATCCTATGATGCTAATAATGTGGTGCCAAGCATCACGAAAGCTATGTATAACATTACTCGATACTAAAGCAATTCTTCAAACCACAACAGGTCCATAAGCAGTATAAATTGTGACTTGCAGGTAACTATGTATAATCATGAGACTTAGAGCCTACCCATGCTCTCTTAAGACATGCAGGTGACTTTCCAAACATTTTAAAACTTGCGGGAGACCGTTTGCTTTAGAACACCTCAACATAACAACAGGACGAGGTGACTGTTAAAGCAAGGGATCACCATGCATGCATAATTTTAAAGAACAACACTTACACACATTGATCTGGAATTATAACTTAAAAAAAAAAACGTGTTTAACTTTTAGTAACAAGCAAACACCATTAGATTTTGAATGAAAGCACTCCCTCATTTAACATAGAGCTTTTCCATGCAGTCTCATAAAGCAGTGATTCTATCACTACTTTGGCACACAATTGGTGTTATTACATCACTCTTAAATCCAAGCATCACAAACGCACTTGCAACACTAATCACAACAGGCACGCTTAAAAAGCAGCACCACAGATTGTTCTAAGCTATATGACTCATAACTTGATTAAGCACAACCTATCTTAAAAAACAGCACTTGTTGTTCCACGACATAGCTGGAGGCTTGACAGATGAGCTGATGCTCTCATATAAAAGCATCGACTGAAAGCATTAAAAAACTTAAATGCGTGTATGAGACAGCGGCTAAAACCAGTACACATTATAATCTCAGAACAAGTTTAGGTGCTTAGAAAGGATCGATGGACTCAATCACCTAATGTATTGTAACATTAGACAGCTAACACACTCTCACTAAAAGTAACACTTAAAGCAGAGGGTCTATATCCATAAGCACCGGTTAGAACACATTATGATACGAAAATAGCTATATTTAAGTTTAAAAACTCACAATTTGTTGCAAGCAAACCTGTCCTAAAACAGTTATGTTCATTGAAACCCCAACCTATAGACCCAGGAACTACAATGACACTGCTCTTAAATTCAGGCTATGGAACCTGTAGCTGCATGGTGACTTGTGATATTTTATAATGAAAGTACTCCCCCGAATCACAACAGGCTTGTCTGAGTTGTCAGACTCATGATGCAACGCACACCTTTCAAACATTCCCCAGCATATACAGGTGTATTTTTAAGCAGAGACTGCATGAACTTTTAATAGCACACAGATAGAAGCTCAGATTGTTACATTTTCAAATGAAAGCACACCTCATTTAACACAGTGGTTTACATACCTTAATAATCATTACTTTACCAAAAGCACACACGCACATAACACAGTACTGATACTTAGCACATGCACAATGTCAGTGGGAACTTAGGTAAGTGGCTGAGACAACGTCCCTCTCTTAAACCAATAATCTTTCCAATAATCTAAAGTTCCTACAGAATGAATCATTTAACACAAAAACAAGGTTTTCTAATAAACACCCGGGCTAAAAATGTAATAAAATACAATTAAGCTAAAAGGGTTACAACAACTGTCAAAGACATGCTCCAAACTTTCATTCGAACTTCTAAAACCTGGATACTTTTAAATGAAATCACTCCTTCACATCTCAACAGGAGTCTCAAAAGCTCATACCAAGCAACGGCACATATTATGTACAATCTAAGATCTGTAGACATGTTGGGCTCAAAACATGATGCTCTCTTAAGACGTGCAGCTGACTTCCCAAACTTTTTAAACCTTACTGGAGGTCGTAAGCTTTAGAACACCTTAAAAAGTAAAGAGTTAACATAATCAAAGAACAACAATTACACACTATGACCTGGAACTAGCTTAGAGGCTCACATCGCAATGCAAGTACTTAAAACAGCAAAGTTTTTACTTTTAGTGCAATAACAAACAAAGAAGCCTATACTATTACATTTTGAATTAAAGCACTCCCTCATTTATAACATAGAGCTTTTCCTAGGAGTCTCTTAAAGCAATGATTCTACCACTAATTCGACACACAATTGCTCACAAAGAAAATAAAACCATTCTTAAATCCACATCACGGTGTCTCCTAGAGATGAGAGCCTACCAGTGCTTTAAACAACAGCACCATTTGTGATCTGGTAACTAGCTATAAGACTCATAACTTTATTAAGCATAACTTATCCTAAAAAACAGCACTCTTCCCAAGAAATCAATCCAAAATATAGCTGGCTTGACAAATGAGCTGATGCTCTAAAATAAAAGCATCGGCTTCTAGCATTAAAAATGATGACTCACTTCAATACATGTACGAGAGAGCCCTTCCCTAAATTCGAATCAGTACACAGAACTAGCATAGGTGAGCACTGATAAAAGATCAATGGACTCATCTCTACTCAATATCATCTAATGGATTGCAACATTAGACAGTTAAGCACACCCTCACAAGAAGTAACCCGTAATGCAGGGAGTCTATATCCAGAAGCTGCAGTTAGCACACATTGTAATGTGGAAAAAAATAGCTATAAAAAAGCAACTTGTTGCAAGCAAACCTGTCCTAAAATCCCAACTTAGACCAAGGAACTAAAATGACACCACTCTGAAATCCAAGCATTGGGAACCTAGCTGATATTTGTCATGAAAGCACTCCCCCAAATCACAGCAGGCTCATCTCAGATCCATGATGCAAAGCACACCCTTGTTTAATACAGGTATATTTCTAAGCAGAGACTATGTCATTTGTACCTAGAGCCATACATGTACTTTTAAAATAACACACAGGTAAAAGCTCACATCTCCATTTTAAAGCACACCTCATTTATCACTTTAGTATTAAAAGCACGCAAAGTACATAACATAGAACCCCCCCCCCCCCCCAAAAAAAAAAAAAAGAACATTCATGTTGGTTCACTATGACCTGGGAACATGCAACAATGATGCATTACCCGGTTCTCTTAACATGGCAGTTTCCTATGAAACACCATGAATAAAATCATGAGGACTTCACTTAAATAAGAGAGTAATTCATATGCAACAACAAACTATGATATTGAGCTAGCTAACTACAAGGCTCAATCCCAAACACACCTCTCTAAAAAAAAACACGTACTTCAACAGCATGCACAATCATTTTGTGTGCAAATACATTACTGGTTGGTATGAAACTAATGGACACCCTCAGGAGTACCGATACTTAGCACATGCACTCTCTTAAACCAGTCATCTTTCCAAGTTCCTACAGGTGTAATTTGTAGCTTTTCAAGAACACAAAGCTTTCTAGGTAAAGCAGAGACTACTCTTAAGACATGGCACCACACGTACATCCAACCATCTAAAACCTAGCTGTAAGCTTGCTACACCACAATGTTCAGGAGTCTCCTAAGGCTGATACATAAACAAACAGCAACGTACATCATAAAAACTGGGAACTACATGTAGCTAACAGCAAGGCCCAAAACATGATGCTCACTTTAAGACATACAGTGATTGTGATCTGCTAAGAAACTCATAGCTTTATGAATTGAAATTAAAGCTCTCTAACGACACTATTTTCTAAAACATATCTCGAGGCTTTACATATCAGCTGATACTCTAAAATGAAAGCTTTGGCCCCTAACATAGAAACATGACTCATTTAAAAGCACATTATGATCCGGAAACTAGCTACAACCCTACCCAATCCTTACTGGTCAACATTAGACAGTTAAGCACACCCTCACATAAAAAAACCCAGAGAGTCTATATGCAAAGGCCACAGTTAACACAGCTAGAAAGGCTCCGAACATGATGCAAGCACACCTCACCTAAAACAGCTGTCTTCTAAATTCATCTAATCCCAATTGAGGCACACCATGATCTGGGAACTAGCTAACAGGCTCGCAATGGGATATAGTGACACTGTTCTTAAATCCAATCATTGGCTTGTAACATTAGCTGGCGATTTTTAACAAAAGCACCCACTCATATCACAACTGTCTGTTTAAAAAGAAGAGAGCCATTCATACACAAGTAGCACCAAAAAAATATTCTGGGATGAACATTGAAAGTAACGCACATCTTCTCTTTAGAAAAACAAATTTGCTGGCAGCTTGCAACATAAGCTTTGAATAACATAACTACGAGAATTTTTTTAAGAGATCAGTGGTCTACACACTGACACATAATTAAGCAACAGCACACACTATGATCTGGAAATAAGGCTCGTACCCACTTGTCTTTAAAACTGCAACCTTTGCTATCATCTAAACCTGCAGGTGTATTTTTAAGCAGAGACTATCTTTAACCTTAATAACACTCACAGCTAGAAGCTCACGTTACATTTTAAAATAAAACAACCCCTTATTAGATTTACAAAGCAAATACCTAGCTTAACAGCATGCACAATTAATCACTTTACTGCATGGAAGCTTGAATGCTCTCTGACCCTTCACATATGTATGACATGAGGCTTTCCTTACAGTATCAAATGGCACTTCACATAACACAAGAGTATCCTTTAATCCGTCACAGGCAGTACCCATAAGTAGCATTGGTTTGGCTCCACGGGATCTTAGCTACGTAGCTAGCTAAGAGACAAAATCAGATATGCGCACAAATTACTAGTACTGTGTGCTGCTTGGGATGCGATGCTGCTGTAGGCTATTTATAGCTCCGAGAGAGCTATAATTTTTTTTAATTTTTGCGTGTGTAATAACACACGCGTGTATACACGTGTGCGTCTCCGTTTCCTAACTCACAGAATGGCATTGCATGTCAAATTCTTATCAGCCCGTAGCAGTGTCTGCCTGTACGATTGTGCTAATTGGTGCGCACCACATGGGATGTAAACATTCGTAACACCCACGTAGAGGTGGGGCATTGCTTTTTTAAAAAATCCGCCTCCGAATTGTATCACGTGATTGAGACTCGTTATTTAATCACGAAATAAGTCTTGGGACGAGGTCGCGTGCGCATGCGTACGCGAAGAGAAATCAGTAGTGGATCGTAGTTTTAGTTTTGAATGTGAAAAAAATTCAATATTTTGAACGAAGCTTCACAATCGATATGTGAACACATACGAACTTTCAAAAGTAGTTAATTTGTTGTGCTTATTAAAATTAATTAGCATGATTAATAATTTATTAATTAAATGGATGTAAAAAAATTTGAGGAAACCGACCAACTTAGTTTTAAAATATGAGATTTTTTTCTTACTCCTATCAAAAGTTATTCTCGGTCAAAAGCGTTGCGTTCATTCGTGGACACCCTGTATATATATATACATATATAGGGACGGAATCGCCCATGCATCTTAACGAGCGAGTCTCGTAGTCACACCTATATGTAGTAGCTACTCCGCAGCAGCGGTTCTATTAGCTCGACCTTCGCGTTATGGGGATTTCAAGCCTATCCAGTTGAAGTTCGGTGTTGTACGTCTGGCTAGCGAGACTAGCGTATACCAAGAATTAGATTGATAGCGAGTGTAGAGCTATTATATCCACAATATATAGTATCAGATGGGTACAAATCTTGGTATAGCACTATAGGCTTGATACCCGACCCTCCGCCAAAAGGCTACGCCCAACTACTATACAATGGATCAAAATGGTTAAATAACAGATCACGTGACCTCCTGAATGCATCCAATGGCAGGGGCACGAGTACAACTAAATGTTTTGAGTTGCGCATGCGTATACTTAGATCACTAAAATCGACGATAGCTTGGATTTTATGTAACAGCGATGCCTATTCCTAACTTCCCTGCCATGCAGACATACAATGCATTTATTAAAAGACAATAACAATAATATATTTTAATAAATTAATTAGCAGTTTTAATAACGTGATAAATCTCTAAAGTATCTAGTGAGTTTAATGGTGCAATTAGATTTTTGTTATCACAATCGTACGTCGAGTTATGCATCGATGTCCACAATTTCTGGATATGAGGATTAACAGAAACATCATTTTTAATATCTTATATCATAACTTTTGAGTTCGGATCACTAAAAATGTCGGAATTCCTATCTGAGACTGAATTATCATGGTCAAAACATAAAGATATCTTCATGCTAAGGTTTTTGGCTTACAACTCAACAAATAGTTCGACTTAAGAGCTCATTTTTGTTGCACAGATAGCTCATTATAGTAGCTTTATATATGGAATGTTTGAACTCTTAACTCCAATTCGTTGTGAAGCTATAGGTTTGTTTTTATAATATGAGTGCTGCTTAGCATCAGTACGGCCAATTAATTCGACTTAAGCGATGAAAATCATGCCATACTATTCAGAGGTCCCTAAAGTAACCGTATAATTTTTAATAATTTATTGGACATTTGCTAACCATACTATAGCTAAATATTGCTATAAAAGCAGAAAGGCTTAAAGTTTAAGGAATTGTATTTAATGTTAGGATTCATCAGTAAATGTATTAGATTACTTGACGTCACTGAGGGTGTGCGCACTACAGATAGCCATGTACAACGATTTGTCCGCGTCAAACGCCACGGGTTCTTTCAGAACCAATGCAGCTTGGCATCCCAAATGTACCATTCTCCTGATGAAGCAAGTTCTAGTGGAACAAGAGTCGCGAGCCTCGTCTGGAAGCGCGTGATATGACGGGCCGGGTCTTTTAGCGCTTGCAGAACTCGTTAAACGAATCAGAAATTCAGATGACTATAATGACGTAGATTGCAGCAAAATAATAATATTATATGCATGTATACAATCAACAGTGTCGATGTCAACCAATGAACAGCCATATAGCTGGTACTGCAACGAGTTCAGTAGTCAGCCAGAGGAGGGCCTTTATACATAGTAAACCACCATTAAAATGCGTTCTACTATGGTTTTCAAGTGTAGCTGTGAATGTTAGAATCTTATAGAGTTATAGTTGCATGCTTATAGCCTCATAAAATGACTATACATCTTGCAAAATATATGTACTATGACAATTCCATGCACAGGAGCAGCAAACCTTCATTTCCAGCTCTGTAAGTTGCATGTAAATTTACTATACGATGGGCAGATAACTCATAACTTAAGCAAGTTACCAAAACTAATGAATGATGGATGAATCTGAAGAATAACGAATTGATGGTTATTGACATTCTCGTGGACTATTTAAGTGTTTGTGGTCAATGGAAATAATATTCGTCAATGCTAAATGATATTGTGTTCAAGTGTATGCACGTTAGTCAGTTTTTTGTTCACAATTTGAAAATATACATGTTATGAATTTTTGTGATAATCCTTCTAGAAGTCTTACCAAAGTCAGAACCACTTATATGCAATGTTTGTAATTAATATCTTACGGAATGGCAAGGTTATGTCGCAGTTTTTATTGCGATTACGCATTGACCGCTGTACTAGAAACGTTGTCACTTTGGCGCTAAATATCTCCGGTGTTAAAAATGGTACGGTGACGCATGAAATACTGTTAAATGCATCTTTTTTTGCTCTTTCTAACGATAATAATATTATAATCTTCTGAGCATTTTGAAAAAATTTCCGCAGTGCCTATATACTAGGCTTACAATTACATGTAATTCTCCTTCGTAGTATGTTCACCGATGCACATACAATGTAGTGATTAACCAGGAAATGCATGTGATTTGTGTTCGCTTCCATGCAGGATCCCTCAGATCTGTTTAATGATCAGATTAACTAAGAGGCCAAGTATAAGTAGCAGGGGGGGGTTGAAACTTCCAAACTAGAAGGCAGAGCGTAAATTTCACCGTACAAAAATATAATACAATGAACAATACGTATAAATATATAAACAGTACAGTACACCGATGAATTAAATGTTCTCCGTTAAACAATCTCCAAGTATAGCCATGCAGCAGAAAGAAACACAAAAAAGAAAAAAAATTAGGGCCTGCCACAAATACGTACGCGTATATATTTGTCAGCGTTCACGACAATCGAATGTATGAGAAATGCTCCAATAAAATACTGCTGCAGCTGGGACTTGATGGATTGTTGCATGGCACGCCATACACACAGCCTGCATGTCGTCTAAAGGTAAAAGCAAACGGCGATTGCGTTGCCACTCGTACATGTACACATGTACCAACGGTTATTAATTCTAATTACTCTACGTTACTAGGAATGTAGTTATTAGCCACCCATTGCGCATGATCATCAATTAATCAGAACTGATCGAGTAGAGATTACACAATGCACAAGCCAAAAGGTCTATAAGGTGATGACACTGCATGGTTGCATTGGGTTAAACGATTTTATATAGGAATTTGAATATACTCCATTGCTATGCAGTTTACAGACAGAACAGTGTTACAGATTTGCTCCACTGAAATTATGTTGCAATTGGAATTCAGTAATATATTTGATGCACTGCAGACACGCCCCCGATCCAAACATCAATCATCAAACAACAGTGCATAAATTTCTGATCACCTCAGCGCTTCCAGTAGGACAATGCTTTATCGTGTCGTTCACGCATACATATATGTACTGTATAGTATTGTGTACCCTGACGCGTGGTGTCATGGCATGTAATGCCTCCTATGATGGTGAGTATAAGGAGACATATATGTACTGTATAGTATTGTGTACCCTGACGCGTGGTGTCATGGCATGTAATGCCTCCTATGATGGTGAGTATAAGGAGACATATATGTACTGTATAGTATTGTGTACCCTGACGCGTGGTGTCATGCCTCCTATGATGGTGAGTATAAGGAGACTTAGTAGTGTAATGGACTCCATTTACTGCGCTTGCGCAGTGTTCTGCACTCCTTGTATAAAAACCTGGTATCGATGTAGGTGTATGTTGGCATTACACTTGTCACCCTAGTCTGCGGAAGCTACGCCACGCATTACAGTAGACCTGGCGTTGCCTGTGAATTCAATGCAGCTAGACGACCAAATTAGTGAACATCAAACTATTTCACGTTGGACGTCACAGATCGTTGCTTTAACGTGTATCCGCAATCGTATAAGCCCTGGGGAAAAATATTCTTTAGGAGAAGGGAAAATTGGTGTAGAGTTGCATGCAAAATTTCCCTTGCATTCATTAGAGAATCCTGTCAGCACAGCGCATCAGCTTGTCGAGGAATTTTATACATACCTATATTCGATGAATCCTGTTGTTCATGCAGATATATGTTATCCGTTTAAAAGCTTATACAGCGGGGTCGTATACATTCAAATTAAAGCGCATACACTGGTATGCTAGTAACATTCATGGGCTTAGAATGTAGGACCAGGCATTATTGTTATACGTTAATTGCCTGATCAAAAAGCACCAGTCCCGCAAAATAACGTATAATGGTGCACATGTGAGCTTACACCTATACATGTATGTTGTTTGACCCCATGCGGCTTCATCCTCCATGTCGGCACGCGATATTGCTAGGCAACCTACCGGGGTTGAGAAGAATGACAATGTTTACGTGCATGGGTTGATTTGATCGCAGGCCTCTGATGCATGGTAAACTTTAATTCTTGCGGCTTCTTCAGACGTAATGATTGTTTAAAAAAAAAAAAGTAATGTGTATGAGAAGTGCACGTGAGAACGATACACATGGAGGATGTATACATGAAATGCATAAATCATGGAATAGCTAACAGATACACAGCAGGTAGGCGATACACTAAGTATGGATGAGACCAGGCATTATAATTATTAGTAGACCCCCCCCCCCCCCCCCAACTTTGAAGAGCTCATTGAGAGCATCACGAATATGCTATTATGTTTTTCAGGGGGGTCTAGGTAAAATTTATCAAAGTTAGTTGTGTGTGTGTGTGTGTTGGGGGGGGGGGGGGGTCTTTGCCAAAAAGGAATTTTCATCACTTTTCTGAAATTTTTTGTATGCACTTATGTTGCACCACAACAACATAATGATGGAATCATATTGTTTGTAGTGTTCATGGGTGTCCAGTTCGTTCAAAAAAATCGGGTTTCACTGTCTATTTAGTGCAATTCTACGTTACTTCTCGTGGAGAGCATATTATAACGTCACTGCATGAGATACGGTTCGTGGGCGTTGCCTTCAAACAGTACCACTGAGCAATTTACTAGAACAACAATCGAAGCGTCGCAAAGCAATATAAAGATAAAGCCTATACTAACACTAGTAAGCCACGAATACAATGTACACGTTACTATGCTGTTAAGAGCTCACGTCCCAGTCACGCGTTTACCGCGGGTCAGCAGTGCTCTTGTTCAAACGAATACTTCCCCGAATCATATAAGCGATAATGCGTGCCGTTCAGTACCACAAACCTTTCTTTGGCTATCGCGTAATTATATGGTACAAGTGAAACAGCGTCTCCAACTGCAATCGATGAATTCTAAGCGACAACGTTAACATCTACAACAGAAACCTGCAATGAGGCAATAATTTATGTGTAGTATCCATTGTCGAATCTGAAATGATTTTGTGGGGTGTGATCGAAAATGGGCGTGTTCGTAGGCGGATGGGGGTTCACCTGCATGGTCTTAGATTTGAAGAATTCTAGGAGGGTGTCTATGATCCTTTTTTTTTGTTTTTTTTTGCCCACAGAGGTTAGGCCATGCTTGTCTCGGATAGCAAATCGCCTGGCGTATTCCAAAGCCACCACCAATTTGTATGGTATAAAAAAACAATAACGTCAGGACTGTATTTATCTTCGAGTCTGAGCATTTAAATACTTGCGCATATGTATGTATGTTAAATTATATGAGTGCTTTCTATAAAAAGTGCACATTTATTATAATTAATTGTATTATATAATTATTATGATACACATTAATACATATAATAATATGGCACGATTGGCTTACCGTCTTGCTACACGTTACAATACCTCGAAGTCCCAGGCTACCTCCAATTTGTATGGGAGACTCAACTTGACCCTGGTGAGGGCAAATGTTCGAGCTCTGCTGTCCCGTCCAATGTCCTTTCAAGACACCTGTTAGATAGTGTGTTACATAATAATCCATTATTAATTACGTTGTGTTTGTTGTTATATATATCTTCCAATAATAATAATACAACAGTATAAAACACATAATTATCAGTACTATTATTATTATTTGATAAATACACCATTTACATTACACCAAACACAAACATAAACAGTTAGGAGGGTGGGAGCTCCCTGGCCAGGATGGCTCTGTCAATGGACCGGATCAGGGTTATATTCAATCGCCCATAAATCTCAGCCACCATTGATGACTTGGGGGGTGACTGGTGAATGGCCAAGTGAGATGCCAGCCTGGAGATGGTATCCTGGGCTTCTTTGCCCCAATTTCCATATGTCTCCACTGCCAATGGAATGCAGGACCAACCTAAGTCCTGGCATTTGGGTCCATTGGAGTGTAGTTTATGGGCCTCTGCTGCAAGGACTGCTGCACCAGTTTGGTGACATGACTCACCTAAGATGGCCGGGCAGAGAGTTGATGTGATGGTGATGTCCAGTGCAACAGGTTTGCCTCTGTCCCATCTGGCAATGAGAATGTCAGCAGGTCTGGTGTGATCAAGGTCTCTAGTGAGGCCATTGCCTTTCTCTAATCTAACACTTAGGTGGGCATGACGGCAGAGGTCAAAGATCTCATCCTGCAAGTGTATTACAACATCTCCTCCATGTCTGCAGGTCACAGCATGATGACCAAGAGGATCAAGGGCAGTATTGGGGCTGAATGGACACATATAGATCGACCTGAAGTGTCCAGTCCCAGCCACCACTTTATGGCCATCTGGTACTCATTGGACTCAAGGTGCAAGCCCAAACCAGGTGAAGGGACCACTGATAGCCAAGAGGAAGAATGAGGGGCTGCCACTGACAGGAGACGAGCTCTGTTGGCGTGAGAGGAAGACTCCAACAAGGTGGAGAAGTTGGTCCTAGATCATTTCAGACAAAACCTTCTGGGTAGGTTTGGGAGAGGCCAGAACGGAAATAACTGAGATGGCACTGAGAAGTGAGACCTGGGAATTATTAAATGCCACTACTGCCTACTGAAGATCAGAGCTGTGACGAATGGGACTCACAGCTAATTCAGCTAGAAAAGCATGGTAACAAAATCCGCTAATTTTCCGCTAGTTCCGCTAGTTCCGCTACCTTCCTCCTCCAACAGTCATTGTCAACATCCCAAAAAATTAATACGTTAAATTTCGTGTTTTGCGAATGTAACTCAATAATAATTAGTACTCCGCACGAATCGAATCAGTGCTTTTAAATTGCTGCATGCAAGTTCAAATATGCAGCGTTCGAATTCAAATCGAACTTGACACAAGATTGGAGTTCGAATTGGGATTCGAGACGAGCTGCCTGAAATGGCTTGTTCGAGTTCGAATTCGTCGAATCTATAATCGAATTAAATTCGATTCGTGCGGAGCCCTACTCAATACTCTAGTAGACGCCGCTATGTCGCAGCACAAAAGTTCGAATCAACAATAACAAATATTGATTAATTGGTCCCAATTTGGTCGTTGCAATTAATGTTGAATTGGATTTGTGAATTAGCGGATGTAGCGATTTTCAGAGCATGCCGCTAGTGGGCAATCATTGGCAGCTATTTTCGCTAACAAAAATTTCCTGCTCACGTCCGCTAGATTCGCTAGTAGACGCCGCTATGTCGCAGCTCTGCTGAAGATGGATACTGTCAGCACTGCCAAAGCCGGAGGATGATAGGGATGCAATGAAGGCAGCAGCAGCAGCGTGAAGCAGGAGAGGATGAAGGCCTAGAACACCAAATTTCAGTCCGAGCTGTGCCTGACACCATGCCCCATTGGGAACTTCAATGGCTGTGCATAGTGCAAAGCACTGTTGGACCTCCTCATCAAAGGACCTCAGAGCATCTGAAGCTGGGCTGGGTTGTGTTCGACCCTTGCCATGTGGACCATCCTGCAGAAGCTACCACACATGTGCAACAAGGTAACTGCTACCTGGAGATCGACTGCAGCCACATCCACCAGCCCAGACAGCAACTTCCTGGACTCTGCACACTTACCAGCAATAAACTTAGAACGGTGCAAGTAATCACCGATTGGTGCACCAAGGATATCCAAGTTGGGCAAGAGTGAACACCTCACCTCACATCAGGTGGAAACGAGGTGTTACCCTTTCTACTGAATAATTCACACTTGGCCAAGTATCCATGGAGGCCCAGGGCTGGGCCCATCTCCTCAATCAAATGCAGAGCCCGCAGCACAGCCGGGCGGCTAGCCAGGGCTCCGTCACCTAGGTACCAGGCTTGAAGGAGGAGGTCAAAGCATTCGTCATCAGCTTCCATGCTTGCTACCAGCTTGTGAAGCACTAATGCAACCACCTTGCTGCACTCCGGATTCAGAAGTGATCTGGCCAAGTGGGTGCCTATCATTATAATTATATACAAACAACCATGCACAAAATACTACAGTATGAACATGTACACTATAACCCTATTTGTAACTTACTACACGTACTTAATTGTCACGGTTCGAGGGATAATGCGGGAATCGACTAAGAAAAACCTAATCGCGATCGGTTAAATTTCAACTAAAGCGTGCAAATTCTGAAATTGACCGTATAGTACTAAATGCATGGTCGCTAAAAAGGTAATCGCGAATAGTCAAATAAACTTACTAACAACCCGCATGAAAACTTGTTATGCAGCTTAGGAATCTAACTCACTTTAAAAATAGGGCATTATTATATCGTGTATGCATGTCGTCTATACTTTAGTACCGTAGTATATCTTGCACAACTTCGATGTGATCGATGGATTTACATGCAAGCACGGATCTAGATCTGTTGTCATACATGTGTACATGTTGAGCCTATACACCAAAAGGACTTAATTAGGAGGTTATATAATTAGACATAGTGATAGATGCATGCATGGAACAAAAGTAATATAAATTAAAACGTGCACATGCGTTATTAGAATCACTATAGTGAAATGACTAAACAATTACAGAGACGTTTCCTAATTAATTAAATACTTTGCCTAGGGAAAGTTTTTAACATCATTGTATTATATTGTAGCATGCAATTAATCACCATTCGCTGCACCCTATAATTAATAGCAGGAAAGACAAACACATGTAGGCACATTTGCAAACACGATCAAGACGATTTTCATTTCGCTGAGGAAATCGGAAACCGGGATGAGGGGAGGTAGACACGAAACGTTTACATGTATACACTTATCTTATATCAATAAATTTGTGTTGGAAAGCAAAAGGTCTTCCTCATTCTGTATAATTGAGCCATATGTGTATACGGTGGTGTGTTAATACACACTATGCATGCATCTTTGAATTATGAGGTTATAGATTATAGTGATCGAAGCCTGTGTATGAAATGTAAAATGCATGCGGGGATTTACCAAGCGAAAGGGCCTCTCAGTATCTAGAGAGTTAATGAATCACGGGCGGCGTTTCTTTATCTCTGGTGTACGAGGTTCGCTGTATTGCAGGTATTGTATCGCAATGGATAATTACTTGGAATGAGCTAGTTCACAAACCAGTAAGGCTTCGAGAAATTCTTTTTTTATTTGTCTAATTAGTGCATGGGAATTCATATACCAAGTTCCCTATATGTAAGTACATTATATAAACCATACTGATAATAGTTTCCCTTTGCGGGGTATGACTGCGTTATGACACAAATGCAGCCATCGGTGATGTCCCTTATACTAAGTGAAAGGTATATATAGTTTCATTTTCACTACTTTGATCCAAATCAATTTTATAGTTGCATTTCAGAGGCAACACTGCGCCATGTCTAAACTTCTATGTCTCCTGGTGGTCAGCGTGATAGGAGGTATTATATGCCATCCTATTCAAAGACGACAGACTCAGACTGATTCAACCATCACATCAGTATGCAGAGTACTATGGTACATGAACGACACGATAAACCATTGTCCTAATGGAAGCGCATGTAACTCGACAGCCATGGGAAATATCCTTTCCGCGATAAGTAAAGATTTTTCTGCATGGGTAAGATTGAGGTGATCAGAAATGTATGGCATTGTTTTTATAACCGATATGTTTGCTGCAGGTGAATGGAACATCGGCTTGTCCACAGTGTACATTGGAGCGAATCTGCAACGCTACATACAACCGGCAGTTGATACGTGCATAATTTGTTCTGTCTGTGGAAGGTCGTTCTCTTTTTGCATTCAAAGCGCTGTATTATATTAGACTTTGTATTTCTATACTGATAATTATTATTATTTGTCTATATCATGTTCAGCATTTAACTAACATATATAAGTATACAATATATGTCAGGATTAATTAATCCTACTCAGGACGGATGAAGCAACTAAACTGACCAGGCAGGTGTTAAGTTAGCCGCCCTATTAGGCCTAGTGGCTATAGACTTTCTGCAACTCGCGTCCTACGTCATCTGTTATTACGTTCGGAATAAACATTACATCATTGCGCAACGGACGAGAGCGAACGTCTGCGAACGTCGTCGAAAAGGAGGTGGGACTTCATCGCACGTGATATATATCAACAACTCTTATTGTGTATTACATCGGTGAAGTCCCACCTTCTTTTCCGACGACGTTCGCAGACGTTCGATATCGTCCGCTACGCAATGAGTAATGTTTACTTTTGAAGGTTACGTACATGTAGATGCAAATTGATGACGTAGGACGCGAGTTGCAGAAGGTCTATTGGCAAGGTCCTACTGCATGCAAACCTATTTGACGATCGATATACATGTACTGTGGACTGGGGCGCACGAGAAGTGTTTACGTTCGAGCTGTCAATTATCTGGCGCTGGCCGCTCCAGTCAGGCATGTGATAATTAAAGTTACGGTTATTGGGTATATAAGACGATGGAGATGTGGTTACAAATGCGATAGACCAGAGCTTTTGCCTTTGTTATCTATCGGCCCTCATCTGAAGGAGGCGTTGATTGAGGCCAACAAAACATGCTCCAGCCTTTTCAGCTCTCTCCAGCTTGGTAAGAAGCAGCTATGTGAAGTCAAAATGATAACACGTAAGAGCACATTACTTCTCCACTTAATGCATTTTTAACGAACCGCATCCGTTTTTTTTTTTTTTTGCATCGTGTAACCAAGCTTAAGCTAGGGTGTGATTTGAAAAATAGATTGACAATTGGACAAATCAAACAACAGTAGATAAATGGATGCCAAAAACCTGCATTTCTTATAAATAATGAATTTTCAATTATTGTTCCTACGCGTAGGACTTGGACCTGGGGATTTAAGGTTAAAATGAGGCAACCTAAGGTTAAATAGGAACAAACAAAAATAGAACGTGTAGTAAAGTTAAACGCACATGCAATAAGTACCTGCATGGGCCATGGCCCTTCCGCGAAGTAGGAAGAACGCCCAGAACCAGGGCATACCATTTGATTGCTTACAACTGCATGATGTGGTCTTAGAAAGGGATAGATACAGTGTAAACCTTTCTGCTGCGCTTAGAATGGCCCTCTCTATACGTCCATATTGATAACGTTGATTAAAATAAATTAAGATATGCAAGGAGTGCAGTGAATGCAATTAGTAAACCGTTAGTATACGTCACTTCGTACCTACAGTCTGGGAATGTGACTAGAACAAAAACGGTCAGTTCATCGTTTAATATGTGAATGTACATTTCCGATCTGCCAACTTGCGTTCTATTACTCTAGCCATTTTCCCCCCCAATAAAGAAATAAGAGTGTGCAATAGTTAGGACATGTCACAATACTCAATGCAATCCTCCTTTTTCACCCCGATTTCCATCATCATAGACTTCAAACATCATCCCTGTACTAGAAATGCTTTAAGAAAAAAAATGTCAGGTAGGTCATGTATAATCTAATACTGATTTTCCCTTTACTGTCTTTCGCCGCCTTATTTGCCCTTAATAGCCGCAAATTGAGCAAAAAGGTTTCCGAGCGGAAGTTCCATTCATAGGTCGCGCGTTATAACGGCTTTAGTGCATTCCACTGGAAACAAGTTTCGTTGCTATGCATGCTATGCATGTGCATTGCCACCAAATGTTCTTTTTTATGTCCATGCAGCATAGAACCCATACATGTACCCTCGGTTATGATTGGCCCGGCACGGCGGGATATTGTGCGTAATAGTGTACACATGCATTTACTCCACTGAGATCATGCTGCAGTGGGGCTACTGTACAGCCCACTGATTCATTCAACTGCATCGAAATTATTAGCCAATCATAAACCAATCTGTGCATCAATTTGGCCTTACTTACATCAGTAGAAAAATCTATTTTTATCGCCTGCAGGATATTTCCCATCAGATGGCTGTCGAGTTGCACGCGCTTCCAATAGGACATTAGTGTCGTTCATGTACCGGCCATATAGTATTTTGCACACTGACGTGACGGTATCATGCACGGCATGTTCCTGAATCAGCCTTCCGTCGTCACATAGGGTGACATATAATATCTCCTATGATGGTGAGTGCAAGGAGACTTATATGAAGAAGGTTAGACATGCATGGTACAATGTTGCCTTTGAAATGAAAATACATGGATCAGATATCAAACTATATATATATATATATCAATCTCATTTAGTACATGAATGTATATTATGAAGGGACATCACCGATCATAGAATTTAATTGTACATGTACATGTATATCAGTAGGATTCATAAGGCCCTTAAAAAGGAACGCCGTGATCTTTTTGTCCACAATTCCTATTAGGCAAGATCAGCTAGAGCGTGCAGGTATGTAATTATTATTAAAGTGATCTTATTTCTTGGTAAATGTCATAATTTTACTCGCGTCGAAACCATGCAGGATTTTTCCTTTGTAATTAATTTTGGTCTCCTAACAATGGTGGGAAATGTACATGTATGTCTCTGCATCGGCAATTACCGTGTAATGCATAGATGCAAGTAAATGCAACCTAAACTAAAGTATAGCAGAACCATGGTTGTTTAGTTTCATGCCGTTGGTCCATATCGATTGCCTCACGAATATGCCCACCATCATAAAAGGAATTATGTTTGTCATCATCCTATTCAAAGACAAAAGACCCTGCACATAAAACCATCACCACATAGGGGTGCACGATACTATACATGTATGGTACCTAAACGACACGATATAGAACACTGTCCGATTGGAAGCTCGTCAGTACATGTTCAGCACGTGCACAGCGATGGGAAATATCCTGTCTGCGATAAGAAATGATTCTTATACACGGGCAAGCGTTCAGAAAATTGAAGCCGATAAGTACATACATGTAGTTACCGTAATTTGTAGGCCAACAATATATCATTAAATAACATCATGCAGCTGTATTTTGAAAAGTGTTTGGTATATTTCTCCAGTGAGTAACCATTGCACCCCAGAATTGAAAACGGAGAGATTAGCGTGTGGTTATACTCGTATTTTAAGCTATATAGTTTGGGAGGCAATAGACTTCTTATTTGATGGGAGGCCCGGTCAGTTTAATTCCCTAAAGTTATGAATTTATGAGCTGCGCTATTTGCGACATCCATCTAATCTGCCAGCCAAATGTGATGGTTGTGGAGCTGATTTCACCCTCCAACATGCCCTTGACTGTAAGAAGGGGGGACTTGTTATACTACGCCACAATGAGATCCGTGACTGCCTTGGTGACCTTGCCAGTCAGGTGTGGTCCCAAGTTATAAAGGAACCTATTGTCAATGAGGCTACTGCCACCTCAAGTGATCCAGGACTAAGGCTTGACCTGGGAATCAGAGGTGTTTGGCAACCACAGGTGGAGGCGTTGTTTGATGTCCATGTCATAGACACTGACGCCCCATCACACTGCCATCGAGCACCTAATGCCATTCTTGAGTCAAGCTCATTGGAGAAGAAGAGAATGTACAAAAAGGCAGTTGAAGACAGAAGAGGCACCTTCACCCCATTTGTCCTTTCCGTGGACGGACTACTACACAAAGAGGCTAGTCACTTCCTAAAGCACATGGCCACTGCTCTGTCTTCCAAGTGGGACAAAGCCTATTCCATTACCAGCAGCTATGTCAGATCAAGGCTTGCTTTTGCAGGGGTTCGAGCAGTGAGGCTCTGTCTTAGAGGATCCCGCACCAAATGGAGACGTGGTCTGAGGTTTGAAGATGGTGCTCCTCTGGCCTCATTCATGGATTAAATTTATTGTCTTATTATTTCTCTTTTTAATTACTTATCATCTAATTGTATGTATATCATGTTTTTATTAAATTAATTGGCCTCGTGCAAAAAAAAAAAAAATTATGAGCTGTAACGAATTTTATTTATTGTTAAATATTTTTAAAGCTTTTAACATCATTATTGAGGCCTGCACTCTAATTCCTCCCTCAGGTTAGGTAAGCTGCCCGTGCCTACATGGAGAAAGCCTCATGCTTTAACGTGATTTGCCCGGTACGCCAACAAAGATGTACATGCATCTAAATATATATTTTTAATATTGTTTGCCTTTGCATGTATAATTAAGAACTGGATAGTATTATTGCGTAGCTTAATTGGAGCACTTAGCACCATTGCTTGTGTATAAATACGCCAGGGTATCGCTGCATGCATGCCTCTATAATAGACGATTTCAGTGTTATACATGTACGTGTAATATATGTACTAGCTTCATTTATTATCTTAACTTAAACAATATTAAATGAATAACAATAATTAAATTTAATATCACCTATAACTCATTTTCATTTTATGTACCGTTAATGTCTTGATCATTCAACTAGGACCACTGAGACTCCAGGGGCTTCAACTAGGACGAAATTTCCTAATTACCTTAATTTGATTCATGCAGCTCTTCCGCCACTGCAATTGCAAATTGGTACCCTCAATACAATTCAGTGCACATGTGCTGCCGAAGAATGAATTACATGCAGTGCATACAAGCCCAGATGACCTCAATCCTTACACATTTACTGCTGCGTTACGAAGTTAGTGCATGATTTACATGTAGATCACATCTTATAACAATGCGGCATGGGACGGGTTGATAGGGACGACTTCATCCGCGAAATTTACATGCAAGCTGCCCGCGTAACACCTGCATGAACATGTCGGATTGTACAATCCCGAACACTGAACTGATTTACATTTGTATACATGCATGTATTAATTAATATCGTTAATAGTGCCAGTTGCTCAACCAACTCTGAACACTTTAATTACCTTTCAAAATCACGTCATTTGATGATAGGCGCACTATACTACCACTTTAACCCTATATAAATCGGGAGTTACGATTTGACACCGCGAAGATCGGATCGTTCAGTTCGTTGCCAAAATCGAACGAAAAGACGACAATAGCGTTTGTCTGATGTCAAAAATAGTAATAGAAAAGCGTGTGCTATTATAGGAACAAGTATAAGGAACAAAAATTACACTGACCAATAGCTTCAGAATTGGTAAGCATACTAGCTTCCATGGTCAAATGCTATTGAAGCTATATTGTTAGTATACATCAACGCGTGACAAGACCCTCTAGATTTGGAGTAATGTATTCCGTCTCGATCAGAACTGATGAGAAAAGGCTTCCTCATGCTTGACCTTGAGTGTAAAGCTTTGAGGGTACGCTCAACACCAAGAGTGCGGAAGCACTTTTCCATCTGTACAGTGGTTGGGATATGTTTACCTGGTTTCCATGCCAACTGGGACGTCAATTATATGAAGTCAACGGTATACGATTATTACTAAGTCTCTTGGGTAATGGCTAGCGATAGCCACTACATGTAAGCTCTACCCCCCCCCCCCCCCCTCCCCCGTAATTTAATATAAAATACATGTAGGGCTTGGAGACAAGGTTAACGTAACGCCTGCCTAGTCAGTTCAGTTGCTTCAGTATGACTGATTTTTTGTGTTTTAATAATTATAATTATAACATGACTCGAGTCATAAAAACCGTTACAAACACGAAGTCTAATATATTAAAGTGAAAAGAATGCAAAAAAGAGAACGACCTGCCGCAGGATAAACAAATCAACAATGATATATTGTTCACGAAAGCTGGCTGTATGTAGCGTTGCAGATTCGCTCCAATGTACACTGTGGGCAAGCCGATGTTCCATTCGCCTGCAGCAAACATATCAGTTATAAAGACAATGCCATACATTTCTGATCACCTCAATCTTACCCATGCAGAAAAATCTTTACTTATCGCGGACAAGATATTTCCCATGGCTGTCGAGTTGCATGCGCTTCCAATAGGACAATGCTTTATCGTGTCGTTCATGTACCATAGAACTCTGCATACTGATGTGATGGTTGAATCAGTCTGAGTCTGTCGTCTTTGAATAGGATGGCATATAATACCTCCTATCACGCTGACCACCAGGAGACATAGAAGTTTAGACATGGCGCAGTGCTACCTCTGAAATGCAGCTAGAAGATTGATATCGACCAAATTAAAGTAGTGAACATCTTTATATACTTTATATAGTATAAGGGACATCACCGATATAGTTGCATTTACGTGTGTCAGTATGATCCATAAAATCCAGTATAGGGTGATAAATTTTTCTGGTGACGGGAAATTTGTATGGCGTTGCATTGGAAACTGGCTGCAAAATTCCCCTGCAAGAACTAAAGAATGCGGGTCAGCGCAATTACAGAGGAATTGTACATGTGGCTGGAAAATGCATCTTTTTCATCACAGTTTCCTCAATAGGCAATAAAAGTGCTTGCAATAACTTTAGGAAATGGAAGTGACGGCGCCATGAAATAAAAAGAGCCTTCTAAACTATCTTAAATAGCATAACAATGCACAAGCCGTTTGAATTGCACATTTAGGCCGCATAAGTATAATAGCAATGTACTCATTAAAGTTCCCAGTTCTTAAACTGTGCATCAGTGTATCTGGTGCAAAAAAAAAAAAAAACAACACAGACACAATTAAATATGACCATACATGGATGTATATGTATTTGTACAAATCATATATGACCACAAGTCATGCAACCCGTAAATGCATGTGGCTTCCTCAATGTTTTCTAGGCAACATACAATGACTCGTGCAGGTTCTTCTTGGTGTACGTGTAATAATGTTCAAGTAAGCGCGTATCCTTCGCTTCAGTCACAATAACTATAAAGCGGTTCCGCACTAGATATTACAAACTAGTTCAATCCGGTGTCAGAGGCATAAATGACTCCCCCAAGTCATTTATAATCACGCCTAAGGTGTAAATGACTCCTATTAGGCATCCACGTGAATGCCATAAGCCTCACGTACATGTACATGTTGTAGTAAGAAAACAAGCTCGCATGGATAAGGATGAATTCAGTCTTGTCGAGGAATATCAGTGTAGGAATCAATATCATAACGGCATTTCAAAGGAGGATAATTAAGGCCCATCTAAGATGCTAATGCAAAAACTTCAAGTGGAAGATTTGTGTTCAGTAGAACCGCTAAGACGATAAAAGTCGCATCGATTGAAGGTAAAACAGAAAGTCTATATATTATGATAATTATATACCTGTACATGTAGGAAGCCACCTAGGTAGAGATAAGACCATTCAAAATATATATACTCGTTTCTTAAAATATAAATGAAGATATCAGAATATTAGTACTGCATGCATCATGATAAGTGCCAAAGACTTATTAAGCTGCATCCTGTTGTTCTAATGCCATACGTGTATATGCCATACATGTATGGTTTCTTTAGCGTATAAACCACCCACCCACAGACAAATGTCTTTCAAACTGAACGGTTTAGTAAGACATTGCAAGTAAGTCTTATTAAAGTTATCAGTGAAGAGCAGCCATAACGACTGGGACGAACATGCATCTCTCATGCAGCTGTTTAGGGGAGGCGACATTTTTACAAAACTTCTTGTATTGAAATTTTTTGCTAAACTTCTAGCATGCACCACTTGAGAATTTATTTTGTAATAACAATACCTTTTTATTTACCTCTCTTTTAGGGTCCTTTATTTGAGAACTGATGAACAATCAATGTTTACCTTCCCTTATAAAGCTTGTGTTAAACTTCATATATCAGTGCCTATGCTTGTATAAACACATTTTAAGATTTTGCTTCATTATACGTTTCACTCTTCACAATTCAGTCTTTATGAACATTTCTTATTTCCTTACAATTGGTTCTAAGTGGCATACTTACAGATGGATTCTATCCTATATATATATAGTAATCACAACTGGTAGCAGTACCGCTGCATGTGGTATCCATGGACACTATAAACTACTCTTTGTTAATCATGTCAACTTCAGACAAGCACCTTGTAAGATTTAGCACAATGCAAAACAAATCAACCCTCTCCCCTCCTTTGAATGATGTTTAGATTTTTATTTTGATGCTACATGTATCTGAATTTGATTTTGAGATATTAAAAAAAAAAGTCACACTGCATTTGGATCAGATTATATTGATTAAATTGCTTTGATTTACAAGTGTACTGCGCTAAATTAGAATCTCATGCATCATATTTAACGCAATGCTACTGCATGTTATACTATCAAAAAATAATCTAGCTAAAGAACACACAACAATGATTACACGCTGGAAGTTCTCAAGTGTAGACACACTTTGATTTCAAACTCCTATTGTGGGTATGAATTGATTACTATTAAGTGACATGGGAGAGGTAGGTTCCAAAAAATCCATATCATTGATGTCAAAAACATTTATTAGTACAATGTATATGATATCATTTGACATAATTTTATTGAAGTTCAAGATAGTTAGTTCTACATGTGCTTGTTTGTGGTGTTACAGATCAGCTCCAACGTGATATTGCTGCAGTTAATGTTGAAACTACTTGATGTAGGATACGAGATGCAACGTGGACACGCCCCTGATCCAGTCAACTGCATCAAATACAATACATGTATAAAAATATATACATTTCTAATCACTCAAACACTTACCCATGTTGGAAAATCATTTCTTTTATAAGTCGACAGGATTTTGCCCATAACTGTCGAGTTGCAAGAGCTTCCAGTAGGACAGTGCTCTATCGTGTCATTTAGGTACCATATTATCGTCCACACTGATGTGATGGTTTCACACACAGGGTCTGTTGCTGTACTAGTCCCTCGTCTTTGAATAGGATAACATATAATACCTCCTATGATGGTGAGTACTAGGAGATTTAGAAGGTTAGACATGGTGCAATGTTGCGTTTGAAATGCAACTGTAGAAGATTGATATGGACTAAATTAGAGTAGTGAACATCAAACTATATAATTATAATCACTTCTTTGTTCCCATAGTATGTGAGTCTCTTGGTGTGTTTGGTGCTGAAACATTGTCCTTTCTTAAGGACCTTGGCCATCGTCTGCACAAAACCACTGGAGACTCACAATCCTACCAGTTCTTACTCCAGCGCCTTTCTGTGGCAATCCAGAGAGGAAATTCCACCTCCGTCTTGGGAACATTAAGTTCCTTTGATGGTTTAGATGACTTTTAGTTCTGTGTGTGAGTGATCGAGTGTGTTAGTGTGCCAGTACATTGTATATGTTAGGTTGTGTTGTTGTTAGCCATATATGTTAGTTTATAATGTAGAAAAATAAAAAAATAAAAAATAAAAATAAAAATAATTATAATTATACCGGTATATATAATTATAATAATTAAGAAAATGGCGGGCATGGAAGAGGCGGAGGACGAAGATGAGGATGAAAGCCGTTTGGAACTTTGTGATAGATACTTTGTGGAGGGAAAATCGGAAGAATCAGATGAATGGGCTAGCGAAGGCCCCGATTTTACCAGCTGCGGTACCAGATGGCTAGACAGTGAAGACAGCTGCCGCAGGTCATTACAGATTGCACTCCAACGAGCAAAGTGCCGATTCATAGAAAACTCCTTCCGGCGCTCGTTTGAAGAGAAAAGCGGCTTCTTTTTACGAACTCTGCAGTCAAGAGGAGGAAAGTGCACGTGTAGAGTTACTTAAGTATGAAGAAGAGGGAGTTATATGTGATCTCCGTCACGTTCGTGCACGATCAGATCTGGTTGAAGAAATTGATAGCTTGACGCGTTCAATTGGTTGGATGGTAGTTGACCTTAAGCCAGACCAGAAATGGGAAGTTGCGCACGACAGAGTAATGGCACAAGATCTGCTGTCGCGCGTAGTGAAAGAAAAGCGGGAAACCTGAAAAAAGCATTGAGGGATTGGGATGCAGGGACAATGCGGAACGGTGCGACTCGGGAGTGGCTGTGAAAAGGAAGGGATCCCAGATCCCTCTACCGATTAACACCATGCAAGAGCCTGTACATCCGAAAGCTGTCTCAAACGACTTCGGGAATCTTTCAAAAACCCCACAAATATTTTATCACTATAAAAATTGCACGTTGTACTAAACAACACATCTTCGCGACGGTACTACTTTTTCCTTTCAAATTTCGTACACTTGTTCCCACACCATTTCTCTGTGTGAAAATCGATTTTTGTGATCTACACCTTTTCTGTGCCGTGGATACAACAATCGTTAACCCGCGGCTTAGAAATCCACATTTCTCCACGTACGAGTGTTGAAAACGCGTCAAATTCGGAGTGTGCATAGAGGAGTCATGTAGCTATTGATTTGTTCTGTTCGTTAGTTTCTGAATCATCCGTTACGGAGATACAGTTGAGTAAACTACAGGCACATTTTCCCGCTTGATTCGCGCCAATGTTATAATCACCGCCTTCCCATTCACTGAGCGGGACGCGATTTGCCAAAATCATTGGCGCGAATCAAGCGGAAAAACGTGCCTGTAGTTTGTTCAACTGTATCTCCGTAACGGATGATATAGAAATTAACGAACAGAACAAACCAATAGCTACAGGACTCCTCTATGTGCAACCCGAATTTGACGCATTTTCAACACTCATACGTGGAGAAATGTGGATTTCTAACCCGCGGGGCTAACGATTGTTGTATCCACGGCACGGAAAAGGTATAGATCATAAAAATCGATTTTCACACAGAGAAATGGTGTGGAAAAAAGTGTATGAAATTTGAAACAAACAGGTAGTACCGTTGCGAAGATGTGTTGTTTAGTACAACGTGCAATTTTATAGTGATAAAATTATAACCCCACAAGCCCGATTGTCCCATATATACTTTACTTAGCATAACGGACATCACCTAAGACTGGATAAGTGTATTAGGAGCGGTGATACTCCCCTGGACATGAAACTGTTAAAGCGAAGGGAATTTGTCATTCGGCGGTTATGCAGGTATTAGGATTCATAAAGCGGTGATACCAATTTTAGAGATATCTCGAAGCCGTGCTGGTGTGAAATCATCTAGATTTAATTGCCCGCGTTGGCTTTAAAATAGTTTGATATTGTATACATTGTAACATGGAACGAATCTATATGTAGTGCGCCATATATATATTAATTATTATATATATAATATATAATTATAATATATTATTATTATAAATTATATAACATAATAATTATATATATATAGAAGCCCGCCGGCCGCCGAAACACAAGTTACATATTAAAAGTGTGAACGTTATTAACTCCCACTCCAAACCATGATAAAACAAATTATACATGTATTGGTTATGGAAAAATACCTGTTCCGAGGAGATCTCGTCATAGTTATCATTCATTTTTGCTAGCATGAAAATTCCTAGCGTCCACCTATCAACTATTGTTGTAACTTTACGTACAAGCAATATATAGGTACTCTGTAAAAGGCCTCCTGCATTGCCGCCGTTTTGTTTGCTTAGTTTCCGGGGTCTTTAAACTGATATACAACAAGGGCTCCGCCTCACTGATACCCCGACGTCGGGGGTGCTTACAGCGCTTCCCCATGATACTTCCTAACTTCATCCTGGCCCCAACCTTCTAGAAATGATGGGGGCGCCCATGTTTGTGTTTGTCTAATACACTGTGTTGTTGTCGTATTCAGTCACATTATTCTTCATCTTACTCCGCAGGAATGTATCGAAATTTTGAGTAAAGTAAGTCAAACAACATAGGGTTGTGGCATTATCTTGTTGCCACTGCATACTGTAGGGATTTTGCCACACACCAGTTTAATAATGCGAAATACATTATTGTACATGATGTTATATTTTACGTGTGCAAGACTTGCACATAGCATGCACTACAGCAGCTACATGTACCAGTCTGTATATAAGATAGTGAAACATCAGGATTAGTCGGCCCTCTTCCCTGCATGATCTTCCTAAAGGAGCTAGATCACAGGCTCTCAGCCACATGCAACTGGTGACATAAAAAGTTACAGCTACGTCTATCAGTGGCTGTACAAAGGGGCAATGCTGCCTCCATCATACATATAGGAACACTGTTTTCACTTACTTTTAGGGTGTGTGGTTTTTAATGGTTATTATTGTAGTATTATTGCTGGACTTCTTTTTAAAATCAAGTATTATTATTTTTATAGCGGAATAAATAAAAACAAAATAGAGAATAATAACACTCTTTTCGGTAAGGGCATCCGATGTCAATCTTCATGGCATACAGTACCTACTTATACATGTTGCAGATATAAGTGTGCGTTGCTAGGATATGCATGCATGCACGGGACCGCCGGGATGTGGGTTATTAAGATTCAGGATATCAGCCTCACCAAGCTGATTAAAAAGAAGCCAAAGGACCAGTCATCAGTCGTTCAGATGCATGCTAGCTGGCTTCCGTTTGTAGCTAGGAGAGAGATCTGATCAGAGTATGTTAAGTACCATCTGCACTTTGCCTTGACTAGCTATTGTTTTGCGCATTGAATCCAGATCATGCAGTACGTATCAACCGTCCCAGGATACTTAAGATTAATCAGTTCATATAAAGTCTGAAGGTAAAGATGGATGTACATTTATCAATAATTGTATATAAGATCATGAATATTGGATAGCAACAAGAGTGCAGAAAATGGCCAAGAAAATAACTAGAAATGCTAATATACTTGTATATTCGCGCTGCATGGTGGTTTTTATGCTTTTCACCAAATTAATTTATAAGTACATGCACATCCAGTTATCAATTTGCAAATTAGTGGCTAGCTCTATGAATTATGCACGTGTACTGAAGACTAAGCACATATCACTGATCATAACAGCATCAAATTGCATCCTGCCCTAGAAATGATAGTAGCAACTTTAAGAAAAGATGTCTTGATACTTATTGACCCTGTACTGGCTTATTTGTACATATGGTCTACGACAATGCGTCGCATTTCCGCCGACTTTCGTAATCTAATGTACATCACTCATGCTTGTGCACATAAATTCTTATTCACTGTGTGATCTTATAATGTGGGATTATGTTGTTATGCTAATCCCCTGATCAGTGCAGATCAGTCATAGAACTTACAGTATTATGAACGAGAGTGCATGCATGCGACACCGGTACACGGCTGTTTGCTCTCATTGAAATCGTGGAAATTAAGCCCTACGCCCAGAAATTTTGAAATGAACCTAAGTCCCCATGGCAACACCCGGACAACCGATGACCTGTGGAATTTGCTGTACAACAAAGGACACGAAGAGAATAAATACATCAATACTCCAATATGATTTGGCACACCTCTGAACTTTCTAAAACAGTTTAAATCACGTGATTTTAGTGTGCTACTGCGTACCTGTTGCCACCCGAATGCAGCCACCTCGGATCGGATATTGGGGACATACCGAGAACAAATCGTTAGCTTCAGTCTTTGGAACGTAGAATTGCGGAAATAGACTATTCTTGGTAAGCTGCACAGATTGTGCAACCAATTTATGTCTAGAGCTAAGCTTAACGCATTTTCTGAAAGTGGTTTTAAGCTTATGGCAAATCGGCCATTTTGATCGAATTTGATGTGGTAGCGTGTGTTCTTACTTAGATGTGTGGACGTGTAAAAACGATACTATTGTAGCCTAGCAGTAGGTATCATCAAGTAACCTCTTGGGAAAGGTTATAGCTGCTACCATGTCAGGAGCTATATACGCAGACTAAATGTTCCTTCATGAGTACACCTCAGCCTTTCTACTGGTACCTTGTTTGGTATTGCAGTGTATAGTTGGACATTGCATATGTTAGCAGCCTGAGGAAAGGGTTAGGACCCCACACTGTATAAGGCCACCCCCAACTGGAGAGGACTGCACTGTGGGCAGAAGCATACTACTCTCCAGCTGGCCTAAAGCCATGTGGGATACTACTGTCTCTGCCTTCTGGTACTGGGGAGGAGGAGATCACAATACAGCAGAGCAAATCAGTGGTGACAGATCAGTCCAAGCTGGTCAGGCAAGCCAGGTGTCACCCTTTCCCTCTTCTCACCCCTCTTCCCCCTTCCCTCCCCCCTTTTTAAAAACTTTCCTTTGTGTATATCAGATGCGGCCCATTTACCCCTATGCCACCTGTATTTGTCCATTTGTTCCTGACTTTCATTCTTGAGACTTTGTATTGAGGTATAGACATGTACATGTAGATCTGTCCTTGATCACACACACACACACACACACACACACACACACACACACACACACACACACACACACACACACATACACACACACACACACACACACACACACACACACACACACACACACACACACACACATACACACACATGAGATGTTGTATGTTATAAATATTTTCAGGTCACATATCAGAGGCAGCAGATTGGAGGCCACAAAGATCTGCAGGAGTCACTGGCTGCCCACACCAGGCTCTTAAGGCTGCAGTCCTCACTCTTTGCTATACTGGTTTGTACCCCCACCCCCTCCCCCTGTTGTCTCTCACTCCAACGTTATGCCGTTATTTTAATAACCTGCATGGACCTTGCTCAAAGGGGTGCAGTCCACCAGAACATGCTTCCTTCTCCCTTGTCCAGCAGATTGTGCGGACTGGTGACACTGCCTCCTGGAACTGTAAATGAGGTAGTGTATGTGTGGGAGGAAGGGGTTGGGCCTGTGTGAGAGGAAGGACGTTGGATCTGACTATGTATAGGAAAGAGGGTTGGGCCTGGGAGTTAGGCCTGTGTGGAGAACAGCTTTAGGCTTGTTTGGAGAAGGGCTTTAAGCCTGTGCAGAGAAGGGCTTTAGGGCTGTGTGGAGAAGGGCTTTAGGCATGTGTGGAGAAGGGCTTTAGGCATGTGTGGAGAAGGGCTTTAGGCCTGTGTGGAGAAGGGCTTTAGGCCTGTGTGAAGAAGGGCGTTTTGCAAGGGCTCATGTGAAGTCACCTACCTTTCATTCCAGATCTCAATGCATCTCCATTGAAAGGAAACAGCGCCACATTTGTAGTGAATTTTTTCTGCATGGCTAATACAAATTTGCAAGATGGACAGAAGTGTTCAGGAAGTCAACTAGTCATCATTGTTGGCATCAATACCAAAAGAATTTTGCAGCATAGCTTTACAGTCATTTGGTCTTTACCTTTAACAACCTTTTGGCACCATCCTGCAGTGTAGTTGTACTTGTGTCATGTGATAATCTGTTAACAAACGCACGTATACATATAGTAAAACAACCGCAACGCGTGTTGTTTATTCAAATAAAAAACAGTACAATTTGGGGTCTACAGAAAATGCGTTAAGGATTAAGGACTGTGCTTTCTTATTGCTCCATGTTTGATGGTGAAGGTGTAGGATGCCTACCTAAATCTGTCGTTCCCGAAGTCTGCTCGAACGAGTTTTGTAAGGCTACTTTCATTTTCGCTTCCGCGTGACCGTATATAAAGTACTCGCAATATTGTTACGTTTTATTTGGTGAGTGCGTACCGAGTGTTTAGAAGAAAGAATGCGTAGGCATTTTTAAAGAATAGTTTATATATGATTTATCTATATATTTAAGGGTACTGACGAAGTTGGAACATATGGCTTCCCTAATGAGGTAGTTTCGATTACTGACGTGGTATTTACCGTAATGTTCTAATTACAAACCTAGTTTCCAGCCGCAAACAGCCGTGGGTATTAATCTCACGCGGTGTGTATTTACGTAATATATTATATATATAATATTATAGTGATACAAGACGCGCGTGTCGCCAGTTGCAACTCCTCTATACACCTTATAGTATGTCGCTTTACGTATACAGTATAAGTACAATCCCTAAGATGCGTGTAATTTTGTTGGCATACAGATACCATAACAGTTCCACCCCAACTTCCACGCATGTCTGACAATTTTGCTTCCGCTTAGACATATATGATTACAGCTTCTTCCTTGCATCTGATCAAGAATGCCACCGGCCACTTTTATAAAGTTACGTTTGTAGTGCAATCGCGCATATTAGCCACACTATCGCGGATCAGTTATTGCGGATGGTCTGGCAACGCTCGTATTTTCGATCGGTTGTGATTAATGTAACATTCTGAACCTATCCATATCATTTCTATGTCGAATTATGTGAGGTGAAGGAAGAGGAATAATGGAACTGGTTACTAGAACCAGAATATTTTTATCACCCATACTCTGGTACGGTATGAACTTAAATCACTTGTGAAATCAATATAATTGATTCCACGCGTATTTTTCCCGCCTTGAGATACTGCGGTACTGAAGTCCGGATAAGTCCGTGCAAGCTGTTGTTTTTCCTCCAAAAGCTTCTTTGAGTGGAGCTTTACCTTAGTACAAATTAAGAGACGCTTCAAGATTCAAGATCAGTTTATAATTATTGACTCTGATTGGAACTTACATCAAATTCATCCTCACCTACTCTGCATGACCTCAAACAGCAATGAGCAAGCATCAGACCTGGCCTCCATAGCCACCATAGGCGTAGAACTAAGATTGGTTGAATCAAGGACATTGAATAAAGTGTCCTTGGTTGAATTAAGTTAGCTGCCCCGCCTTATGTATATAGAGTCTAATTCAACTTTTGCTGATCTGGGCCTGCTGTAGCTTTGGATGTTCTTTATACTGTTGCCCTTGAACCTGTATTATCAGAAGTGCATGCAAGTTTCAGTTGGAGTCTGCTGCATGTGGGAACTGGTGAGTGAAGCTTTAAAAGCGCGCTATACGTTTAAAGCGGTTTCCTGCAAGATGATACACTCGGACTACTTTTGGCAACCCGGACCAATTTAAGCAACCAAAAGTGGTCCGGGGTCGGACCAATTTTGCCAGCTTCTTGTATTATCTTTTGTTCTGGGAGTTCGCGGGTCGCGTTGTATGATCATAAAGTAATCAAAACCGATCTCCGCAATTAAATTATAATTCGTGATAGATAAAAGTGGCTAAATTTGTATCGGATGATATAGAATGTACTCCATGGAATTTTATAATGAAACACAATTTACATGTACAAACAGAAGAATAGAATAAGTTTCTAATTGTATATATTTGTCAGTTGGTCGTACGTGACGTTACAGATTTGCTTCACTGAACTACAACTACTTGTTTCGTTGCAATGTGTACACGCCTGCATAAAAATACATGTACATGTATCAATCATCAAGAATCAATTTCCGATCATTGCACACTTACCCATGCAGAAAAATCATTACTTATCGCGGAAAGGATATTTCCCATGGCTGTCGAGTTGCATGCGCTTCCATTAGGACAGTGCTTTATCGTGTCGTTCATATACCATAGTACTTTGCATACTGATGTGATGGTGTCGTGGCATATTGAATCAGCCTGTCCTCTTTGAATAGGGTGACATATAATACCTCCTATGATGGTCAGCACAAGGAGACTTAGAAGGTTAGACATGGTACAATGTTGCCTTTGAAATGCAGCTACACGACTGATATGGACCAAAGTAGTGAACATCAAACTTTATATACACTATATTCATTATAAGGGGCATCACCGCCGATTGCATTTAAGTGTATCAGGAGGACTCATAAGGCCCTGGGACAGTGTTGCCGCGATACGGAAACGATCACGGTATCGTCGATTATATCCTGTATCGCATCCGGTATCGATGATCGACGATATGTATAATTAGGTATCGACAAAAATCGTCGATATCGAATTTATTCATATTAGCTCACGTGCTCACATTTCAAGAAATGGATTTAGCTTCTAGCTCCATCACTAGCACGCAGACGGCGAAGAACGCAGCAAGCTGGGTCTGGAAGCATTTCAGTTTGGAGAGACAGCCTTCATCAAAAGAAAAATTTCCACCCGCGAAATGCAAGCATTGTTTAAAATATGTGTCTCGTTCACGTGGCAATACGACTAACATGACTAGACACGTTCAAAGGGAGCACGGAGAGTTGAGCATAATGTACGGTTACTTTTTGAATAAGGGTACATATGAGCTGCATTGTACTCACAGGGAGGAACTCTCAAAGCCTCTCATAGCCAAACCCGAGATGCTGCCTAACATGAAAGAGGCTGATCAGAAGGAGGCAAACGATTTGTTGGTCAATGCCATAGTTTGGGTCTACTGCCTATGTGTGTAGTGGACAATCCGTTTTTAAGATAATTCGTTGAAAAGGTTTCGCGAGACTCCTTTGCACTGCCACATTGAACTAAACTAACTGAGATGGTCGACACAAAGTATGAAGAAGTCAAAGAGTTGGTACGTTAATATGTGGCATTTTTGTTGGCAGCTTATAGAGTGTTTGCCTTGTCACACATAAGTTGACTCACTCGCTGCCATGCATGTTTTTTTTAATGTTCAAACTATGATTGCATCCTAAATGCGATTATACACTAGGCACCATGTTGCATGCAACTCAAATGAATTGAATATAGATATAGCAAATATCAGTAAACCAGTTTTATTGAACTTTTACCCAAATTAGTTTGAGTCTCAGTTGTTGCCTAGTGTATGATTGCCTTTTGGTTAACAAGGGCCATGCAGTCTGGGGACCCAACAGATTGTTCCTTTTACTTCATTCGGGTCCCCAGACTAGTTATAGCTGTCAAACACAACGAACTGTTGCTTCATATGGACATAATTTTGTATAATGATCCCTTACCATCATTGGTGGGCAGATGATGCTTTGAAGTAGCCTCTGGTGTACTACCTTGCATTACTATAATCCATCTTTCCCTCTCTGATGAGGAGCAAAATAGAGCATAACCTCAATTTAAAGTGTAAATCGTATCGTTAATAATAAATAATAAATGCATGCAATAATGACACAAAACATTGTTTGATACTTATCATATCCGACTGATTGCTTGATCAGTTGGGTCTGCAGGCTGTATGGCCCTGTTAATTAACATAGCGTCAACCTATGTGTGAACCTTCCTGAGATGACAAGGCAATCCCTCTATAGTTTATATAAACTCAACAACAGGCTGGACAGTCTGGAACAGCAACAAAAGTACTACGAATTAAAAATAGAGAGCTATTTCTTACCTCAATTGCTTTTTTAACAGACAGCTGTAAGGTGTGGCAAGCACACCTTATGTGCTCCTCAGTGACATTCTCACTCAGCATTAACTCAACAGCTCTAACAAAATTTGAACCATTGTCGGTAGAGCTGTTTCGCAAAATTGTCAACACCATTAGTGGCTCTCCAGTATTGCTCAAAGCCCTTCGAGATAAGCAGAATAATCCAAATCTTTCCTTTCAGTTTGAATTGCCCTCTAGTGATGATCATGGGATGCCCCCCGATCACCATGAAGAAAGTGATGAAGAGCTAAGTGAGATGCAGTCAGCTGATACAAGTATGAGTCAGATCATGAGTTTCTGCATTGGGGTGTGACCAAAAAAGTTATCAAAGACGTTGTTACTCGTTGGAATTCAACCTTTTACATGTTACGACGAGCAGTGGAACTGAAGGAAGCTATTGATTTTGTTTAAATTGATACAGGAAGGGTTGATATATCCCCAAGTGACGAGCAATGGAACTCAGCAATGCTACTGTGTTCTTTCCTGCAACCTTTTGCTGTTGTGACAGACATCCTTCAAGGAGAGAAATATCCAACGCTTGGTTGTGTCTCACGCTATATCTCATATCTACTACAAAGTAACTTGTGGTGGTGCCATATACTTGAGTTTGTTTAATATGTGTGCCAATTTCTTTTCAGCTCTTAATCTCTCCCACCCTCCTGACTCCTGGAACCTGTACAATTGTGCATGGCTCCAACAAGATGCTGCAGTTGTGGCCATCAGGAAGTTCATTTTGGCAGATATTAAACAACGATGGAATATAGCACACCATTATTTTTGATGGGCTCTATAACTCATCCTGGCCACAAATCTCTATCCTGGTTGCCATATAATGAGTGGCAGAAAGGAATAGAGCAGTTGTTTGCTGAAATGAAAAATGTGAGTGGCTCAGAAGTGATTGTTCCTAGTGCACCTGTAGTACATTCTGATCTCAATGATCTTGGAACACCTGGTGCAAAGCGGCCAAAGGTGACTCTGTTTGATCAGGCCAAGGCACTGTTCTCCTTCAGTACATCTCCTCGTCCAGGTCTGAATGCCGAAGACAAACTGAGCGACGAATTGCAAAGGTATAGGATACAACATATGTGTGTGTGTGTGGGGGGGGGGGGGGGGGGAGGGGGGCAGAACTCTGTATTTATTTTTCAATGTTACTACTGCTTTGTGTGTTTATTGATAGGTATCTCAATGAGCCAGAGATTGACCACCTGTCAGGTGATCCCTTGGCTTGGTGGGCGGCACATCAGCATTCATATCCTCATGTTGCTGCTCTAGCTCAGAAGTACCTTGCTATACCAGCCTCCACAGCGCCTTCAGAACGTGTCTTCTCAACTGCCAAGAACCTTCAGCAGAAAAAGAGGTGGTGTATACTGCCCTCTCGCCTTCATAAAGTCATTTTTTTGCGTCACAACCATGTTGTGTTGGCTGACTGATGATATTTGTTCCAGTTACTAATTCAAGTTTGTGGTGACGTGCGTGTAACAGTTTTAGTCGAGCGTGCAGTCGACGCGCGCGCTAAATTTGTCTTATAGAGGACTGGTGGGGTGGTACACCCCTTTGTATCGACGATCATATCGCGTATCGACGATTAATTAGCTATGAATATTCGTCGAGTTAATGTCTCGTCGATGCATACTAATTGCGATCCGTAGTATTAGTATCGACGATATAATTAGTATCGCGGCAACACTGCCCTGGGATGTATTATTATTCAGGCGGAGGTAAATTAGGAAGGAAAATTGGTGTAGGGTTGCATAGGAAACTACTTGCTAAATTTCCCTTGCATGAATTAGACGATGCCCGGTCAGTGCAGTTAGCGGCTTGAAATTCTATTGGATGAATCGTGTCGATTTGTTTAGTTTTTGTGTAATTAAAGTGATTAAATTATGAATTACGAAGCTTCAATATTTCTGGCTCAGATAATTGCTAGGCTTGCGATCCACAAGTCTCTGCCAAAGGCGCAGATATCTTTTGAGCTTTTCGCAAACTTGAGCATTTGCCTAACAAGAGCGAATGCCAGAGCCATCCTCCGTAGAATCCCATCTTAACTGTAGTGTGTTTTATATATAGCAAGTGTTGTGTGTATGAGTTTACTAATTCTAAGTACGAATGATGACATGGGATAAAAATGTATCTCAATGTTAAATGTAGTGCATAAACCAAGATAGAATAATAGTAATAAATATAAATATCTGTGTATTTCCGAGTCGTACATTGGTTAAACAACAAAGTGAAGTGTACTTGTACTCATCATGTATACATACAATTCAGGCATTTCTTCTCATACTACATATACCTGATTGATAAAACTAGATCTTTCATGCATTGGTATTTCATTTCCTTAAACAAAAGTGCATGTAACATGTTTAGGAAAATTAAGGAGCCGCGTTCTAAGCTATATTAAATTGTATAAACTCTTCCATTTCAATTGCTCTACGCACAATAGGTGCAATGTACTCCAAGCGGCGCCATACATGTACTTTGTTGGCGTACAAATCATGACCACAACCGTAAATGCATGCGGCTTCCTCCATGTAGCACGGTATAGCTTGAAATCAATACTCATTGCTAGTAAACCTACCGCGGTTTACTAGGAATAATTTCAATGTTTACGTGCATGTGTTTGAGATATGGCTTCCTTTTAGATCTTTGGCTTTATTCATGCGGCTTCTGACCCATCACTACTCTTAGTGTTGAGCGTAAAGCTAACAAGAGCTCACCCTCAAAGCTTTACACTCAAGGCCAAGCATGAGGAAGCCCTTTCTCATCAGTTCTGATCGAGACGGAATACATTACTCCAAATCTAAAGGGTCTTGTCACGCGTTGATGAATACTAACAATATAGCTTCAATAGCATTTGACCATGTAAGCTAGTGTGCTTACCAATTCAGAAGCTATTGGTCAGTGTAATTTTTGTTCCTTATACTTGTTCCTATAATAGCACACGCTTTTATATTACTATTTTTGACATCAGACAAACGCTAAACTGTTCATTTTCGACTTTTCGTTCGATTTTGGCAACGAACTGAACGATCCGATCGTCGCGGTGTCAAATCGTAACTCCCGATTTATATAGGGTTAAAGTGGCAGTATAGTGTGCCTATCATCAAATGACGTGATTTTGAAAGGTGTTCTGAGTTGGTTGAGCAGCTGGCACTATTATACAAATGTAAATCAGTTCAGTGTTCGGGATTGTACAATCCGACATGTTCATGCAGGTGTTACGCGGGCAGCTTGCATGTAAATTTCGCGGATGAAGTCGTCCCTATCAACCCGCCCCATGCCGCATAGTTATAGGATGTGATCTACATGTAAATCATGCACTAACTTCGTAACGCAGCAGTAAATGTGTAAGGATTGAGGTCATCTGGGCTTGTATGCACTGCATTAGTCTGCATGTAATTCATTCTTCGGCAGCACTGAATTGTATTGAGGGTACCAATTTGCAATTGCAGTGGCGGAAGAGCTGCATGAATCAAACTAAGGCAAAGCTTTTAACATCATTATTGAGGCCTGCACTCTAATATGCTGTTATTCCTCCCTCAGGCTAGGTAGGCTGCCCGTGCCTACATGGAGAAATCCTCACTGATGCTTTAGCGTGATTTGTCCAGTACGCCAACAAAGATATACATGCATCTAAATATATATTTTTTAAATTGCTTGCCACGTTTCAGTTTGCATGTATAATTAAGAACTGGATAGTATTATGGCGCAGCTTAATTGGAGCACTTAGCACCATTGCTTGTGTATAAATACGCCAGGGTATCGCTGCATGCATGCCTCTATAATGGACAATTCCAGTGTTATACATGTACGTGTAATACATGTAAATCACAGTAGTTGCGGCCATTCAAATCGTGAACAATAGCCTCGTTCCCCGAAATATTGAAATGATCACATAATGACCTAGCAACGAGCCTTGACAACCACCGACCTTTGAAACATGAGACTGCTTGTTAACATTGCACGTCATGTTGCCATTTACAAGCCATACAAGGACTGTACCACTCTTGTTCTATTTATTGCCCAAATCACATGGTGAGTGATGTTTCCACGATGTGGGCAGAGGCGGATCCAGGGGGGGGGGGGGGGGGGGGGGGCTATAGCCCCCCCCCCCCCCCTTTCCCATAGAACACGCCCCTTTTTATTTTGTACCACGCCCCTTCAGGCTCCCGAAGTGCCTCGATCTTCATACTTGTGAAAACGAGTCAACGCGTGACGTACGAAAAGAAGTCCCAATTAATGACGACGAGATTTCATAGCTAAACCACAACCCACGCCACAAAGCGGTGGATCCAATCACTAGCTCGAATCACGAATTGCTGTCAACATCAATCAGAATGTAAAGTACCTTGAAGACACAGACCTGCTAAAATTTAGGTGTGATCCTGGGGACACTAGCTGTTTTAGCTGATCATGAGCGTTCATAGGCGGCCGGAGGGGGCGCCCAGGGGGCCTTGGCCCCCCCCCCCCCCAGGCTATGGCGTACCTCTCCCCCCACCTCCAATCCCTAATCCACAACATGGGGAGCCGGCATAATTTAGCTTCTAGCGCTCGCTCGCATGCATTATTAACTACAATCCGGAGTCAAACGGTTACGCGCGCATCAGAAGTATCCTAAGCCACGCCCCTTTTGGCGCCCCTCGTGTGTTTGCCCCTCCCCTCGATAGATGCTGGGGCTGCCTCTGGCCGTTTAAGCAAATGGACTAAAATTGCAACTTACCGTTCAAAGGTGTGAAAAAAAGTATCGAAACCAGGAATTCAATGCTCAAAATTTTTTCCCCCGGACCCTCTTCCTAGCCCCCCCCTTTCAATATTCCTGGATCCGCCCTTGGTGGGATGGCTCGCGAAAAGCGTCCAACTTTTGACGGACATCTCCACTTTGAAGCGCTTATTCTCCCTGAAGGACAAATTCTATGGCCAAACTAAAAGTGGAAAACCAAAGGAGACAGAAGGTACTTACAGCGTATCGTATGGAACTATTGCCACATTTTTTCTTGGCGGTGGTAGATACGTCTAAAGTTGAGTGTGCGTATGGCGTATACACGTATACGTGTGGTTTTGTGCAATTACTCGTGAGGTGGCTTCGCTTTCACATTCTGTGCTGCATTGAGCATCATGATACAAGACATGGTAGGTCCCTTGCATGATATTAAAACCTGGCGTGGTTGGACTCAGTCCCTAGCTCTCTGAGAAGGCCAAACCCTGCACGGGTACGCCTTGCCCATGGGGTGGTATGAAATGCATCTTCAGTGGTACTAGTATTGAGATGCCTGGGAATGATGCTCTAAGGTTGGCCATGAATAGTGATGTTCCATGCTCTGTTAATAGACTTCAAATCGTGATATGTGTACCTATAGTGATGCATGTGTGTAGGGCACTTCTGATCTCTCGTGCTACAGTAACCATTAATGTACACAATGTGTTGATATTTGATGGCTAGTATGCATCAGGTTTGGTCTATACTTGAAGAGCCTTATGAGGTTCCCTAAAAATACACCACTAAAGCATTGTTGATGTTTGGCCTTAAATGTCAGACGAAGGGTGCATCATGATGGTTGAAGCCCTTATCAGTGGCTCTGGTGGTTTTGACTATTTCATTCTTCTGTATCTGTTTTTATAGTAGACATATTGGAGTCGTATCATTGCATCCTGCAGCTTCCCCTTCTCCTCAACTTTCTATGGTGATGGACTCATACTCCCCCAATGAACTACAAATATATAAGCAGCTCCTCCAGTGTTGCCAGTTCACCTTTGACCTCTGCATAACACTATGCCTTCATAATCTGCAAGCAGGTCTGTACAGAAAGCTCAAAAGCTGGATGTGCTGGTTGTGGCCATGGGTACAAAGACCAGCTGTGGGTCACAGTTGTGACAGAAAGGGCCCAAAGATCTTCATGATGATTCCATGGGTCATGTGGAGCTCAGGTATCCATCCTACCAGTGTAAATACACAACTGAGATACTGACCTGTGACTGCTTATGTGTATGGGAACATCAAAGTGTGGCTCTGATATGCAATTTATTTCAATATTCCATCTAATGGCACTTCTGCATACACCTCCAGCAGCCATGAAGGGCCTATGGTTAGAATGGTTAGATGTGATGGTTGCCAGTGTTCTTTCTGAAAAGGCTCTTATGCAACTAGCATTTGATCCTTACCTATTTCTGGTCAGCCGTGGACATTATGGGAGTGATGGGGTGGTACAACCCTTTAATGAGGACAATTATTATATTAACTGTTGATGAGACTATTTGGATGTGTCTGTGTATGCTTGTCACCTCTCTTGGGCTGATATTTGGGTAGACTTTATATGCACATATATATGTTCATGTAAGCTTTCATCAGATGTCTTCCAATGATGTATATTTGTGGAGCTGTAATATGTTGTAGCTCTGCCCATCAACAATAGGGGGTGGATCTTGGTAAAGGCAATGCTGAAGACGCTATTCAGACGTTCAGAAAATTCTGTACACTTATATATTGGCCTTTTTCTCATTCCTGTAGCCACCAAAAGGCTTCCACACACTCTGCAGCGTTGCTGGACCTTATAGTCGTGCGGATCGATTCAACTACTGTGACCGGATTGTATAACAAACTATGCCGATTATTCATAAAAAACACACTCGTGATTTGTATGTTGAAAGAAAAAATATGCCACGTCCTAAACCATGTGTTTGCCTATTTTGATGCTTCTTCTCGATGATGCTACGTCCTGACCTTCTTGGGAATTTGGCTGGCGTCCGCCTCATAGGCTTGAACTTACCCCCTTCCCTACGGCAATGGTGTAAAAGTAGGATGCGCATTTAAAGGAAACGGGACAAAGCGCTTGCGCATATGGGATATACTGACCTACGATGAACGTCAAAATCAAAGAACCATGTTTTGCACATATCGATCCTATATGAAGTATGGATATGGATCGCTCAAAAAGTAGCATTGATAATGAGGTGTGGATTATAGTTCCAAAACCATTTACGGTATTGTTCTAATTATAACCTAGTGTCCAGCAGTGATATGTACTAGCTTCATTTATTATCTTAACTTAAACAATACTAAATGAATAACAATAATTAAATTTAATATCACCTATAACTCATTTTAATTTTATGTACAGTTAATGTCTTGATCATTCAACTAGGACCACTGAGACTCCAGGGGCTTCAACTAGGACCTAATTAAAAATATTTAACAATAAATAAAATTCGTTACAGCTCATAAATTCATAACTTTTGGAAATTAAACTGACGGGCCTCCCATCAAATAAGAAGTCTATTGCCTCCCAAACTATATAGCTTAAAATACGAGTATAACCACACGCTAATCTCTCCGTTTTCAATTCTGGGGTGCAATGGTTACTCTCTGGAGAAATATACCAAACACTTTTCAAAATACAGCTGCATGATGTTATTTAATGATATATTGTTGGCCTACAAATTACGGTAACTACATGTATGTACTTATCATTATACATGGCTTCAATTTTCTGAACGCTTGCCCGTGTATAAGAATCATTTCTTATCGCAGACAGGATATTTCCCATCGCTGTGCACGTGCTGAACATGTACTGACGAGCTTCCAATCGGACAGTGCTCTATATCGTGTCGTTTATATCATGTATAATATCGTGCACCCCTATGTGGTGATGGTTTTATGCGCAGGGTCTGTAACTGTATAAGTCCTTTGTCTTTGAATAGGATGATGACAAACATAATTCCTTTTATGATGGTGGGCATATTCGTGAGGCAATCGATATGGACCAACGGCATGAAACTAAACAACCATGGTTCTGCTATACTTTAGTTTAGGTTGCTTTTACTTGCATCTATGCATTACACGGAGATTACCGATGCAGAGACATACATTGACATGTACATTTCCCACCATTGTTAGGAGACCAAAATTAATTACAAAGGAAAAAATCCTGCATGGTTTTGACGCGAGTAAAATTATGACATTACCAAGAAATAAGATCACTTTAATAATAATTACATGCATACCTGCACGCTCTAGCTGATCTTGCCTAAAAGGAATTGTGGACAAAAAGATCACGGCGTTCCTTTTAAAGGGCCTTATGAATCGTACTGATATACATGTACATGTACAGTTATATTCTATGAGTGGTGATGTCCCTTCATAATATACATTCATGTACTAAATGAGATTGATATATATATATATATAGTTTGATATCTGGTCCATGTATTTTCATTTCAAAGGCAACATTGTACCATGCATGTCTAGCCTTCATCATGTAAATATCCTTGCACTCACCATCATAGGAGATATTATATGTCACCCTATGTGACGACGGAAGGCTGATTCAGGAACATGCCGTGCATGATACCGTCACGTCAGTGTGCAAAATACTATATGGTACATGAACGACACTATTGTCCTATTGGAAGCGCGTGCAACTCGACAGCCATGGGAAATATCCTGCAGGCGATAAAAATTTAAAGCCAAATTGGTGCACAGATTGGTTTATGATTGGCTAATAATTTCGATGCAGTTGAATGGATCAGTGGGCTGTACAGTAGCCCCATTGCAGCATGATCCCAGTGGAGTAAATGCATGTGTACACCACTACGCACAATATCACGCCGTGCCGGGCCAATTATAACCGAGGGTACATGTACATGTATGTACATGTATGGGTAGTGGGTTCTATATGCTGCATGGACATAAAAAAACAAAATTTGGTGGCAATGCACATGCATATTTGAAAAACTGCATGCATAGCAACGAAACTTGTTTCCAGTGGAATGCACTAAAGCCGTTATAACGAGCGACCCATGAATGGAACATCCGCTCGGAAACCTTTTTGCTCAATTTGCGGCTATTAAGGGCAAATAAGGTGGCGAAAGACAGTAAAGGGTAAATCAATATTAGATTATACATGACCTACCTGACATAACATTTCTAGGACAGGATGATGTTTGAAGTCTATGATGACAGAAATCGGAGTGAAAATGGAGGATTGCATGTATTGAGTATTGTGACATGTCCTAACTATTGCACACTCTTATTTCTTTATTGGGGGAAAATGGCTAGAGTAATAGAACGCAAGTTGGCAGATCGGAAATGTACATTCATAACTAAACACGTATTAAAAGATGTACTGACCGTTTTTGTTCTAGTCACATTCCTAGACTCACTAACGCGTAGGTACGAAGTGAAGTATACTAACGGTTTACTAATTGCATTCACTGCCCTCCTTGCAATCTTAAGTTATTTTAATCAATGTTATCAATATGGACGTAGAGAGGCCATTCTAATCGCAGCAGACTATATCTATCCCTTTCTAAGATCACATCATGCAGTTGTGAGCAATCAAATGGTATGCCCTACCCCCCTGGCTTTGAAGTTGATTTGCAATCTTTGAAGTATTACAAGGAAGTACCAGTAATTTCTGAATTGATAACCATTTCTACAGTATAATGAAATTTTGGTTTGTTCTCTGCTCATATAAGTTTAATTTTAACTCGCGTCCTACGCGTAGGACGATAATCCTAATAAGTGTAGGACGACGGGGATTAAAGGTTAAAAGTGCGCGAGGAGGATATACATGTATAGCGATGAGTCGACTCTGGCAGGAGCCTATAAAGTTTTAAAAAATGTTAAGCACGTTACTTCAGCTGATACAATTTAGGTTCAGGAAGTCTAGTCTCTTCATCGGCATTCACATGCATGTCTTTGCTAATATCAGTGGTCACATTCTGTCTGTTTAGTATATAGGCTTCTCCACTTAGACTTATAGGGTCTCCATCAACGCCTCCTTCAGATGAGAGCCGATAGATAACAAATACAAAAGCTCTGGTCTATCGCATTTGTAACCACATCTCCACCGCCTTATCAAACATTTACCCAATAACCGTAACTTTAATTACCACATGACTGCAATCTGACTGGAGCGGCCGGCGCCATGCAGATAATTGACAGCTCGAACGTAAACACTTCTCGTGCGCCCCAGTCCACAGTACATGTATATCGAATAGGTCTGCATGCAGTAGGACCTTGCCAATAGACCTTCTGCAACTCACGTCCTACGTCATCAATTTGCACCTACGTGTACGTAACCTTCGAAAGTAAACATTACATCCTTGCGTAGCGGACGAGAGCGAACTCTGCGAACGTCGTCGGAAAAGAAGGTGGGACTTCAACGCTGTAATACACAATAAGGGCTGTGAAGTCCCACCTCCTTTTCGACGACGCAGACGTTCGCTCTCGTCCGTTGCGCAATGATGTAATGTTTATTCGAACGTAATAACAGATGACGTAGGACGCGAGTTGCAGAAGGTCAATAGCCACTAGGCCTAATAGGGCGGCTAACTTAACACCTGCCTGGTCAGTTCAGTTGCTTCATCCGTCCTGAGTAGGATTAATTAATCCTGACATATATTGTATACTTATATAATTATGTTATAAAAATAATAATGTTAAATGCTGAACATGATAGACAAATAATAATTATTATCAGTATAGAAATACAAAGTCTAATATAATACAGCGCTTTGAATGCAAAAAGAGAACGACCTTCCACAGACAGAACAAATTATGCACGTATCAACTGCTGGTTGTATGTAGCGTTGCAGATTCGCTCCAATGTGCACGGCTGTGGGCAAGCCGATGTTCCATTCACCTGCATAAAACATATCAGTTATAAAAACAACATATGCCATTCATTTCTGATCACCTCAATCTTACCCACGCAGAAAAATCTTTACTTATCGCGGAAAGGATATTTCCCATGGCTGTCGAGTTACATGCGCTTCCATTAGGACAATGGTTTATCGTGTCGTTCATGTACCATAGTACTCTGCACACTGATGTGATTGTTGAGTCAGTCTGAGTCTGTCGTCTTTGAATAGGATGGCATAAAATACCTCCTATCACGCTGACCACCAGGAGACATAGAAGGTTAGACATGGCGCAGCGCTACCTCTGAAATGCAACTATAAAATTGATTTGGATCAAAGTAGTGAAACGGAAACTATATATACCCTTCACTTAGTATAAGGGACATCACCGATGGCTGCATTCGTGTCATAACGCGGTCATACCCCGCAAAGGGAAACTATTATCAGTATGGTTTATATTATGCACTTATATACATATGTATAGGGAACTTGGTATATGTATATGAATTCCCATGCACTAATTAGATATAACTAAAACAGAATTTCTCGAAGCCTTACTGGTTTGTGATCTAGCTCATTCCAAGTAATTGTCCATTGCGATATAATACTTGCAATGCAGCGAACCTCGTGCACCAGAGATAAAGAAACGCCGCCCGTGATTCATTAACTTTCTAGATGCTGAGAGGCCCTTTCGCTTGGTAAATCCCCGCATGCATCATACATTTCATACACAGACTTCGATCACTATAACCTATAACCTCACAATTCAAAGATGCATGCATATAGTGTTGTGTTAAAACGCACCGTATATACACATATGGCCCAATTATGCATCCAGCTGCTGCTGCCCTTGTATCAAATAACAACACTGATATACAGAATGAGGACGACCTTTTGCTTTCCAACACAAATTTATTGAGCTAAGATAAGTGTATACATGTAAAAGTTTCGTGTCTACCTCCCCTCATCCCGGTATCCGATTTTTTCAGTGAAATGAAAATCGTGTTTGCAAATGTGCCTACATGCGTTTGTCTTTCCTGCTAATAATTATAGGGTGCAGCGAATGGTGATTAATTGCATGCTACAATATAATACAATGATGTTAAAAACTTTCCCTAGGCAAAGTATTTAATTAATTAGGAAACATCTCTGTAATTGTTTAGTAATTTCACTATAGTGATTCTAATAACGCATGTGCACGTCTTGATTTAAATGTATATATACATGTATAATATATAATTATATATATAAATTATAATATATATATATATGGGACAGTTCACGCGAAAATGATAACTCGCTTTTGTATTTATAATGGTATAAAATTTCCTTATGTTTGAATCGCTCTAACTTCCCAACGGTTTAGGCTATCTACTTCGTATTTACAACACTTCATACCCCACCATTTCTCTATGGTAAGATACATTTTGGTCTCTCGCACGTGCTCCGTACCAGTACTGCAACGTTTTATACCCCACCGGGTTCAAACCCGCCATAACTTTCTGTAGGAGTAATCAAATCGCTTCAAATTCGGTTTGTAGGTAGAGCGGTCCTATACCTATCGACTTGTTTTGTTCGTTAATTTTTATACCATCCGTTACAGAGATACATTTGAACAAAGTACGTCCACTTTTCCCGCTCGATTCGCGCCAATGATTTTGGCAAACCGCGTCCCGCTCAATGTATGGGAGGCGGGGATGATAACATTGGCGCGTATCTAGCGGGAAAAAGTGCACGTAGTTTGTTCAACTGTATCTCCGTAACGGATGGCACAAAAATTAACGAACAGTACAAATCGATAGGTACAGGATCTCTGTACCTACAAACCGAATTTGAAGCGATTTGATAACTCCTACAGAAAGTTATGGCAGGTTTGAACCCGGTGGGGTATAAAACGTTGCAGTACTGGTACGGAGCACGTGCAAGACACCAAAATGTATTCTACCATAGAGAAATGGTGTGGTATGAAGTGTTGTAAATATGAAGTAGATAGCCTAAACTGTTGGGACGTTATAGTGATTCAAACATAAAGAAATTTTATAACATTATAAATATAAAAGCGAGTTATCATTTTCGCGTGAACTGTCCCATATGTAATATATATATATTACATTTGCTCCATGCATGCATCAGTTCTATCACTTTAATTTACGAAGACAACACTATGTCTAATTATATAACTTCCTAATTAAGTCCTCTTGGTGTATATATAGGCTCAACACGTACACTCGTATGACAACAGATCTAGATCCGTGCTTGCATGTAAAACTATCGATCACATCGGAGTTGTGCAAGTTGTGCAACTACGGTAGTATAGACGACGCATACGCGATATAACATTACCAATGCCCTATTTTTAAAGTGAGTTAGAGTCCTAAGCTGCATAACAAGTTTTCATGCGGGTTGTTAGTAAGTTTATTCGACTATTCACGATTACCTTTTTAGCGACCATGCATTTAGTACTATACGGTCAATTTCAGAATTTGCACGCTTTAGTTGAAATTTAACCGATCGCGATTAGGATTTTCTAGTCGATTCCCGCATTATTCCTCGACACGGGACAATCAAGTACGTGAAATACGGTTATATAGTGTTCATAGTATTTTGTGCATGGTTGTTTATATATATAAGTATAATTACAACATTATAATTATGTATATCATATGTATTAATGTGTATCATATTAATTATATAATACAATTAATCATAATAAATGTACACTTATACAATTAAAAATGCATACATATGCGCAAGTATTTAAATACTCAGTCAGGCTCGAAGCTAAATACAGTCCTGGACGTTAATGTTTTTTATACCATATGGACAAATTGGTGGTGGCTTTGGAATATGCCAGGCGATTTGCTATAGGAGGAAAACATGGCCTAACCTCTGCGGACAAAACCAAAGAAAAAAAAAGAAAAAATGTCACATCTACGCTAAATTCCTGTATAAGTTAATGGAAGCAGGTGTGACAAGTGGATCTGCAGCTCTGGCAGCTGAGGTGCGCAAGCACAATGCTAATGATGCCAAGTGCTCTGAGCTAGGCTGGTCATGTATCCCCATAGCAGTGGAGACTTATGGGTGCTTGGGTGCAGAAGCCATGCAAATGTTATCACGCCTGGCCTCTCGCCTAGCCACCAGGGGAAATTGCTCGAAGTCCCACCTACCTGTCTATTGTATGGCAGGCTTACCTTGACTTTAATACGAGCCAACGCACGGTCACTCCTGTCTCGAGCAGGATCATCTGTGGAAGATCCATAGAACTTCTTGTAATATTAGTCCTTTTGTTTGTAATGTATATGTGTATCATGTATATAATTATTATCATTATTTTTTATAACATGATAGACAAATAATAATAATTATCAGTATAGCCGGAAATACAAAGTGTAATTTAATACAACGCTTTGAATGCAAAAAGAGAACGACCTGCCAGTCTGCCACAGACAGAACAAATTATGCACGTATCAACTGCTGGTTGTGTGTAGCGTTGCAGATTCGCTCCAATGTGCACTGTGGGCAAGCCGATGTTCCATTCACCTGCATAAAACATATCAGTTATAAAAACAATGCCATACATTTCTGATCACCACAATCTTACCCATGCAGAAAAATCTTTAATTATCGTGGAAAGGATATTTCCCATGGCTGTCGAGTTACATGCGCTTCCATTAGGACAATGGTTTATCGTGTCGTTCATGTACCATAGTACTCTGCATACTGATGTGATGGTTGAATCAGTCTGAGTCTGTCGTCTTTGAATAGGATGGCATATAATACCTCCTATCACGCTGACCACCAGGAGACATAGAAGTTTAGACATGGCGCAGTGCTACCTCTGAAATGCAACTATAAAATTGATTTGGATCAAAGTAGTGAAAATGAAACTATATATACCCTTCACTTAGTATAAGGGACATCACCGATGGCTGTATTCGTGTCATAACGTGGTCATACCCTGCGAAGGGAAACTATTATCAGTATGGTTTATATTATGCACTTACATATAGGGAACTTGGTATATGAATTCCCATGCACTAATTAGATATAACTAAAACAGAATTTCTCGAAGCCTTACTGGTTTGTGATCTAGCTCATTCCAAGTAATTGTCCATTGCGATATAATACTTGCAATGCAGCGAACCTCGTGCACCAGAGATAAAGAAACGCCGCCCGTGATTCATTAACTTTCTAGATACTGAGAGGCCCTTTCGCTTGGTAAATACCCGCATGCATTTTACATTTCATGCACAGGCTTCGATCACTATAACCTATAACCTCATAATTCAAAGATGCATGCATAGTGTGTATTAACACACCACCGTACGTGTTGACCAAAAGGACTTAATCAGGAGGTTATATAATTAGACATAGTGATAGATGCCGCATGCATGGAGCAAAAGTAATATTAATTAAAATGTGCACATGCGTTATTAGAATCACTATAGTGAAATGATTAAACAATTATAGAGATGTTTCCTAATTAATTAAATACTTTGCCTAGGGAAAGTTTTTAACATCATTGTATTATATTGTAGCATGCAATTAATCACCATTCGCTGCACCCTATAATTAATAGCAGGAAAGACAAACGCATATAGGCACATTTGCAAACACGATCAAGACGATTTTCATTTCACTGAGGAAATCGGTAGACACAAAACATTTACATGTATAAACACTTATCTTAGCTCAATAAATTTGTGTTGACTGTATGACAACACATTTAGATCCGTGCTTGCATGTAAACATCGGAGTTGTGCAAGATATACTACGTACGGTACTAAAGTATAAACGACATGCATACGCGATATAACAATGCCCTTTTTTAAAAGTGAGTTAGATTCCTAAGCTGCATAACAAGTTTTCATGCGGGTTGTTAGTAAGTTTATTTGACTATTCACGATTACTATTTTGGCGACCATGCATTTAGTACTATACGGTCAATTTCAGAATTTGCATGCACGCTTTAGTTGAAATTTAATCAATCGCGATTAGGTTTTTCTTAGTCGATTCCCGCATTATCCCTCGAACCGTGACAATTAATAGTAAGTTACAAATAGGGTTAGAGTGTACATGTTCATAATGTAGTATTTTGTGCATGGTTGTTTGTATATAATTATAATTATTGGCACCCACTTGGCCAGATCACTTCTGAATCCACAGTGCAGCGAGGTGATTGCATTAGTGCTCCACAAGCTGGTAGCAAGCATGGAAGCTGACAATGAATGCTTTGACCTCCTCCTTCAAGCCTGGTATCTAGATGACGGAGCCCTGGCTGGTAGCCACCCAGCTGTGCTGTGGGCTCTGCATTTGCCTCCATGGATACTTGGCCAAGTGCGAGTTATTCAGTAGAATGGGTAACACCTTGTTTCCACCTGATGTGAGGTGTTCACTCTTGCCCAATTTGGATATCCTTGGGGCACCAATCGGTGATTACTTGCACTGTTCTAAGTTTATTGCTGGTAAGTGTGCAGAGTCCAGGAAGTTGCTGTCTGGGCTGGTGGATGTGGCTGCAGTCGATCTCCAGGTAGCAGTTACCTTGTTGCGCATGTGTGGTAGCTTCTGCAGGATGGTCGACATAGCAAAGGTCACACCACCCAGCCTAGCCTCAGATGCTCTGAGGTCCTTTGATGAGGAGGTCCAACAGTGCTTTGCACTATGCACAGCCATTGAAGTTCCCAATGGGCCATGGTGTCAGGCACAGCTCGGACTGAAATTTGGTGGTCTAGGCCTTCACCCTGTCTTGCATCATGCTGCTGCCTTCATTGCATCCCTATCATCCTCTGGCTTTGGCAGTGCTGACAGAATCCATCTTCAACAGGCAGTAGTGGCATTTAACTCCAAGGTCTCCCTTGTCAATACCATCTCAGTTATTTCCGTTCTGGCCTCTCCCACTCCTACCCAGAAGGTTTTGTCTGGAATGATCGAGGACCAACTTTTCTCCACCTTGTTGGAGTCTTCCTCTCACGCCAACAGAGCTCGTCTCCTGTCAGTGGCAGCCCCTCATTCTTCCTCTTGGCTATCAGTGGTCCCTTCACCTGGTTTGGGCTTGCACCTTGAGTCCAATGAGTACCAGATGGCCATAAAGTGGTGGCTGGGACTGGACACTTCAGGTCGATCTATATGTGTCCATTCAGCCCCAATACTGCCCTTGATCCTCTTGGTCATCATGCTGTGACTTGCAGACATGGAGGAAATGTTGTAATACTCTTGCAGGATGAGATCTTTGACCTCTGCCGTTATGCCCACCTAAGTGTTAGATTGGAGAAAGACAATGGCCTCACTAGAGACCTTGATCACACCAGACCTGCTGACATTCTCATTGCCGGATGGGACAGAGGCAAACCTGCTGCACTGGACATCACCATCACATCAACTCTCTGCCCGGCCATCTTAGGTGAGTCATGTCACCAAACTGGTGCAGCAGTCCTTGCAGCAGAGGCCCATAAACTACACTCCAATGGACCCAAATGCCAGGAGTTAGGTTGGTCCTGCATTTCATTGGCAGTGGAGACATATGGAAATTGGGGCAAAGAAGCCCATATTACCATCTCCAGGCTGGCATCTCACTTGGCTATTCACTAGTCATCCCCCAAGTCATCAATGGTGGCTGAGATTTATGGGCGATTGAATATGACCCTGGTCCGGTCCATCGCCAGAGCCATCCTGGCCAGGGAGCTCCCACCCTCCTAACTGTTTGTTTGTGTTTGGTGTAATGTAAATTATGTATTTATCAAATAATAATATATATATGATTATGTGTTTTATACTGTTGTATTATTATAATATTATTATTGTATTAATGTGTATCATAATAATTATATAATACAATTAATTGTAATATATGTGCTCATATTAATTAACATACATACATATGCGCATGTCAGTATTCAAGTTAAATGCTCAGATTCGAACATAAATACAGTCCTGGACGTTAATGTTTTCATACCATACAAATTGGTGGTGGATTTGGAATATGCCAGGCGATTTGCTATCCGAGACAAACATGGCCTAACCTCTGTGGGCAAAATATATATATATATATATATATATAATTATAATTATATATATATATAGACACCCTTCTAAAATTCTCAAATCAAAGACCATGCAGGTGAACCCCCATCCGCCTACGAACACGCCCATTTTCGATCACACCCCACAAAATCATTTCAGAATCGACAATGGATACTACACATTATAGTATTGCCTCATTGCAGGTTTCTGTTGTAGATGTTAAAACGTTGTCGCTTCGAATTCATCGATTGCAGTTGGAGACGCTGTTTCACTTGTACCTTATAATTACGCGATACGTATCCAAAGAAAGGTTTGTGGTACTGAACGGCACGCATTATCGCTTATATGATTCGGGGAAGTACTCGTTTGAACAAGAGCACTGCTGACTGTGACGTGAGCTCTTAACAGCATAGTAACGTGCATTCGTGGCTTACTAGCTAATGTTAGTACTGATAGCCTTTATCTTTATATTGCTTTGCGACGCTTCGATTGTTGTACTAATAAATTGCTCAGTGGTACTGTTTAAAGGCAACGCCCACGAACCGTGTCTCATGCAGTGACGTTATAATATGCTCTCCACGAGAAATAACGTAGAATTGCACTAGATAGACAGTGAAAACCGATTTTTTTTGAACGAATTGGACACCCATGAACACTACAAACAGTATGACTCCGTTATTATGTTGTTGTGGTGCAACATAAAGTGCATACAAAATAAATTCAGAAAAGTGATGAAAATTCCTTTTTGCAAAGACCCCCTCCCCCCCCCCCCCCCCCCCCCCACACACACACAACTAACTTTGATACTTTTTACCTAGACCTCCTGAAAAATATAATAGCATATTCGTGGTGCTCTCAATGAGCTCTTAAAAGTTGGGGGTGGGGGGGGGGGGGGGGGGTCTTCCACTAATAATTATAATGCCTGGTCTCATCCATACTTAGTGTATCGCCTACCTGCTGTGCATCTGTTAGCTATTCCATGATTTATGCAATTTCATGTATGTACATCATCCATGTGTATTGTTCTCACGCGCACTTCTCATACATATCAGTTTCCACATTACACACATTAAACAATCATTACGTCAGAAGAAGCCGCAAGAATTAAAGTGTACCATGCATCAAAGAGGCCTGCGATCAAATCAACACATGCACATAAACATTGTCATTCTTCTCAGGACCCCGGTAGGTTGCTTAGCAATATCGCGTGCCGACATGGAGGATGAAGCCGCATGGGGTCAATTAAGCAAAATATGTACATACATGTAGGTGTAAGCTCACATATGCACCATTATACGTTATTTTGCGGGACTGGTGCTTTTTGATCAGGCAATTAACGTACTCCTACATTCTAAGCTCATGAAAGCATACCTGTGCATGCGCTTTAATTTGAATGTACGACCCCCTATATAAGCTTTTAAACGGAAAACATATATCTGCATGAACAACAGGATTCATCGAATAGGTATGTCTAAAATTCCTCGACAACCTGATGCACTGTGCTGAAGGGATAATTCTCTAATGGATGCAAGGGAAATTTTGCATGCAACTCTACACCAATTTTCCCTTCGCCTAAAGAATATTTTTTTCCCAGGAATCTGTGACGTCCAACGTAAAGTAGTTTGATGTTCGCTAATTTGGTCGTCTAGCTGCATTGAATTCACAGGCAACGCCAGGTCTACTGTAATGCGTGGCGTAGCTTCCGCAGACAAGGGTGACAAGTGTAATGCCAACATACACCTACATTGATACCAGGTTTTTATACAAGGAGTGCAGAACACTGCGCAAGCGCAGTAAATGGAATCCATTACACTACTAAGTCTACTTATACTCATCATCATAGGAGGCATTACATGTACATGTATATGTCACCCTTATCGACGACGACAGGAACATGCCATGACACCACGCGTCAGTGTACACAATACTGTAGTACATACATGTATACGTGAACGACACGATAAAGCATTGTCCTACTGGAAGCGCGATAAAAACAGATTTTTCTGACATGGACTGCTGTTGTTTGATGATTGATGTTGAGCGTGTCTGCAGTGCATCAAATCTATTAATTCCAATTGCACATAATTTCAGTGGAGCAATTCTGTAACACTACGAAAGCAACTTGTTCTACTGTTCTGTCTGTAAACTGCATGTGTAAACTGAAAGTGAAAATCGCAATAGCAATGAAGTATGTTCAGATTCCTATATCGAATCTTTTAACCCAATGTTACCATGCAGTGTCATCACCTTATAGACTTTTTGGCTTGTGCATTGTGTAAGCTCTATTCGATCAGTTCTGATTATGCGCAATGGGTGGCTATAGAATTAATAACCGTTGGTTCATGTATATGAGTGGCAACGCATTTGCGGTTTGCTTTTACATTAAAGATCGGCATACACAGGGCGACTTCCTGCCGACTTGTCGCATGCAACTCGAATGAATATGGGTAAAAGTTCATTAATTGTTTAGTTTACTGACGGATTGCGGAACATTTATCCATATTCATTTGAGTTGCATGCGACAAATCGACTAGAAGTCGCCCCGTGTATGCCGGCCTTTAGACATCGGAATATGCATGGCGTGCCATGCAACAATACATCAAGTCCCAGCTGCAGCAGTATTTTATTCAGCATTTCTCATATACATGATTGTCGTGAACGCTGACAAATTTATACGCGTACGTATTTGTGGCAAATCCTTCTTTTTCATTCTTTTTTGTGTTTCTTTCAGCTGCATGGCTACTTGTAGATTGTTTAACAGAGAAAATTTAATTCATCGGTATACTGAACTGTTTATATATTGTGTATACCATCATACGTATTGTTCATATTTTTGTAAGGTGAAATTTACGCTCTGCCTTCTAGTTTGGGAAGTTTCAACGCCCTACTACATATACCTGGCCTCTTAGTCAATCTGATGATTAAACAGATCTGAGGGATCCTGCATGGAAGCTAAGACAAATCACATGCATTTCCTGGTTAACCAATACATTGTATGTGCATCGATGAACATACTACAAAGGAGAATTACATGTAAAATGGCTACCAACAGCATGACACTAAAAAATGGCGCACAAGTCATGTGATGCATTTATGATTCAGTCTAGTATAGCATAGCATTGGCGGATTTAGAACTCAATATTACATAAGGTTCTTATAATATCCAATACTTAATACCAATATATAACGCAATGCACCGCAATTTTGCAAGAGTATGACAATTAAAGACCTATAATGGTTCTATAGCGCTATTTAAAACAAGAGCGTGTATAGTTGTCTTGAAACATTACACTGGGCCAAATGTTACGTTCTCGAAACTGATCAAAATCGTCTTAGGCATTCACTCGCCCGTATACCACACTCAAATATGACGGGCAATTCCTAAAATGGATTCTATTTGACACTACCGGTAGTTGTCCAGTTACACAAACGGTTGTCCCGTTATGTAACCGGCTGTCACCGGCTATCCTGATGTGTAACCCGGCGCGGGTTTCATATCACAACACAGGCTCGGTGTTTTATTGCATAACAACCGGCCATTTTGATGTATGATGTCACAGCTGGTACTTTCAAATACACGTGTACATTTTATAGGAAGCTGTTCTGTCAGACCGAGAATATGAAATAGTAAAAAAAGAATTACCATGTAAAAGATTCAATACTGGACCTGATTGTCGTAGCTAAACGCTCTCTAGAACGCAACTCTCAAACCAATTATTTTAATAATACATGTCAAATAAATAACGTAAGTACTCACATACATGTAGAATCAGAATAAAAATCTAAACATCATTCAAAGGAGGGGAGAGGGTTGGAGGCAAAGTTCCCAAAATAGATGTAGCATTCCCCGTCTGAAGGGCCACTGAAAACTTTTGCAGGAGGTATGCTAAAGAGCTTTTGTCACCAGTGGTGTTCACAATGCGGCGACCCAAGTCTGTCAAAAATGACGTGGAGCGAGGGCCGCACACTCCAGTAGTTTCAAAGGCAAAAGGTGTGAAGGAATGGTACAAATGGGAGGTGAGGTAACTGTACTTCTTGATCTTTGTCTGCTCTGCCTGGTTTGCTGCTGCACACACTTCAGAGGCTGCGATGGAAGGATGGGAAGGGGTGAAAGTGTCTACACAGGTTGCATCCCAGACCAATAATCTGCCATTTGACCAAGGAACCAATGTGATTCTATCATTGAGACCAGTGGGCTCTAGCCGAGAAGGAACATTGGCAAAAGATAAAGCCCTATACACAATGTCATTAAGCATGGCATGGTGGAAGTGACACCCAGTACTAAAATGACAACTGAACCTGTGCATGCCGAGTGTGTCCACATTTGCTCCACAGTGATAACAAAGGTGAGGGATGCAAAGTGGGGTTCCCAGATGAAGGCCAATGGCTATGCGAATAGTGTTATCATCCATGCAAAGACCCAGGGAAGTAACTGGTAGAGTGTGCAACAAAGAACCAGATTCCTTTTTAGAGGCAGATAAATGCTTTGCCTTGGACAAAGGATCAGGGGCAGTGGCCAAGAGTTCAGCTGCAATATAGATCCCACGATTTCTGTTGATATGACATAGGGCCAGAAGGAGGAGATTCATTGATCTGTGTACCATTCAGTGACGGCAGAATCACAAAGGGGGAGTGGTGACTCCTGGAAATGAGGTGGTCATGCTGACGGAGCATAGTGAACAGCACTCCTTATTTCAAGGCCTCCAGACTTCACAGGCAGTGAGGCTTGCAACCATGCACGATCATCATAGGTGTTTGTTATATAACTTAATATGTTCTGCAGTTCATTGTCATAAAGGTGGAGACTTGGTGACAGGAAACAAGGTGATGTCCTTAAGAGGTAGATTAATTTAGAAATTGCAAATGCATTACGGAGCAGTAAGAGGCTGTCATGAGTACAAAGGTATTTGAGCCTCTCCACCATTACGTGCAAGAGGGCTGTCTTGTCACAAATGGACAAAGAAATAGACTCCACATTCCCAAGAGGTGAACCCAAAAGTGTGGCACTCTGTGGTTCAACCACAAGGGCATCAGGCATTTGAGAAAGGATGGAGGACCTGGATGAATGATCATTGGTAATGATTTCAGATTTTTTGTGGTTCAGTACAAGATCTAGCTCTCCAGCCTCACATTCAATAAGAGCATAATCATGCTGAACATCTTCCAATGTGCCTCCAACAGTTAAATTATCAATGCAGCCTATGCATAATTCTGACATCAGGTGACAAACAACATGGTGGATTGAGAGGCAGAAAAGCAGAGATCCCTAAGGGTCTCCTTGCTGAACTCCTTCTGAAGACTGGGTGATCTTATCAGCCCAGAAAAGGAGGGAAGAGGATGAATACACAGAATGTGGAATAGCGTTGGAACCAAATCTCTCACTTCTGTCAACATTTTGTCACGTCGAACTGAATTAAATGCATTCTTGAAATCTAGCTTCATGACAACATGGTCAGCAATTAGAGTGCAGAAAGTTTGGCAGTATGAATGGCGGGTTCCGCCCCCCCCCCCTCTTTTGATGCCATAACCTAGTTATCTTTGATTGAAAACTGAATCATTCAGTTATATAATACTGACATTCACTGATAATATAAGAGCAGCAGAAACATAAATACTTGTACTACTGCATGCAGTAGCGAGAAAACAGCTAGATGTTACTAAGTTACTATTCCACTTTGATCTGCAATTCTGGTGAACACTTTTGCCGTTCTTCGTGCAGACTGCATGTAATCACTTCAGAAAGTATCACATTGTATCATTTAGGAGCCATCATTGATATGCATGCATGCCGGCAAATACAGTTCACCTAGATATTCTTCCTGATAGGGAAGATAGTCATCATACTCTTCAAAATATTAATCACTTCCTCGTTGCATTCCGTTCCTATGATACGACTGCTGGATCAATGAAATTAATTGCCACAGTAAATGGCCCACAGACATGTGCATGTTCCTTTCTGCATCTGAACATCAACAGAAAATTGTTTTGTTGTGTTGAAGTAGGGCACTTATAAGCTCCAGGGTAGACTT